>CM050509.1:76596632-77796632 GCA_027563665.1 Antrozous pallidus
ATCCTGGAAAAAATTAAGTGTTTATTTCCTGAGAGATATGATCATGGAAAGAATATCTTTGCTCATAGTTATATACTAATAAAAATGTTGTCAAAATGTCCCATTGATGTCCACTCTGATTATTTAATACTTGTTCAATATTTCTATAACCCTAATACACTTCTTCTGTTGCAGAAATACATGGTCTAAATGCAAGATTATGCTTTCAGCTAAAAAAATGCTGGACTTATATGTAGATAATATAATTCTGCAGAAGCCCTTATGGATTTTTTTACCACACTTTCAACAGTGGTTGGAAACAGAAAAGTATGACATTATAAATATACTTCTTAGCATGAATTTATTTAAACCCCGTAGTAGCTTTCTTTCTTTTTCTTTTTTCTTTTCTTTTTGGTTGGGACCCTAACATTCCAGCCTTGTTATATGAACCCCATAGATTACATTTATCAAGATATTCTAGTTATTATAGTCTTTCATAAAAAAGTAAAAACTCTGTCAGTGTGCTTACTCCTGAATCCTCCATACGCTCCCAGAACCTGCTCATTGTACCAATTGTGTAAGTTTCTCTGTAGCAACTGTGGGAGCACTCACTCTGTCATCCTGTTCAACTATGCTAACTGTTGGGTCCGAGTCCCTCTTCCAGGGTCTGGACCTCCTTGGATGTGTGGTATCATACAGATAAGGTATAAAATATAAGAAGTTTTAGGCATATAAAAGAGTCTTTATTGCAGCCCAAGTAGCCATTACTACTAAGAAGTCATTACACTAATCAGTGCTTCACAGTAGCCTAAATGAGATAACTCTTACTAATACAGTAGCAAACACAGGAGTTATTCTAGCAAAAACAGCCAGCACCAGTTGGTCAGTAATACATCTTTCCCAAAATGCAGCCCCATACTAGCTGGTCAGAAACATATTTTATACCAACTTAGACAAAAAAGGCGTCTGGCCAAATAGTGACATCAGTATTTGGGTTATAAAAAAGGATGCCTGCACAGTGCATGCAGTGAAACTACCCTATCCTTGCAACTGTGTATGACAAATTGGCCTTGTCTTTGAACATCCAGGGTTTGCTGGACAGGGCCCCCACACTCTAATTGGCCTTGAACATCCAGCGTACTCTGAACAGGGTTCCCCACAAACTCACCCTATTGTAATATTTTTTGCATCAAAATTACTAACCATTGAATTCAATATTGAATTTAAAAATAAAGTGCACATCAAAGAGTCTGGTAATGTCCCCATCATATAAATGAAATCTTGATAAGAAATAGCACACATGCTTTACATCTTAGAACTTAGGATAGTTTATTTATTATTTGGGTTTGCCATTTCACCTATGGCATTGTCAGATTTATGGTTAGAAAAAATGAAATAAGCCAGTCAGCGAAAGATAAATATCATATGATCTCACTCATTTGTGGAATATAATCAATAACATAAACTGATGAACAAAAACAGATTCAGAGACAGAGAAGCATCAATCATACTGTCAAACCTCAGAGGGGAGGTAGGGGAAGGTGAGAGTAAGAGGGAAAGATCAACCAAAGGACTTGTATGCATGCATATAGGCCTAACCAATGGACACAGGCACCAAGGGGGTGAAGGCATTAGTGGAGGGTGGGGGGCAATGGGTGGATAAGTACACAGATGTAATAGCTTAATCAAAAAGAAATTTTAAAAAAATTAATTTTAAAAAGTATGACAAGAGAGCAAATGCAATGTTGGGAAGGGAAAAGAATACTGTACTATATAGTCTTACAGGAATTTCACTAATAAAGAATTTGAGGTAGTATGTTCAATATGAAATGTCTATGAAAGAATACACTTTTCCACTCTAAAGCCTATAATAATAAAAACTGTTTTGTGTTGATGAATGAAAATGACAACCAAAAAAAACAACAGCAATAACAGGAGCAACTGCTATCATTTATTGCATGCTTACCGTGGTCCAGGTACTATGCTACATTTCCATGAATGATCTTACTGAAGGCATTCACCACATATTGATAGAGCTAAAATAAGTTTTGTCCTCTCAATCTGTTCTCATCATCAACCCTCACACATCGACATACAGCTGGTGGACCCCAGGAGTCATGCTGACAAAGACTTGGTAATGCAAATAGAAAATAGAAAAACATGAGAGTTTTTTTTTTTACAATATGAAAATCCATTATATGTATTTACATATCCACTTAATATTTTTTCTCACCTATACCTGCTAACTCAGATTATCCTATCTAATAAAAGAGTAATATGCAAATTGACCATACCTCCTATCAAAGCCACACCTACCAGCTAATCAGGACAAATTAACACCCAACCAAGATGGCTGCTGCCCAAGGCTGGGGCAGAGCCAGCCAGCGAGATCGGCCCCATGGCAGGGCAATCTGTCTGGGTTCACTGGGTTCCCAAGGCTGGGAAAAGTCTCTTGCCAAGAGGTTTTTTCTGACCTTGGGCGGGCCTGGGGGGGGGGGGGAGGCGGGGCTGAGTCAGCCAGCCAGCTAGCAAGATCAGCCCCATGACAGGGCAATCTCACTAGGTTCCCAAGGCTGGAAAATGCCAATTACCAAGAGGCTTTTCCTGGCCTTGGGCAGGCTGGGGGGGCCAGGGTGGAGCGAGCCAGCCAGTGAGAGCGACCCCATGGCAGGGTGATCTTGCCAGGTTCGCTGGGTTCCCAAGGCTGGAAAAAGGCTCTTGCCAAGAGGCTTTTCCCAGCCTTGGGCAGGCCGGGGGCTGGAGCGGAGCCAGCCAGCCAGCCAGTGGGATTGGTCCCATGGCAATCGCTGGCTGGGGTCCCCTGGCTGAGGTCCCCTGCCCAAGGACAAAAGCCTTGGTCAGAGGCTTTTGGCCTTGGGCCAGGGGTGAGCCATCAGTAGGACATCCCCTGAGGGCTCCCAGTATGTGAGAGCGAGCAGGTTTGTGCACTGGGCTCCTAGTTCATTATATTAATAAAACATTCTCAATGGAGTTGAGAAATGGGTGGGTGAAGGTAAGTATGTGTATATAACAATAAGAAGGGGGGGAAATGAAGTAAATAAGAGATGGTGAGGAGGAAAACAGGAAGACAGGGATGTGGTTAAGAAACACAGCTGAGTGTGGGCTGGTTAAGAAACATCCCCTGCAGATCCAAATTTGACAACTCTTATTATGGAGTTAAGGATTCACTTTAATATCCCCTTTCTTGGACACAGTTAGTGGACACTAGAATATGTCCTTAAACTTATGATAGCATCACAGAAAGAAATTCATTTGAAAGAGATTCATTTTGCCTATGCTTCTGAAAATTAGAAAAAAAAACCTTCTTTTATTTTAAAATCACTTCACTTTTTCCTCGTATGCCTACTTTCAGGTAAGGAAAGATATTCTGAAGCTTTAAGATCCCTGTAGAGCTTTAATTCTGAAATGGAAGCAAATGCGAATTTTTTCCCCTTTTGTTCAATGATGAGAATCCCTGGTGGACATCAGTCCCTGATTTCATTTCATAAACTGTAGTGATAGCATGAGTGAAACCTCTCATTACTTTCATTTATATTATTTGGCAAAAAGATAACATTTTTCTGTTTCATCTTTAAAGAACAAAATTACAAGCCAGTAGCATGGTGTTCTAATTGGAATTAAACACAGAAAAGAAATCATACCCACAGGTAACAGTGCTTTGTTGATGTATGGCACCAGGCAACACAGGTACAACTCCATCAAGGCTTTGATGTACAATTTAAAAGTACAGTATATTTTATAGACCCAAACTTTAATAGCCACAAAAGCAAAACAAAACAAAACCTAAACAGCCTTTAGAATTTACCCATAATATTTACATCTCTTTCTTTTTAGTTATGTCATTTCATTCCTTTTGATACTTTCAGGTCATTTCAGAAATGTTTCTCTCAGCTTTATAAACCTGACCTGAAGAAAAAAATCAGCAAAGGAAAATCAATAGAACATCTTCTTCCTGATATTTGACTCATTGAAAATTTAGCCCTTTCTCAGTATCTCTAAGCCCTATACCTTGCAACAGAGACAAGTTTCCATATGCATAACAGTGGGTTAAACACTTTCCTCAAAGCAGAACAGACACCTAAAGAGTTAAGATGGAACACTACAGTATCTCCTGGGCCTCTGTAGCAGAGACCCAATGCAGGCAGTGACCAAAATTGCTTATCTATGTATATATCATGAAGGGCAAATATTGTTAATTTTCAAAAGTGTGCAAAACTTTGTTGTTTTTCCATTAACATGTGAATGAATGCTGAACATTAAAGTATTTCAAAAAAGAATATGAAAGAGACTATAGAGTATCAGGGGAAGTGGTACATAAAGTAGAAAGTCTCAAGGATCCTGGTGGGAAATCACAGCTCCATGGCAAAGGAAGAAAACTGATTTTTGTGTTTTTGTGGTTGTATTCACAGCATCAGGCAGAACTGTTTTAATGTTTAAGCACTCTCCGATACCCCAAGAGCCATGCTTTTCAGCTTGTAAAATTTAGTAAACATGAAGGTCTGGAAGGATTCAAGTGTTCTTATTCACACAGCTGATTTACAGCGACTGGCTATAATGGAAAAAGTATCATCTTGTAAGCCTTAGGGTATCTCAGAGTGGGGGAAATCCAAGAGGGAATCTTTTATTTCTGCTTTACTTACTCTTACAAGGAGGGTAGAACTAAGTAAAAGAAAGAATGCACAGACAGTGAAATAAAATAAATAAAAATGAATAATTAAAACCTTGAAATACAGTTCCCTGGCTTCTCTGATTTCAGACAGCTGGTTTTTCTTTTATTGTTCAGAAATAATATTTTTCCAATCTTGTGAATATGTATAGTATTTTCTGCTGGCCTGGAGAACCAGCTTTATTATGGAAAGTTAGAAGTGTCTACAGAAATTATTAAAAAATGAAATGCATCCTAAATTTCTTAAAGCTAATCTCATTATAAATGTGATCTTTTCCTTGATGACTGTAGGCAAGACTATATTTTAAATACACTAATTTAGAATGCTAATGCAGGCAGCCCAGGACCAAACCAGAGAGGATGGATCTTGCATTGCCACGACGTGTCCACCATCTGGATACCATTGTTGACATGTACACATAAAGAATTATTTGACACTGAAACTGGGGCTCAGAACAGTTGGACATTGAAACTGAGACTGAAACATTTTTTGTTCTTATACATTTATTTCTAGTATGCAGAGGCAAGATATTTTTGAAGAAACAGGGGAGAGTGATTGATACAGAGGCAGGGTGGCCTTGAACAGGCTGCCAAGCTACAGGGGGGAGTCTTGGGTGGATGGGAGGTGGATGCTGGGGGAGATCAACTGAAGGACTTGTATGCATGCATATGAGCATAACCAATTAATGAAAGACACTGGGGTGGGGAGGGGGGAGGGTGGGCACATGTGCTGGGGGGTAGGAGAGGCTGGGGTGAGGATAAGGGGGAGGGGAAAAGGAAAACATGTACTACTATTAATTATAAGTTATACTGCAAAAAAATCAATAAAATATATTAAAGATAAAAAAATAAAATGCTAATAAATAAATATTCCCCAAACCAGTGAACTTCTAAGTGATTTGGCAAGAGCCTTCTGGGAAAGGTTATTGGTAGCATTCTGTGCATGACACATGAGATTGAACTCATAACAGATGAGAGGTAAGGTGGTCAGTAGGGGAATAAACAGAAAGTGAATCCCAAGTCAAAATGAATGGATCCTGAAGAACTGTCACAATGTTAAGTAATGTCAGCCAAATGTGAGGCATTTAGAAAATTCTCATAACCCCAGAGTGAACATCTCTTATGTGTGACTAATCTCACAAATGCAAGTGTCATATTACATTTGCCCTATTTGGCTTTGCTGTAACTTATCCCCCGTTGTGTTAACCAAAAACCCTTTAGTGCATCTTAGTTGCAGGTGTTCTCTTGCTTTTGTATCTCAAAAGAAACAGCTAAAAACCTGCCAGAGGCACTACTTGCCCTGAAGGGTTGTTCTCTTATCATCCCTTTTAGTGATGCATTTGTATACCTTATATTTCTGTACCATAACTTATTTTATCCAGAAGAGATTTTGAGGGAATTTATGTTGTGTCAAGAGAACCAAGGACAAACTGGGCAAAATGAGATTAATTTTATCATGCAGGGGATGTGGTAGCTGCAGCAAAGATAGGAGCTACCACTGAGCAGTAAGTTATAAAACACCAAAACGCTCCTTTTGGAGACTGTGCTTACACCTTACATTGAAAATGTACTGATGGTGCCCTTTGCCCTTTAATAGCAATATCATGGCTTACTGATATGTTGATTTGTCTCTGAAGAATCAGGCCACATAAAACTTAAGTACTCTATACTTAAGCAGCACCTTTCATCCAACAGTCTAAATTCCCCATACAATCTCTGATTCATTAACTCTCATAATATCTTCTTGAGGTGACATGCATTACGTCCATGGTTTATAGATGGGGTGACAGAAAAGTCACAACACAGTTAGATCGCTTGTTTGGAATATTACTATATATTTATATTTCCAAAATAGCATTAATTAGAGTTCTGGGCCAAAGATATAGACATAACAATTCCCAGGAAAGTATCCTTTGAACATCAAATGCCAATGAAATGTCATGCATGAAACCATAGGGGTAAAGGAAACACTGTTTTGTATCAACTTTGTACAAGATGAACCTTTAACCATATGCATGAAGCTGACCTTATCGCATCTTGAAAAAACACTTTCCCAAGCAAAGTCTGCATCAATGCAAGCAAATCTAACATCCTCAGTCTGATGAGCATAAATAGGCAGAGAAAGAAGCTAGGAGCATGGCATAGGTGTAAGTTAGGACACATTCCCACAGGTAGCATCTTGTACAGGTAGTGAAGATTTAGAAAAGATTCAGGAAAGTAAGAACCATTATTTTAAATCCCAAAACCTGGGATGAAAGAAGCCAATGTAAGAACCAATGGAAGTCGACCTTTGCAAAAGACAGAAGAGATTCAGTCATAGTTGGGCTATATGCATTTCTGCTCTGCCATCTGTGTGGTATAAATAAGAATACTGCAAAACCCAACCAGCATGGCTCAGTGGTTGAGCATTGATCTATGAACCAGGAGGTCATGGTTTGATTCCCTGTCAAAGGCACATGTCCAGTTTGTGGGCTCAGTCCCAGTATGGGATGTGCCAGGGGCACCCAATCAATATTTTTCTCTCGTCATTGATGTTTCTACCTCTCCCTCCCTCTCCCTTACTCTCTGAAATAAATCTATTTTAAAAATATTACATATATAGTGTTTTGAACAGTTTTGTTCTCTGATGTCTTTACCGTCGCCATCACCATCACCACCACCACCACCACCACCACCACCATCATCATCATTATATCATCATCATCAACACCATTGTTATGTTTCTTAGGAGTAAGAGAGAATTTTTATGATTCTTATCCTGATAGTCTAAATAGGTTACACAGTTGTGGATCACAGTGAGAAAATTTAGCTTCCTTTATATGGTACTAGAACAAGAAGAGTACTAACTTTCTGCTGGTTGTTTAGCAGACATTTTACTTCTCTGGAAGATGCAGCTACATACCTTGAGCCCCAACTCTTTCAAGTTTACATTCTGGGAAACAGAGAAGTAAGATTTAACTCATAGTTGTAGATAGGTTCTTTGAAGAAGAAATTATCCTACTGGAGCAAAAAATAGAATAATTAAGCTGCTTTTATCTTTAAAGAAATCATACCCTTTTGTGAGTGATTGTGACTCTGTGTGTGTGTGTGTGTGTGTGTGTGTGTGTGTGTGTGTGTGTGTGTATGTACTGGGGGAGTAAGGAGAGAGAACAAAGAAAGAAACAGAAATTAAGTTCATCATTAACATGTGAGAGATTACAGCATAGAAATGGCTCCTCAATTGCCATCGGTAGAAAAGGACAAGAGTATTTATCACATTTATTACTCTGGTGTAATTTATTTCATATTGTATGTGTATGAGCTCTTTATTCTTACCCCAATATTGACTCTTTCTAGGGTGAGATGCCTATGAATGTCGCACCCTTGGTCATATGTTTCTTGGGACCCAGGAATAATTATAAAATGATTCCAATAAAGTCCTAAATTTGGTTTTATATTTGATGTGTGAAATGTTTCAGAAGGTATGAGGTTGATGCTCATAGGAAACTGAAACAGGTTATGCTGCTACCTTTTGATTGTTTTGTTTGGTTTGCATTCACCAAGGAGTCATTTGAGAGTGATTTAGAAAAGTTATCTCTCCAGTGTCAGAGTGTCGCTTGGTGGCATTTGATATCTTAGTCACATTCTGGAGAAGGCCCAAACTCAAATGCTACACCACACTTGAGCAAAGACTTTATATCTAGAATTCTTACTAGAGAGAAAAAAAAAACCTTCTGACCAGTCTTACCGGTGACACATGACATCTCAATTATTTTTTGTCTTTATACTGTATAGGATATGATTTATTTGAGGGAGAAAGTAAATGAAATATTTCCCCACCCTTAATTTTCAATCGGAAGACGAATCAACTGGGATTAAATTGGAAAAAAAATAACAGTGGATTCTTAGTGAAACCCTGATGCTTACTGGGTTAATTTCTTTACTCTTCTAGGTCTTTCCTTGCCTTCTGCCTTTCTGTAAAGTATAAAGTGATCTATGAAAGCAGAAGCAAAGCTGAATATTAACAAAAGAAACACACTGACAGAAATTTCATACTCATCCTAACCTATTTGGTCCAGTGTTGACAGATGTCTCCATAATTCTCACATGTGGAGTATAGTTGCCTGACTTTTCCATCACTTTGACTAAAAGATAATCTATAAGCATTATACTGAGTCTTGAATTTACAAAGAATTTTGTCATAGTTTGTCTTATATTTAAGAATTTGAGTTCAAGGATATAAATATTTCGAATAAAAATTTAATAACCCCTTAGTGCTGCAAAATGCAAAGAACAGAGATAATAAAACACAGGAAGTCTAAGAAGTCACTCCCTTTTCTATGGATGTTCCTTCCCTTTTCTTTATCCTGTTCTACTGCATCTCATTCCTACCAACAGACTTTTTTAAAAAGTTTTTATTGATTTTAGAGAGAGAGGAAGGGAAAGGAATAGAGAGACAAAAACATGGATGAGAGAGAAACATCAATCATCTGCCTCTTGCATGCCTGCTGCTAGGGATAGAGCCTGTAACCTAGGCATGTGGCCCAGCTGGAAATCAAATCGGGAACCTCTTGGTTCATGGGTGGATGCTCAACCATTGAGCAACACTGCCTGGGCACCAACAGAGTTTTTATGATGTCTCTCTTGAAGTTGTTGATCTTCAGTAGATTATTGCTATAATTTCTTAACCCAAAGAGGTTGCTAATGAGTTGCATTTTTTCCAGCTGACTCTTAATGATCCATTTTCACATAATCAGTTGCTAACACCCTAGCAGTAAAGCCTAAAATATCCTGACTGGCCCTGTGCTCATTGCTGCACACTGGCTGCACTTCATTAAGAAACTGAGATACCTCTCAGTGCATCATAGGACTGCAGAGTCTACAGAAAAAAAGGAACCCACAGGAGCAAATCTAGCCTCTTGTTACTAGAGAAATTATACAAGCAGATCCCTTAGAGTCTTATTTCTTCCTCAATATTTAGTTTAAATCTTTTTCAAAACTTTATATTGTTTAAAGTATTACAAATAGTAGTACATATGTTTCCTTTTCCCCCTCATTGACTTCCCCCCAGCCTCTCCTACCCCCAGCACTTGACCTCACCTGTGCCCCCCCCCCCCCGGTGTCTTGTATCCATTGGTTATGCCCATATGCATGCACACAAGTTCTTCAGTTGATCTCTTACAGCCCCAGCCCCCCACTCTCCCCTGCCTTCCCACTGTAGCCCTACATTTTGCTCAATATTTCTTTGCCTCTGTATCCATTTTTCCTCTATTTCTTTTCTTTAAAACATCTTGCATCTGCATACTAGAGATAAACATATAAGAACAAAAAAGGATGTTTGAGTCTCAGTTTCAATGTCCAACAGTTCTGAGTCCCAGTTTCAATGTCAAATAGTTCCTTACGTGTACATATCAGCAATGATATCTATCTAGATGGTGGACAAATGGTGGCAATGCAGGTCCCACACTCTCTGATTTGGTACAGGACAATCTACAGCGACACACAACTGCTGACTGCTAGCATGGAAAGGTGTCCTAAGCGTCTTCCATCTCTGGACAGTCTGCGTGGTTGGAACAGACCTGTCAGTTCCTCTCTGTTGCAGGAATCCATATGGTCTTGGAGTAGTTTTCTGAAAGTATTATTTATGTCTAAATCAACACTAGCCCTGGGATGACACTGCTTGTGAGTTGAAAAGCTCTGTGAGTTGTCTATAGTAAGCAGCACCTTGGAGGAACTGCTGTGTTGCTTTTTATAAATAATCAGAGCTGGTCCATTCTAAGGAAATAGCAAATTGAAATTTATTTTGAACAATCAAAATTTTCAGATTCACAAATCATATATACTAGTATTTAGTCCTTGCAGACTTGATTCCAAAGTACTAGAATCATTTTTATTTCTCTATTGTACTTGTATACTTAGATTTTTAGTTAATTAGTTACTTGCTGTAAACTGAAGGGACAATCTCTTTACAAAGTTCCCTTTTGCCACCACATGATTCATGCATTCTGGTAACCACAGTAATTGAGTGTCTATTCCAATTCTGAGAGGATTCATTGGGGGAAGCAGATTTCCTAGACATTCCAGGTATTGCATTTTATTTTATTTTATTTTTAATTTTTTAACATTTAATTTTTTATTGTTTTTTTGCAGTATAACTTATACTCAATAGTAGTACATGTTTTCCTTTCCCCCCTCCCCATTCTCCTCCCCCCCAACCTCCCCTACCCCCCAGCACATATCCCCACCCACACCCCTCCCCGACCCAGTGTCTTTCATTCATTGATTATGCTCATATACATGCATACAAGTCCTTCAGTTGATCTCCCCTGGCATTCACCTCCCATCCACCCAAGCCTTCCCCCTGTAGCTTGACAGCCTGTTCAATGCCTCCCTGCCTCTATATCAATCACTCTCCCATTTCTTTTCTTCAAAAATATCTTGCCTCTGCATACTAGAAATAAATGTATAAGAACAAAAAAAATGTTTCAGTCTCAGTTTCAATGTCCAACTGTTCTGAGTCCGAGTTTCAGTGTCAAATAGTTCTTTAGGTGTACATGTCAGCAATGGTATCCAGATGGTAGACACATCGAAGCAATGCAAAGATCCATCCTCTCTGGTTTGGTTCTGGGCTGCCTGCAGCCTTGCACAGCTGCCAACTGCTAGCATGGCAAGGTATTGTCAGTGTCCCCCATCTCTGGACCATCCTCGTGCCTGGAACAGATCCGTCCGTTCGTCACAGTCGCAGGAACCCACATGGTCTTGGAGTTGTTCTCTGAAAATACACAAACACATTCTCGACCAAAAGTTAACAAAGAGATCCTCTCTGCAAAATAGACTTGGGATTCTTTTTATTTTTGCCTGAATGATTTTCCTTTGGCTTATTTTGACACCATGTGTGTAAAATATATTTTTTTAAAAATGAGTTTGATCTATGCTTTGACATTGAAAAATTCTCATAATGTATAGTCAAAAAGTAAGGATTTAAAAAATACACTAATATTTTAATTTTATAAATGCCTAATTTGTCTGTCTAGAAATGGTTTTGAAAAGATGCATAACAATCTAGTAACTGTGATTGCCTCTGGGCAGTGATGTAAGATATTTTGTTTGCAGGTAGAATAGCTACTTTTAATCTTATGCAGTTCTGCATTATTTAAATTTTTAATAACAAGAATATATTATTTTATTATATAGAAAACATGAATAAATAAATCAATTTATTTTTTAACTTCTTTATTGATGATTACATAAGTGTCCTCATCTTCCATTACGCCTCCCAACCCCCCACCCTCACCACTTATACCTTCACCCCCCTGGTGTCCATGTCCATTGATTAGGCTTATATTCATGCATACAAGTTCTTTGGTTGATCTCTTCCCCTTACCCCCACCCTCCTTTACCTTCCCTCCGAGTTTTGACAGTCAATGCTTCTCTATCTCTGGATCTGTTTTTGCTCATCAGTTTATGTTCATTATATTCCATAAATGAGTGAGTGCATGTGATACTTATCTTTCTTTGACTGGCTTATTTCACTTAGCATAAAGCTCTCCAGTTCCATCCATGCTTTAGTTTGAAGCTGCCACCTTTTCCTCCTTTTCCTTCTTCTTACCCTTCTTAAAGAATACCTTTTAGCATTTTCTATAATACTGGTTTGGTGTTAATGAAGAGCTTCTTACCTGTGAAGCTTTTTATCTGACCCTCAGTTCTGAATGATAGCTTCACTGGGTAGAGTAATCTTGGTTGTAGGTTCTTGCTATTCATCACTTTGAAAATTTCTTGCCACTCTCATTTAGCCTGTATAGTTTCTGTTGAGAAATCAGCTGACGATCATATAGGTGCTCCCTTATATGTAATTAAGTGTTTTTCTTTTGCTGGTTTTAATATTTGCTCTGTCTTTTGCTCTTGGCAGTTTAATTATGATGTGTCTTGGTGTGGTCCTCTTTGGATTCCTTTTGTTTGGGGTTCTGTGCACTTCCTGGACTTCTAAGTCTATTTCTTTCACTAGGTGGGGAAAGTTTTCAGTCATTATTTCTTCTTTATTTTATGTTATTTTATTTTATTTTTTATTATTTTTTAAAATATATTTTATCGATTTTTTGCAGTATAACTAATAATTAATAGTAGTACATGTTTTCTTTTCCCCCTCCTCCTTATCCTCCCCCCAGCCTCCCCTATCCCCCAGCACATATCCTCTCCTTCCCCCCTCCCCGCCACAGTGTCTTTCATTCATTGGTTATGCTCATATGCATGCATAAAAGTCCTTCAGTTGATCTCCCCCCCGCATCCGCCTCCCATCCACCCAAGCCTTCCCCTGTAGCTTGACAGCCTGTTCAAGGCCACCCTGCCTCTATATCAATCACTCTCCCCTGTTTCTTTTCTTCAAAAATATCTTGCCTCTGCATACTAGAAATAAATGTATAAGAACAAAAATTGTTTCAGTCTCAGTTTCAATGTCCAACTATTCTGAGTCCCAGTTTCAGCGTCAAATAATTCTTTATGTGTACATGTCAGCAATGGTATCCAGATGGTGGACACATCGCGGCAATGCAAGATCCATCCTCTCTGGTTTGGTCCTGGGCTGCCTGCAGACATGCACAACTGCCTACTGCTAGCATGGCAAGGTGTCGTCAGTGTCCCCCATCTCTAGACCCTCCTCGTGACTGGAACAGATCCATCAGTTCCTCACAGTCGCAGGAACCCACATGGTCTTGGAGTTGTTCTCTGAAAACACACAAACACATTCTCAACCAAAAGTTAACAAAGGGATCCTCTATGCAAAATAGACTTAAGATTCTTTTTAATTATTGCCTAAATGATTTTCCTTTGGCTTATTTTGACACCATGTGTGTTTTTTCATGGGTGTTCTGCAGTTAGTTTTACAAATGGAATTTACTTTTCTGGAGTAAGAATTTTCTAGATGTATTTTACTTACTCGATATTTTTTCCCTTACATGATATTATCCCACTACCCGCTCCAATTTTTTGATTAATAGGGACTTTTGGAAATTTTATATTGCAGTCTTGGTAATTTTAAACTTTAATTTTTGCACACAAATATGACTGCTTTAGGTTCTTTGGATGTAAGGCAATTTTACAGTGAGATGAACTACTAATAGATTTTTTTAGTTAATGTTTTCGGAAAAGCTTTTTGTCCAGTACACTATAATTTTCTTGAGTATTCACTTATTTCACTTGGCCAATTTAAATTAATCTGAAAACTTGATTACTATTTTCCTGTCAATTTCAATACTCAAGCAGAAATCTAAGTTTACCCTGTAAATACTAGTGAAAAGGAATATTTGAAATTTTGAGTAGATCCTGAGCATTCCTGGTAACAGACTGCATTTAGATATAGAGCAGCTATTGCTGGCCGAGTCTCTGTCTGCCACCTGGGTCACGGTATGAGTTGTGTGTGGTAGGCGAAGCAGGCGTGGGGATAGGAGACCTCCCTCAGGAGGGGTGAGAATTCAAACCCCTGCAAGGTTTGTGGATGAGGGTCTGTGCCCCACCTCTGTTGACCTTTTAGTTCTCTCCTGTTGGCCCCTCTGCGACTGTGCCTGTCTTAGGTTGTTCCTTCCCTGAGGAATCTTACCCGTCTCTGGCTAACCAGCCATCCTCCAGGGCCAAACAGGGTGATGTGAGGTTCAGTTCTGTCTCCTTTGTAGTCTATGCCCCCCTGTGGCCTCCACGTCCAGTACCTGCCTTGGGGTCCCCTCACCTGCTGGCGGGGTCCCGGTACTGATCACATATCTCGGGGGACCCAGGTTTCTTTTCCAGAGAGGGCCCAGCTCACACCATTGGTCCAGACACAGATCCATGGTGCCAGCTGCCCAGAGGCTTCAGCCACAGCTGGAACTGAAAAGTCAGGCATCAGCTGTGTGTATTTGGATAGTAACAAGAAGGTCCCTCTTGGCAGAAAGGGCAAGAAGGGCCAATATAGAATGCTCGGATGCCTTCCCAGTGCCTTAGTTCCTTCTGAAAGGGATTAATTTCTTTCCTATCCTTTTTTAAGTTGCTGCCCAACATTCAAAGAATTAGTTTGTAAGTTTATTTGGGATAATTGTATAATATGCTGTTGTTAAATATCAAATATTATAATGACATTGTAGAATAATATCATGTAAGAGTATTATGGTGTCACGGGAGGTTAAGCAGGGCCTAGCCTAAGGACTGGTCTCCATAGGATATGACAAGCTCTAGGCCATGTCAATTCAATGTCAAACTAGCTGCCATTTTTATAACTTTATATAAACTTTGTCAGGGATGTAAAAACACAAATCACTTACCTCAGTTCAAGAGTTCAAATATATTGACTTTTCCACTTACTCCCACCACCTGCCACTTACCCTGAGGTTTGACATTCTGATGGACTTTTCTCAGTCTCTGGATCCATTCTTATTCATCAATCTATGTCATTGATTGTATTCCTCAAATGAGTGAGATCATGTGATATTTGTCTTTCTCTGCCTGGCTAATTTCACTTAGCATAATGCTCTCCAAATCCATCCATGTTGTCACAAATGGTAGGAGCTCCTTCTTTTTTTCCGCGGCGTAGTATTGCATTGTGTAAATGTACCATAGTTTTTTAATCCACTCATCTGCTGATGGGCACTTCGGCTGTTTCCAAATCTTAGCTATGGTAAATTGTGCTGCTATGAACATTGGGGTACATATATCCTTTCTAATTCGCCTTTCTAATTTCTTGGGGTATATTCCTAGAAGTGGGATCGCTGGGTCGAATGGGAGCTCCATTTTTAGTTTTTTGAGGAAACTCCATTCTGTTCTCCACAGTGGCTGTACTAGTCTACAATCCCACCAGCAGTGCAGGAGAGTTCCTTTTTCTCCGCATCCTCGCCAGCACTTGTCGTTTGTTGATTTGTTGATGTAAGCCATTCTGACAGGTATGAGATGATACCTCGTAGTTGTTTTGATTTGCATCTCTCGGATAATTAGTGACTTTGAGCACGTTTTCATATGTCTCTGGACCTTCCTTTTGTCTTCTTTCGTGAAGATTCTATTTAGGTCTGTTGATAATGTTTTCATTGGATCATTTGTCCTCCTTTATTAGAGTTGGGTAAGTTGCCTGTAGATGCTTGAGATTAAACCTTTATCACTAATAACATTTGCAAAAAATGTTCTCCCATACAGTGGGTTTTCATGTTGTTTTGTTGATGGTTTCTTTAGCTGTGCAAAAGCTTTTGATTTTGATGTAGTCCCTTTTGTTTATTTTCTCTTTAGCTTCCATTGCCCTAGGAGCAGTATCATCAAAGTTCTTTTTTCATATGTCTGAGATTTTTCTTCCTATAGATTCCTCTAATATTTTTATGGTTTCATGTCTTACGTTTAAGTCCTGTATCCATTTTGAGTTTATTTTTGTGTATGGTGTAAGTTGGTGCTCTAGTTTCATTTTTTTTGCATGTATCTGTCCAATTTTCCCAACACCATTTATTGAAGAGACTGTCTTGACTCCATTTTATGTTCCTGCCTCCTTTGTCAAATATTAATTGAGCATAGTGGATTGGGTTGATATCCGGATTCTCTATTCTATTCCATTGATCTATATGTCTGTTCTTGTGCCAGTACCATGCTGTTTTAAGAACAGTAGCCTTGTAATACAGATTGAAATTTGGTATGGAAATCCCACCGTCTTTGTGCTTGTTTCTTAGGATTGCTGTGGCTATTGGGGGCCTTTTTTTGTTCCAGATGAATGTTTGGAGAGTTCTTTCTAGGTCTTTGAAAAATGCCATTGGTATTTTAATGGGGAGTGCATTAAATTTATAGATTGCTTTGGGTAGTATGGACATTTTAATTATGTTGATTCTCCCAATCCATGAACATGGAATGTTCTTCCACTTGTTTACATCTTCCTCTATCTCTTTTTTCAGTGTCCTGTAGTTTTCCACGAATAGATCTTTTACCTCCTTAGTTAAGTTTATTCCTAGGTATCTTAATTTTTTTGATGTGATGGTAAATGGGATTGCTTTTTTAGTCTCTCTTTCTGTAAGTTCACTATTAGTGTATAGAAATGCCATAGATTTCTTGACATTAATTTTGTAGCCTGCTATGTTGCTGAACTCATTTATAAAGTCAACTAACTTATTTATGGAGTCTTTCGGGTTTTTTATGTACAATATCATGTCATATGCAAATAAGGATAGCTTAACTTCTTCTTTTCCAATTTGGATGCCTTTTATTTCTTCTTCTTGTCTAATTGCAATGGCTAATACTTCCAGTACTATGTTGAACAGGAGTGGTGAAAGTGGGCAACCCTGTCTTGTTCCTGTTCTTATGGGAAATGGTTGTAGTTTTTGTACATTGAGTATGATGTATGCTGTGGGTTTATCATATATGGCTTTTATTATGTTGAGGTATGATCCTTCTATTCCTACCTAATTGAGAGTTATTATTGAGAAAGGATGTTGGATTTTGTCAAATGCTTTTTCTGCATCAATTGATATGACTATGTGATTTTTATATCTCAATTTGTTTATGTGATGTATCACATTTATTGATTTGCGGATATTGTACCATCCTTGCATTCCTGGGATAAATCCTGCTTGGTCATGTTGTATGATCTTTCTGATGTACTGCTGGATCCTATTTGCTAGAATTTTATTGAGGATTTTGGCATCTATATTCATGAGGAAGATTGGCCTGTAATTCTCTTTCATTGTGTCGTCTTTATCTGGTTTTGGTATTAGGGTGATGCTAGCTTCATAGAAGGAGTTTGGAAGTGTTCCATCCTCTTGAATTTTCTGGAATAGTCTGAGGAGTATAGGTTTTAGTTCTTCCTTGAATGTTTGGTAAAACTACCCTGTGAAGCCGTCTGGAACTGGGCTTTTGTTTGCTGGAAGCTTTATGACGACTGCGTCAATTTCTTCCACAGTTATTGGTCTATTGAGTTGTTTAGATTCTTCTTGATTGAGTTTTGGGAGGTTATATTTTTTCTAGATACATATCCATTTCCTGCAGGTTATCCAGTTTGTTGGAATTGAATAGTTCATAGTATTTTTAACAATCCTTTGTATTTCTATGGGGTCTGTTGTTATTTCACCTCTTTCATTTCTGATTTTATTTATTAGGGTCCTCTCTCTTTGCTTCTTGGCGAGTCTGGCTAGAGGTTCATCAACCTTGTTTATTCTTTCAAAGAACCAGCTCTTGGTTTTGTTGATCTTCTGTATTGTTACTTTGGTCTCTATGTCATTTATTTCTGCTCTGATCTTTACTATTTCCTTCCTTCTGCTTACACTGGGCTTTTCTTGTTGCTTTCTTTCTAACTCTTTGAGTTGTTGGCTTAGATAATTTATTGCCGCTGTTCCTAGTTTTTTGCAGTAGGATTGTAGAGCTATGAACTTCCCTCTCAGAACTGCTTTCACTGTGTCCCATAGATTTTGGATTGTTGTGCTATCATTGTCATTTGTTTCCATGATGTTTTCTATCTCTTCCTTAATCTCTCTAGTAACCCAGTCATAGTTTAATAGCATGCTGTTTAGTCTCCATGTTTTCGATTTCTTTGGATTGTTTCTATTGTAGTTGATTTCCAGCTTTATGCCACTGTGATCTGAGAATATACTTGATATGATTTCTATCTTCTTGAATTTTGAGAGACTTTGTCTATGACCCAACACATGGTCTATCTTTGAAAATGACCCATGGGCACTTGAAAAGAATGTATATTCTGTGGCTTTGGTGTGAAATGATCTGAAGATGTCAATTAATCCCATCTGGTCCAGTGAGTCATTGAGGATTGATGTTTCTTTACTGATTTTTTGTTTAGAGGATCTGTCCAATGATGATAGTGGGGTATAAAAGTCTCCTACTATGATTGTATTGCTGTCTATCTCTCCCTTGATGTCCTCTAGGAGTTTTTGTATATATTTGGGTGCTCCTGTATTGGGTGCGTATATGTTTACCAGAGTTATTTCTTCTTGTTGGATTGCTCCCTTTAGTATTATAAAGTTGCCTTCTTTATCTCTTGTTATGTCCTTCACTTTGAGATCTAATTTTTCAGATATAAGTATGGCTACCCCAGCTTTCTTTTCATTTCCTTTCGCCTGAATAACCTTTTTCCAACCTTTCATCCTCAGTCTGTATGCGTCTTTTTTTTGGAGGTGGGTTTCTTGTAGACAGCAAATACATGGGTTGTGTTTTCTTATCCAGTCTATTACCCTATGTCTTTTGATTGGAGCTTTTAAACCATTTACATTTAAAGTTATTATTGATAGGTGCTTATATGTTGCTATTTTTGTTCTTTACCCCTGTGTTCTTTCTTCGCTTCCTATTTCTTTTTACAGCAGATCCTTTAGCATTTCTTGCATTGCTGGTTTGGTGGTGACGAATTCCCTTAGTCCTTTTTTATCTGTGAAGCTCCTGATTTGACCTTCAATTTTGATTGAGAGTCTTGCTGGGTATAGTATTCTAGGAGTCAAACCCTTCCTTTGCATGACTTTGTAAATTTCATTCCACTGCCTTCTGGCCTGATAGGTTTCTGTTGAGAGATCACTTGTTTGTCTGATGGGGGTTCCTTTGTAGGTGACCTTCTGTCTCTCTCTGGCAGCTTTTAAGATTCTTACTTTGTCATTGGTGTTTGCTAATTCAATTATAATGTGTCTTGGCGTAGGTCTTTTGGGGTTTATTTTGCTTGGGACTCTGTGAGCTTCTTGGATTTGTGTGGGTTTTTCCTTTCCTATACCAGGAAAGTTTTCTGTCATTATTTCTTCCAACAGGTTTTCTATTCCTTGCTCAGTTTCCTGTCCTTCTGGAAGCCCAATTATACGGATGTTGTTTTGATTCATGTTGTCCCCAAGTTCTCTTAGGCTCTCCTCTTGCTTTTTAATTTTTTTTTTCTAGAAGCTGCTCTACTTGGTTATTTTTCCTACCTGGTCTTCTAGCTCACTGATGTGATCCTCTGCTTCTTCTAGTCTACTCTTAATACTTTCTATTGAGTTCTTTACTTCAGCAATGTCACTTTTCATTTCTTCTCGGCTCCTCTTCATTTCTTCATGGCTCTTCATCATTTCTTCCTGGGTCTTCTTCATTTCCTCTTGGTTCTTACTCATATTATCAAATTTGTCTTCCATTCTTTTCAGCCACCTTATGACCATTTCTCTGAATTCTTTCTCTGACAGGTTGTTAACATCCATTTCATTTACCTCCTTTTCTGGTGAGCCTTGCTTTTCTTTCATATGTAGGCTGTTTCTTTTTCTTCCCATGGTCTCCCCTCTTTGTGTATCTGGTTATTTAGTTCTCACTCTCCTGCGTTGATTTAAAGGCACAAAATACAACACCACCAGGTGCAATGCACCAGGCACTGAACCGGAATGTAGTCAAAGTAATTGTAATTCCAAATAAAGGTGACCGCCAGAGAAAGGCAAATTCGGTGATAGGTGGGAAAAAACAAAGAGAACCTCCCCCAGACACACACAGACACTCACACACCCACCCACACACAAAAAGAAAGAGACCCCCCCACACACACACACACACTCACAAAAAAGAAATACAGGAATGCCAAAATGATAATGGGAAAAGGGGGAGAAGAAAAAAAAGGAGTAAATTATAAATATGGGGTGAAAACTCCTATAGGACAGCCCCTAATCCAAACCAAAACCTTCAACCAGTACTTGGAGATTGATACAAATTACATACAACTACTAATATCAAGAGAGGTGAGGGAACACAGAAGCAAAAATCTATCTTAAAAACACTGCAGATGAGGACAACAACACAAGAAACAACACCAAAAATAAAGATAACCCCCCCTACAAGACAAACCAAAATAACAGAATAAGCAAATCAATCTCATAAACCTGCTTAAAAAATCAATATAATCAACAGTCAAGTAAACAACAACAATAGGACACGGATAAAAACACTTTAACATAGTGAAGTCAGAGAAGCTAGAGGTATATATGGACTTGGAGTAGGTGGTTGGAGATTTGATATATCAATGGGGTGAAATTTTAACGGGGGTAAAGGGAAAGAATTAGGTAAATCTAAAGCGGGAAAAGTATAAGGGAAACAAGGCACTAAATAGGGAAAGGTTAGCCAGAGAGTGGTGGTATAAAGGTGAAGTTGAGGTAGAGTAAAAGTACTACAGAGTAGATGAAATAGACTGTATTTCCAATGTCAAAGTGAAAATATAATCAATTCCCTGTCACACAAGAGTCAATTTGCGATTTGGCCCCTGGGTGGCAGTGTTTCTAGATTGACTTCTGGATCTATTGGTCCTCTCTATCCTGAAGTAAACAATACTGCCTGTCTAATGGTGACTGCTATTTTAGCAGCTAGGACCCTCCCAAAATCTTTCGGGTTTCCCTCCTCTGTCAGGTCCAAATTGATTGCGCTCCAGGGATTAACTCTGCCACCAGCTCCAAGGGCCCTCTCCCACGTTTACCAGCTCCAACAGCCACAGATTTTATTTCAGGTGCAGATCTCCAGGTTTTGAGTTCCAAGGTGCAGATCTCCCAGACTGCCAGCCCCCTCAGTTTCGCGCCCAAAGTACCCCCAGGGAAATCTGACCTTTCCGTGCTGGAGTTTAGAGCTCCCTGGGCTCTGCGTGCCTCCGCACCAACTGGGCGCAGGTGCTCCGGGAGTCTCAGCCGTCCAGGGTACTGGTACCTTAGCTGTATATTTTCAGGCCCTTCCCCTTCAAGATGTTGTGGTCTGCCTCCGCGCACCTCCTTGTGCAGTTGGCTCAGGCAGAGAACCCAGCAGTACTGGGGCCACTCAGGCTGGGGAGGCCAGCCCAGCAGTCCTCTATCTTCTCCTGGAGCACAGCTGTCCCCCTAGTGCCCGACAAATGCTCCCTGCGCGACTTTCAGCTGCTCCCTCCCTCTGCCCTGTGAGCAGATTCAGATCGAATCCTCCATTCCGCTGCCATTTTCTCCTCTCTTCCCAGGTATTGCATTTTAAAGAAACTTCCATGAAGTACATCCTATTCTATAGTAACACGCTGGCTATGTATGCCATTGGCTAACCAGATTAGCATTGAAGTCACCAGTATCAGGCTGATTTAAATAAGTATATCAAGAAAACAGATTAACCAAAGGATAGGTATGCATTCTCAATGTATGCATATTTTCACTCCCATCAGGACTCGCCATAAGAAACTGAAGAGGGAAGATTTCTTTCTTTTACACATGTGTGTGTGGCCCCCAGCCACCAACCTCCCCTACCTTCACACTGTATTTTGACAGACTGGTCAATGCTTATTTGCCTCTGTATTTATTTCCTCCCAGTTCTGATTCCCAGTTTCAGTGTCAAATAAATCCTTATGTGTACATTTCAGCAATGATATCTGGATGGTGGACAAATGGTGGCAATGCAAGTACACACTCTCTGCTTTGGTACTGGACAACCTGCAGTGATGCACAACTGCTGACTGCTAGCACGGCAAGGTGTCATCAGCATCTTCAGTCTCTGGACTGTCTGTGTGGTTGGAACAGACCTGTCAGTTCCTCTCTGTTGCAGGAATCCATATGGTCTTGGAGTTGTTTTCTTACAATATAAAACATATTCTTGACCAAAAGTTAATAAAAAAAATCTTTTATGTAAATTAGACTTGGGATTATTTTTATTTTTGCCCAAATGTTTTTCCTTTGGCTTATTTTGACATCATGTGTGTTTTTCATGGGTGTCTTGCTGTTATCATTACAAATGGAAATTAATTTTATGAAGTAACAATTTTCTAGATGTAATTTACTTACATGATATTTTTCCTTATATGATATTAACCCATTACCCCCCTTTTCTTCTTTTTTTAAAAAAATACTTTTTATTGATTTTTTACAGAGCAGAAGGGAGAGGGATAGAAAATCAGAAACATCAATGAGAGAGAAACATCGACCAGCTGCTTCTTGCACCCCCCCTACTGGGGATGTGCCTGCAGCCAAGGTACATGCCCTTGACCAGAATCGAACCCTGGACTTTTTAGTCTGCAGTCCAACGCTCTATCCACTGAGCCAAACCGGTTTCAGACCCCTTTTTCTTCTTAATGAAAGCTTTTGGAGAATTTGTATTGCAGTCTAGGTAACTTTAAATTTTAATTTTTGCACAAAAATATGCCTGCTTTAGGTTCTTTGTATGTTAGGCAACTTTACAATGAGATGAACTATTAACGGATATTTCAGTTAATATTTTCAGAAGAGCTTTTTGTCCAGTACACTTCCATTTTCTTGAGTATTCCCTTATTTCAATTGGCCAATTTAAATTAATCTGAAAACTTGATTACTATTTTACTGTCAAATTTAATATTCAAACAATAATCTTAGATTACCCTGTAAATATTAGTGGAAAGGATTAATTGCATTCTTGAGTAGGCCCTGAGCATTCCTGGTGCTAGACTTGATTTAGATATATGGCAGCTATTGATGTCCAAGTCTCTGTAACCTGGATCCCGATTTGAGCTGGGAATGGGAGGCAAAATAGCCATGAGGGTAGGAGACCTCACTCAGAAGGGATGAGAGTTCAGGCCTCTGCAAGATTGGGGGGGTGAGGGTCTGGGCCCCACCTCTGTTGATCTTTAAGTTATCTCCTGATGGCCCCTCTGCAACTGTGCATGCTTTGGTTATTCCTTCCCTGAGGAATCTTACCCATCTCTGGCTAACCAGCCATCCTCCGGGGCCATGCAGAGTTATGTGAGGTTCAGTTTTGTCTCCTTGGTAGTCTTTGCCCCCTGAGGCCTCCACGCCCAGTACCTGCCTTGGGATCTCATCACCTGCTGGCTGAATCCCAGTACTGATCACTTATCTCAGGGGACTCAGGTTTCTTCTCCAGGGAGGACCCATCTCACCCTTTGAGTGAGAAACAGATCCATGGTGCCAGCCACCCAGAGGCTTCAACCTCAGCTTGAACTGAAAGTTCAGGCAACAGCTGTGTGCACTTGGATTGTGGGAAGAGGGTTCCTCTTGGCAAAAAAGAACAAGAGAGGCCAATATAGAATCCTCAGTGCTTTAATTCCATTCGAAAAGGATTAATTCCTTTCCTGTGCTTTTTTAAATTGCTCCCAAACATTCAAAGAATTAGTTTGTAAGTTTCTTTGGGATAATTGTACAATATGCTGTTGTTAAACATAAAAAATTATAAAGACATTATAGAATAATATCATGTAAGAATATCCTTTGCTCTAGGCCCTGTCCATTCAAGTTCAAACTAGCTGCAATTTTTTTATAACTTTATATAAACTTTGTCAGGGACATTGAAACACAAATTACTTACTTCAGTTCAAGAAGTCAAATATATTGACTTTTCCCCTTACACCTGTGACCCCCTACTTGCCCTGAGGTTTGACATACTAATGTTTGTTTCTCAGTCTCTGGATCCATTATTGTTCATCAGTCTATGCCATTCGTTATATTGCACAAATGAGTAAGATCATGTGCTATTTGTCTTTCTCTGCCTGGCTAATTTCACTTAGCATAATGCTCTCCAGATCCATTCATGTTGTTGCAAATGGAAGGTGCTCCTTCTTTTTCACTGCAGCATAGTATTCCATTGTGTAGCTGTACCACTGTTTTTTAATCCACTCATATTTGATAGGCACTTGGGCTGTTTCCAAATCTTAGCTATGGTAAATTGTGCTGCTATGAGCATCGGGGTGCATTTATCCTTTGTAATGCGTCTTTCTAGTTTCTTGTGATATATACCTAGAAGGGGAATCACTGGGTCAAATGGGAGTTCAATTTTTAGTTTTTTAAGGAAGCTCCATACTGTTCTCCACAGTCGCTGCACCAGTCTGTATTCCCACCAGCAGTGCAAAAGAGTTCCCTTTTCTCCACATCCTTGCCAACACTTGTCCTTTGTTGATTTGTTAGCCAATCTGACAGGGGTGAGCTGGTACCACATTGTTTTGGTTTGCATCTCTCTGACGATGAGTGACTTTGAGCATGTTTTCATATGTCTCTTGGCATTCCTTCTGTCTTCTTTTGAAAAGTGCCTATTTAGATATGTTGCCCATTTTTTATTGGGTTGTTTATCTTCTTTTTGTTAAGTTGTATGAGTTCCCTGTAAATGTTGGAGATTAAACCCTTATCGTTGGTGTCATTGGCAAATATGTTCTCCCATGCAGTGGGGTTTATTGTTTTTTTTTTATTATTAATGGTTTCCTTTGCTGTGCAAAAGCTTCTTATTTTGATGTAGTTCCATTTGTTTATTTTTTTCTTTAGTTTCCATTGCCCAAGAGCAGTATCAGTGAAGAAGTTCCTTTGACATATGTCTGAGATTTTGCTGCCTGTGGATTCCTCTAGTATTTTTATGGTTTCCCACCTTATGTTTAAGTCCTTTATCCATTTTGAGTTTATTTTTGTGAATGGTGTAAGTTGGTGATTTATATTCATTTTTTGCATCTATCTGTCAAATTTTCCCAACACCATTTGTTGAAGAGACTGTCTTCACTCCATTGTATATCCATAGCTCCTTTGTTGAATATTAATTAGACATAGTGGTTTGGGTCAATTACTGGATTTTCTATTCTATACCATTGATCTATATGTCTGTTCTTGTGCTAGTACCAGACTGTTTTAAGAACAGTGGCTTTGTAATGTATCTTGATATCTGGTATTA
The DNA here is from genome assembly GCA_027563665.1 of Antrozous pallidus. Lineage (NCBI taxonomy): Eukaryota > Metazoa > Chordata > Mammalia > Chiroptera > Vespertilionidae > Antrozous > Antrozous pallidus. The sequence goes on from CM050509.1 coordinate 76,621,840, forward strand.
AGATCCCATCTACTTTGCTCTTCTTTTTCAGCATTGCTGCAGCTAGTCAGGGTCTTTTTTTATTCCAGGTGATTTTTTGTCATGTTTGTTCTAAATCTGTGAAATATGCCATTGGTATTTTAATGGGGAGTGCATTGAATTTATACATTGCTTTAGGTAGTATGGACATTTTGATGATGTTGATTTTACTAATCCATGAACATGGTTTGTTCTTCCATCTGTTTATGTCTTCCTCCATCTCTTTATTCAGTATCCTGTAGTTTTTTGCATACAGGTCTTTTACCTCCTTAATTAAGTTTATTCCTAGGTATCTTAATTTTTTAGAGCAATGGTAAATGGGATCGCTTTTTAAATCACTCTTTCTTTAAGTTCATTATTGGTGAATAGAATGCTTTAGATTTCTTGGCATTAACTTTGTATCCTGCTACATTGCCAAATTTGTTTATTAAGTCTAATAATTCTTTGATGGAGTCTTTGGGGTTTTCTATGTACAGTATCATGTCATCTGCGAATAAGGACAGTTTTCCTTCTTCTTTTCCAATTTAGATGCCTTTTATTTTTTTCTTGTCTTATCACAATGGCTAGTACTTCCAGCACTATGGTGAACAGGAGAGGTGAGAGTCAGCATCCCTGTCTTGTGCCTGTTCTTAGGAGAAATGGTTTTAGTTTTTGTTCATTGAGTATGATATTGGCTATAGGTTTGTCATATATGGCTTTTATTATGTTGAGGTAAGTTATCTCTATTCCCACCTTTATGAGAGTTTTTATCAAGAAAGGATGTTGGATTTTATCAACTGCTTTTTCTGCATCAATTGATATGACGATGTGGTTTTTATCTCTCAATTTGTTTATATGCTGTATCACGTTTATTGATTTCTGAATATTGTACCATCCTTGCACCATTGAGATAAATCCTACTTGGTCATTATGTATGATTTTTTGGATGTACTGCTGGAATCGATTTGCTAGAATTTTGTTGAGGATTTTGACATCTAGGTTCATGAGGGATATTGGCCTATAATTCTCTTACATTGTTTTGCCTTTATCTGATTTTGGTATTAGGGTGATGCTGGCTTCATAGAAGGAGCTTGGAATGGTTCCTTCCTGTTGGATTTTTTGGAATATTCTGAGGAGAATAGGTTTTAGTTCTTCCTTGAATGTTTGGTAAAACTGCCCTGTGAAGCTGTCTGGCCCCGGGCTTTTATTTGCTGGAAGCTTTTTGATGACTGTTTCAATTTCTTCCATAGTTATTGGCCTATTGAGATGTTTTGATTCTACCTGATTGAGTTTTGGAGGGTCATACTTTTCTAGAAATATGTCCATTTCTCCAGGTTGTCCAGTTTTTCGGAATAGAGTTTATCATAGTATTTTTGAACCATCCTTTGTATTTCTGTAGGGTCTGTTGTTATTTCACCTCTTTCATTTCTGATTTTGTTTATTTGTGTCCTTTCTCTTTGCCTCTTAGTGAGCCTGGCTAGAGGTGCATCAATCTTGTTTATTCTTTAGAAGAACCAGCTCTTTTTTTAAAATGATCTTTTGTATTGTTTTTTTTTTGTCTCTATATCTTTCATTTCTGCTCTGATCTTAATTATTTCCTCCCTTCTGCTCACTGTGGGCTTTTCTTGTTGCTCTCTTTCTACTTTTTGAGTTGTTGTGTTAGAAGATTTATTGCCATTTTTTCTTGTTTTTTAAGGAAGGCATGTAGAGCTATAAAATTCCCTCTCAGGACTGGTTTCACTGTGTCCCATAGGATTTGCAATGTTGTGTTTTTATTATCATTAGTCTCCAGTATGTTTTTAACTTCTTCTTTGATCTCATTGATAACCCAATCATTGTTTAGTAGCATGCTATTCAGCTTAAAAGTGATTGAATTTTTTGGAGTGTTTTTATTGTAGTTTATTTCTGGTATTATACCTTTGTGGTCTGAGAATATGCTTGATATAATTTCAATCTTTTTAATTTGAGGAGTCTTTGTTTGTGAACCATTATGTGCTCTATTATTTTTTAAATGTCCCATGTCTCCTACTGTGATTGTATTGGTGTTGATCTCTTGATATCTTCCAGGAAAGTTTTTATGTATTTGGATGCACTTGCATTGGGTGCATATATGTTTACCAGTGTTATATCTTCTTGTTGAATTATTCCCTTTAGTATTATGTAGTGGTCTTATTTATCTCTAATTGTGGCCTTTACTTTGAGGTCTATTTTATTAGATATAAGTATTGCAACCCCAGCTTTTTTCTCATTTTCATTTGCCTGAAAAATATATTTTCATCCCTTCACTCCCAGTCTGTGTGAATCCTTTGCTCTGAGGTGGGTCTCTTGTAGACAGAAAATATATGGGTCATTTTTTTATCCATTCAACTACCCTATGTCTTTTGATTGGTGCATTTAATCCATTTATTTTTAATGTTATTATTTACAAATACATCTTTGTGGTCATATTTTTCCCTTAGTGTTTGTGTTTCTTCTTGCCTATCTCTTTCTTGTTTTTACAGCAGTCCCTTTAGCATGTCTTGCATTGCTGGCTTGGTAGTGATAAACTCGCTTAGTCCTTTTTTTGTCTGTGAAGCTCCTGATTCCATCTTCAATTTTTAATGATAGACTTGCTGTGTATAGTGTACTTGGATTCATTCCCTTGCTTTGCATCACTTTGTATATTTCATTCCATTCCCTTCTAGCCTGCTGTGTTTCTGTTGAGAAATCAGTTAATATTCTAATAGGGGATCCCTTGTAAGTAACTTTCTGTCTCTCTCTGGCAACCTTTAAGATTCTTATTTTGTCGTTGGTATTCACTAACGTAATTATGATGTGTCTTGGTGTTCGTCTTTTGGGGTTTAACTTGTTTGAGACTTTGTACTTTTTGGACTTACATAGTTTTGTTTTGTTTTGTTTTGTTTTCTTTCCAATATTAGGGAAATTTTCTATCATTATTTCTTCAAACAGGTTTTCTATTCCATGCTTCTCTTCCTCTCCTTCTGTTATCTCAATTAAGCGAATGTTGTTTCATTTTATGTTGTCCCAAAGCTCCCTTAGGCTCTCTTCTTGTTTTTTAAGCCTTCTTTCCAGTTGCTGCTGTGCATATGTGCTTTTTCCTACCTTATCTTATAATTTTCTGATGTGGTCCTCAGGCTCTTCTACTCTTCTGTTTAGGCCTTCCATTGTGTTCTTTATTGCAGCTATGTCGTTCTTCATCTCCTCTTATTTTCTTTTCATGTTGGAGACATTCTCATTCAGCTCCTTATAATTCTCATTGAATTGTGTATATTTGTCTTCCATCTGTTTAAACATCCTTATAACCATTACTCTGAATTCTATCTCTGAAAAGCTGTCAGACTTGAACTCATCTAACTCCATTTCTGGTGGTTCTCCTTTTTATTCCCTTTGGAAGTTGACTTTATGTCTTCCCATATATTTTCCTGTAGTGTTTTAATTGTAGATCCATTTGCTATGCTACCCAGGTTCTTTTGGGGATGGTGCTACTTGTGTAATCTCTCAGTTCTCCTAGGCTTGTAAATCTAGTGTAGCTCCTTACTTGAGCTATTTGGGTTCTCTTGATACGGGCTTGCAAGCTTGAGAGACACAACTGCGGTGTCTAGAATTTCACCGCTGTGGATTTTTTTCTGTCTTGCACCTTAATTGAAGTCATGTGTGCCCAGCATGGACTCCCAGTGGCACCACAGAACCCTCTGTTGGGGTGATGGGGCTCAGAGGACCTGTTCTCTGGAATGGCATGACTTTGTTGCCCAGAGTTCTACAGTAGTGGGGTTGGCAGACCCAGCATTTCCTGTTACACCTGTGGTGGATAAGTGTTTTCTTCCAATGGTGCTTCACAGGAGCACCTAAGGTAGGTTTTTCAGCACACTGAAGGACTTTGAAGAATTCTGGCAGTGTAGCTGCATAGATGAGGCACCTATGGGCCAGTATCCCAGATGAAAGAATTCAAAGCTTCTACTGCTGGGGGAGAGTATGCCCCACTTGTTCAAGATCGTACCCCGGGAGAGTTCTCAGTGGCTTCCTCTAGTGCCTTGTGGGTAATTGAGTTCATGGTGCCTGCCTGTTGGCACCTTGTATCTGTGGAGGCGCTCTTGTGGCACAGAGTTCTGATGCACTCTGAGGGGTCCTGGCACCATGATTGAGGTGTGGGAGGGAATGTGGGTAGTTATCCAGGAAGAAGTTCAGAATTTTTACTGCAGGGCAATGCACCCTTGTCTGTGCAGAATTCCACCCTTGGGAGATCTTAGTGGTTCCCAAGTACTGCCTAAGGGGTGGGGTGTCCTAGCTGCCTGTGGGGCTGGGTAATCATGATTCTGGAGTGGGATGCCCTTGCTGCCAGCGGGGCAGATACACTCGAATCTTGAGTGGTGTGCACGGGGATGGCTATGCGCGAATCTCGGATGGGGCATGCAGAACAGGCCAAACGCCAAGCCGGAGACAGGGGTGGAGCACAGCGAGCTGATTTCATGCATACCCAGGAGCTCTGCTTCTGGGGAGGAGGTGATTGCACTCACCACTGCTGGGCAACTCACCCCTGGAGGTGAAAGTGCCAGAGTCTGTGGATCTGCAGCTGGAGTAGCGGGACTTTGGTTAGAGTGGTCACTGGGTTGCAGGGCTGTTCAGGGCCTGTTGGTTGGTGTTGTTGATGAGTTCTCCATAAAAAAGGTGCCTTTCTCCCCTTCAAGTTGGTGTGGGCTCCGCACTGTGATTCTGCCAACCAGGGAGTGTCTGCTGAGGTGGTAGACTCTCCTTGTCAAGGAGACCCTGTCTGCCACTCCCTGCTGCTCCTGCGAGTATCAACTTTCCCGCACTCACTCATACACACACCAGGCACATCCACTCACTCTTCTTTTATATCCCCACTCACTCACTTCCTCTCCCTCACCTCTGTCCTGTCACCTGCCATCTTCCTAAATATTGTAGTTTATTTTAATATTATGCCATTGTTATCAGAGAAGATGCTTGATACGATATCACTCTTTTGAATTTAAAGAGTCTTTCCCTGTGTCACAATATGTAGTTTACCTTTGAAAATGGCCTTTTGCAATTGAGAAGAATGTATTTTCTGTAGCTTTAGGGTGAAATGTTCTGAACATGTTGATTTAATCTACGTGTTCCAGTGAGTCACTTAGGATTGCTGGGTCTTTGCAGAATTTTGTCCAGAGGATTTATCCAGTGATGTCAATGGGGTATCAAAGTTCCATACTATGATTGTATTGGTGTTGATCTCTCCCTTGATATCTTCCAGAAGTTTTTTGTTTGTTTCTTTGTTTGCTTATTTGTTTGTTTTTATGTATTTGGGTGATCCTGCATTGGGTGCATATATATTTACCAGCTATATATCCTTTTGTTGAATTGCTCCCATTAGTATTATAAAGTGGCCTTCCTCACCTCTTGTTATGGTGTTCATATTGAGGTCTATTTTGTCAAATATAAGTATTGCTACCCCAGTTGTTTCGTTTTTTTTTTTTTTTAATTTGCCTGAAAGATATTTTTTTATCCCTTCACTTTCAGTCTGTGTGAGTTTCTTTGGTCTGAGGTGGGTCTCTTGTAGACAGTATATATATGAGTCATATATTTTTTTTTTATCCATTCAGCCACTCTATGTCTTTTGTTTGGAGCACTTACACCATTTACGTTTAAGATTATTAATGATAGGTACTTGTTTGTAGCCATTTTTATTCTTTACAGAGACCCGGTGCACGCAATTTGTGCACATGTGGGGGGTGTCCCTCAGCCCAGCCTGCACCCTCTCCAATCAGGAAACCCTCGAGGGATCTTTGACTGCCCATTTAGTTCTGATTCTGGTGGGATCATGCCTAAATGGGCAGTCAGACATCCCTCTCATAATCCAGAGCTGCTGGTTTCCAACTGCTCTCTTGCCTAACTTCCTGATTGCCACTAACTGTTTCTGCTTGCCAGTCTGATTATGCCCTAACCACAGCTTGCCAGCCTTGTTGATGTCTAACTGCTCCCCTGCCAGCCTGTTTGCCCCCAACTTCCCTCCTCTGCTGGCCTGGTCAACCCTAACTGCCATCCCTTGCTGGCCTGATTGCACACAACTGCCCTTCCTTGCAGGTCTGGTCCTTCCCAACTGCCCTTTCCTGCTGACCATCTTGTGGTGGCCATTTTGTGTACACATGGGGACAGGATCTTTGACCACAAGGGGGCAGCTGTCTTGTGTGTTGGAGTGATGATCAATCTGCATATTACTCTTTCATTAGATAGGCTAGATGCCTGGTGCATGGGTGGGGGGCAGCTTGTTTGCCCTGAAGAGTGTCCTGGATTAGGGTAGGGGGGTTCCCTTGGGGCATGGGGTGGCTTGGGTGAGGGGCTGATGGTGTTTTGCAGGCCAGCCACGCCCCCCTGTGACCCAATTGAGGCCCTGGTATCTGGGATTTATTTATCTTCTTCAATTGAAACTTTGTACCCTGGAGTGGAGACAAGCCTTCTGTTTGCTCCATGGCAGCTGCCATTTCTTTTGGAATTTATTTTACTTCTATAACTGAAACTTTGTAGCCTGTAGTGGATACCTAGGCCAGCCAGGGCTGCAGAAGCTTGGCTTCCTCCATTGCCAAGGGCAACTCTAGCCTCTACTTTCTCCAGCTCTGTGGATGTCGCCATTTCTGTTGGAATGTATATATCTTCCATACTTGAAAATTTGTAGCATTGAGTGGATGTTGGGACGGGCAGGTGAAAAGCTTGGCTTCTTCCATTGCTGGAGAAACCCAAGCCTCCCTGCTGCCTTCAGTGGCCACAGCGGCTGTGGTTTGCCGCTCTGTTGACTGATGAGTTTGCCGACCACTGGGATAGGGGCTTAATCATAAGGAACAACAACAGCCTGTAATTATTGGAATTGAGAGTCAGTGGTCAGGGAGAAAATGGCGGAGGAACGAAGGGATTCGATCTGAATCTGTTCACAGGGCAGAGGGAGGGAGCAGCTGAAAGTCGCGCAGGGAGCATTTGTCGGGCACTAGGGGGACAGCTGTGCTCCAGGAGAAGATAGAGGACTGCTGGGCTGGCCTCCCCAGCCTGAGTGGCCCCAGTACTGCTGGGTTCTCTGCCTGAGCCAACTGCACAAGGAGGTGCGTGGAGGCAGACCACGACATCTTGAAGGGGAAGGGCCTGAAAATATACAGCTACGGTACCCGTACCAGATGGACCGCTGAGACTCCAGGAGCACCGGCGCCCAGTTGGCACAGAGGCGCGCAGAGCCCAGGGAGCTCTAAACTCCAGCACGGAAAGGTCAGATTTCCCTGGGGGTACTTTGGGCGCGAAACTGAAGGGGCTGGCAGTCTGGGAGATCTGCACCTTGGAACTCAAAACCTGGAGATCGGCACCTGAAATAGAATCTGTGGCTGTTGAAGCTGGTAAATGTGGGAGAGGGCCCTTGGAGCTGGTGGCAGAGTTGATCCCTGGAGCGCAATCGGTTTGGACCTGACAGAGGGGGGAAGCCCGGAAGATTTTGGGAGGGTTCTGGCTGCTAAAACAGCACTCACCATTAGAGAGGCAGTATTGTTTAGTTCAGGATAGAGAGGACCAATAGACCCAGAAGTCAATCTAGAAACACTGCCACCCAGGGGCCAAATCACAAATTGACTCTTATGTGACAGGGAATTAATTATATTTTCTCTTTGACCTTGGGAATACAGTCTATTTTCATCTACACTTTAGTATCTTTTACTCTACCTCAACTTCACCTTTATACCACCACTCTCTGGCTAACCTTTTCCTATTTAGTGCCTTGTTTCCCTTACACTTTTGCGGCTTTAGATTTACCTAATTCTTTCCCTTTACCCCCTGTTAAAATTTCACCCCACTGATATATCTAATCTCTAACCACCTAATCCAAGTGCATATATACCTCTGGATCCTCTGACTTCACTATCTTAAAGTGTTTTTATCCCTGTCCTGTTGTTGTTGTTTACTTGACTGTTGATTATATTGATTTTTTAAGCAGGTTTATGAGATTGATTTGCTTATTCTGTTATTTGGTTTGTCTTGTAGGGGGGGTTATTTATATTTTTGGTGTTGTTTCTTGTTTTGTTGTCCTCATCTGCATTGTTTTTGAGATAGATTTTTGCTTCTGTGTTCCCTCACCTCTCTTGATATTAGTAGTTGCATGTAATTTGTATCAATCTCCAAGTACTTGTTGCAGGTTTTGGTTCGGATTAGGGGCTGTCATATAGGAGTTTTCACCCCACATTTACAATTTACTCCTTTCATTTCTTTATTTTCTTCTCCCTCTTTTTTACCATTATCATTTTGGCATTCCTGTCTTTCTTTTTTGTGAGAGTATGTGTGTGTGTGGGGGGGTCTCTTTCTTTTTGTGTGAGTGTGGGTGTGTGAGTGTCTGTGTGGGTCTGGGGGAGGTTCTCTTTCCTTTTTCCCACCTATCACCGAATTTGCCTTTCTCTGGCGGTCACCTTTATTTGGAATTACAATTACTTTGACTACATTCAGGTTCAGTGCCTGGTGCGTTGCACGTGGTTGTGTTGTATTTTGTGCCTTTAAATGAACGCAGGAGAGTGAGAACTACATAACCAGATACACAGAGAAGAGAGAACATGGGAAGACAAAGAAATAGCCCACATATGAAAGAAAAGCAAGCCTCGCCAGAAAAGAAGGTAAACGAAATGGAAGTTAACAACCTGTCAGAGAAAGAATTCAGAGAAATGGTCATAAGGTGGCTGAAAAGAATGGAAGACAAATTTGATAATATGAGTAAGAACCAAGAGGAAATGAGGAAGACCCAGGAAGAAATGATGAAGAGCCATGAAGAGATGAAGAAGAGCCAAGAAGAAATGAAGAGGAGCCAAGAAGAAATGAAAAGTGACATTGCTGAAGTAAAGAACTCAATAGAAAGTATTAAGAGTAGACTAGAAGAAGCAGAGGATCACATCAGTGAGCTAGAAGACCAGGTAGGAAAAAATAACCAAGTAGAGCAGCTTCTAGAAAAAAAAATTAAAAAGCAGGAGGAGAGCCTAAGAGAACTTTGGGACAACATGAAACAAAACAACATCCGTATAATTGGGCTTCCAGAAGGACAGGAAACTGAGCAAGGAATAGAAAACCTGTTGAAAGAAATAATGACAGAAAACTTTCCTGGTATAGGAAAGGAAAAACCCACACAAATCCAAGAAGCTCACAGAGTCCCAAGCAAAATAAACCCCAAAAGACCTATGCCAAGACACATTATAATTGAATTAGCAAACACCAATGACAAAGTAAGAATCTTAAAAGCTGCCAGAGAGAGACAGAAGGTCACCTACAAAGGAACCCCCATCAGACGAACAAGTGATCTCTCAACAGAAACCTATCAGGCCAGAAGGCAGTGGAATGAAATTTACAAAGTCATGCAAAGGAAGGGTTTGACTCCTAGAATACTATACCCAGCAAGACTCTCAATCAAAATTGAAGGTCAAATCAGGAGCTTCACAGATAAAAAAGGACTAAGGGAATTCGTCACCACCAAACCAGCAATGCAAGAAATGCTAAAGGATCTGCTGTAAAAAGAAATAGGAAGCGAAGAAAGAACACAGGGGTAAAGAACAAAAATAGCAACATATAAGCACCTATCAATAATAACTTTAAATGTAAATGGTTTAAAAGCTCCAATCAAACGACATAGGGTAATAGACTGGATAAGAAAACACAACCCATGTATCTGCTGTCTACAAGAAACCGACCTCGGAAAAAAAGACGCACACAGACAGAGGATGAAAGGTTGGAAAAAAGTTATTCAGGCGAATGGAAATGAAAAAAAAGGTGGGGTAGCCATACTTATATCTGACAAATTAGATTTCAAAGTGAAGGACATAACAAGAGATAAAGAAGGCCACTTCATAATACTAAAGGGAGCAATTCAACAAGAAGAAATAACTCTGATAAACATATACGCACCCAATACAGGAACACCCAAATATATACAAAAACTCCTAGAGGACATCAAGGGAGAGATAGACAGCAATACAATCATAGTAGGAGACTTTAATACCCCATTATCACCATTGGACCGATCCTCTAAACAAAAAATCAGTAAAGAAACATCAATCCTCAATGACTCACTGGACCAGATGGAATGAATAGACATCTTCAGATCATTTCACCCCAAAGCCACAGAATATACATTCTTTTCAAGTGCCCATGGGTCATTCTCAAAGATAGACCATGTGTTGGGTCATAGGCAAAGTCTCTCCAAATTCAAGAAGATACAAATCATATCAAGTATATTCACAGATCACAGTGGCATAAAGCTGGAAATCAACTACAATAGAAACAAGCCAAAGAAATGGAACACAAGGAGACTAAACAGCATGCTATTAAACTATGACTGGGTTACTAGAGAGATTAAGGAAGAGATAGAAAACAGCATGGAAACAAATGACAATGATAGCACAACAATCCAAAATCTATGGGACACAGTGAAAGCAGTTCTGAGAGGGAAGTTCATAGCTCTACAATCCTACTGCAAAAAAATAGGAACAGCGGCAATAAATTACCTAATCCAACAACTCAAAGAGTTAGAAAGAAAGCAACAAGAAAAGCCCAGTGTAAGCAGAAGGAAGGAAATAGTAAAGATCAGAGCAGAAATAAATGACATAGAGACCAAAGAAACAATACAGAAGATCAACAAATCCAAGAGCTGGTTCTTTGAAAGGATAAACAAGATTGATGAACCTCTAGCCAGACTCACCAAGAAGCAAAGAGAGCGGACCCTAATAAATAAAATCAGAAATGAAAGAGGTGAAATAACAACAGACCACATCGAAATACAAAGGATTGTTAACAAATACTATGAACAACTCTACTCCAACAGACTGGACAACCTGGAGGAAATGGATATGTTTCTAGAAAAATATAACATCCCAAAACTCAATCAAGAAGAATCTAAACAACTCAATAGACCAATAACTGTGGAAGAAATTGAAGCAGTCATCATAAAGCTTCCAGCAAACAAAAGCCCAGGGCCAGATGGCTTCACAGGGGAGTTTTACCGAACATTCAAGGAAGAACTAAAACCTATACTCCTCAGACTATTCCAGAAAATTCAAGAGGATGGAACACTTCCAAACTCCTTCTATGAAGCTACCATCACCCTAATACCAGATAAAGACGACACAATTAAAGAGAATTACAGGCCAATATCCCTCATGATTATAGATGCAAAAATCCTCAATAAAATTCTAGCAACTCGGATCCAGCAGTACATCAGAAAGATCATACAACATGACCAAGTAGGATTTATCCCAGGAATGCAAGGATGGTACAATATCCGCAAATCAATAAATGTGATACATCACATAAACAAAACGAGAGATAAAAATCAAATAGTCATATCAATTGATGCAGAAAAAGCATTTGACAAAATCCAACATCCTTTCGTAATAAAAACTCTCAATAAGGTAGGAATAGAAGGATCATACCTCAACATAATAAAAGCCATATATGATAAACCCACAGCATACATCATACTCAATGGGCAAAAACTACAACCATTTCCCCTAAGAACAGGAACAACACAGGGTTGCCCACTTTCACCACTCCTGTTCAACATAGTACTGGAAGTATTAGCCATTGCAATTACACAACAAGAAGAAATAAAAGGCATCCAAATTGGAAAAGAAGAAGTTAAGCTATGCTTATTTGCAGATGACATGATATTGTACATAAAAAACCCAAAAGACTCCATAAAAAAGTTAGTAGACTTAATAAATGAGTTCAGCAATGTAGCAGGCTACAAAATTAATGCCAAGAAATCTATGGCATTTCTATACAGTAATAGTGAACTTACAGAAAGAGAGACTAAAAAAAGCAATCCCAGTTACAATCACACCAAAAAAGTTAAGATACCTAGGAATAAACTTAACTAAGGAGGTAAAAGATCTATTCGTGGAAAACTACAGGACACTGAAAAAAGAGATAGAGGAAGATGTAAACAGGTGGAAGAACATTCCATGTTCATGGATTGGGAGAATCAACATAATTAAAATGTCCATACAACCCAAAGCAATCTATAAATTTAATGCACTCCCCATTAAAATACCAATGGCATATTTCACAGACCTAGAAAGAACTCTCCAAAAATTCATCTGGCACAAAAAAAGGCCCTGAATAGCCACAGCAATCCTGAGAAAGAAGCACAAAGTCGGTGGGATTTCCATACCAGATTTCAAGCTGTATTACAAGGCTACTGTTCTTAAAACAGCCTCGTACTGGCGCAAGAACAGACATATAGATCAATGGAATAGAATAGAGAATCCGGATATCAACCCAATCCACTATGCTCAATTAATATTTGACAAAGGAATCATGAACATAAAATGGAGTCAAGACAGTCTCTTCAATAAATGGTGTTGGGAAAATTGGACAGATACATGCAAAAAAAGGAAACTAAAGCACCAACTTACACCATACACAAAAATAAACTCAAAATGCATACAGGACTTAAACATAAGACATGAAACCATAAAAATATTAGAGAAATCTATAGGAAGAAAAATCTCAGACATATGCCAAAAAACTTTGATGATACTGCTCCGAGGGCAATGGAAGCTGAAGAGAAAATAAATAAAAGGGACTACATCAAAATCAAAAGCTTTTGCACAGCTGAAGAAACCATCAACAAAACAACAAGAAAACCCACTGTGTGGGAGAACATATCTGCAAATGTTATTAGTGATAAAGGTTTAATCTCAAGCATCTACAGGCAACTCACCCAACTCAATAAAAGGAGGACAAATGATCCAATAAAAAAAATGGGCAACAGACCTAAATAGAATCTTCATGGAAGAAGACAAAAGGAAGGCCCAGAGACATATGAAAACTTGCTCAAAGTCACTAATTATCTGAGAGATGCAAACCAAAATGACTATGCGGTACCATCTCACACCTATCAGAATGGCTTACATCAACAAATCAACAAACGACAAGTGCTGGCGAGGATGCGGAGAAAAAGGAACTCTCCTGCACTGCTGGTGGGATTGTAGACTAGTACAGCCACTGTGGAGAACAGAATGGAGTTTCCTCAAAAAACTAAAAATGGAGCTCCCATTCGACCCAGCGATCCCACTTCTAGGAATATACCCCAAGAAATTAGAAAGGTGAATTAGAAACGATATATGTACCCCTATGTTCATAGCAGCACAATTTACCATAGCTAAGATTTGGAAACAGCCTAAGTGCCCATCAGCAGATGAGTGGATTAAAAAACTATGGTACATTGACACAATGAAATACTACGCCGCGGAAAAAAAGAAGGAGCTCCTACCATTTGTGACAACATGGATGGATTTGGAGAGCATTATGCTAAGTGAAATTAGCCAGGCAGAAAAAGACAAATATCACATGATCTCACTCATTTGAGGAATACAATCAATGACATAGACTGATGAACAAGAATGGATCCAGAGACTGAGAAAAGTCCATCAGAATATCAAACCTCAGGGTAAGTGGCAGGTGGTGGGAGTAAGTGGAAAAGTCAATATACTTGAACTCTTGAACTGAGGTAAGTGATTTGTGTTTTTACATCCCTGACAAAGTTTATATAAAGTTATAAAAAATGGCAGCTAGTCTGTCATTGAATTGACATGGCCTAGAGCTTGTCATATCCTATGGATACCAGTCCTTAGGCTAGGCCCTGCTTAACCTCCCGTGACACCATAATACCCTTACATGGTATTATTCTACAATGTCATTATAATATTTGATATTTGACAGCAGCATATTATACAATTATCCCAAATAAACTTACAAACTAATTCTTTGAATGTTGGGCAGCAACTTAAAAAAGGATAGAAAAGAAATTAATCCCTTTCAGAAGGAATTAAGGCACTGGGAAGGCATCCGAGCATTCTATATTGGCCCTTCTTGCCCTTTCTGCCAAGAGGGACCTTCTTGTTACTACCCAAATACACACAGCTAATGCCTGACTTTTCAGTTCCAGCTGTGGCTGAAGCCTCTGGGCAGCTGGCACCATGGATCTGTATCTAGACCAATGGTGTGAGCTGGGCCCTCTCTGGAGAAGAAACCTGGGTCCCCCGAGATATGTGATCAGTCCCGGGACCCGGCCAGCAGGCGAGGGGACCCTATGGCAGGTACTGGACGTGGAGGCCACAGGGGGGCGTAGACTGCAAAAGAGACAGAACTGAACCTCACATCACCCTGTTTGGCCCCGTAGGATGGCTGGTTAGCCAGAGACGGATAAGATTTTTCAGGGAAGGAACAACCTAAGACAGGCACAGTCGCAGAGGGGCCAACAGGAGAGAACTAAAAGGTCAACAGAGGTGGGGCACAGACCCTCATCCACAAACCTTACAGGGTTTTGAATTCTCACCCCTCCTGAGGGAGGTCTCCTACCCCCACAGCTGCTTCGCCTCCCACACACAACTCATACGGGGACCCAGGTGGTAGACAGAGACTCGGCCAGCAATAGCTGCTCTATATCTAAATTCAGTCTATTACCAGGAATGCTCAGGACCTACTCAAAATTGCAAATATTCCTTTCTACTAGTATTTACAGGGTAAACTAAGATTTCTGCTTGAGTATTAAAACTGACAGAAAAATAGTAATCAAGTTTTCAGATTAATTTAAATTGGCCAAGTTAAATATGTGAATACTCAAGAAAATTATAGTGTACTGGACAAAAAGCTTTTCCTAAAACATTAACTAAAAAAATCTATTAGTAGTTCATCTCACTGTAAAATTGCCTAACATCCAAAGAACCTAAAGCAGTCATATTTGTGTGCAAAAATTAAAATTTAAAATTACCAAGACTGCAAGATAAAATTTCCAAAAGTCCCCATTAATCAAAAAAGGGGAGGGGACAGCGGGGTAATATCATGTAAGGGAAAAAAAGTATCGGGTAAGTAAAATACATCTAGAAAATTCTTACTCCATTAAAGTAAATTCCATTTGTAAAAACAATTGCAGGACACCCATGAAAAAACACACATGGTGTCAAAATAAGCCAAAGGAAAATCATTTAGGCAAAAATTAAAAAGAATCCCAAGTCTATTTTGCATAGAGGACCCCTTTGTTAACTTTTGGTCGAGAATGTGTTTGTGTGTTTTCAAAGAACAACTCCAAGACCATGTGGGTTCCTGCGACGGTGAGGAACTGATGGATCTGTTCCAGTCACGAGGATGGTCCAGAGATGGGGACACTGACGACACCTTGCCATGCTAGCAGTGGGCAGCTGTGCATGTCTGCAGGCAGCCCAGGACCAAACCAGAGAGGATGCATCTTGCATTGACACGATGTGTCCACCATCTGGATACCATTGCTGACTTATACACATAAAGAATTATTTGACACTGAAAATGGGACTCAGAACCGTTGGACATTGAAACTGAGACTGAAACAATTTTTGTTCTTATACATTTATTTCTAGTATGCAGAGGCAAGATATTTTTGAAGAAAAGAAACAGGGGAGAGTGATTGATATAGAGGCAGGGTGGCCTTGAACAGGCTGTCAAGCTACAGGGGGAGGCTTGGGTGGATGGGAGGCAGATGCGGGGGGAGATCAACTGAAGGACTTGTATGCATGCATATGAACATAACCAATGAATGAAAGACACTGGGGCGGGTAGGGGTGGGAAGCTGGGGATATGTGCTGGGGGGTGGGGGAGGCTGGGCGGAGGATAAGGGGGGGGGAAGGAAAACATGTACTACTATTATACTGCAAAAAATAAAAAAAAGAGAGAGAGTCAGTGGTCAGCAAAATCATTAGTCAACAGAGTGGCAAACAGTGGCTCATGAGCCACAGGTGGCTCGCGAGCCACAGTTTGCCAACCAGTGATATAGGTTTTCTAATCCTTGTTCCTCTTCTTGTTTCATGTTGTCCCAAATCCCCCTTAATCTCTCCTCCCTCCTGCTTTCAGTTAGGGGGGATTTATTTGCATATTTGTTCCTGATTGGCTGGTGGGCATGGCTTTTGGGTGTAGTGGAGTTATGGTCAATCTGCATATCACTATTTTATTATATAGGATGCTTGTACTCCTTCTTCTCTTTCTATTTCTTCTTTTTATAGCAGCCCATTTAGCATTTCTTGCATGTCTGGCTTGGTAGTGATAAACTCCCTTAGCCATTTTTTATTTGTAAATCTCTTTATTTCCCCTTCAATTTTGAAAGAAAGCCTTGTTGGGTAGAATATTCTTGGATTCAGTCCCTTGCTTTGCATCACTTTATAAATTCCCTTTCATTCCCTTCTGGCCTGATGTGTTTCTATTAAGAAATATGTGATAATCTAATGGGTGATCCTTTGTAGGTAACTTTTTGTCTCTCTCTTGCAGCCTTAAATAGTCTCTCTTTGCTGTTAACATTTTCCATTATAATTATGATGTGTCTCAATGTGGGTTTTTTGGGGTTCATCTTATTTGGGACTCTCTGTGATTCTCTAATTTTTTCTTCCCCCAGTCAACGAAGTGATGTCATTATTTATTCATATAGGTCAGTAGTCGGCAAACTGCACCTCTCGAGCAGCTGTGGTTTGCCGCTCTGTTGACTGATGAGTTTGCTGACCACTGGGATAGGGGCTGAATCACAAGGAACAACAACAGCCTGTAATTATTGGAATTGAGAGTCAGTGGTCAGCAAAATCATTAGTCAACAGAGTGGCAAACACTGGCTCATGAGCCACAGGTGGCTCGCGAGCCACAGTTTGCCAACCAATCATATAGGTTTTCTAATCCTTGTTCCTCTTCTTGTCCTTCTGCTTTCCTTATTATACGTATGTTACTTTGTTTCATGTTGTCCCAAATCCCCATTAATCTCTCCTCGTACTTTCTAATTATTTTCTCCAATTGCTATTCATATTGGGTGTTTTTCCGCATATCTTCTAACTCACTAATTCAGTCCTCTCCTTCTAGTCTATTGTTGAAACCTTCTATTTTGTTTTTTATTGTAGCTATATCATTCTTGATTTCCTCTTGATTCTCAAATAAGTTGTTGATTTACTCATTCATCTGGTTTATGAACTGTATGATCCTTAGTCTAAATTATTCACTGACATATTTTATGCCTGCATTTCATTTATCCTTTTCTGGTGATTCCTTCTTTTCTTTCCTTGGGGGCTTGTTTCTTTGTCTCCCTATTTTTGTTATCTCTTTCTGGCCCTGGACACCCTGTTTGAGGTTTCAGAGTTTGAAGACTCTCTCAGAGCACTGGTCAGGAAATCATTAGCCCAGAGGCTGGGTCTGGCTTGTGTCTTATGCATTTAATAACTCTGCTTTTAGTTGTATCCCTTTCTCCCAAGGATTTGGTCACTCAGCAGTCTGCTTCAGATGCTTGGGGTATTGTGGGTCCATGCACTGTTTCTCTGAAGTGTGACTCCATATGAGGACCCAAAGACATATGGCATGCAATTTGCCATGCAACCCCAGCACCCATGGCAGGGTGGCACCTTAGGTCCCTCTGGCAGCACATTTGTGGTACAGTCTTGTGGCCCCTGACTGGACATACTGGCTTGCTCTAGGTCTTCCCAAAGTGCTTTCCTATCGCCTGGAGGGAGGTGTATGGTGGGTTGCTGTAGGTAGCCCCAGCAGGTCTGCCCCAGAGCCTGGGAAGAAGAAGCTGAGGGTTTTTCTGGACTGCACAGTCAGAGCTCCTCTGTGGCCTAAGTGGGGCATGCACTGGGTTACTCTAGGTTGCCCTGGCAACAATACCCTGGCCTCAGGGTGGAGGGGACATGGGTTGCTCTGGGTCATGTGGTCTCCAGTTTATTGTAACCTAGAGTGATATGGGTGCTGGGTTGCTGCAGTATTCCCCTCCTCAGTGTGGATCAGGGGCAGGTTGCATTGGTTCACTCAATCTGCACTCTCCTTTTTCCCAGGCTGAGGTGCACATTGGGTTGCTTGGGATGGTACTGGCAGGACTGTCCTGAGGTTCAGGTTGGTGCAGGAATGGGTTTCTGTAGGTCTCACATTCCCCTCTCTCCTGTAGCGCAGAGTGGGGCATGGTTTGGGTTTCTCCTGGTTGGACCAATGGCAGGTCCTGGGACTGGGGGTGGAGCAGGTGGCTTCGGGTCAGGGTAAGGAGCACAGTTCTGTGGTCTGGGGCAAAGATAGTGCACAGTGTTTCCTTTGGTTTACTCTCACTGTAGGGTCTTAAAGCCAGATCCTAGGACACTGGGTAGCAACACACTGGTTAGGAGGCCTGATGCAGGATCTCACTCTGGTGGTGTGCACTCCCTACATACATTGGAATCCTGCCAGGAGGTACTGTTCCACTCACTTCCAGGGCACTGTGGTGTTTCCACGAGGGCTATGGCTGGCAAGTGTCATTCTCTAGGAGTCTTCTGACCTTTCTTATTAAAAACTGTCTCCTAGCTGTGTCTAATTTGTTCATTCAGTGTGAATGTTTTCCAATTTAGTTGCTTTTCTGTCCTGGCCCTCGGAGGAGGTGCATGAAACTGCTGCCTATTCAGCCAAACTTTTTGCCTGGAATACTTTTTAAAAGTACAATTCTTCACTTATACTAAATGTTTGCCCAATGGTAAAATCTATGTAGGAAATACAGGCCAAAAACTGAAGTCTTTTATATACCAGAATATTAATCAAATAAATAACACTTATTTGGATTACTAAGTATTATTTATTAATATCATCATGAAGTCATGATTTCAAACATATTGGATGAGTTTCATAAAATTTTAACTATTTCTATTGAAGCTCAAACCACCTCTTGCCTGCCCAGTGAGACTCTCTTAATTTTGCCCCTAAACCCAATTTGACAGTACCAAAATAGTTTTTTATAACTTCTGTGATAGATAATATAATGATATGTTACAAACTTATCATGTACCTTTCCAACCCTAGACCATTTCTCTGTAGGGAAATGAAATCAGCTATCTCTCAAAAATTGCCTGTTTTATTTCAGTGTATGTTTCCAGGCATTTTAGTAGAAAATGTATATATCATATAAATTATAAGTAACATTTGAATTGTACATATTACATATGTTTATGGATTTTATCTTTTATATATATATATTATATATTTATTAGAGTCCCGGTGCACAAAATTTGTGCATGGGTAGGGTCCCTAGGCCTGGCCGATGGTCAGGGATGATCAGGTTTCCCACCTCCTGGCTTCCCTGCCTCCTCTTTCACTCATTCCCTCAGTGCCCCACCTCTGCAACTGGTCGCCTGCCATGTACTGCACCACCCCTGGTGGTCAGCACACATCATAGGGAGTGATCAACTCCTGCTCTCCTAGTCAAACTCCTGAGAGGAAAATTTGCATATTAGCCTTTTATTTTATAGGAGGATAATATAGGAAATGTAACATAAAATTTATATAAAAGCATAATATGCATATCATAGCATAATGTTATATATAATACTAGAGGCCTGGTGCATAAAATTCATGCTGGGGGGGGTGTCCCTCAGCATAGCCTACACCGGCTCCATTCTGGGACCCCTTGAGGGATATGCAACTATGCATTTAGGCCAGATCCCAATGGATCCCTCCCACAATCCAGGAATGCTGGCTCCCAACCATTTACATGCCTCTGCCTCATTGCCCCTAAAAGCCTCTGTCTGTGAGCCTGACCACCTCCTAAACACCGAAGTGCCAGCCTGATCGATGCTTTACTGCTCCCTGGCTGGCCCAATTGCCCCTAACTGGCCTCCCCTGCTGGTCTAGTCACCCCTAACTGCCCTCCCCTGAAGGCCTTGTCCCCCCCAACTGCCCTCCCCTACAGGCCTGGGTTCCTCCCACTGTCCTTTCCTGCACTTCTGGTTTTCCTTAACTGTCCTCCCCTGCCAGCCTGGACACTCCTAACTGTCCTCTCCTGCAGACCTGGTCACCCCTAGCTGCCCTCTCCTGGAGGTCTTGTCTGCTGGCCTGGTCACTCCCACCTGAACACAACTCTTCTCCCCTACCAGTCATCTTGTGGTGGCCATCTTGTGTCCACATAGGGAGGGCCATCTTGTGTCTTGGAGTGATGGTCAATTTGCATATTAATTTTCCCTTTTTCTTTTTTTTCTTTTTTTAAAATATATTTTATTGATTTTTTGCAGTATAACTTATAATTAATGGTAGGACACGTTTTCCTTTCCCCCTCCCCCTTATGCACATTAATTTTTCATTAGATAAGAAATATTACATATATTATATATAATTACCAATCTGTGTATATAATAGAAATAATTCTAATACAGTGATTTTGGCTTACCCTTTACTATATTACATCTATATTTCCTTCTTTCTATATGAAGAAACTTACTTCTCTCAAAAATATAGTGGATGATAGAATTTAATTATCACACAATCGCTTATTTTTTTGATCCACTTATGCACAAAATAGTCCCAGAATAACACTAAAACCATCAACCTAATTTTGTTGCTGAACACAATCGTTTTTGTAAATACATCCTTCCTATTTCCCCTTCATCTTTTACAATTGTGTCATATCTATTTTCATATAAATCAGCCATTTAGATATAATTTGTTTTCTGTTTTACATTCACTTAGCCTCAGTTCCATAGGTTATTATATATTTAACTGGAGGCTCAGTGCATGAAATTCATGTATTGGGGCAGAGGGGGGAGAGTACAGAGCCCAGCCTGTACGCTAAATCTGGAACCCCTCTAGGGATGTCCGACTGCCCATTTAGGGCACTTGGACATCCTTCTCACAATCTAGGACAGCTGGCTCCACACTGCTCACCTGCCTGGCTCCCTGATTGCCTCTAACTGCTTCTGCCTGCCAGCATGATCACCCCCTAACCACTTCCCTGCCAGCCTAATTGATGTCTAACTGTTCCCCTGCCAGCCTGTTTGCCCCCAACTTCCCTCCTCTGCTAGCCTGGTCACCCATAACTGCCCTCCCCTGCAGGCTTGATCACCCCAACTACCCTCCCTTGCAGGCCTGGTCCTTCCCAATGGCCCTCCCCTGCAGGCCATCTTGTGATGGCCATCTTGTGTCCACATGGGGGCAGGATCTTTGACCACATGGGGGCAGCCCTCTTGAGTGTTGGAGTGATGGTCAATCTGTGTATTACTCTTTTATTAGATAGGATAGAGGCCTGGTACATGGGTGGGGGACAGCTGGTTTGCACTGAACGGTGTCCTGAATTAGGGTGGGGGTTCCCTTGGGGCATGCAGCATCCTGGGTGAGGGGTCTGTGGTGTTTTGCAGGCAGGCCATGCCCCCTAGCAACCCAAGCATAGGCCCTGGGATCTGGGATTAATTTATGTTCTACAATTGAAACTTCGTAGCCTGGAGCCTTCTACTGGCTCCGTGGAGACATCCATTTCTGTTTTGGTTTATTTAAATTCTATAACTGAAACTTTGTAGCCTAGAGTTGAGCTCTAGGCACTGGGGCTGCAGAAGCTTGGCTTCCTCCATAGTCCAGGCAACTCTAGCCTCTACTCTCTCCAGCTCTGTGGCTGCCACCATTTCTGTTGGATTTGTGTATCTTCTATAATTGAAACTTTGTAGCATTGAGTGGAGGGCTAGGCCAGCAAAGGCTGGTGGAAAGCTTGGCTTCCTCCATTTCTGGGAAAACCAAAGCCTTCCTCCTGCTCTTAGTGGCCACAGTCATCTTGGTTTGGGTTTATCTGCTCCTGATTGGCTGGTGTGCATGGCTAGATCAGAGGTATGGTCAACTTCCATATTACTATTTTATTAGATAGGACTAGGTGTCCAGTGCACAAAGTTCGTGCACGAGGGTGTGGGCCCTCAGCCCAACATGCCCCCTCTCACATACTGGGAGCCCTCAGGTGATGTCCTACCTATGGCTCATCCCCAGCCTGCCGAAGGCCGAAAGTCTCCATCAAAGGCTTTCTAGCATTGGGCACCCAGCGATCTCCCTGCAATAGGTCCAATCGCTTGTTCCTGGCTCCGCCCCATCCCTGGCCTTGGGCACCTAGCGATAGCCCTGCCATTGGCCTGATTGCTGGCTCTTGGCTCCACCCAAGCCCCAGCCTTGGGCACCTAACAATTGCCCTTCAATCAGCACCCAGAGATCACCCTGCTATCGGGGCCAATTTCTGGCTCCTGGCTCCCCAAAAGCCCTGGCCTTGGACAGCCAGCAATTGCTCTTAAATCTGTCCTGATCTCTGGTTCCTGGCTCCCCCCAAGTCCTGGAAGCTGATCGCTGGCTGGCTCCACCCCAGCCACAGCCTGATAAAGGCTGAAAAAATCCTCTAGCTTAGGTTTTTCCGGCCTTGGGCAGCAGCCATCTTTCTTGGGTGTTAATTTGGATATCACTCCTGATTGGTTGGTGGGTGTGGCTTGTTTTATTGCCAAGGTACAGTCAATTTTCATATTACTCTTTTATTAGATAGGATGGTTACCGCTAACTTTTTTTGTATTTATTTATTTATTTGTTTGTTTGTTTGTTTGTTTATTTATTTATTTATTTTGGAGTATAACTTATTTTTAATAGTAGTACATATGTTTTCCTTCCCCCCACATTGTCCTCATCCCAGCCTCCATTGCCCCCCAGCAATGTGCCCACCTGCCCCCCTCGCTGCCCCAGTGTCTTTCATTCATTGGTTATGCTCATATGCTTGCATACAAGTCCTTTCGATTGATCTCCCCAAGCATCCGGCTCCCATCTACCCCAGCCTTCACCCTGTAGTTTGACAGCCTGTTCAATGTCTCCCTGCCTCTATATCGATCACTCTACCCTGTTTATTTTCTTCAAAATTTCTTGCCTCTGCATACTAGAAATAAATGTATAAGAACAAAAAGTGTTTGAGTCTCAGTTTCAACGTCCAACTGTTCTGAGTCCCAGTTTCAACGTCAAATAGTTCTTTATATGTATATGTCAGCAATGGTATCCAGATGGTGGACACATCATGGCAATGCAAGATCCATCCTCTCTGGTTTGGTCCTGGGCCAACTGCAGCCATGCACACCTGCTGACTGCTAGCATGGCAAAGTGTCTTCAGTGTCCCCCATATCTGGAGCATCCTCATGACTGGAACAGACCCGTCAGTTCCTCAAGGTTGCAGGAACCCACATGGTCTTAGAGTTGTTCTCTGAAAACATACAAACACATTCTCTACCAAAAGTTAACAGAGGGATCCTCTCTGCAAATTCGACTTAGGATTCTTTTTATATTTATCTAAATTATTTTCCTTTGGCTTATTTTGACACCATGTGTGTTTTTTAATGGGTGTCCTGCTGTTGGCTTTACAAATGGAAGTTGCTTTTCTGGAGTAATAATTTTCTAGATGTATTTTACATACAGCATATTTTTCCTTACATGATATTACCCCAACCCCCTGCCCCTTTATTGATTAATGGGGGCTTTTGGAAATTTTATATTGCAGACTTGGCGATTTTATTTATTTTTTTAAATATATTTTATTGATTTTTCACAGAGAGGAAGGGAGAGGGATAGAAAGTCAGAAACATCGATGGGAGAGAAACATCGATCAGCTGCCTCCTGCACACCCACTCACTGGGGACTGGGGACGTGCCCGCAATCAAGGTACATGCCCTTGACCGGAATCGAACCTGGGACCTTTCAGTCTGCAGGCCAACACTCTATCCACTGAGCCAAACTGGTTCAGCAGATTTTAAATTTTAACTTTTGCACACAAATATGACTGCTTTAGGTTCTTTGGATGTTCGGCAATTTTACAGTGAGATGAACTACTAATAGATATTTTAGTTAATGTTTTAGGAAAAGCTTTTTGTCCACTACACTTAAATTTCCTTGAGTATTCACTTATTTCACTTGGCCAATTTAAATTAATCTGAAAACTTGATTACTATTTTACTGTCAATTTTAATACTCAAGCATAAATCTTAGTTTACCCTGTAAATATTAGTGGAAAAGAATATTTGCATTTTTGAGTAGGTACAGAGCATTCCTGGTAATAGACTAGATTTAGATATAGATCAGCTATTGCTGGCTTTATCTTTGCCACGTGAGTCCCAGTCTGGGTTGTACTTGGGAGGCGAAGCAGCTGTGGGGAAAGAGGACCTCACTCAGGGTGGGTAAGAATTCAAGCCCCTGGAAGGTTTGTGGGTGAGAGTCTGTGCACCATCTGTTGACCTTTAGTTCTCTCCTGTTGGGCCCTCTGCGACTGTGCCTGACTTAGGTTGTTCCTTCCCTAAGGAATCTTACCCGTCTCTGGCTAACCAGCCACCCTCTGGGGCCAAACAGGGTGATGTGAGGTTCAGTTCTGTCTACTTTGTAGTCTATACCCCCGTGGCCTCCACGTCCAGAACCTGC
This sequence comes from Antrozous pallidus, assembly GCA_027563665.1. Lineage (NCBI taxonomy): Eukaryota > Metazoa > Chordata > Mammalia > Chiroptera > Vespertilionidae > Antrozous > Antrozous pallidus. The sequence continues at coordinate 76,646,032 of CM050509.1, forward strand.
CTTTGGGGCCCCTCGCCTGCTGGTGGAGTCCCTGTACTGATCACATATCTCAGGGGACCCAGGTTTCTTATCCAGAGAGGGCCCAGCTCACACCTTTGGTCAAGATACAGATCCATGGTGCCAGCTGCCCAGAGGCTTCAGCCACAGCTGGAACTTAAAGCTCAGGCAACATCTGCATATATTTGGATAGTAAGAAGAGGGTCCCTCTTGGCAAAAAGGGCAAGAGGAGCCAATATAGAATGCTGGGATGCCGTTCCAGCACCTTAATTCCTTCTGAAAGGGACTAATTCCTTTCCTATCCTTTTTTAGACAGCTGCCTAACATTCAAAGAATTAGTTTGTAAGTTTATTTGGGATAATTGTATAATATGCTGTTGTCAAATATCAAAAACTATAATGACATTGTTGAATAATATCATGTAAGGGTATTAGGGTGTCACGGAAGGTTAAAAAGGGCCTAGTCTAAGGACTGCAGTCTATAGGAGATGACAAGCTCTAGGCCATGTTAATTCAATCTCAAACTAGCTGGCAATTTTTTTATAACTTTATATAAACGTTGTCAAGGATGTGAAAACACAAATTACTTATCTTAGTTCAAGAGTTCAAATATATTGCCTTTCCCCCTTACTCCCACCACCTGCCACTTACCCTGAGGTTTGACATTCTGATGGACTTTTCTCAGTCTCTGGATCCATTCTTGTTCATCAGTCTATGTCATTGATTGTATTCCTCAAATGAGTAAGATCATGTTATATTTGTCTTTCTCTGCCTGGCTAATTTCACTTAGCATAATGCTCTCCAAATGCATCCATGTTGTTATAAATGGTAGGAGCTCCTTCTTTTTTTCCGCGGCGTAGTATTCCATTGTGTCAATGTACCATAGTTTTTTAATCCACTCATCTGCTGATGGGCACTTCGGCTGTTTCCAAATCTTAGCTATGGTAAATTGTGCTGCTATGAACATAGGGGTACATATATCCTTTCTAATTCGCCTTTCTAATTTCTTGGGGTATATTCCTAGAAGTGGGTCGAATGGGAGCTCCATTTTAGTTTTTTTGAGGGATCTCCATACTGTTCTCCTCAGTGGCTGTACTAGTCTACAATCCCACCAGCAGTGCAGGAGAGTTCCTTTTTCTCCACATCCTCGCCAGCACTTGTCTTTTGTTGATTTGTTGATGTAAGCCATTCTGATAGGTGTGAGATGGTACCACATAGTCGTTTTGATTTGCATCTCTCGGATAATTAGTGACTTTGAGCAAGTTTTCATATGTCTCTGGGCCTTCCATTTGTCTTCTTTCGTGAAGATTCTGTTTAGGTCTGTTGCCCATTTTTTTATTGGATCATTTGTCCTCCTTTTATTGAGTTGGGTGAGTTGCCTGTAGATGCTTGAGATTAAACCTTTATCACTAATAACATTTGCAGATATGTTCTCGTATACAGTGGGTTTCCTTGTTGTTTTGTTGATGGTTTTTTTTTAGCTGTGCAAAAGCTTTTAATTTTCCTGTAGTCCCATTTGTTTGTTTTGTCTTTAGCTTCCATTGCCCTAGGAGCAGTATCATCAAAGAAGTTCTTTTGGCATATGTCTGAGATTTTTTTCTTCCATTCCTCCAATATTTTTATGGTTTCCCATCTGACATTTAAGTCCTGTATCCATTTTGACTTTATTTTTGTGTATGTTGTAAATTGGTCATCTAGTTTCATTTTTTTGTATGTATCTGTCCAATTTTCCCAACACCATTTATTGAAGAGACTGTCTTGACCCAATTTTATGTTCATGCCTCCTTTGTCAAATATTAATTGAGCATAGTGGTTTGGGTTGATATATGGATTCTCTATTCCATTCCATTGATCTATATGTCTGTTCTTGTGCCAATACCGGGCTGTTTTGAGAACAGTAGCTTTGTAATACTGCTTGAAATCTGGTATTGAAATCCCACCGACTTTGTGCTTCTTTCTCAGGATTGCTGTGGCTATTATGGGGCCTTTTTTTTTATTCCAGATGAATTTTTGGAGAGTGCTTTTTATGTATGTGAAAATATACCATAGTTATTTTAATGGGGAGTGCATTAATTTTATAGATTGATTTGGGTAGTATGGACATTTTAATGATGTTGATTCTCCCAATCCATAAACATGGTATGTTCTTCCACCTGTTTACGTCTTCCTCTATCTCTTTTTTTAGTGTCCTGTAGTTTTCCGGGAATAGGTCTTTTACCTCCTTAGTTAAGTTTATTCCTAGGTATCTTAATTTATTTGGTGTGATGGTAAATGGGATTGTTTTTTCAGTCTCTCTTTCTGTAAGTTCATTATTAGTCTATAGGAACGCCATAGATTTCTTTTTGTTAATCTTGTAGCCTGCTACGTTGCTGAACTTATTTATTAAGTCTATTAGTTTTTTTATGGAGTCTTTCAGGTTTTTTATGTACAATATCATGTCGTCTGCAAATAAGGATAGCTTTACTTCTTCTTTTCCAATTTGGATGCCTTTTATTTCTTCTTCTTGTCTAATTCCAATGGCTAATACTTCCAGTACTATGTCGAACAGCTGTGGTGAAAGTGTGCACCCCTGTCTTGTTCCTGTTCTTACTGGAAATGGTTGTAGTTTTTGCCCATTTAGTATGATGTTTGGTGTGGGTTTATCATATATGGCTTTTGTTATGTTGAGGTATGATGCTTCTATTCCTACCGTATTGAGAGTTTTTATCAAGAAAGGTGTTGGATTTTGTCAAATTTTTTTTCTGCATCAATTGATATGACTATGTGATTTTTATCTCTCAATTTGTTTATGTGATGTATCACATTTATTGATTTGCAAATATTGTACCATCCTTGCATTCCTGGGATAAAACCTACTTGCTCATGGTATATGATCTTTCTGATGTACTGCTGGATCCGATTTGCTAGAATTTTATTGAGGAGTTGGCATCTGTATTCATGAGGGATATTGGCCTGTAATTCTCTTTCAGTGTGTCATCTTTATCTGGTTTTGCTATTAGGTTGATGCTAGCTTCATAGAATTAGTTTGGAAGTGTTCCATCCTCTTGAGTTTTCAGGAATTGTCTGAGGAGTATTGGTTTTAGTTCTTCCGTGAATGTTTGGTAAAACACCCCTGTGAATCTGTCGGGCCCTGGACTTTTGTTTCCTGGAAGCTTTTTGATGACTGCTTGAATTTTTTCCACTGTTATTGGTCTATTGAGTTGTTAAGATTTACCCTGATTGAGTTTTGGGAGGTTATATTTTTCTAGAAATATATCCATTCCCTCCAGGTTGTCCAGTTTGTTGGAGTAGAGTTGTTCATAGTATTTTTTTAACAACCCTTTGTATTTCGATGGGGTCTGTTGATATTTCACCTCTTTCATTTATGATTTTATTAATTAGGGTCCTCTCCCTTTGCTTCTTGGTGAGCCTGGCTAGATGTTCAAGAATATTGTTTATCCTTTCAATGAACTAGCTCTTGGTTTTGTTGATCTTCTGTATTTTTTCTTTGGTCTCTATGTCATTTATTTCTGCTCTGATCTTTACTATTTCCTTCCTTCTGCTTACACTGGGCTTTTCTTGTTGCTTTATTTCTAACTTTTTGAGTTGTTGGGTTAGATAATTTATTGGCGCTGTTCCTATTTTTTTGCAGTAGGATTGTAGAGCTATGAACTTCCCTCTCAGAACTGCTTTCACTGTGTCCCATAGATTTTGGATTTTTGTGCTATCGTTGTCATTTGTTTCCAAGATGTTTTCTATCTCTTCCTTGATCTCTCTAGTAACCCAGTCATTGTTTAATAGCATGCTGTTTAGTCTCCATGTGTTCGATTTCTTTTGATTATTTCTATTGTATTTGATTTCCAGATTTATGCCACTGTGATCTGAGAATGTGCTTGATGTGATTTCTATTTTCTTGAATTTGGAGAGACTTTGCTTATGACATAACAAATGGTCTATCTTTGTGAATGATCCATGGGCACTTGAGATGAATGTATACTCTGTGGCTTTGGGTTGAACTGATCTGAAGATGTCAATTAATTCCACCTGGTCCAGTGAGTCATTAAGGATAGATGTTTCTTTACTGATTTTTTGTTTAGAGAATTTGTCCAATGGTGATAGTGGGGGTATTAAAGTCTCCTCCTATGATTGTATTCCTGCCTATCTCTCCCTTGATATCATCTAGGAGTTTTTGTGTGTATTTGCGTGCTCCTGTATTGGGTGCAAATATGTTTACCAGAGGTATTTCTTCTTGTTGGATTGCTCCATTTAGTATTATGAAGTTGCCCTCTTTATCTCTTGTTATGTCCTTCACTTTGAAATCTAATTTATCAGATATAAGTATTGCTATCCCAGCTTTTTTTTTTCCATTCACCCGAAAACCTTTTTCCATCCTTTCATCCTCAATCTGTGTGTATCTTTTTTTCAGAGGTGGGTTTCTTGTAGACAGTAGATACATGGGTTGAGTTTTCTCATCCAGTCTATTACCCTACGTCTTTTGATTGGAGCATTTAAACCATTTACATTTAAAGTTTTTATTGAGAGGGAGGAAAAGATGGCGGAGGGTCAGAAGGACGCATAATCATTTGTGTCCCGGGGTAGACGGGGTGAGCAGCTGAGGGTCGTGGGGGGGAGTGTTTGTTGGTGAGAGGGGGGACAGCAGGGCTTTGGGAGAAGGAGGGGGACTGCTAGATTAGCCGCCCTCAAGGGAGTGGCTCTGGCTCTGGTGCAGCTCGGTTCTCTCCAGGAGCCTGGCTCAGAGGCAGCTGTGCCATCTTAAAGGGGAAGAACCTAAAAATTTTACAGTTGCGGTACCCACTGGGCGTCTGAGACTCCCTCCTCCCCCCTCAACATCGATTCCTATTTGGTGAAGAAGCGGACTCTGAGGAAACCTGTGCTCAGCCAGGGAAAGGTCAGGTTTCTCCGGGAGTTAAGGGAGCTGGTAAAACAGGGAGATTCGCGCCTGGCGAAAAAAGAGGAAAAACCCGAGGCTGTTGGAGCCAGCAAATGTGGAAGAGGGTCCTCGGAACTGGTGACAGGAGGGGGGGATACATACAGGGCGACACATTTGGACCTGAAGGAGAGTGCCAGCCTGGCAGTTTTCGGAGAGAGCGGGCTGCCAAACCCAAGGGGAGAAGGGGTTTCGCTCAAACATACCAGCAGGACGTGAGTTCCCGTGCCTGCATTTGTCCTCTCTAAATCCGGAATTCTCAGCACTGAACGAGGAAGGGGGGATCCCCTGGTGGAAGAGAACCTGGGAGACCACAGGGGCAAGCTGTTTTTCTGACGCTGGGGATCAGAACAGGTCCTCACAATTAGAGACGCAGCTCTGGGGTAGCCTATTTCCACAAATCAGTAGTAAATACATACCATAGACAAGGCGGGATTTTAGGCTAGAGAGGACCAATAGACCCGGAGGTCAATTCAGAAACACTACCACCTAGGGGCTGAATCACAAATTGTCTCTTGTGTAACACAAACTAAGGAATCAATTTTATTTCTACTACTATTTCAAATTTTAAGTGCCATTTTATTCCATCTTTATTCTACTCAGAGATTAGTGACATATAGTCTTTTTTCATCTACCCTTTAGTATCTCTTTAATCTACTTCAACTTCCCCCTTATGCCAGCACTCTCTTGCTAACCTTTCCTTAGTTAGTGTCTTATTCCCCTTATACTTTTTCTGGTTTAGATTTTCATTATTCTCTCTTTTTAGCCCCTGTTAAAATTTCACCCCACTTTTATATCCAATCTCCAACCACCTGCTGCAAGTCCATACACATCTAATGCTTCTCCGACTTCACTATCCTAAAATGTTTTTCTCTCGGTCCTGCTGATGTTGTTTATATTTTATGCATATTTGTGAGATTGGTTTGGTTATTCTTTCCTTTTAATTTGTTTTGGGGGGGCAGGAGTTGGCATTGTTTAGTGTATTGGTGATGTTTACATTGTTTTTTGATAGATTTAAGCTTTTGTGTTCCCTAACCTCCCTTGATATTAGTTGTTGTATGTAGTTTCTATCAGTCTGCAGGTACTTGTTGCTGACTTTTGCTGGGATTAGTGGCGGTCCTCTGGGTGGTTCCAACCCATATTTATAGTTTACTCCCTTTTCCTTTCTTTTTACTTCTTCCCCTTTTCCCAACTTTATTTTGGCATTCCCTTTTTTTATTCTTTCTTTCTTTCTTTCTTTCTTTCTTTCTTTCTTTCTTTCTTTCTTTCTTTCTTTCTTTTTCTTTCTTCCTTCCTTCCTTCCTTCCTTCCTTCCTTCCTTCCTTCCTTTCTTTCTTTCTTTCTTTCCTTCCTTCCTTCCTTCTTTCTTTCTTTCTTTCTTTCTTTCTTGCTTTCTTTCTTTCTATCTATCCTAGTGTCTTTCTTTCTTTCTTTTCTTTCTTTATTTTGTGTGTGCGAGTGTGTTTTCTCTTACTCTCTCTTACCCCACCTATCACCTAATTTACCTTCCTCTGGCAATCACTTTTAATTTGGAGTTACCAATAATGTGAATACATTCTTCTTCTGTGCCTGGTGTGCAGCACCTGGTTGTGTTGTAGTCTGAGCCTTTAAATCAACACAGGAGAGGGAGAACTACATAACAAGACACACAGAGAAGAAAGACTATGGGGAGACAAAGAAATAGCCCACCAATGAAAGAAAAACAAGCCTCACCAGAAAAAGAGGTAACCGAAATGGAAGCAAACAACCTGTCAGAGAGAGAGTTCAGAAAAATGGTCATAGGGTGGATGAACAGAACAGAAGACAATGCGAGTAAGAACCATGAGGAATTGAAGAGGAATCAAGAGGAAATGAAGAAGAACTAGGAACAACTGAATAAGAAATATGAAGAAATGAAGAAGAATTATGAAATGAAGAAGAATTATGAAGAAATGAAGAAGAATTATGAAATGAAGAAGAATTATGAAGAAATGAAGAAGAACCAAGAAGAAATGAAAAGTGACATTGCTGAGGTAAAGAACTCCATAGAAAGTATCAGGAGTAGACTAGATGAAGCAAAGGACCGCATCAGTGAGCTGGAAGACAAGGTAGAAAAAAACACCCAAGTAGAGCAGCGTCTAGAAAAAAAAATTTAAAGCAGGAGGAGAGCCTAAGGGAACTTTGGGACAACATGAAATAAACAAAATCCGTATAATTGGGCATCCACAGGGACAGGAAACTGAGCAAGGAATAGAAAACCTGTTGGAAGAAATAATGACAGAAAACTTCCCTGATATAGGAAAGAAAAAACACACACAAATCCAAGAAGCTCACAGAGCTCTAAGAAAATTAAACCCCAAAAGACCTACACCAAGGCATGTTATAATTAAATTGGCAAACATCAACGACAAAGTGAGAATCCTAAAAGCTGCCAGAGACTGACAGAAAGTCACCTACAAAGGAACCCCCATCAGATTAGCAAGTGATTCCTCAACAGAAACTTATCAGGCCAGAAGGGATTGGAATGAAATATACAAAGTTATGCAAAGAAAGGGTCTGAATCCTAGAATACTGTACCCAGCAAGGCTATCAATAAAAATTGAAGGTCAAATCAAGAGCTTCACAGACAAAAAAGGTCTAAGGGAATACATTACCACCAAACCAGCAATGCAAGAAATGCTAAAAGGTCTGCTATGAAAAGCAATAGGAAGCCATGAAAGAACATAGGGGTAAAGAACAAAAATGGCTACAAATAACTATCTATCAATAATTACTTTAAATGTAAATGGTTTAAATGCTCCAATCAAAAGACATAGGGTAATAGACTGGATAAGGAAACACGATCCATGTATCTGCTGTCTACAAGAAACCCACCTCCAAAAAAAAGATGCACACAGACTGAGGGTGAAAGGATGGAAAAATGTTCTTCAGGCGAATGGAAATGGAAAAAAAGCTGGGGTAGCAATACTTATATCCGACAAATTGGATCTCAAAGTGAAGGATGTAAGAAGAGATAAAGAAGGCCACTACATAATACTAAAGGGAGAAATCTAACAAGAAGAAATAACTCTGGTAAACATACATGCACCCAATATAGGAGCACCCAAATATATACTAAATCTCCTAGAGGATATCAAGGGAGAGATAGACAGCAATACTATCATAGAAGGAGACTTTAATATCCCACTATCACCTTTGGACAAATCCTCTAAACAAAAAATTAGGAAAGAAACATCAATCCTCAGTGAATCACTAGACCAGAAGGAATTAATTGACATCTTCAGATCATTTCACCCCAAAGCCACAGAATATACATTTTTTCAAGTGCCCATGGGTCATTCTCAAAGATAGACCATGTGTTGGGTCATAGGCAAAGTCTCTCCAAATTCAAGAACATAGTAATCATATCAAACACATTCTCAGATCACAATGGCATAAAGCTGGAAATCAACTACAATAGAAACAACCCAAAGAAATCAAACACATGGAGACTAAACAGAATGTTATTAAACTATGACTGGGTTACTATAGAGATCAAGGAAGTGATAGAAAACATCATGGAAACAAATGACAAAGACAGCACAACAATCCAAAATCTATGGGACACAGTAAAAGCAGTTCTGAGAGGGAAGTTCATAGCTCTAATATCCTGCTGCAAAAAACTAGAAACAGTGGCAATAAATTATCTAACCCAACAACTCAAAGAGTTAGAAAGAAAGCAACAAGAAAAGCCCAGTATAAGCAGAAGGCAGGGAATAGTAAAGATCAGAGCAGAAATAAATGACATAGAGACCATGAAACAATAGAGAAGATCAACAAAACCAAAAGCTGGTTCTTTGAAAGATTAAACAAGATTGATGAACCTCTAGCCAGACTCACCAAAAAGCAAAGAGAGAAGACCCTAATAAATAAAATCAGAAATGAAAGCGGTGAAATAACAACAGACCCAATTGAAATACAAAGGACTGTTAAAAATTACTATGAACAACTCTACTCCAACAAACTGGACAATCTGGAGGAAATGGATATATTTCTGGAAAAATATAACCTCCCAAAACTCAATCATGAAGAATCTAAACAACTCAATAGACCAAAAACTGTGGAAGAAACTGAAGCAGTCATCATAAAGCTTCCAGCACACAAAAGCCCAGGGACAGACGGCTTCACAGGGGAGTTTTACCAAACATTCAAGGAAGAACTGAAACCTATACTCCTCAGACTATTCCAGAAAATTCAAGAGGATGGAACACTTCCAAACTCCTTCTATGAAGCTAACATCACCCTAATACCAAAACCAGATAAAGATGACACAATGAAAGAGAATTACAGGCCAATATCCCTCATGAATATAGATGCCAAAATCCTCAATAAAATTCTAGCAAATCGGATCCAGCAGTACATCAGAAAGATCATATACCATGACCAAGTAGGATTTATCCCAGGAATGCAAGGATGGTACAATATCCGCAAATCAATAAATGTGATACATCACATAAACAAATTGAGAGATAAAAATCAAATAGTCATATCAATTGATGCAGAAAAAACATTTGACAAAATCCAACACCCTTTCTTGATAAAAACTCTCAACAAGGTAAGAATAGAAGGATCATATCTCAACATAATAAAAGCCATATATGATAAACTCACAGCAAACATCATACTCAATGGGCAAAAACAACCATTTCCCTTAAGAACAGGAACAAGACAGGACTGCCCACTCTCAGCACTCCTATTCAACATAGTACTGGAAGTATTAGCCATTGGAATTAGACAAGAAGAAGAAATAAAAGGCATCCAAATTGGAAAAGAAGAAGTAAAGCTATCCTTATTTGCAGATGACATGATATTGTACATAAAAAACCCTAAAGACTCCATAAAAAAGCTAATAGACTTAATAATTGAGTTCAGCAATGTAGCAGGCTACAAAATCAATGCCAAGAAATCTATGGCATTCCTATACACCAATAGTGAACTTACAGAAAGAGACTAAAAAAGCAATCCCATTTACCATCACACCAAAAAAATTAAGACACCTAGGAATAAACTTAACTAAGGAGGTAAAAGACCTATTCGCAGGAAACTACAGGACGCTAAAAAAATAGATAGTGGAAGATGTAAACAGATTGAAGAACATACCATGTTCATGGATTGGGAGAATCAACATAATTAAAATGTCCATACTACCCAAAGCAATCTATAAATTTAATGCACTCCCCTTTAAAATACCAATGGAATACTTGACAGACCTAGAAAGAACTCTCCAAAAATTCATCTGGAATAAAAAAAGGCCCCAGAGAGCCACAGCAATCCTGAGAAAGAAGCACAAAGTCGGTGGGATTTCAATACCAGATTTCAAGCTGTATTACAAAGCTACTGTTCTCAAAACAGCTTGGTACTGTCACAAGAACAGACATATAGATCAATGGAATAGAATAGAGAATCCAGATATCAACCCAAACCACTATGGTCAATTAATATTTGACAAAGGAGGTATGAACATAAAATGGCATCAAGATAGTCTCTTCAATAAATGGTGTTGGGAAAATTGGATAGATACATGCAAAAAAATGAAACTAGACCACCAACTTACACCATGCACAAAAAATAAACTCCAAATGGACACAGGACTTAAACGTAAGACAGAAAACCATAAAAACATTAGAGGAAGCTACAGGAAATAAAATCTCAGACATATACCGAAAGAACTTCTTTGATGATATTGCTCCTGGCGCAATGGAAGCTAAAGACAGATTAAACAAATGGGACTACATCAAAATAAAAAGCTTTTGCACAGCTAAAGAAACCATCAACAAAACAACAAGAAAACCCACTGTATGGGAGAACATATTTGCAAATGTTATCAGTGATAAAGGTTTAATCTCAAGCATCTATAGGCAACTCACACAACTCAATAAAAGGAAGACAAATGATCCAATAAAACAATGGGCAACAAACCTAAATTGAACCTTTTCTAAATAAGACAAAAGGAAGGCCCAGAGTCATATGAAAACTTGCTCAAAGTCACTAATTATCCGAGAGATGCAAATCAAAACGACTATGCGGTATCATCTCACACCTGTCAGAATGGCTTACATCAACAAATCAACAGATGACAAGTGCTGGCGATGATGCCGAGAAAAAGGAACTCTCCTGCACTGTTGGTGTGATTGTAGACTAGTGCAGACACTGTGGAGAACAGTATGGAGTTTCCTCAAAAAACTAAAAATGGAGCTCCCATTCAACCCAGTGGTCCCACTTCTAGGAATATACCCCAAGAAACTAGAAAGGCGAATTAGAAAGGATATATCTACCCCTATGTTCATAGCAGCACAATTTATCATAGCTAAGAGTTGGAAACAGCCGAAGTGCCCATCAGCAGATGAGTGGATTAAAAAACTGTGGTACATCTACACAATGGAATACTACACTGTGGTAAAAAAGAAAGAGCTCCTACCATTTGTATCAACATGGATGGAATTAGAGAGCATTATGCTAAGTGAAATTAGCCAGGCAGAGAAAGACAAATATCACATGATCTCACTCATTTGAGGAATATAATGAATGACACAGACTGATGAACAAGAATGGATCCAGAGACTGAGAAAAGTCCATTAAAATGTCAAACCTCAGGGTAAATGGCAGGTGGTGGGAGAAAGGGGGAAAGTCAATATATTTGAATGCTTGAACTAAGGTAAGTGATTTGTGTTTTTACATCCCTGAAAAGTTTATAGAAAGTTATAAAAAAATTGGCAGCTAAGTTGAGATTGAATTAACATGGCCTAGAGCATGTCATCTCTTATGGACACCAGTTCTTAGGCTAGGCCCTCCTTAACTTCCCGTGGCACCACAATACCCTCACATGATATTATTCTACAATGTCATTATAATATTTGATATTTGACAACAGCATATTATACAATTATCCCAAATAAACTTACAAACTAATTCTTTGACTGTTGGGCAGCAACTTAAAAAAAGGATAGGAAATCCCTTTCAGAAGGGATTAAGGCACTGGGAAGGCATACCAGCATTCTATATTGGCCCCTCTGGCCCTTTTGCCAAGAGAGTCCCTCTTCTTATTATCCAAATACACACAGCTGATGCGTGAACTTTCAGTTCAAGCTGTGGCTGAAGTCTCTGGGCAGTAGGCACCATGGATCTGTCTCTCGACCAGTGGCTTGAGCTGGGCCCTCTCTGGAGATGAAACCTGGGTCACCCGAGATTTGAGATCAGTACTGGGACCCTGTCAGCAGAGGAGAGGACCCCATGGCAGGTGCTGGACCTGGAGGCCACGGGGGCATAGACTACAAAGGAAACAGGACTGAACCTCACATCACCCTGTTTGGCCCCGGAGGATGGCTGGTTAACCAGAGTCGGGTAAGATTCCTCAGGGAAGGAACAACCTAAGACAGGCACAGTCGCAGAGGGGCCAACAGTATAGAACTAAAAGATTAACAGAGTTGGGGCACAGACCCTCATCAACAAACCTTGCAGGGGCTTGAATTCTCACCCCTCCTGAGGAAGGTCTCCTTCCCCCACGGCTGTTACGCCTCCCACACACAACTCAAACCGGGACCCAGGTGGTAGACAGAGACTCGGCCAGCAATAGCTGCCCTATATCTAAATTTAATTTATTACAAGGAATTCTGAGGACCTACTCAAAAATGCAAATATTCCTTTCCACAAGTATTTACTAGGTAAACTAAGAATTCTGCTTGAGTATTAAAACTGACAGTAAAATAGTAATCAAGTTTTCAGATTAATTTAAATTGGCCACGTGAAACAAGTGAATACTCAAGGAAAACTAACTGTATTGGACAAAAAGTTTTTCCTAAAACATTAACTAAATTATCTATTAGTAGTTCATCTCACTGCAAAATTGCCTATCATTCAAAGAACCTAAAGTAGTAATATTTATATGCAAAAATTAAAATTTAAAATTACCTAGACTGCAAGATAAAATTTCCAAAAGCCCCTATTAACCAAAAAAAAGGGGGGTGGGGGACAGTGAGGTAATATCATGTAAGGAAAAATATCCTATAAATAAAATACATGTAGAAAATTCTTACTCCAGAAAAGAAAATTCCATTTGTAAAAACAACTGCAGGACATCCATAAAAAAAAACACACATGGTGTCAAAATAAGCCAAAGGAAAATCATTTAGGCAAAAATAAAAATAATCCCAAGTCTATTTTGCAGAGAGGATCCCTTTGTTAACCTTTGGTTGAGAATGTGTTTGTGTGTTTGCAGAGAACAAATCCAAGACCATGTGGGTTTCTGTGACAGTGAGGAACTGACAGGCCTGTTCCATCCACGAGGATGGTCCAGAGATGGCGGACGCTGACAACACCTTGCCATGCTAGCAGTTGGCAGCTGTGTGTGGCTGCAGGCGGCCCAGGAACATACCAGAGAGGATGGATCTTGCATTGCCACGATGTGTCCACCATCTGGATATCATTGCTGACATGTGCACATGAAGAACTATTTGACATTGAAACTGGGACTCAGAACAGTTGGACATTGAAACTGACACTCAAACTTTTTTTGCTCTTATACGTTTGTTTTCAGTATGCAGAGGCAAGATATTTTTGAAGAAAAGAAACAGGGGAGAGTTTTTGATATAGAGGCAGGGTAGCCTCGAACAGGCTGTCAAGCTACAGGGGGAAGGCTGTGAGTGGAGGGGAGGCAGATGCTGGGGGAGATCAACCGAAGGACTTGTATGCATACATATGAGCATAACCAATGAATGAAAGACTCTGGGGTGAGAAGGGAGGCAGGTGGGGACATGTGCTGGGGGGTAGGGGAGGCTGGGGGGAGAATATTGGGGGCGGAGGAAAACATATGTACTACTATTAAATATAAGTTATATTGTAAATAAAATTTAAAAAAAAGGAAAAAAAGAATCAACCATTAAAAAAATAATAATAAAGTTATTATTGATAGGTCCTCATATGTTTTTTTTTGTTCTTTACCCCTGTGTTCCTTCCTAGCAGACCCTTTAGCTTTTCTTGCATTGCTGGCTTTTGTGGTAATGAATTCTCTTAGTCCTTTTTTATCTGTGCAGCTCCTGATTTGACCTTCAATTTCTATTGATATCCTTGCTGGGTATAGTATTCTAGGATTCAGACCCTTCCCTTGCATGACTGTGTAAATTTCATTCCATTGCCTTGTGGCCTGATATGTTTCTGTTTAGAGATCACTTGTTAGTCTGATGGGTTTTCCTTTGTAGGTGACTTTCTGTGTCTCTCTGGCAGCTTTTAAGATTCTTACTCTGTAATGGATGTTTGCAAATTTAATTATAATATGCCTTGGTGTAGGTCTTTAGGGGGTTCATTTTGCTTGGAACTCTGTGAGCTTCTTGGATTTGTGTAGGTTTTTTCTTTCCTATAACAGTTAAGTTTTCTGTCATTATTTATTTCAACAGGTTTTCTATTCCTTGTGGAATAAGTTTCCTGGCCTTGTGGAAGCCAAATTATATAGATGTTGTTTTGTTTCATGTTGTCCCAAAGTTCCCTTAGGCTCTCCTCCTGCTTTTTAATTTTTTTTTCTAGAAGCTGCTCTACTTGGTTATTTTTTCCTACCTGGTCTTCTAGCTCACTGATGTGGTCCTCTGCTTCTTCTAGTCTACTCTTAATAATTTCTATTAGTTCTTTACTTCAGCAATGTCACTTTCCATTTCTTCTTGGCTCTTCTTCATTTCTTCTTGGCTCTTCATCATTTCTTTCTGGGTCTTCCTCATTTCCTCTTGGTTTTCCTTCAGGTCCTCTTGGCTCTTACTCATATTGTTAAATTTGTGTTCCATTCTTTTCAGCCACCTTATGACCATTTCTCTGAATTCTTTCTCTGACAGGTTTTTAACTTCCTTTTCATTTACCTCCTTTTCTGGTGAGGCTTGTTTTTCTTTCATATGTGGGCTGTTTCTTTGTCTCCCCATGGTCTCTCTTCTCTTTATATCTGGTTATGTAGTTCTCACTATCCTGCGTTGATTTAAAGGCACAAAATACAACACAACCAAGTGCAACACACCAGTCACTGAACCGGAAAGTGATTGCCAGATAAAGGCAAATTTAGTGATAGGTGAGAAAAAAGAAAGAGAACCCCTGCCCACCCCCCCACACACAGACACTGACAAAAAGAAAGATAGGAATGCCTAAATGATAATTGGAAAAGTGGAAGAAGTAAAAAAAAGGGGGGGGGGGTAAACTATAAATGTGGTTTGAAAGCTCCTATAGAACAGCCCCTAATCCGAACAAAAACCAGCAACAAGTACCTGGAGATTGATACAAACTACTTACAACTACTAATATCAAGGGAGGTGAGGGAACACAGAAGCAAAAATCTGTCTAAAATACAACGCAAATGAGGACAACAAAACATGAAACAACACACACACACACACAAAAAAAAAAACACCTACAAACCAAACCAAAATAAAAGAATAAGCAAATCAATCTCACAAGCTTGCATAAAAAATCAATATAATCAACAGTCCAGTAAACAACAACAAGAATACAGGGATAAAAGCAATTTAGGATAGTAAAGTCAGAGAAGCTAGAGGTATATATGGACTTGGAGTAGGTGGTTGGAGATTAGATATATAAGTGGGGTGAAATTTTAACAGGGGCTAAAAATAAAGAATTAAGGTATATCTAAAGTTGAAAAAGTGTAAGGGAAACAAGGCACTAAATAGGGAAATGTTAGCAAGAGAGTGGTGGTATAACGTTGAAGTTGAGGTAGAGTAAATGATACTAAAGGGTAGATAAAAATAGACTGTATTCCCAAAGTAAAATAAAGAGAAAATAAAATCAATTCCTTGTGTTATACAAGAGTCAATTTGTGATTCGGCCCCTGGTTGGCAGTGTTTCTAGATTGACCTCTGGGTCTATTGGTCCTTTCTAGCCTGAACTAAAATCTCACTGTCCCTGTGGTATTCGATACTGCCTCTCTAATGGTGACTGCTGTTTTAGCACCCAGGACACTCCAAAAATCTTCAGGGTTTCCCTCCTCTGTCAGGTCCAAATTTGTTGCCCTCCAGGGATTCCCTCTGCCACCAGCTCTGAGGGCCCTCTCCCAAGTTTCCCAGCTCCAACAGCCACAGATTTTACTTCAGGAGCTGATCTCCCGGTTTTGAGGTCCAAGGCGCAGATCTCTCAGTCTGCCAGCTCCCTCAGGTCTCAAGCCCAAAGTACCCCCAGGGGAAATCTCACTTTTCAGTGCTGGAGCGCAGAGCTCCTTAGACTCTGTGCATCCATGCCAACTGGGCGTCGGTGTTCTGGGAGTCTCAGCCATCCAGCCGGTACTGCAGCTCTATATTTTCACATCCTTCCTCTTCAGGATGGTGTGGTTCACCTCTGTGTGGTTGGCTCAATGAGAGAACCCAGCAGTACTGGGGCCGCTCAGGCTGAGGAGGCCAGTCCAGCAGTCTCCTATCTTCTCCCAGAGCACAGCTGTCACCCTACTCACCAACACACACTCCCTGTGCTCCCTCAGTTGCTCCCTCCTTCTGCCCTGGGACCAGATTCAGATCACATCCCTCTGTTCCGCCGCCATTTTTTCCCTCGCATCTGGTTACCACTTATTTTTATGCTGATGTGCCTCTAGTCATTTTGATTCTTATGGCTTATTATGTAGATTTCTCAGAAAGTAATCTTGGGAAAGCTATTCCTTGAGTTCTTGAACATGAAAAACATTTTTTGTCCTTTACATTTTTATTTTGAGTTTTATCAAAAGATAGTTGATATCTGACATTGTGTAAATGTAAGGTTGTACAATGTGGTATTTGATACAAATATATTATATATGATTATATATAATATAAGGATAATATGCAAATTACCGTATTTTCCGTTGTATAAGATGACTGGAACTGATAATAATAGGAGAAAGATAACAAATAATAGAGAGAGAGCAAGTGCCAGGCAAATCTCTGGCAAGTTAGCAATGCCCATAATAACTGCAAGCTATGGTATTTTTATACCCAGAGTATAAGACAACCCCCGACTTTTGTTAATATTTTCCTGGGTTAAAAAGTTGTCTTATACTCCAGAAAATATGTACCAAATGGCAGAACTTAACAACCAATCAAAGCATAATATGCTAATGATATTCTAGTCTGCTCAACTGCTCCCTATGACATTCACTGACCACCAAGGGCAGCTACTCCGACCAGTAGGATAGCTTGCTACTGGTGTTCGGTCAATTGGGACTGAGTGAGATTGGCCGGACACACCCTGGAGCTCTCTCATGGTCCCTCCTAGGCCTGATGGTGCACCTGTGGGGTCTCTCAGCCTGGCCTATGGCCTTTCACAATCTGGGCCCCTTCAGGGAATGTTGAAGAGCTAGTTTAAGCCCAATCTCATAGGCCACTCCCTTTGGTAGGGCACCAGATGCAGGGCTCATGGCTGGTGAGTGCTGCTGTGGCAGCTCGAGCCTCTCCCGATTGGGACTGATTGGGCACAAGCCTGCAGTAGATACAATGGGGCCAGGATGAGCAGGAGTGGCAAGTAGTGGTGTTTCTGGTGTTGTGTTGGAGCTGCAGGTGGTGTTGTGCTGTGGGTTTTGACGCAATCCCTGCAGGAAACTCCAATGGACCCCACCCCTGTACGAATTCATGCACAGGGCCTATAGTTTTACTATAATAAGGTTAGTTAACACATATTTCATCTCAGATAATAACCATTTTATTGTAATTGTTCTTGTTATGATAAGAACATTAAAGATATCTTCTCATAGTGACTTTCAAATACACAATACAGTATTGTTAACTATAATCATCATGCTGTACATTAGATACGCTGGAACTAATATAAGTAAGGGCTTTTACCCTTTGACCATCATGTCCCAGTTTCTCATACCCTTTTGCCTTTGGCAAGCATAATTCTACTCACTGTTTCTGTGAGTTCAGCATTTTTAGATTCCATATATTATTACAATCACGTTTTTCTTTCTCTGTTGACTTATGTCACATAACATAATGCCCTTAAGGTCCATCCATGTTACTGCAAATAGTAGTATCTACTTCTTTTTCCAGCTGAATACTTTTGTATGTATACCATATGTATACCATATTTTCTGTATTCATTTAGCCTGGGTAAACTATATTCATTAATAGATACAGATGTTGTTTCTATTTCTTGGCTATTGTGAATAATGTTGCAATGATGGTGGCAGTATAAATATCACTCAAAATTATGAATTTGACTCTTTGAATATAAACCTAGAAGTGGAATTGCTGGATTTAAGGTAGTTCTATTTTTTATTTTTTGAAAAACCTACTAACTATTTTCACTATTTCCATAGTGGCTGCACAAAATTCCAAGTGACAATGCATCAGGGTTCCCTTTTTTCCACATTCTCTCCAAATTTTTAATATATTTTATATAACAGTCATTCTAATATTAGTAGATTTGAGGCTATATTTCATTTCAGTTTTGATTTACATTTTCCTGATGATTAGTGATGTTAAGAACATTTTCAGGTACTTAGTCACTTGTATATGTTGTTTGAAAATATATCTATTCAGGTATTTTACCTATTTTTAATCAGATTTTTATTTTTGTTATTGAATTGTATGAGTTCCTTTTGTATTTTGTATATTAACTCCTTGTTTGATATATGGTTTGAAAATATTTTCTCACATTCTATCAATAATGCATGGAAGCTTTTCAGTTTGTTGATTTTGCTATTGTTGCTTGTGCTTTCAGTGTCAAATATATTTTTAATATATTTTATTGATTTTTTTACAGAAAGGAAGGGAGAAGGATAGAAATTCAGAAACATCGATGAAAGAGAAATTGACCACCTGCTTCTTGTACATCCTCTACTGGGGATTTGCCCACAACCAAGGTACATGCCCTTGATGGGAATCAAACCTGGGACCTTTCAGTCAGCAGGCTGACACTCTGTCCACTGAGCCAAACTGGTTTTGGCAATGTCAATTTTTTTTTAAATCATTGCCAAGACTGATGTCAAGGAGCTTTTTTGTATTTTTCTTCTATGAGTTGTTTGGTTTTGGATCTTATGTTTAAGTCCTTAATTCACTTTGAGTTGATGCTTGTGACTATATATGATAGATGTTCAATTTCATTCTTTTGCACGTGGTTATACAGTTTTACCAATACCATTTTTTGAAGAGCTTATCCATTCCCATTTAATCTCTTGTCAAATATCAGTTGACCATACATACCTGGGTTCATTTGCATGGGCTTCTGATTCTGTTTCAGTGGTTTATGTATCTGTTTTTAATTCAGAAGCACAGTTTTGATTATTATAGCTTAGTAGTATAGTTTGAAATCAGAAAGTATGATGCTTCAGCTTTATTTGTTATCAAGATCTTTGAGGCTACTTGGGGTTTTATGAGATTTTATATACACTTTAGGATTGTTTATTTTATAATTCTGTGAACCTTTACTTCTAAAGGTAGTTCTTCTGTATGGAAAACTCTCACTCACATTTTACTTTCTTGAATACCTTAACTATGTCATTCTATTTACTTCTGGTTTAAAGCATTGCAAAAAATAATCTGATGATGATCTAATTTTCATTCCACTATAAGTTGCATGCTGTTTTTAAAATCTATATTTCCAGAGGATTTCTCTTTTGTTTAAAGCTTAGTAATATATCTATCTAATACAGGAATATGAAAATTAGCCAGGACGTCATAAACTCAGGATAGAACAGCAGGGACCTGATACTGCATGGCATCTGGCAAGGGCAAGGGATCTCAGGCCATGACCTCTGCCCCATGGGGCTTGACAGGGTACTTCAGGCCATGCCCCCGACCCCAGCTTTGGGCCTTGAGACCTGAAGCTGCAGCCCCCATCTGGCGGGGCTTGGCAAGGGACTTCAGGCCACATTCCCCACCCGGCAGGACTTGACAGGGGACCTCAGGCTGTGTCCCCTGCACAAGCACTGGGTGGGGAGACATCAGGCTGCACCCCTGCCCTGGCGCTGGACCTGGAGACTTCAGGCCACGCCCCCCCTCACTGCAGGATTTTATGGGTGACCTCGGGCCACACACCCCTGTGACAGTGCCAGGCCAGGGGACCTGAGGCTGAGCCCCTCATGCAGTGGGGTTTGATGGGGGTCCTGAGACCATGCCCCCCACCCAGCACCAGGCCAATTGACTGAGGTTGCACTGCCCACCCATAGGGGATTGACCAGGGTGGTGCCAACCAGGTCTGGGTCTCACCCAATGGGGGTGGGGCTGGCCCGGTCTTGGTCTCCTGTGTTTTTGAAGTTCATGTGGGTGGTGGGCAGGTACTTGACTCTAGGTCCTGCGGTGCACCCTAGACTCTCACAGGAGAGAGATTTTCATATATATTTTACTAATTTTATTTTATCTCTGACACTTCTATTATAGAGAAAGGGCAAATAGCAATATTAAAATATTTCCTCTAGTTGATTCCCTTTTAATGTCCATGAATTTCATGAAACAGGCCACTAGTTATACTGTAATGTGATAAAGTTGTGTAATGAACTCTGTTCTGAACACCAAGTGGCAAGTGTAGCACAAGGCTGAAAGGATGACATCAATCCTCACTATTTTGAGCAGCTTGCATGAAAGCTTTAAAATTTCCTATATAATAAAAGAGAAACAAGCAAATTTGCCTGTACCTTGGCTCCTGATTGGCTATCCTACCAGCCAATCAGGAGCAGGGGAGATGCCAAGTGGCACGAGTGCCGGGCCCTGGTGGTGGAGATGACACGGCAACGGTGCTGGTGGTGAGCAACTAGCCCCTGGGTGCTGTGCGGGGAAGCTGCGGCAGCAACAGTGGTGGTGCTAGTGGTGGCATGGAGCGCCTGGCCCTCAGGCGCTGTGAATGCAAGTGGCAGCGAGTGCCCAGCCACTGGGGCCGGGTGGTCATAGGCAGCTGGGGCTGAGCTGAGCAGGGCAATGGCTGGGTGCCAGAGGCTTTAGGCCTTGAGCAGGCTGGGGTAGAGCCATCAGTTGGACATTCCCTGAGGGCTCCCAGTATGTGAGAGGGGGCAGATTGGGTTGAGGGACCACCCACCCTCAGTGCACGAATTTCGTGTACTGGGCCTCTGGTAAAAATGTAAGCATTCATCTATGTGTAAAAAGAGTCTACAAACTGACAAAATGCCAGTGATTCCTATTCTTGTACCTGCTTGCCAAGAGCATTCTTTTTTTTTTTTCCTTTGTGTGGGAATCTTGATAACTAAACACAACTTGTGTATCCTAGGGGGCAACCATAACAGTTAGCATATTAATTTGTTTCATTAGATTTTGTTTTTTTTTTCTGTAAACCATAATCTTTTTTTTTTTTATTTGAACTATACTTCATTAGAAACATTAGTACTGAGAACTAACATGGCGGCAAAGGCAAAACACCTATCTTGCCGTCATAATCAGCAATTTTAATACTACAACTTAATGAAAGAACAAACACCTTCCAGAATCACCAGAAAGCTCCCCGAGTGAAAATTCCACAAATAAAAGTGAAGATAAGACACTGTGACTCGGAGGAGCGGCGGCGAACAGCGTTGAAAGATTCGCACGGAGAGAGGTTTAGAGTGCGCACTGCGGAGAGGGCGGGCAGCTGAAAACCGGCCAGTTTTCTCGAACAGGGAGACAAAGGCATCCCACTGGACTGATTCTCCAGCTCTGGGCGAAGTCCAGAGAACCCACTATCACACGGGGTGAAAACTGGACAGTGGGAGGGCACACCAAAGCTCGGGTGCTGCCGGGTCTCCCGGCTTGTGGAGAAGGCAGCTTTCGCGAACAGCTCGGCTGCGTGACGGCACAGAGAGCGCACCGCGACTTGCCTCTCATTCGGAAAACCGTCAGACTGCTTTGTTTTATGACCCTGGGTGAGACATTGCTCATGCAGACTCATTTTGGGAAAGTCTGAATTCCCCGGCAACCAGCAGCCGGTGGAGCTCCGCAGCGGCTCTCTCTCAGAGGTGCTGGCGGCCATTGCCCCCGGCACAGAGTCCCTGGGGCCGCATAGGGCGGAGCTAATGCTATCTGCTTGGCCAGGAGACTCCGCCCACCCAACCTGAGCACAGCTGTGCTTCACAGACAATTGGCCTGGAGGTCAACCCTCCAAGTGCTAGCAACGATTAACTGAGCTTAACTTCAGCAAGACTGTGCAGCCCATATCCACCTCAGGTAACCGGGGAGGCTGAGCCACTATCCCTAGTAGGAAGTCTACCACACAAAGCTAATTGACCAACTCAGGGAAGCAGCCACCATGCAGCAACATGGTAAGAAATCAGATGTGAAAGAAATGGAGGAAAAAAAATGACTGGACATGGAATTCAGAACCACGGTTATAGGGTTTTTTAAGAGGCTCCAACAAAAGATCGAGGCCTATAAGGAAATTAGCAAGACCACAAAGGAAATGAATGAGTCCTACAAGAAAATGAACAACACCCTCCAGGATATAAACGAGACCTGCAAAGAAATGATCAAGACCAAAGTGGAAATGAAAGAAACCCTCAAGGATATAAAGCAGACTCTCAAGGATATGAAAAAGGACCAACCAGAAATTAAGGATACACTGACTGAAACAAAAAATATTATACAAAGACCTGAAAGTGCCCTGGAGCACCCCAAGAACCAAGTTAAAGATTTGAAATACAAAGAGGTAAAATCCACTCAGCTGAAAAAGCAAGAAACCAAAAGAATCCAAAAAATTGAAGATAGTGTAAGGGGCCTCTGGGACAACCTCAAGCATACCAACATCCGAATTATAGGGGTGCCAGAAAAAGCGAGAGGCCAAGACAATGAAAACCTATTTGAAGAAATAGTGACTGAAAACTTCCCACACCTGGTGAAAGAAATTGACTTAGGAGTCCAAGAAGTGCACCGAACCCCAATATATAGGAACCCTAAGAGGACCACACCGAGGCACATCATAATTAAAATGCCAAGAGCAAAAGACAAAGAGAGAATATTAAAAGCAGCAAGAGAGAAACAGTTGGTTACCTATAAGGGAGCACCCATACGACTGTCAGCGGATTTCTCAACAGAAACGATGCAGGCCAGACGGGAGTGGCAAGAAATATTCAAAGAGATGGACAGCAAGAATCTACAACCAAGATTACTCTATCCAGCAAAGCTATCATTCAGTATTGAAGGTCAGATGAAGTGCTTCGCAGATAAGAAAAAGCTAAAGGAGTTCATCACCACCAAACCAATATTATATGAAATGCTGAAAGATATTCTTTAAGAAGAGGAAGAAGAAAAAGATAAAGATGAAAATTATGAACAACAAATACACATCTATCAACAAATGAACATAAAAATCAAGTGAATTGATAGGCTGTTGAACAGGATAGACTGGTGAATATAACAGACATGGACATAGAGAGGGAATGGACTGACAATTCTTGGGGAGAAAAGGGTTGTGAGAAGTGCAGCAAGAGACTGGACAAAAATCTAGCAACAATGGGAGAGGACAGTGGGGAGGGGGAGGTGAGGGTGGAGGGTGGGATAGGTACAGGGTGGAGGGAAGCTATAGGGGGATAAAAAGGGGAAACAATGTAATTAATAAACTGAACAATAAAGATAAAAAAAGGATATCAGAAATAGTGTAGTTGAAAAACCAATTAAAAAAAAGAAACATTAGTAACTGTAAATAAATCAAAGTGTGCTTGGCTTTCATAAGTAAGTATATATTTAAGAAGCTTTATTTCTAATAAGACAGTCAATGTTTTCACTAGAATGAAAATCAAGAAAAAGATTCTAGACAAAGTTAACTTTTGTGATAAGGTTGAATATAGGGCACTAATTAATATGGATGCTGTTTCTGACAATTATCCTCACCTGATGTTTAGTTCTGAAAACCATTGATTAGCCCACTCTTTAAAAAAACAAAACAAAACAGAATAGGTTTAAGCCACCTATTAAAGACCACAGGTTTTATGGAATATCAGGTTAGCCTAATAACTACATATTTCTCTGGTCTAGCCCAGAAAAAACACACTGGTCAAAAAATTAAAATTCCTTCTTTGAATAAGTTATTGCCATTAACAAAAAGTGTGATGAAAAGAGGATGAGTTTGGAGACAAAAGATTTGGGGCTTAATCTCGGCTTTCATCACATACCAGTTGACTGAAATTAAATAAGTTATTAAAAGTTTTTTTTTCAGTACTATCATCTGAAAGTGGGGAATGATGTCATATTTGTCCTTTCTTAGATGGGGAAAATATAAACTATAGTGTGATAGGTAAGTTTTTGTATTATACATTTTCCTAGATCGTTTATTATAGAGTTCCAAGGTGAACATGAAAGAAACATAGGTATTAAATGTGATTTTTGTCAGGCTTGTTAAAGTATCTTCTGTATAAACATATCAGGAAATTAGTATTTGAAAATGTATTTAATACATGAAATAGAGGTGGATGGGGAGGGGGGAATTCTTAGAGATTAAATACCCACTAGTGACCCAGTGCATAAAATTTTTGCACTTGGGGTAGGGTGTACCCCAGTCTGGCCTGTACCCTCTCACAGTGCAGGAGCCCCAAGATTGATCTTCCCAAAGAAGTAGGCCCCGCCCACCCATCCGGGGCTCCTCAATGGATTGCCCCAAAGAGGTGGGCCAGAGCCGGGGGTCTCGCATCCACAATGTATACAGAGCCATGGGAACCCTGGCAGAAGCCATGCTGAGCAGCCACCAGGACCTGCTTCCTCACCTAGCATGCTGCGCCAAGCCCCTCCCACCCTGGTGATGGATTGTGACAGTGTGATAGCGTGATGGTGTTACAGCGTGATGACCACCTAGGCTTTTATTATTATAGATACTCCAACACAATGGCAATGTTAGTTTATTCATTTTTAATCGTATTATCTCTTGTAAATTGTCTTGGGAATCACTTTATAAAACTATCCATTCTTTTACCTTTTAATTACAACCTAGTCAACAGAATTGAATACTTTCATTAATGGCTTGGGATGCCTTAGGTTCATCCTTGTTAATACTAACGCTTTTTAATATAAGCAGGGTCTGGCTGCTGAAAACACTGTGAAGATAACCAACTTTATACTTGGATATATTCCCACACCCATAACCTCCATCAGCATATTCTCCTCCCTTTTTGGCATGCTCTCCTTCTTACCTAATCAACTATTTCCTAGCCAACTTCTGTTGTCACTTGGATGTCAACTCAGTTGACATCTAATAATTATGATGTTAGAAAATAAACAGTTTAATGCATATTTCTCCTCAGTGGTGGTTGTGTTAAAAAAAACTCATAAAAGAGAAGAAAAAGTCTACATGGATAAAATATAATGGAAAAATGACTGGTAGTAGGTTTTATTATATAGGCAATTAGGATTTTTCTTTTTAGATGCAAAATGTATAGAAACTTAAATAGGATTTGTCCATAAAAAGAAGGCTATACATGAAACAAATAAATAAACTTATAAAACTCTAAAATTGATTTATTTTCTTCTTTCTCACAAAAATAGAACAGAAAAAAAACTGAATTAAGTCTGGGCACTAACATTAGGTTATTATTCATTCTGGTTTTACTCTAAATAGCAATGCAGAATTCAGTAATGATGGTCAAAGAATATTGAAAAAAATGATCATGAATAATCCAGTTATTAGGGGTAAATAGAAAGCCACATGAATATAATTTAATACATGTTCAGAGCTAATGTCACCACAATCTATATGTAGTTATTTAAACTCAAAACTAGAAACTCAGAAAATGTAGTCCTGAGCAAAATAGGCATCCTTGGACCCTCACTTACCTGATAAAGTTTCCACTGTATAGATGGTAGTCTTAGAGACAGTATCATTGACCTTCACAAAATAGACTATTTCTTTCCTGATTTGGGCAAGTTTCAAAGAACAGAAAAGATACTTCACTATGAAATCCCCTGTCTGAATGAAACTAAGTTTATTAGAGAAAATGTGTGAATATAAATGAAAACATTTAGTAATATATCAATATCTTCCCCGGACTTCGTCAAGGATCACTTGTCTCTAGCATATTTGAGGGAGAAATAGTTTTATCTGACACTCTTATAAATTATGAACTTTATAGCTACTTCTTAATCAGATATACTCTTCATTGTTTCTCTTACTCTCACTGAGGACCACTGTTTGCTTTGGTGCACATCAGTGCCTGGAGCTCTAGAGCTATTTCTTCCTTGATGTGATTCTTCTACCAATAAATTTGTCCATATGGGGAGGTGATGTGGAAATAACCTCACATGTCTTTGTTATATCTGCATGGTATAATAGTGAAGCCCTCTATATACCAAAAATCTACCAATGAGAAATGGACCTCATTACTGTGCCCATTACTAATAACAGAACTGTCTACCCCTGTTTGCTATTCAACAATCCAGAAAAGCTTTTAAATTATCACTTTTCTTTGCCTTAGTTCAGGTAAAATTCTTAGAGTAGATATAGGTTTGGGGAGCTTAATATTAATTTTGGTTAGCCCATTTCAAGCAGTATGACAATTTATTAACTAGTAGCTCATACCATTTCTCCAAGGTCAGGGTTTAAGAGGAATTATTCTCCAAGTTACCCTTACTCTCACCTCTTTATGAGTCAGTGAATGACTAAAGAAAGCACTGAGTACACAGGTACCTAAGCAATTTTATTAGCCATATTTACTTCAATAGTCCCTGGTTTATCTAACAAGCTAGATGTTTCATTTTGATTATTTTGTCAATAAACTAATCTCTATACATTTTGATTAAATGTTCACATCAATTATCAACCAATATCCAATATAATTTAGGTAGGTTGTACCATTTTGGCCTGTTATGTTCTAATTAAAACAATTTTAGCCTGGCCAGTATGGCTCAGTGGTTGAGCATTAACCGATGCACCGATATTTCACTGGCTGATTCCCAGTCAGGTCACATGCCTGGGTTGTGGGCTCAATACTCAGTAGGGGTCATGCTGGAGGCAGCTGATTGATGTTTCTATCTCTCTACTTCCCTTCCTCTCTAAAAATCAATAAAAACATATTTTTAAAAAATTTATTCTCAAGTATCCTACTTGTTATGTAAGTTATTATCATAGGGAGAACTTGAGGGTAGAGTGCTATACTAGTTTGTAATTTCTTATCACTCAAACTATTTCAAAATACAATTTTAAAAAGGGAAAATAATTACTGCTACAAAATGTGCAGTGTGTAAATTTCATCAGAAAAATTTACAGGGAAAATAATTACTGCTACAAAATGTGTAGTGTGTAAATTTCATCAGAAAAATCTACAATTATTTACTTGTAGAGAAACAAAATAACCATTGAATGGGCCAACTGCTTTTTTAGTAAATTTAGTACGGTTTCCCTCCATAGTCTTCACAATACCTGTAAGGTTAGTTAGAGTGCTTATTTTGTGTAAGGGTTTATGCAAAACAAATTTATTCACACTATATGTTTATATATATATATATATATATATATATATATATATATATATATATATCCTAATAACAGAGAAACATATAAATTGACCATACCTTTGCTATGCCCACAGCCAATCAGAGTGAATATGCAAATTAACACAACAAAGATTGCAGTTAATTTGCATACACACCTGGGTCCCAGGAACCTCCTGGGCACACAGGTCACTCCCACCTGGCCATCAGGCAGAGGCTTTAGGCTTGGGAAGGGGCTGAGCCTGCCATCATAGGAGTTGGGGGGCCGCACCTTTTTCCCAAGCCTAAAGCCTATGGTGGAGGCTTTAGACTTGCGAAGGGGCTGAGCCTGTGATTGGAGATGTGGGTAGTGGAACCCCTTCCCAAGCCTATTTAGGCTTGGGCAGGTGGGAGCCTGGGATTGGAGGGAAGGGGAAAAAATCAATGGAAACATATCCTCAGGTGAGCATAAAAAGAAAAAAATAAAGAAATGTCATATCCTATGAAAGTTGTCATTTTTTCTTGGTGAAGGGACCGGAGTCTGTGTTGATGAAAACACGTTGGTGGCTGCAGTAACTGGCAGTGGCTACAGCAGTGGGGTGATGGGGCTGGCCCCTTCCCCTGATCAGCCTGGTAGCCTCTCGCAAAGGTAGGCCAGCTGTGGCTTAGGTCCACTCCCAGTTGGACCTAAGCCATCAGTAGGACATCTCCTGAGGTCTCCCAGTATCTGAGAGGGGGCAAGCTGAGCTGATGGACCCCTCCTCAGTGCACAAATTTCATATAGGCCCCTAGTCCTATATAATAAAAGTGAAACATGCAAATGTGACTATACCTTTGCTACGTTAACAGCCAATCAGGAGCAGGGAGTGAGGGGCATGCAAGGTGAGGGGCGGTCCCTTATGACCCTGGCCGGCCAGCCGTTCCGCCACTGTATGGGGCCCAAGAAGCTGAGGAGAAGGTGAAGGAGAAGTTGCCCAAAGAGATGAAGGTGCTGGGGAGGAGCAAGCAACAAAGAAGAAAGATTGAGCCCCTCTTTCCTTAATTATTTCAGGAATAATCTTCCCAATAATCAACCCCATCACCAACCAGGCAGTTGAGTCCCCAATAGTATGTGAATTAAAGTCGGACACTAAATGTTATGTTATGACTTTTCTCCTTATACAGAGTATCAATTTGCTTGCAGAGTGGCTTCCTGGCTTGCTGCCAGCCTGTGCATGGTCCACGCTTATGAGTTCAGGATTTATGACAGTGTGAATAATTCAGATGTTAACAATAAAAACACATGAATACACGAATTCACTGATGTTAAAATTAATGGAAAAAATAGTCCTTTGAATCTTTGGTGGTTAGAAATTAAAGACCTCAAATCATGTGCAATAAACAGTAAATAAAGTTACACTGAATGGCAAAAAAGAAAAATACATTAGGGGCCAGGAAATATTCGAAGGCCTGGGAACCATTCCCAGATGAGGAAGGGAAGTCACTGGGTGTATATTATTGCTACAAATACTGTATTTCCTACTACTTACAACATATACAATATAATGTATTAGATGCCTTCCTATCACATGAAGTACATATTCTTATAGGTAATATTGGTAGATATGTTATAGTTATGGCAGTATGTCATATCCTATCTATATTAATAAAAGGGTAATATGCTAATTAGACCATGAGACATTCCAGATGTCCTTCTGGACAAAACCATGGTGGTGGGGCTGAGGCAGAGACAGTTATGGGTGATCAGGCCAAAAGGGGATGGCAGTTGGGGGTGATCAGGTTGGCAGGGGGGTGCAGTTGGGGGCAATCAGGCCAGCAGGCAGAGTGGTTAGGGGAAATCAAGCAGGCAGGCAGGTGAGTAGTTTGGAGCCAGTAGTCCCAGATTGCGAGGGGGTTATCCGACTGCCAGTTTAGGCCCAATCCTACTGGGGTCCCAGATTAGAGAGGATGCAGGCCAGGCTAAGTGACACCCCCCCTCCACCGCCCACCCCAGTGCAAAAATTTTGTGCACAAGGCCACTAGTATTAATTATATTATACTAGAGGCTTAGCACAGGATTGAAATCATTCAAGGAGGCACCCTGCCTCCTGCCGTGCTAGGAAGCACCCTGCAGGGGCTGCGACCTGTGCCTGACCGGTATAGCACTGGCCATCATGTTGCGTCTGCTGTGGTGGGGGCAGGCACTTCTGTGTGTTCTGTCTCCACTCTGGCCCACCCCAGCCCCAGCCTCCCTGTGGCCACTGGGGCTGGGGGCGGCACATAGTCCTAACCAGCCCATCTGCGTGTGAATCTCCTCCTCAGCAGTCGTGATCCAGCCTCCTTCTGAGTGGTCATGGCACCCAGCTAATTAGCATAATCTATGCTTATATTATATTATATCATATCATATCATATTATATCATATCATATCATATCATATTATATTAATTATATTAGAGGCTTAGTGCATGAATTCATGCACAGGTGGGGTCCTGCTATTCCACCCCAATGGGGGCTGATTGGGCCACACTGGCTGGGGGGAGGGTCTGCATGTGGTTGACGGGCCAGCACCACCCTCAATTGGGGTGGGGGGCCAATCAGGGGTCAGGCAGGGAAGGTGGAGGGGTTCCAGGTGGTTGGTGGACTCGCCCTGCTCCCAATCAGGATGGGGGAGCTGATCAGGTGTGTGGCTGGCCATGGGGAGGGCCTGCGGGCTGTTGGCTGGCTAGTCTTGTCCCCTATTATGGCAGGGGGAAGGACCATGAGTGGTTGCCTGGCAGGCCACACCCCCAATTGGGGTGGGGGAGAAGATCAGGGGAAAGGGTGCACTGACTACCACGGGGAAGCTTCTGTGTTAAGCTGCTGCCCCCTTTTGGTCAGTGCACATCAGAGTGACCAGTCGTTCTGCCATCAGGCTGAAACCAGCTCTCCAATATCCCCTGAGAGGTCCTGGATTACGAGAAGGAGCAGCACAGGCCAAGGGACCCCATTGGTGCAAGATTGGGGCTAGGGAGGGATATGGGAGGTTGGCTAGCTGGGGAGGGACTGCAGGAGGACTGCAGGCTGTGCCTGGCCTGGCTCACTCAGTCCTGATTGTCCAGACCCCAGAAGCAAGCTAACCTCCTGGTCAGATCATCTATGCACATCATAGCGTCTGTTTGACTGGTCAACTGTCTGCCCCCTGGTGGTCAGTATACAGCATAGTGAGCAGTTGAACAGCCTTAGCATATCATTAGCATATTACACTTTGATTGGTTGAATGGCCGACTGGACAACCAAACATTTAGCACACTAGGCTTTTTTAAAATATAGGATTATTTCAATTTTTAATTAAGTGAATCTATCTTCATATTTTTGTTTCAAATATATATGGTTGGAGCTTATTCTCATTAAACTCTATGTCTATTTATCATTATTTTATTTTTATTTATGTAAATAAATATATTGAACAATGTTCACCACACATTACCAAGGTTTATATATGACTAGAGGCCAGTTGTACAAAACCCATGCATAAGTAGGGTCCCTAAGCATGGCCAGAGATCAGGACTGATCTGTGGGATGATCAGTAGAGCAATTGGGGGGCCCCACTGGCACCCACATTGGCTTACCTGACACAGCCTGCTCGCTGGTCAGGGTCTCTGGGCTGGGGGCAACTCCAGCATTGGGTGTCTACCCCCTGGTGGTAAGTGTATATCATAGTGACTGGTTGATCTGCCTGTCATTCCGCTAGTCATTCTGCTGTTTGGTTGATTTGCATATTAGAGTTTTATTATATGGGATTAGGGACCCGGTGCACGAAATTTGTGCACTGGGGGGAAGGGATCCCCTCAGCCCAGCCTGCCCCCTCTCACATACTGGGACCCTCAGGGGATGTCCTACTGATGGCTTAGGCCCATTCCCGACAGAGAGCGGGCCTAAGCCACAGTCTGGCCTCCCTTTGTGGGAGGCGACTGGGCTGACCAGTGAAAGGCACCAGCCCCATTACCCCACTGCTGCAGCCACTGCCAGTCACCTCAGCCACCAATGTGTTTTCATCCATACAGATTCCGGTCTCTTCACCATGAAAAAATGACAACTTTCTTTAGGCATTTTCAAAATAGGCACTTAGGATATAACATTTCTTTTTCTTTTTTTATCCTCACCTGAGGATATGTTTCCATTGATTTTTAGAGAGTGTGGAAGAGAAAGGGAAAGACAGAGAGAAACATCAAAGTGAGAGGAACACTTTGATTGGTTACCTCCAGCATTAGTCCTGATCTGGGTCTTAGCTAGGGAGGAGCCTGCAACCTAAGTACATGCCCTTGATCAGGCATTATCCACTGAGCCAATCCGCCTAGGGAAAGGATATGATATTTCTTAGCCCTCCAGCAGCAGACCTTTGTTTTTTCTCTAGGAGTGTGGTGGAAGAAGCCTAGATTAGTTTTTTGGATTCATATACCCAAGTTACTAAGAATATTACCAGTGGTGTACAGGGAGCTTAGCCAATGAGTGGTCAGAAAAGGTGTTTCCTCTACAGTTCACATATATCTCCTCTGATCTCTGGTTCCACCCTTGCCAAGGCCTAAAGCCTCTGGCCAAAAATCCAAGGCTCAGGTCTAGAGCAGGGGACCCCCAGCACGCTTAATAACCCTGCTCTGCCCCCAGCCAAGTCTCCAAGCCTCTGGCCAAGGGTCCAAGGCTTGGGTCTAGGGCAGAGGACCCCCAGTGCACTTGATCTCTCTGCTCCAAGGATGGGGCTCTGGGAAGTTGACCCCCTGCAAGCACAATCACCCTGCTCTGCCCAGGCCAAAGCTGCAAGCCTCTGTTTGAGTCTTGGGTCCTGGGTGGGGAACCCCCAGCGCATAGGATCACCCTGCTCTGCCCAGGGCCAAGGCAACAAGCCTCTGTGGATGGGGCCCTGGGCGGTTGACCCCAGCATGCACGATCGCCCTGCTGCCTCTGTTTGAGGCTTGGGCCCTGGGAGGTTGACCTCCAGCATGGGCACGCACCCCACCCTTCTGTGCCTCCTGCAGCCCCACCCCCCGCTCCTGATTGGCTGGTAGCATAGCGAAGGTATGGTAATTTGCATGTTTCTCTTTTATTAGATAGGATAAGATCTATGTTTTTACATTTTTATATATCTGTTGATTTGATATTCCTTGATTTTTTATAATGAGCATTGTTTCAATTAAAAATATGGCTGATGTAGCATCACTAAAAAAACAAATAATAAGATTTATATATTTAAAGAAAAATTGTATATGACTGAAAGAGTGTGATACCCTTAAAGAATTTCTGGGGAGCCCTAGCTGGTTTCGCTCAGTGGATAGGAGTCAGCCTGTGGATGGAAAGGTCCTGTGTTTGTTGTTGTTGTTGTTGTTTGTTTGTTTGTTTTTGCTGTTGTTGTTTGTTTGTTTTTTCCAGTTATTTGAAATTTTATAACAAGGAAAACAAATCTATGGAAGCAAGATGATTAACAAGGAAGGGGATTCTAGGATGATGGGAATGTTCTATATCTTGATCAGGGTTTGAGTTGCAGACATATATTGCATTTGAATACAAAAGGCAATATACACCTAAAGTTGTACATTTTGTTTTATGTAAGGTTAATAAAAATATGTAAAACAAATATTGAGCTCTAGGTAATGTATGCATGCTAAAATATTTATAAGTGAAGTCTACAGACAGTTTTTCTGAAATGCACCAAAAATAATATGGAAGCAAGTATAGTAAAACATTAATAATAGAATCCAGGTGGTGAGTATATTGACATTCACTGCAAAATTCTTCAAACTTCCTTTTATGTTTGATAATTTTCAAGATAAAATGTTGGGAAGAAAAGAGAAAGGAGCAAGCTGGATACGTATTTCCCACACAAAGCATGATTAACCATGTTAAAGTATACAATTAGTGGCATTAAGTGCATTCAAAATGTTCAATCACCACCTTTCTCTAGTTTGAAATTCTCATCACTATTAGGATTTTGATAGGGGTTATATTAAATCTGTAAATTTAGTTGAGTAGAATTGTCATCTTAATAAAATTCAGTCTCCCCCCACCCCAGGGTCTTGTATCCATTGGTTATGCTTATACGCCTGCATACAAATCCTTTAGTTGATCTCCCACAGCCCCCGCCCCCCACTCTCCCCTGCCTTCCCACTGTAGTCTGCTAAATGCTTTTGTTGTGTTTATTTTTTTAATTTCTTTATTGATTAAGGTATTACATATGTGTCCTCATCACTAATTACCCCTTCCAATCCCCTCCCCCATCACCAATTTTGCTATCGCCCCGCTGGTGTCCGTGTCCATTGATTAGGCTTATATGCATGCATACAAGTCCTTTGGTTGATCTCTTCCCCTTACTGCCTGCCTCCCTCTGAGGTTTGACAGTCAATGCTTTTCTGTCTCTGGATATGTTTTTGTTCATCAGTTTATATTGCTCACTGTATTCCATAAATGAGTGATTTCATGTGATACTTATCTTTCTTTGACTGGCTTATTTCACTTAGCATAATGTTCTCCAGTTCTACCCATGCTCTAGTTTGAAGCAGACACCTTTTTCTTATTCTTAAAGAATACCTTTCAGCATTTTATATAATACTGGTTTGGTGTTGATGAACTCCTTTAGCTTCTTTTTATCTGTGAAGCTCTTTATCTGACCTTCAATTCTGAATCATAACTTTGCTGGGTAGAGTAACCTTGGTTGTAGGTTCTTGCTATTCATCACTTTGAAAATTTCTTGCCACTCCCTTCTGGCCTGAATAGTTTCTGTTGAGAAGTCAGCTGACAAGCATATGGGTGCTCCCTTGTCAGTAATTGTTTTTCTCTTGCTGATTTTAACATTCTCTCTTTGTCCTTTGCTCTTGGCATTTTATTTTTTTATTTTTTTCGCTCTTTTCTTTAATTTTATTTATAATATAACTTATATTTAATATTAGTACATATGTTTTCCTCCCTCCCCCAATATTCTCCCCCCAGCCTCCCTTACCTCCCAGCACATGTCCCCACATGCCCCTCCCCCCTCCCCAGTGTCTTTCATTCATTGGTTATGCTCATATGTATGCATACAAGTCCTTTGATTGATCTCCCCCAGCATCTGCCTCCACTCCACTCCAGCCTTCACCCTGTAGCTTGACAGCCCGTTCGAGGCCATGCTGCCTCTATATCAATCACTTCCCCCTGTTTCTTTTCTTCAAAAATATCTTTCCTCTGCATACTGAAGACAAATGTATAACAGCAAAAAAAGTTTCAGTGTCAGTTTCAATGTCCAACTGTTCTGAGTCCCAGTTTCAATGTCAAATAGTTCTTCATGTGTACATGTCAGCAATGGTATCCAGATGGTGGACACATCGTGGCAATGCAAGATCCATCCTCTCTGGTTTGGTCCTGGGCTGCCTGCAGACATGCACAGATGCCGACTGCTGGCATGGCAAGGTGTCGTCAGCGTCCGCTGTCTCTGGACCGTCCTCGTGGCTGGAACCGACCCGTCAGTTCCTCACTATTGCAGGAACCCACATGGTCTTGGAGTTGTTCTCTGCAAACAAACAAACAAATTCTCGACCAAAGGTTAACAAAGGTATCCTCTCTGCAAAATAGACTTGGGATTCTTTTTATTTTTGCCTAAATGATTTTCCTTTAGCTTATTTTGACACCATGTGTGTTTTTTCATGGGTGTCCTGCAGTTGGTTTTACAAATGGAATTTTCTTTTCTGGAGTAAGAATTTAATACATGTATTTTACTTATAGGATATTTTTCCTTATATGATATTACCCCACTGTCCCCACCCCCTTTTTTTTGGTTAATAGGGGCTTTTGGAAATTTTATCTTGCAGTCTTGGTAACCCTAAATTTCAATTTTTGCACACAAATATTACTGCTTTAGGTTCTTTGGATGTTAGGCAATTTTGCAGTGAGATGAACTACTAATAGATATCCTAGTTAATGTTTAAGGAAAAGTTTTTGTCCAGTACAGTTAGATTTTCTTGAGTATTCACTTATTTCACTAGTCCAATTTAAATTAATCTGAAAACTTGATTACTATTTTACTGTCGATTTTAATACTCAAGCATAAATCTTAGTTTACCCTGTAAATACTAGTGAAAAGGAATATTTGAAATTTTGAGTAGATCCTGAGCATTCCTGGTAACAGACTGCATTTAGATATAGAGCAGCTATTGCTGGCCGAGTCTCTGTCTGCCACCTGGGTCACGGTATGAGTTGTGTGTGGTAGGCAAAGCAGGCGTGGGGATAGGAGACCTCCCTCAGGAGGGGTGAGAATTCAAGCCCCTGAAAGGTTTGAGGATGAGGGTCTGTGCCCCACCTCTGTTGATCTTTTAGTTCTCTCCTGTTGGCCCCTCTGTGACTGTGCCTGACTTAGGTTGTTCCTTCCCTGAGGAATCTTACCCGTCTCTGGCTAACCATCCATCCTCCGGGGCCAAACAGGGTGATGTGAAGTTCAGTCCTGTCTCCTTTGTAGTCTATGCCCCGTGGCCTCCACGTCCAGCACCTGCCTTGGGGTCCCCTCGCCTGCTGGCGGGGTCCCAGTACTGATCACATATCTCGGGTGACCCAGGTTTCTTCTCCAGAGTGGGCCCAGCTCAAGCCATTGGTCAAGAGACAAATCCATGGTGCCAGCTGCCCAGAGGCTTCAGCCACGGCTTGAAATGAAAGTTCACGCATCAGCTGTGTGTATTTGGATACTAAGAAGAGGGTCCCTCTTGGCAAAAGGACCAGAGGGGCCAATATAGAGTGCTAGGATGACTTCCCAGTACTTTAATCCCTTGTGAAAGGGATTAATTCTTTTCTTATCCTTTTTATTTATTTATTTATTTATTTATTTATTTTTATCTTTATTGTTCAGTTTATTAATTACATTGTTCCCTTTTTTCCCGCCCTATAGTTCCCCTCTACCTGGTACCCATCCCATCCTCCGCCCTCATCCCCCTCCACTGTCTTCTCCCATAGTTGCATGATTTTTGTACAGTCTCTTGCTGCACTTCCCACACCCCCTTTCTCCCCAAGGGTTGTCAGTCCATTTCCTCTCTATATCCGTGATTCTGTTACATTCACCAGTTTATCCTGTTCATCAGCTTATTAATTCACTTGATTTTAAGATTCATTTGTTGATAGATGTGTATTTGTTGTTCCTAATTTACACTTTTATCTTTTTCTTCTTCCTCTTCTTAAAGAATATCTTTCAGCATTTCATATAATATTGGTTTGGTGGTGATGAACACCTTTAGCTTTTTCTTATCTGCGAAGCACTTTATCGGGCCTTCAATTCTGAATGACAGCTTTGCTGGATAGAGTTACCTTGGTTGTAGAGTCTTGCTGTTCATCACTATGAATATTTCTTGCCACTCCCATCTGGCCTGCATCGTTTCTGCTGAGAAATTCCCTGACAATCGTTTGGGTGCTCCCTTATAGGTAACCAACTGTTTCTCTCTTGCTGCTTTTAATATTCTCTCTTTGTCTTGTGCTCTTGACATTTTAATCATGATGTGCCTTGGTGTGGTCCTCTTAGGGTTCCTATATATTGGGGTTCGGTGTGCTTCTTGGACTCCTAAGTATTTCTTTCACCAGGTGTGGGAAGTTTTCAGTCACTATTTCTTCAAATAGGTTTTCATTGTCTTGCTCTCTCTCTTTTTCTGGCAACCCTATAATTCCGATGTTGGCATGCTTGAGGTTGTCCCAGAGGCCCTTTATACTATCTTCAATTTTTTGGATTCTTTTACTTTCTTGCTTTTTCAGCTGAGTGGATTTTCCCTCTTTGTATTTCAAATTTTTAACTTGGTTCTTGGGGTGCTCCAGAGGACTTTTAGGTCTTTGTAAAATATTTTTTAATTCAATCAGTGTATGCTTTATTTCTGGTTGGTCCTTTTTCATATCCTTGAGAGTCTCCCTTATATCCTTGAGGGTCTCTTTCCTTTCCTTGTAGGACTCATGCATTTCCAGTTGGTCTTGTTCATTTCCTTGCAGGTCTCCTTCATATCCTTGAGGGTCTCCTTCATTTCCTTATAGGACTCATTCATTTCCTTTGCAGTCTTGCTTATCTCCTTATAGGCCTTGACCTTTTGTTGGAGCCTCTTGAAAAAACCTATAACCGTGATTTTGAATTCCATGTCCAGTCATTTTTTTTCCTCCATTTCTTTCACATCTTATTTCTTTCCATGTCTCTGCATGGTGGCTGCTTCCCTGAGTTGGTCAAGTAGCTTTGTGTGGTAGACTTCCTACTAGGCACAGTGGCTCAACCTCCCCAGTTACCTGAGGTGGATATGGGTTGAACAGTCTTGCTGAAGTTAAGCTCAGGTTAATCATTGTTAGCACTTGGAGGGGTTGACCTCCAGGCCAATTGTCTGTGAAGTTCAGCTGTGCCCAGGTTGGATGGGCGGAGTCTCCAGCCAAGTAGACAGCATTAGCTCCGCCCTATGTGGCCCCAGGGATTCTGTGCCGGGGGCAATGGCTGCCAGTACCTATGAGAGAGAGCCATTGCCGAGCTCCACCGGCTGCCGGGGAATTCAGTCTCTCCCCAAATGAGTCTGCACGCCCAATGTCTCACCCAGGGTCATAAAACAAAGCAGTCTGACAGTTTTCCGAATGAGAGAGCGAGTCTCAGAGTGCTCTCTGCGTGATCACGGAGCTGAGCTGTTCGTGCAAGCTGCCTTCTCCACAAGCCGGGAGACCCCTGCAGCACCCAAGTTTCCACGTGCCCTCCCTCTGTCCAGTTTTCACCCTGTATGATAGTGGGTTCCCTGGACTTCGCCCAGAGATGGAGAATCAGTCCAGTGGGATGTCTTTGTCTCCCCGTTTGAGAAAACTGGCCGGATTTCAGCCACCCACCCTCTCCGCTGGCGCGCGCTCCAAACTTATCTCTATCGAGTCTTTCAATGCTGTCCGACACCACTCCTTCCAGTCACAGTGTCTTATCTTCACTTTTATTTGTGGAATTTTCACTCGGCGAGCTTTCTGGTGATTCTGGAAGGTGTTTGTTCTTTCGTTAAGCTGTAGTATTAAAATTGATGAGTATGACGGCAAGATAGGTGTTTTACCTATGCCACCATCTTGGTTCTCTCCTATCCTTTTTTTTAAGTTGCTGCCCAACATTCAAAGAATTAGTTTGTAAGTTTATTTGGAATAATTGTATAATAAGCTGTTGTCAAATATCAAATGTTATAATGACATTGTAGAATAATATCATGTAAGGGTATTGTGGTGTCACGGGAGGTTAAGTAGGGCCTAGCCTAAGGACTGGTGTCCATAAGATATGACATGCTCTAGGCCATGTTAATTCAATCTCAAACTAGCAGCCAATATTTTTATAACTTTTTTATAAACTTTGTCAGGGATGTAAAAACACAAATCACTTACCTCAGTTCAAGCATTCAAATATATTGACTTTCCATTGTGTAAATGTACCATAGTTTTTAAATCCACTCATCTGCTGATGGGCACTTCGGCTGTTTCCAAATCTTAGCTATGGTAAATTGTGCTTCTATGAACATAGGGGTACATATATCCTTTCTAATTCGCCTTTCTAGTTTCTTAGGGTATATTCCTAGAAGTGGGATCACTGGGTCGAATGGGAGCTCCATTTTTACTTTTTTGAGGAAACTCCATACTGTTCTCCACAGTGTCTGCACTAGTCTACAATCCCACCAACAGTGCAGGAGAGTTCCTTTTTCTCCGCATCCTCGCGAGCACTTGTCATCTGTTGATTTGTTGATGTAAGCCATTCTGACAGGTGTGAGATGGTACCGCATAGTCGTTTTGATTTGCATCTCTCAGATAATTAGTGACTTTGAGCAAGTTTTCATATGTTTCTGGGCCTTCCTTTTGTCTTCTTTAGAAAAGGTTCTATTTAGGTCTGTTGCCCATTTTTTTATTAGATCATTTGTCTTCCTTTTATTGAGTTGTGTGAGTTGCCTGTAGATGCTTGAGATTAAACCTTTATCACTGATAACATTTGCAAATATGTTCTCCCATACAGTGGGTTTTCTTGTTGTTTTGTTGATGGTTTATTTAGCTGTGCAAAAGCTTTTTATTTTATTTTTTTATTGTTTTATTTTTTATTTTTTATTTTTTTTATTGTTCAGTTTATTAATTACATTGTTTCCCCCTTTTTCCCCCTATATCTTCCCTCCACCCTGTACCTATCCCACCCACCGCCCACACCTCCCCCACCCCAAAGTCCGCTCCCATTGTTGCAAGATTTTTGTCCAATCTCTTGCTGTACTTCCAACAACACTTTTCTCCCCAAGAATTGTCAGTCCATTCCCTCTCTATGTCCATGTTCCTGTTATAGTCACCAGTTTATCTTGTTCATCAGCCTATCAGTTCACTTGATTTTTATGTTCATTTGTTGATAGATGTGTATTTGTTGTTCATAATTTATTTTTTTACCTTTTTCTTCTTCCTCTTCTTAAAGAATATCTTTCAGCATTTCATATAATACTGGTTTGGTGGTGATGAACTCCTTTAGCTTTTTCTTATCTGCGAAGCACTTTATCTGATCCTCGATTCTGAATGATGGCTTTGCTGGATAGAGTAATCTTGGTTGTAGATTCTTGCTCTTCATTATTTTGAATATTTCTTGCCACTCGCGTCTGGCCTGCATCGTTTCTGTTGAGAAATCTGCTGACAATCGTATGGGTGCTCCCCTGTAGGTAACCAACTGTTTTTCTCTTGCTGCTTTTAATATTCTCTCTTTATCTTTTGCTCTTGGCATTTTAATTATGATATGTCTTGGTGTGGTCCTCTTTAGATTCCTATATTTTGGGGTTCTGTGCAGTTCTTGGGATTTTAAGTCAGTTTCTTTCACCAGGTGGGGAAAGTTTTCAGTCACTATTTCTTCAAGTAGGTTTTCATTAACTTGCTCTCTCTCTTTTTCTAGCACCCCAATAATTCAGATGTTGGCTTGCTTGAGGTTGTCCCAGAGGCCCCTTATGCTATCTTCAATTATCTGAATTCTTTTTGTTTCTTGCTTTTCCAGCTGAGTGGATTTTGGTTCTTTGTATTTCAAATCTTTGACTTGGTTCTTGTGGTCCTCTGGACTGCTTTTAGGACTTTGTGTAATATTTTTTATTTCAGTCTGTGTATGCTTGATTTCTACTTGGTCCTTTTTTTTATCTGTGAGGGTCTGCTTCGTATCCTCAGAGATCTTGTTCATTTCCCTGAGGGTCTCATTCATTTCCTTGTATCATTTATCTCCTTGTAATTCTCATTCATTTGCTGGTTGGTCTTGTTTATTTCCTGGTAATTCTCATTAAGTTGATCGGCCTTTTGTAGGAGCCTCTTGAAAAGCCTTATAACCGTGGTTTTGAACTCTATGTCTTGTCGTCTTTTCTCCTCCATTTCTTTCACACCTGATTTCTTTCCATGTCTCTGCATGGTGGCTGCTTTATGTGGTGGCTATCCTCAAAGGGACAGTGGCTCAGTCTCCCCGGTTACCTGAGGTGGGTACTCTTACTGCAATCCTTTGTGGGTTGTGTTCAGTGTTTTTGAATTTAAACCCAGCTTTTTGTTGTTAGCCCTAGGAGGGGTGGACCTCCAGGCCAATTGTCTGTGAAGCTCAGCTGTGCTCAGGTTGGGTGGGCAGAGTCTCCGGGCCAAGCAGACAGCGTTAGCTCCGCTCTATGCGGCCCCAGGGACTCTGTGCCAGGGGCAATGGCTGCCAGCATCTCTGAGAGAGAGCCGCTGTAGAGCTCCACCGGCTGCCGGGGAATTCAGACTGTCCCCAAATGACTTTGCATGCGCAATGTCTCACCCAGGGTCGTAAAACAAAGCAGACTGATGGTTTTCCGAATGAGAGAGAAGTCGCAGAGAGCTCCCTGTGCTGTCACGCAGCCGAGCTGTTCACTCAAGCTGCAGTCTCCACAAGCCGGCAGAACCGGCAGCACCAGAGCATCGGCGTGCCCTCCCACTGTCCAGTTTTCACCCCGTGTGTTAGTGGGTTCCCTGGACTTCGCCCAGAGCTGGAGAATCAGTCAGTGGGACGTCTTTGTCTCCCTGTTCGAGAAAACTGGCCGGTTTACAGCCACCCGCCCTCTCCGCGTGGCGCACTCCAAACCTCTCTCTGTGAGCGAATCTTTCAATGCTGCTCGCCACCGCACCTCCGAGTCACAATGTCTTATCTAAAATTTTATTTGTGGAATTTTCACTCGGCAAGCGTTCTGGTGATTCTGGAAGGTGTTTGTTCTTTCGTTAAGTTGTAGTATTAAAATTGCTGATTATGACGGCAAGATAGGTGTTTTAC
This sequence comes from Antrozous pallidus, assembly GCA_027563665.1. Taxonomy (NCBI): domain Eukaryota; kingdom Metazoa; phylum Chordata; class Mammalia; order Chiroptera; family Vespertilionidae; genus Antrozous; species Antrozous pallidus. The sequence continues at coordinate 76,687,504 of CM050509.1, forward strand.
CTTTGCCGCCATCTTAGTTCCAGCAAAAGCTTTTTATTTTGATGTAGTCCCATTTGTTTATTCTGTCTTTAGCTTCCATTGCCCTAGGAGCAGTATCATCGAAGCAGTTCTTTTGGCATATGTCTGAGATTTATTTCCTGTAGATCCCTCTAATGTTTTTATGGTTTCCCTTCTTATGTTTAAGTCCTGTATCCATTTTGAGTTTATTTTTGTGTATGGTGTAAGTTGGTGCTCTAGTTTCATTTTTTTGCATGTATGTATCCAATTTCCCCAACACCATTTATTGAAGAGACTATCTTGACCCAATTTTATGTCCATACTTTCTTTGTCAAATATTAATTGAGCATAGTGGTTTGGATTGATATCTGGATTCTCTATTCTATTCCATTGATCTATATGTCTGTTCTTGTGCCAATAAGAACAGTAGCTTTGTAATACTGCTTGAAATCTGAGATTGAGAACAGTAGCTTTGTAATACTGCTTGAAATCTGGTATTGAAATCCCACCGACTTTGTGCTTCTTTCCCAGGATTGCTGTGGCTATCCGGGGCCTTTTTTTATTCCAGATGAATTTTTGGAGAGTTCTTTCTAGGTCTGTGAAGTATGCCATTGGTATTTTAATTGGGAGTGCATTAAATTTATAGATTGCTTTGGGTAGTATGGACATTTTAATGATGTTGATTCTCCCAATCCATGAACATGGTATGTTCTTCCATCTGTTTACATCTTCCTCTATCTCTTTTTTTAGTGTCCTGTTGTTTTCCATGAATAGGTCTTTTACCTTCTTAGTTAAGTTTATTCCTAGGTATCTTAATTTTTTTGGTGTAATGGTAAATGGGATTGCTTTTTTAGTCTCTTTCTGTAAGTTCACTATTGGTGTATAGGAATGCCATAGATTTCTTGGCATTGATTTTGTAGCCTGCTACATTGCTGAGCTCATTTATTAAGTCTATTAGCTTTTTTATGGAGTCTTTCGGGTTTTTTATGTACAATATCATGTCATCTGCAAATAAGGACAGCTTTATTTCTTCTTTTCCAATTTGGATGCCTTTTATTTCTTCTTGTCTAAGTGCAATGGCTAATACTTCCAGTACAATGTTGAACAGGAGTGGTGAGAGTGGGCAACCCTGTCTTGTTCCTGTTCTTAGGGGAAATAGTTGTAGTTTTTGCACATTGAGTTTGATGTTTGCTGTGGGTTTATCATATATGGCTTTTATTATGTTGAGGTATGATCCTTCTATTCCTACCTTGTTGAGAGCTTTTATCAAGAAAGGGTGTTGAAATTTGACAAATGCTTTTTCTGCATCAATTGATATGACTATGTGATTTTTATCTCTCAATTTGTTTATGTGATGTATCACATTTATTGATTTGCGGATATTGTACCATTCTTGCATTCCTGGGATAAATCCTACTTGGTCATGGTGTATGATCTTTCTGATGTACTGCTGGATTCGATTTGCTAGAATTTTATTGAGCATTTTGGCATCTATATTCATGCAGGATATTGGCCTGTAATTCTCTTTCATTGTGTCATCTTTATCTGTTATTGGTATTAGGGTGATGCTAGCTTCATAGAAGGAGTTTGAAAGTGTTCCATCCTCTTGAATTTTCTCGAATATTCTGAGGAGTATAGGTTTTATTTCTTCCTTGAATGTTTGGTAAAACTCCCATGTGAAGTCATCTGTCCCTGGGCTTTTGTTTGATGGAAGCTTTATGATGACTGCTTCAATTTCTTCCAGAGTTATTGGTATATTGAGTTGTTTAGATTCTTCCTGATTGAGTTTTGGGAGGTTATATTTTTCTAGAAATATATCCATTTCCTCCCGGTCGTCCCATTGGTTGGAGTAGAGTTGTTCATAGTATTTTTTTAACAATCCTTCGTATTTCGATGGGGTCTGTAGTTATTTCACCTCTTTCATTTCTGATTTTATTTATTAGGATCATCTCTCTTTGCTTCTTGGTGAGTCTGGCTAGAGGTTCATAAATCTTGTTTAATCTTTCAAAGAACCAGCTTTTGGTTTTGTTGATCTTCTGTATTGTTTCTTTGGTCTCTATGTCATTTATTTCTGCTCTGATCTTTACTATTTCCTTCCTTCTGTTTACACTGTGCTTTTCTTGTTGCTTTATTTCTAACTCTTTCAGTTGTTGGTTTAGATAATTTATTGTCGCTGTTCCTATTTTTTTGCAGTAGGATTGTAGAGCTATGAACTTCCCTCTCAGAACTGCTTTCACTGTGTCCCATAGATTTTGCATTGTTGTGCTATCATTGTCATTTGTTTCCATGATGTTTTCTATCTCTTCCTTGATCTCTATAGTAACCCAGTCATAGTTTAATAGCATGCTGTTTAGTATCCATGTGTTTGATTTCTTTGGGTTGTTTCTATTGTAGTTGATTTCCAGCTTTATGCCATTGTGATCTGAGAATGTGTTTGATATGATTTCTATGTTCTTGAATTTGGAGAGACTTTGCCTATGATACAACACATGGTCTATCTTTGAGAATGACCCATGGGTACTTGAAAAGAATGTATATTCTGTGGCTTTGGGGTGAAATGATCTGAAGATGTCAATTAATTCCTTCTGGTCTAGTGATTCACTGAGGATTGATGTTTCTTTCCTTATTTTTTGTTTAGAGGATTTTTCCAAAGGTAATAGTGGGGTATTAAAGTCTCCTACTATGATAGTATTGCTGTCTATCTCTCCCTTGATATCCTCTAGGAGTTTTAGTATGTATTTGGGTGCTCCTATATTGGGTGCATGTATGTTTACCAGAGTTATTTCTTCTTGTTAGATTGCTCCCTTTAGTATTATGTAGTGGCCTTCTTTATTTCTTGTTACATCCTTCACTTTGAGATCTAATTTGTCGGATATAAGTATGGCTACCCCAGCTTTTTTTCCATTTTCATATGCCTGAAGAACCTTTTTCATCCTTTCACCCTCAGTCTGTGTGCATCTTTTTTTTTGGAGGTGGGATTCTTGTAGACAGCAAATATATGGGTCGTGTTTCCTTATCCAGTCTATTACCCTATGTCTTTTGATTGGAGCATTTAAACCATTTACATTTAAAGTGATTATTGATAGATAGTTATTTGTAGCCATTTTTGTTCTTTGCCCCTATGTTCTTTCATGGCTTCCTATTGCTTTTCAAAGCAGACCCTTTAGCATTTCTTGCATTGCTGGTTTGGTGGTATTGTATTCCCTTAGACCTTTTTTGTCTGTGAAGCTCCTGATTTGACCTTCAATTTTTATTGATAGCCTTGCTGGATACAGTATTCTAGGATTCAGACCCTTTCTTTGCATAACTTTGTATATTTCATTCCAATACCTTCTGGGCTTATAAGTTTTTTTTGAGAAATCACTTGCTAATCTGATGGGGGTTCCTTTGTAGGTGACTTTCTTTCTGTCTCTTGCAGCTTTTAGGATTCTCACTTTGTCATTGATGTTTGCCAATTTAATTATAACATGCCTTGGTGTAGTTTTTTTAGGTTTAATTTGCTTGGAACTCTGTGAGCTTCTTGGATTTGTGTGGGTTTTTTCTTTCCTATATCAGGGAAATTTTCTGTCATTATTTCTTCCAACAGGTTTTCTATTCCTTGCTCAGTTTCCCGTCCCTCTGGAAGCCCTATTATGCGGATGTTGTTTTGTTTCATGTTGTCCCAAAGTTCCCTTAGGCTCTCCTCCTGCTTTTTAATTTTTTTTTCTAAAAGCTGGTCTACTTCTGTATTTTTTCCTACCTTGTCTTCCATCTCACTGATGCGGTCCTTTGCTTCTTCTAGTCTACTCCTGATACTGTCTATGGAGTTCTTTACCTTAGCAATGTCCCTTTTCATTTCTTCTTGGGTCTTCTTCATTTCTTCATAATTCTTCTTCATTTTTTCATAATTCTTCTTCATTTCTTCCTGGCTCTTCTTCATTTCCTCTTGATTCCTCTTCAATTCCTCATGGTTCTTACTCGCATTGTCTTCTGTTCTCTTCATCCACCCTATGACCATTTCTCTGAACTCTCTCTCTGACAAGTTGCTTGCTTCCATTTCGGTTACCTCTTTTTCTAGTGAGGCTTGTTTTTCTATCATTGGTGGGCTATTTCTTTGTTTCCTCATCGTCTTTCTTCTCTGTGTGTCTTGTTATGTAATTCTCACTCTCCTGTGTTGATTCAAAGGCTCAGACTACAACACAACCAAGTGCAGCACACCAGGCACTGAAGAAGAATGTATTCACAGTATTGGTAACTCCAAATTAAAAGTGATTGCCAGAGGAAGGTAAATTAGGTGATAGGTGGGGTAAAAGAGAGTAAAAGAAAATGCACTCACACACACAAAAGAAAGAAAGAAAGAAAGAAAGAAAGAAAGAAAGAAAGAAAGAAAGAAAGAAAGAAAGAAGGAAGGAAGGAAGGAAAGAAAGAAAGAAAGAAAGAAAGAAAGAAAGAAAGAAAGAAAGAAACAAAGAAAGAAAGAAACAAAGAAAGAAAGAAAGAAAGAAAGGAAGAAAGGATAAAAGAAAGAATAAAAAAGGGAATGCCAAAATAAAGTTGGGAAAAGGGGAAGGAGGAAAAAGAAAGGAAAAGGGAGTAAACTATAAATATGGGTTGGAAACTCCCAGAGGACCGCCACTAATCCCAGCAAAAGCCAGCAAGGAGTACCTGGAGACTGATACAAACTACATACAACAACTAAAATCTAGGGAGGTTAGGGAACACAGAAGCTTAAATCTATCAAAAAACAATGTAAACATCACCAAAACACAAAACAATGCCAACCCCTGCCCCACAAAACAAATTAAAAAAAAGAATAACCAAACCAATCTCAAAATATGCATAAAATATAAACAACATCAGCAGGACCAAGAGAAAAACATTTTAGGATAGTGAAGTCGGAGAAGCATTAGATGTGTATGGACTTGGAGCAGGTGGTTGGAGATTGGATATAAAAGTGGGGTGAAATTTTAACAGGGGCTAAAAAGAGAGAATAACGAAAATCTAAACTAGAAAAAGTGTAAGGGGAATAAGACACTAACTAAGGAAAGTTTAGTAAGTGAGTGCTGGCATAAGGGGGAAGTTGAAGTAGATTAAAGAGATACTAAAGGGTAGATGAAAAAAGACTATATGTCACTAATCTCTGAGTAGAATAAAGATGGAATAAAATGGCACTTAAAATTTTAAATAGTAGTAGAAATAAAATTGATTCCTTAATTTGTGTTACACAAGAGACAATTTGTGATTCAGCCCCTAGGTGGCAGTGTATCTGAATTGACCTCCAGGTCTATTGGTCCTCTTTAGCCTGATCTAAAATCCCGCTATGTCTATGGTATTTACTACTGATTTGTGGAAATAGGCTACCCCAGAGCTGCGTCTCTAATTGTGAGGACCTGTTCTGATCCCCAGCATCAGAAAAACAGCTCGCCCCTGTGGTATCCCAGGTTCTCACCCACCAGGGGATCCCCCGTTCCTCATTCAGAGCTGAGAAATTCGGATTTAGAGAGGACAAATGCAGGCGTGCGAACTCACATCCTGCTCATATGTTGCGCGAAAACCTTTCTTCCCCTTGGGTTTGGCAGCCCGCTCCCTCCCAAAACTGCCAGGCTGGCCTTCTCCTTCAGGTCCAAATGGGTTGCCCTCTATGTATCACCCCCCAACCCCCCATCACCAGCTCCGAGGACCCTCTTCCACGTTTGCCGGCTCCAACAGCCACGGGCTTTTCCTCTTTTTTTCCCCCAGGCGAGAAACTCCCTGTGTTACCAGCTCCCTTAACCCCCGGAGAAACCTGACCTTTCTGTGGTGGAGCACAAGTTTCCTTGGAGACCACTTCTTCACCAACCCGTCTACCCCGGTACACAAATGATTATGCCTCCTTCTGTCCCGCCTCTATCTTTTCCTCCTGCTCTTGGCATTTTAATTATGATGTGTCTTGGTGCGGTCTTCTTTGAATTCCTTTTCCTTGGGGTTCTGTGCACTTCCTGGACTTGTAAGTCTATTTCTTTCACCAGGTGGGGGAAGTTTTCAGTCATTATTTCTTCGAATATGTTTTCCATATCTTGCTCTCTCTTCTTCTGGCGCTCCCATTATTCTGATGTTGGTACATTTGAAGTTGTCCCAGAGGCTTCTTACACTATCCTCAAATTTTTGGATTTTTTTTTCTTTTTTCTTTTTCAGTTGAGTGTTTTTGGCCTCTCGGTATTTCAAATCTTTGACTTGATTCTTGCTTTCCTTTAGTCTGCCGTTGGGTTTCTATAAAATATTTTTTTATTTCAGTCAGTGTATGTTTAGTTTCTAGTTTGTCCTTTTTCATATTCTCGAGATTCTCGCTGAGCTTATTGGCTTTTTCTAGGAGCCTCTTGAAATACCTTATAACTGTCGTTTTGAACTCTATATCCAGTCGTTTGTTTTCCTCCATTTCTTTTGTTTGCGATCTTTTTCTTTCTCTCCCCATTTTCACTGCTTCCCTTAGTTGGTTGGGTAGCTTTTTGTGCTAGTTGTCTCGGCCTCCCCTTTTACCTGAGATGTACACTCTTGGTGAACCCTTTGTGGACTGTGTATACAGCCTTGTTGCGGATAAGTCTTGTTTATTGTTGGTATCACTGTGAGGAATTGACCTCCAGGCCAACTGACTGTGAGGATCAGCTGTGTCTACTCTAGGAGACAGTCTTCTGTGCCTGGACTTGCAAACTTGCCAAAGCCTCTGTGCTCAGTTTGGGTGGGGCGGAGTTTCAGGGTGGAGCTGACAGCCTTGGCTTCCAGTCAGCCCTGTCTCATGAGGTCTCTTGGTCCTAGCATCTGCAGGCAATTGCCGCAGGCACCTCTGTGAGAAAGGTGTCCTAGCGTTTTGCCTGCCACCAGAACATCCAGTCCCCAATGGATCCAGAATCTCAGATTTTTGCCTGGCAACTGGGTTCAGTGCAATCGGAACTCCTTTTGCCTTCTGCCAGACTCTAGCCACACAGTCAACAGAACACCCTCACTGTGAGCACTCGTGTGTGCCCCAGAGTTCCGCCTCTGGCCTGAGCTCCTTTCTCCTAACAGACATAGCCAGTGACCTGTTTGTGCCCTCTGAGCGCACGTACACTCATGCCTATGGAGGTCTGCTTCTGGTTCTTCCCCTGGGATTACGCCCGCAATCCGGGTTCTCCCCATAAGGACCTGGTTCCTCAGGGTTCTGAGTGTAAACTGAAGTGGATTCAGCGCAGCCTGGAGGTTTTCTGTCCTTTCCGCCAGAGTACCCCTGCCAGGTTCAGACATCCTGTACTCTGGCACACGCGAGTCTCCACTTTACTTGGGCTTAGCAGAAGTTCTGATTATCCATGTGCACTTCTATGACCCTCCAATTTCAGATTTTCCAGTCATCCAGCCTTCCCGTGGTTCTGGACAGTGTCCATTCTGTCCTTCCATTCTATTCTCATAATTGTTGTGCGGGGCAAAAGCCTAGGTGTTTACCTATGTCACCATCTTGGTTTTCCATGTTTATTTATTTATTTTTTAATCTACACATCTACTGATGGACACTTGGGCTGCTCCCAAATTTTGGCTTTTCTAAATAACATTGCAATGAACATAGAGGTGTATATATTCCTTCGATTAGTGTTTCATGTTTCTTCAGATCCATTCCCAGAAGTGGAATTGTTGGGTAATAGGACAATTCCATTTTAAAACTTTTGAAGAAACTCCATACTGCTTTCCACAGTGGCTGCACCAATCTGCATTTTGCAAACAGTGTATAAGGATTCCCTTTTCTCCACATCTTCAGGAACACTGGTTTGTTGACTTGTGCTAAGTGAAATAAGCCAGTTAGAGAAAGACAAGTACCATACGATTTCTGTCATATATGAAATATAATGAATAAAATGTATTTACAAGCCAAATAGGGACAGACCCATAGATAGAGAGCAATCTGATTACTGTTTGGGGATTTGGAGGTTAGACTGAAGGGAGATGGAAGGATTTAACAAAAAAGATTAAAAAAAACTCAGAATGGTGGTTGTCAGGGGTAGAGAGGTAGAGGAGGGTATATAAGGGATAAATGGTAAAGTGAGAAGATTTGACTTGGGTTGGTGAACACACAGTACTCTGCACAGATTATGTGTTATGGAATTGTGCACCTGAAACCAGTATAATTCTGTCAACAAGTTTTGCCCCGATAAATTCAATTAAAGAAAAAATGTGATAGTTTGTTATGCAACAATTGAAATCTAATATATTTTATTACACAAATAAATGTACCAGAGAAAACCTAGATGGTGGCATAGGTAAATGCTACGACCACATCAAAATGACAACTAAAATATAGAACAAATATCATCCAGAGACACCAGAAAGCTGGCTGAGTGGAAGTACTACAACTAGAGAGGTAAAGAAGAAAGCACATTGAAACTGGTAGGAGGTGTGGAGGTGCAGAATAGGCTGGTCCAGCACCAAGGTGTGCTGCTATTTTCAAATGGGAGGGATATTACCTCTACAGCAGCCAACCAGAGGAGCAAGGGGTCCCAGCCTCACACCAGACTCCCAGCCCAGGGTTCCAGAATTGGGGAAAGAAGTCCTTATGGACAGTAAGAACTACGGATTGTAAAAACCAGCGTGGATTGGGGCTGAGTGACACACAGGCTACTGGAGACCCATTTACTCCTCTTAAATGACCGGCACCACAAACTTAATTTACAAGCTCTCACTTCCTCTGAGATCCAATGCTGATCAAGGCTCTGGGGGAACCAGACAAATAAGGGTAGAAATTGGACTATCTGGCATTGGGGCATGAACTCATGTCTGGCTTTCTTCCAGAAGGAGGTGCTTGCAGTGGTCATTAGTCCCATGCCAGGACCTCCCCAGTGCAGGTCTGACTGGCAGCCATTGCTGTTTGTTCCACCCTGATGATTTCCTGAGACCCAACACCACCCAATTTATAACTCCACCCAAGCTGTGCACAGATGCTTTTGCATATGAATGGTCGATCCTTTCTCAGAATAAAACTCTGTCAAACAAGCTGAAGCTGGGTCAGGGAGCCCCAAACCTATTAATAAAAGGCACCAGCATGAGGCTGCCTGGCTTCACTGCTGGGCCTCATCTGGGCATTTCCAAACCCGATACAAAGAGAAGGAATCTGCAGATCTCTCTGTAGCTCCTGCTGAATGGCCCCAGGCAATGGCTGACTTTGCACCTCCCTGGATTCCCAAGAGTCACTGTACCCAGTGGTCAGTGTGAGATCATACCAAATTACAACTCATCACATCCATAAATGACACACTCAATGAGGCAGACTCAGCACCAAAGCCCCACTGAAGCAAGTCCTGTCCCATAAGGGTGTCTCCAGCACAGCAGCTCTCCCACTATAGTCATAATTGATTCCCATGGCCAATTGGCTTGAAGGTCAATTCCTCCAACTGAGGCCAAAAGCAATTAAGGCTCAACTACAACAAAACTGTGCACACAGCCTACAAAGTGGTACACCAAAAGTGTCTAACTCAGGTGACTGGGGAGGCCGAGCCATTGGGCCCTATGGGACACCCACTACACAAGGCCACTTTATCAACTCAAAGAGACTTTGCAGCTACTAACTACATGGAATCAAACACAGGGAAGCAGCCAAAATGTGGAGACAAAGAAACATGTCACAAATGAAAAAAACAATAAAAAGCAAAATACTTACTGGATATAGAGTTCAAAACACAGTTACAAGGTCACTCAAAAATCTTCTAGTAACCTCTGAGGAGCTAAGTGAGTTCTTTAAAAATCTCAGCAAGAATGCAAAAAAATAAAAAATGAAAAAAGGAAAAGGACCAGTCAGAAATTAAGCATACACTGACTGAAATAAAGAAAAATATACAGGAATTTAATAGTAGACTAGAGAATCCTGAGAATCAAATCAATGATTTGAAATATGAGGAAGCAAAAAACACCCAACTAGAAGAGCAAATAGAAAAAAAGAATCATCCTATCTAATAAAAGAGAAACATGCAAATTGATCATACCTTTGCTATGCTACCAGCCAATAGGAGCAATATGCAAATTAACACCCAAGGAAGATGGCAGGCGGGGCCTCTCCACCCTGAGCCGGCCATAGTGGCTCTGTGGGCAGGAGGGTCCCCATCACAGCCCAGGACCCAGCAGGGCATCAGGACCCATGCTGCCCAAAGACCGGCCATGGCAAACCTGGGTTGGGAGTTGGAGGTGATGGATTGAAGACAAAAACCTGCAGGCCTGGCACCCAGAAGCCCCAAGGCCTGAGGCAGAGGCACTTGGGTTGCTGAGGGGCATGGGTTGGAGCAGCAGAGACACAAACCCACAAGAAATCTGTGCAAAGGGAGATAAACTATCATAACTTTATTCCCCTTTCCACAAGATGAGAAAACTGTCCCGGTATTACTTAGTGCTATGGCCAACATCTTTCTACAAACACAAGGTAATGTTATGATCACTCCCAGGATGGTCTGGTCAGAATACCACCTCCAGGGACTAATGCTACAGTGGCAAATCATCTGAGAGAGGAAATAAGTTTTTGTTGGGTTTATTCTGAAGGCCATAGGACATGCCACCCCAACATATACTGTGTTGCTATATTGATGATCTTGAGCTGTAGATGCTTGAAAAACAGTAAATGCACACAGAATATTTCACTGAAGTCTCATGATCTCCCTAAAATCAGACACCCCCTAAAGGAGCTTAAATGTCATAGGTCCCCTTGATGGGAGAAGTGTAATCAGGCAGAGAAGACTGACTCCTGTCCCAGGAAAGGAGAGTAGAAGTTGACATCACACTCAAACTGTGTTACAAACTATTTTCCCCCACCGCATTCATCTTTCCTAAATATCATTTACTCTTCTCTAAGAGGCCTGTATCTCCCAACCCCTTTCTCTAGGAAGAAGGTATTTAAATCTGCATTCTAAACCACCTTGAGGAATTACTCATTTTTCCTGGCATCTACCACATATACACAAGGTACACATGTTAATGAACTTTTGTTTTTCTCTTGGTGATCTGTCTTTCATTACAAGGGCTTCCACTAAGAACTCAGAAAGGTATAGGAAAGCTATTTTTCCTCCTCCATAATTCTATCTTGGGAAATCAAGTCCCCAGCTGAACAATGAGGTTTGATCTAGTACCAAGCAGTCCCAGCTAATGGGAGGGAAGCTTCTAGGGAGAAATCAATGATATTGGCATCAACGTGGGATGGAGGGCACATGCATGGTTCCTGGTGGAAGTTTAAAGTGGTTCAACATTTTTGAAGGAGGATTTGGAAAATTCTAGAGAAATGTTCAAGGTACATCCAAGAGTCTTCTTCTAGGAATCACATCTCCTGAGATAAAGCACAAATGCATAAGCCTTGCTCAGAACTCAGGATGCTACCGTGAGCTCCCCTTCCACGATAGAAAAACCTGGGAAAGACCTGCATTTTTAGGACAAGGTGGCATCTATACTAATTAAAGGGTAGTATGCTAATTAGAGTGAATATCTTCCGGGTGACCTTCCAGATGTCCTTCCGGATGTCCTTCCCCACAAAGCCATGTTGGCAGGGCCAAGGCAGAGGGGGTTAGAGAAAATCAGGCAGGCAGGAGAGAACAGTTAGGGGGACCATGCCAATGGGGGAGAGCAGTTAAGGCAAATAAGCTGTCAGGGAAGAGCAGTTAGGGCAAATAGGTTGTCGGAGGAGAGCAGTTAGGGGGATCAGGCTGGCAGGCCAGTGAGTGGTTAGGATCTAGAGGTCCCAGATTGGAGAGAGTGTAGGCCACGCTGAGGCGACCCTCTTCGCATGCATGAATTTCATGCACCGGGCCTCTAGTATATAATTAAAGCCTAATATGCTAAGTATCCAGTCATCTGGTCATCCATTCAACCAATCAAAGTGTAATATGCTAGTGATATGCTAACGACACTCAACCACTCACCATGATGGGCACTAACCACCAGAGGACAGACACATTGACCTGTATGTTAGCTTGCTCCCAGGGTCCAGTGGATCAGGTCTGAGCAAGATGGGTTGGACATGCCCTTGAGTACTCCCATGGCTCCTCCCTGGCTGGCCAACCCCCCACATCCCTTACCTGCCCCAGTCGGGCACTTCTGGGGTCCTTCAGCCTAGACTTCATCCCCTCGCAATCTGGGACCCCTCAGGGGATGTTGGAGAGTTGGTTTATGCCTGATCCCACAGGTCAGACCAAGGGACCCCACTAGTGCAGAAATTCGTGCACCAGGCCTCTAGTCCAAAAATATGAAGATAGTGGAAGGAGCCTCTGGGGCAACTTCAAGTGTACCAACATTCAAATTATTGGGCTTCCAGAAGAAGAGAGAGAACATGATACTGAAAACATATTTGAAGAAATAATGACTGAAAACCTCCCCTACCTGGTGAAGTAAATAGACTTGCAAGTCCAGGAAGCACAGAGAACCTCAAACAAAAGGGATCCAAAGAGGACCACACCAAGACACGTCATAATTTAAATGACAAGGGCAAAAGACAAAGAGAGAATTTTAAAAGCAGAAAGAGAAAAACAATAACCTATAAAGGAGTTCCCATACTACTACTAGCTGATTTCTAAACAGAAACTTTGCAGTCCAGATGGGAGGAATTGTATAAGGAGAAAAATACACTGACCTGCTTTAAGATATAATTTTCCTTGGCAGTCCTATTTATGGACTTTCCAAAATAATATTTTCTAAATATATTATAACAAACAATAACTGTTAGATTTATTTTATCAGTCCCTCCCTGCATACTTTGGCATAACTACCCTCTGTTTAGGGAGGCAGAACGTAAATTATTACTCTTCCTGGCTTACTGGCCTGTATTATTTGATTTTCTTTCAACATTTCTCTTCTCCTTATTACATACACCGACTTTATAAATTTTACACTTCTAAATTAGCCTTCATTCTATGTCCTTTAAAAATGCATAACCATGCCTCAGACCCTCTACTTAATATTCCTTATTGTTTGAAAACTCAATCTTTTAATGATTCCTAAAAAGTAAACAACCAGAATTTATTAGATAAACATTTATGAATTAGACTTTCTGTGATAAAACTAAGAATAAGCACAATTTATTTTTGAGAGACAGATTTTTAAAACTTAAACTAGTTGTAACATTAAATATATTATATCTTAAAGTTCCTTTGCTGAATATTCCACTACCACCCAAGAAGTACCCAATAACACTGCCCTGCCAGGCTCCGACAATGAGATTTTCTTTATGTGTATTGGAAGTGTTAAAGAGAACAAAACAGGGCAGAGAAAGGTCCACTGTGCTTTTCAGAAAGCCTTGAGTCAGGCATAGTTCAGATAAGTAAGAAACCAAGGACGCCAGTTTTTGCTGGATATAGATGTCACTGTTGAAAGAACTTTCCTTCCAGTACTTGAAAAGATCCTAATAGTTTTCAATAAAAATTTCTTTTGAGTTATTGTTTCTATATAAGTAATGTGTTATTTTTCTCTAGTTACAATTAAGGTTTTTTTTCTTGGTCTTTAGTTTTTAAAAGTTCATATATGATGTGCGTTGATATGGATTTCTTTGGCTTTATCTCCTTGTGTTAAGTCCATTTTTTGGAATACGTAGCTTTTTATGTTTTGCCAAATTTAATACCTTTTCTAATATTATTCCCTCAAATACTTTTAGACATTTTCTCTATTTCAAGAATTCCAAATGTTATTAATTTTATTTTTGCTGTTGACTCACAGATCCTTGAGAGTCTAATCATTGTGATAGACTATTTTATCTCTATTGCTTAGATTGGGGAAATTAAATTGATTTGCCTTTAAAAAAATCTTTATTGTTGAAAGTTTTACATATATCTTCTTTTCTCCTCATGATTTGTCTTTAGTGCACGGATTCTATCTTCTGTCATCTCCAGTCTACTGAGACAATACTTTGAGTTTATTTTTTAAATTTTATTATTTGATTATTATTTTGAGTCCTATAATTCTTTTAATAATTTTTATTTCCATGCAGGACCACAAAGAGACTCAGAGCAGCTGAAAAGGGGTTTGGGTATCTGAATAACAAAGTGTCATCTAAGGTTGCAGGAATTTGGTATAAATCACCCTCCTTGGCTCCACTGGCTCTTTATTCTGGGAGTGGAGTAGCTGAAAGAGTGCTAAACTGAGGTCTTTTAAAGCAAAGGCCTTTATCAGGATTCTTGCCAGGATTTAAGGGCAATACACTAGCCACAATGAAATATAGATTGTATGGTTAGACAAAATATGCACTCATATGATTCATATAAAAATAAAATATGTTTTCTACAAGTATTGGCATAGAAAAATGCCAATGTCACATGGTTAAGTACAATAAAAGAATATAAGAGAATTGCTTTTTTGTCAAAGCAAATTTTCAAACATTACATATGCACATATTTATCCACATTTGTGTGAGTTCAGAGTAAAACAGCTGAGTAACAATGTTGCTGTCTGAGAAGGGATGGAGATCGAAGATAATATTTACTTTTAATCTTTATTGAGATATATTTAATATCCAAAGTTTTGCATATATATAATATGTTTATTTTGATGAGTTTAGACATATACCAGTGATACCATCACTACAGTCAAGGTAATAAACATATCAATCTCATGCTAACTGTCATTACTACAAAAAAATCAAGGGAAAATAGAAAGTCTTTTTGGCAGTTTTAGAGAATATTTTCTTTATCTACCTCCATATTTTTAGATATTTTTTAGGCTGAGCAAATATCATATTTGTAAAAAATCTAATATATTTTTATACTTTCAAGAAACATATTGACTACCTACTGTGCCATGTTGTAGGTATCAAAGAAAGCCCCATATAATTTTTGTTCACCATTGACCAAAATTTTCCAAGTAATAACATTATTTGCCTACATCACTCAGCTAGTAAATGGAGAACCAGTTCAACTTAGGTCTTCTGAAAATAAGTCCACAAATTTTTCTTCAATTTTTATTATAGTTTATTTAAAAACTAAAGAACAGCAGTGTAGTAAAAGTATCTTTTACTTATAATATGGATTTATTTGTCCCCAGTTCTAAATAATTTTTGAGACTGCCCTGTGTCTTTCAGATGACTAGCATGTGAAATATACCCCTAATTATATCTCGATTTGGGCATGACTATATTTTGGGCTTATTTGCTTTTTTATTTTTATTGCCAGGCTTTTAAAAGTATGTTTCTACTGATGTTAGAGATAGGAAAGAAGAGGGAGAGAGAGAGAGAAATATTAATGATGAGAGAGAAAAAAAAATGATTGACTGCCTCCTACACATTTTCCACTGGGGCTTGAGCCTGAAAACCAGGCATGTACATTAACCGTGAATTGAACTTTAACCTCCTGGTTCATAGATCAATGCTCAACAAATTAGTCATATCAGCCAGGCTATTGCCAAACTTTATTATCTGGCAAAATGATATGATTATGTGGGCATCCATTACTTAATTTAGGGTAATATGTTGCTGGAGTACAACAGGGAAACACCAGGGATTCTTAGGGCACTGAGGCAATAGCTAGATGAAAGACTGACTGAGATGCCAGAAGGGCCATTTACTCAATAATATTATAGTGATCTAAACTCTTTTGTGAATTAGTGGTAGTTATATTTCAGTGAAACACATATATCCCTTGGCAACCTGGAAAAATAAGAGAAAAATAGTTATTTATGGTTTAATAAGGTGTGCCCATATATATCTCATTTTGTTCTCACAACTATCTTGCAAAATAAGGGTGATTAGTTTCATTTTATGGATGATTAATATGAGTCTCAACAAGGTTAAATAAATTCCCAAAGATGGTATCTGTATTATCTGTTAGTCAGGGTTTTCCAAAGACATATGACCAAAAAGATGCACAAACTCTCTCTCTCTCTCTCTCTCTCTCTCTCTCTCTCTCTCTCTTTCTCTCTCTCTCAGACACACACACACACACACACACACACACACACACACACACACACACACATCTGGAGATGGGAAAGAGTTGTAATTTGAGTCCAAAGGCAGTGTGTTGGCCAAATTTATTGTTGACTGAGAGAAGGCAGTCTTTGTTTTATTAAGGCCTTCAATGGATTAGATGAGGCCCACCCACCTTATAGAAGGTAACATGCTTTCCTAAAAATCCTTGATTTAGTTATTCTGATCCAAAAATCAACTTAAGAGAAATATCCAAAATAATGTTTGATCAAATATCTGGGCACTCTGGCCCAAACAAGTGGATACATAATTAACCATCACAGCACCACAATTAAAACTTTCTCTTTATAAGTTGCTCAAGGATAACAAAATAGTCAATTTATAATCATATATAATAAATAACTAATATGCAAATTTACCATTACCACAACACACAAGATGGCTGCCCCATGTGGACACCAGATGGCTACCACAAGATGGCCAGCAGGGGAGGGCAGTTGGGAGGGACCAGGCCTGCAGGGGAGGGCAGCTAAGGGTGACCAGGTTGGTAAGAGAGGGTAGTTAAGGGTGACTGGGCCAGCAAGGGAGGGCATTTGGGAGTGACTAGGCTGGCAGGGGAGGGAAGTTAGGGGCAATCAGTCTGGCAGGGGAGCAGTTAGGCATAAATCTGGATGGCAAAGGAGTGTTTAGGGGACAATCAGGTTGGCAGGCAGAAGTGGTTAGGGGCATTCAGGCAGGCAGGCAGGTGAGCAGTTGGGAGCCAACAGTCCCGGATTGTAAGAGGGTTGTTAGACTGCCCGTTTAGGCCCAATCCCAGTGGACATCCCTTGAGGGTTTCCAGATTGGAAAGGGTGCAGGCTGGGCTGAGGGACATCTCCCCGTGCACGAATTTTGTGCACTGGGCCTCTTGTTTTAATAATATTGTGGCTGAAAACGGGCCACATATTAAACTTTAACAAGCTCAGGAAAGGCTACCTGACAGCCTTACATACTTACACAGAAAGTAACCACATAGGATGGTTTAAATGGAAACTTTTTAAATAAAAGCACTTTATGGAAGGTAGTCATGTACCAGGCTAGAAGCTTCCTTAATAAAAATCAATATTTACCTTTATTAAACTTGTCTACTATCTTTTTGCATCCACTATAACATACCTATAATGCCAGAGTAACTTCCTTTTTACCAGACCCATCAGGGCATACAGAAAGTCTCTCATTTTTATTGTTATCATGTTAATTATTAACTGTTAACTATCCTGTTCCCACCTGAGTAAAAGATTCATGTGTCTATCATTTTTTACCCAATACCAGAGGTTTCCCAATTGGTTCCTTCTGACCCCTAATCTATCACCAATGGATCTCATGTAACCCACTTACCTGTTCTCTTTTGATTATAATGTATAAGATAAGATGCAAAACTGCCATTTTCTGGAACGTTTTCTCAATACATTGAGATTTTGCTTCCCAGCAATTGTCAACTGTTTGGCTTAAATAAACTCACAAAAATTCTCTATAAGTTTGAATGTTTCTTACATTGACAATGCTGTGGTTTGTACAAATTTCAGAAAGAATACATAATTACTAAAGAATACTTCTGCTATAGGCAGTTAGACAGACACGAGCATAGCAAGGACAATGGGCCAGGTACATAAGGTCACCAGGATGGAAAGCCCTAGGTGCCTAGAAATAGACAATCAATTGTAGGCTTTGCCCCCAGGGTGACTTTTCCTCCCCTAGCATATCACTAGTCACTTGGTTTGGACCCCCTGACCTTTCCTCCCTAGAAATAACATCTAGGCCTCAGTAGTACTTCAGCACCATATTTAGGCAAGCAACAAAAATGTCAAGGCTGACCTTAGGACCAGATGCATTGAATAATGACCCCCTGCCCTAATCAATCGGTAGAGATCACAACCTTGAAAGGAAACACCTAGAGTACTACTGAATATTAAGATATTTCCCTGAGATCTCCCCTAAAATCTCCAACTTTAAAACCCTCAGGACAGAGGACCCAGTGGGTTTCTCCCTCCCAGGAGCATGCCCTGCCTTTCTTTTTCCTTCTCTCCCCCTTGCACTGCCCCTCCCTTCCTAGTATGTTACTATTAGCTTCCTCACTCCCAAGCTCCAAGGGCCCTTCCTTTACTTTTAAAATGTGTCTCCTAAGCCATTTTCTTGTAGGACTTACTTCTTCTACCTCTGTGATTTTCCAAATAAATGTTCTCTTACAGTTTGGGTCTTGTTTTGAATTATTTCCTAGCCAGAACCCAAGTACCAAGGGTGCTGAATCCAGGTTTAGTCTGACCTCTCCCGTAAGACACATGGTGCCATTCCTGCCACCTACAACACTTCTATTGATTATGTTTTCATTTATAATATTTAGACAATGAATCAGGGACTTAAGAGAAGAGGATATTGAGAAAATTTAAAATATTGGACTAATCTACTTCTTTAAGTAACTATGCTTGAAGCAATGTGAGGAAAGAGATTAGTCATTTGTTGGTTTATAATTTTATACTTTCTATATAAGACCATAAAATTGCATTTAAGTATAAATTGAATATATAAACAAGATTATTGCTAATCCCATTTATACACAATTTTAGGAAATATAGTAATAGGCAAGGCTAATTTCTTCATGTCAGTGCAAATGTTCTCTAGAAAGTTTACTCAATTATTTATCTGACACTGAGGTTTAAAGATACCTATTTATCAGTTTGTTTATTTATTTATTTATTTTATATATGAAGTGCAAAAAGGTAATTTCTAGTCATTTGGATAACTCAAAAATTATCTGTAAGTGGTAACTTTCTCACAGTGAACTGAGATGAGATTACAATGTACTTTATATAGTAACTAGAGGCCCAATGCACAAAATGTGTACACTCATGGTTTGGAGAGGGCAGCCCTCAGCCCAGCCTGTGCCCTTTTGCAAATTGGGAGCCCTCTGGGGATGTCAGACTGACAGCTTAGGCCTAACCCATCAGTTAGACATCCTTAGCACTGCCGTGGAGGTGGCAAACTAGAATTTACAGTAATCTTACTATTTGACTCTCAAAAGTTGGTGTATGGCCCGATGGATGTAGCTCAGGGGTTGAGCATCAAACACACATGCACCAAGAGGTCACTAGTTGATTCCCCATGAGGCACATGTTTAAGTTATGAGCTGGATTCCCGGTAGGGGGTGGGTGCAGGAGGTGACCAATTAATATTATCTCTTATTGATGCTTCTATCTCTCTTTCTAAAATTAAAAAAAAATGGTGTGTATACTAGTTTAATACTAAGAAAAAAGGAAAACATAGAAGTAGTTACCTCCAAATTAATTAATTGTGCTGGTGTTTTATTTTGTTTTTCTCTCAGTTATCCAGTTTGGCTGTTTAAAGTGATCAGTTTATTTATTTAATGGCTCACTTTTTGGTAAATGTAGATGCTGCCTGAAAAAAAAAGAATATATAGGTTGATACTTAATTTTTTTGATCCCTTGTGAAAGAAATTAAATTGGCTACTGAAGCAGCTAAAAAAAATGGTAAAGTTCTCTAGAGTGACATCAGCAAGATTTCAAAATAGGAAGTCCCAAATAGTTTTATTCTATAGATATTCTGATTTAATAACAATATAGGGGCATATATGCCTTCATAATAATTCTAGATGCAAGAAGTGGCAGTACTTGAGGTGAGCACAAAACTGAAAACAGCTGCATTGAAACAGGTAAGAGCAATTTCACTTTACCAGGACCACCCCCTCCCCCAAGCTGATACAACTCAGCAACAGGAGAGAATACCCTGGCTAATTAATTCCTCATGGAGGAATAGAGGGAAAGGAGACAGAAAAAGAAGCATGCATCTAACATGACTTTTGGAAAATCCAACCAAAGGCCTGGTTTCTGTCTGTCCTCATTCAGAGCACTGATGAAACCAAAACAATATGGATGCCTGAAGGTTACAGAGAACAAGGAATAGTAGGGGTAGATTGCTACTGCTCCAGAGGACATGCAGCACATTAGACCATTAGACAGAGACCAATATAGCTTAAAAGCCTTTCCTTGGGCGTGGGGGGTGGTGGAGATAGTAGAACATAGAGAGTACGTTATATCAGACCCAGTATATTCTAAAAGACTGGAGGCTGTTCAGAACATAAGAGAGCTGGATAACTTGTAGGAGCCCCAGACAATAAGTAGTACATACCTCTGATAGAAAAAAAATAAGGAACAAGAGACTATAAACTCCAGGGAAAAAACTGGCAAGCCTCTTTATTAAGAAATTTTATGTACAGACCTAGAAAAGTCTCATCCTTCCAAAAATGTTTTCAGAATCCCCAGCTATATGAAAATATAGCTGGAATGATTGGTGAGGCTCTTTTTCTGTACAAACCAGTCTATACAATTTGGGAGAGGGTGATAATTTTTCAAATGTGCAAATGCCATCAAAAAGTTATGAGAAACACAAAGAAACAGAAAAGCATGACTCAAAGGAACAAAATAAATCTATAGAAATGAACACTAAAGAAATGGGGGTATATGAATTACTGGACAAAGAATTCAAACTCTCATAAAGATGCACAATAAATTCAAGAAAAACAAGGCATAAAAGAAAATGAGGTAAGGGGGGGAGGAGATCAACCAAAGGACTTATATGCATACATATAAGCCTAACCAATGGACAATGACATCAGGGGGATGAGTGGGGGTATGGGGGGCAATGGGGGGAGGATGACATATATATGATAGCTTAATCAATAAAGAGAAAAAAATGAGACTACCAATAAAGAGATTGAAAATATAAAAACTAACCAAATATAAATTTTTGAGGTGAAGAATATAATAACTGAGTTGAAAAACTCACTAGAGAATTCAGTATCAGATTTGATTAGGGAGAAGAATAAAAATCACTCAAAGACAAGTGATTTCAAATTATTCAGTCACAGGAACAAAAAGAGTCTGTGTGCCTCAGTGGTTGAGCTTCACTAATTGACCTGTGAACCAGGAGGTCACTGTTCTGTTCCTGGTCAGGGCTTATACCTGTGTTGTGGGCTCAAACCCTGGTAGGGGGCCTGTAGGAAACAGCTGATCAGTAATTCCCTCTAATCATTGATGTTTCTATCTCTCCCTTCCTCTATGAAATCAATAAAGTAGATGTTAAAAAAATAAAAGGAACAATAGGGTAAAGAAAGCCTAAGAAACTTAATGAGACACCATCAAGTGAAATAACATCTATACTAATAAAAGGATAATATTCTAATTAGACCAAGTCAACCGGCCATCTTTCAGATGTCCAATTTCCTTCTGGACAAAGCCATGGTGGTGGGATCAAGGCAGAGACGGCAGTTGGGGGTGTGATCAGGCTGGCAGGGGAGGGTCATTGGGGGTGAGATCAGGCCAGCATGGGAGGGAAGTTGGGGCCAACCAGGCCAGCAGGGGAGGGCAGTTGGGGACAAGATCAGGCCTGCAGGGGAGGGCAGTTAGGCGTGATCAGACAGGCAGGCAGAGGCAGTTAGGGGGAATCAGGCAGTCCATCAGGTGAGCAGTTAGAGGAGAGTGGTTCCAAATTGGCTGACATCACCCAAGGGGTCCCCGATTGGAAAGGGTGCAAGTTGTGCTGTGGGAACCCCCACCCCTGTGCATGAATGTCATGCACCAGACCACTAGTTTGCATTATAATAAATGAGTTGAAAAAACTCACTGGAGGGAGAAGAGAGAGAAAGTAGAAGAATGTTGATTTAAGGAAATAATGGAAAAATCTTCCCAAACCTGGAAAAGGAAATGGGCATCTAGATGAAAAATGCACATGCAGAAAGCTGGTCCAAATCTGGAGCATTCACTAGTGAAATCTACCTAACATTTAAAGAATAACTCCAATCCACAAAGTGTTCCATAAAAACCCTGAAGATAAGGAAATGCTTCCAAACACATTTTATGAGGCCAGCCTTATTCTGATACCACAGGCTATAATGCCTGATGAACATAGATGCAAAAATTTTCAACAAAATAATAGCAAACTTAATTCAACAGGACATTGAAAAGAGCACGCACAATGGCTAAGTGAGATTTATCCCTAAGTTGCAAGGATGGTTTAATATATGAAATCAATCAATGCATCAATGTGATATACTACATACTGCTAAACTGAACAGAAAATAAAAATTTATTAATGGATACAAAAAAGCATTTGACAAAATACATGCCCTTTCATGATAAAAAAAAACACATTTAATAAGCTAAGAGTAGAAGAAAAATACTTCAACATATTGAATACCATATATGAAACGCTCATAGATAACATGCTCAATGAAAAAAAAAAAAAGAAAGAAAACCTGAAAACTGTTTTTAAGGTCAGGAACAAAGCAAGGATACCCACTCTCATCCCTTCTATTTAAAATAGTCCTGGAAGTTCTAGCTGGAGCAATTAGGTAATAAAAATAATCCATATAAGGAAAGAAGTAAATTCATCTTTTTTTCAAAGATGACATGATTTTATATGTATAAAATCCTAAGGCCTTCACAAAATAATTATTAGAACTAGCAAAAAATCAATAAATTTGCAGGGCAGAAAACCACCATACAGAAATATATTTTGTTTCTATAGACAAGCAACAAACAATCCAAAAAGGCAATTTTTTAAAAATTCCATTTATAATAGCATAAAAATATACTGAGAAATAAACTTAACCAAAGAGGTGAAAACCTTGTTGTACAATGAAAATTATAAAACATTGCTGAAAGAAATAGGAAAAGACACAATAAGTGGAAAGACATCCAATATTAATGGTTGAAATTATTAATATATTGAGTAAAAACCTCAGGAGTATTAAAACTTGAAATAATAAGATATAATTCTTATATTAGGCAATCCTATCTAATAAATATGGGGTATGCAAATTGACCATCAGTCCATGACAATGATGGTGGCTCCCACAGTCAATAAGGATGGAATATGCAAATTGACACAACAAGGCCAGAAGTGGAAGGTGGCTCTGGGCCAGAGTAAAGACTAAAAGGCAGTGCCACCAGCCAGGAGAAGGAAGGCCTATTCTTATATGAATCTTTGTACATTGGGCCTCAAGTATAATTATGAAAATAAACTTGCACTAAATAGGAGAAGAAAATAATAAGTACTGCTTTGCTGAACTATAAGGGACAAACAACAATAATAGTATAATATTACTTATTAACTACAGCACAGCAAAACGTAAATATTTACAGTGATATTATTTTCCTGCCTGAGTCTGATTACATTTCATCAGCATTCCTTTAAAAATATTTTTATTGGTTTTTAGAGAGAGATGAAGGGAGATGGAGGGAGAAATCTTGATATGAGAGGGAACATCAATTGGCTGCCTCCTGCATGCCCCCTACTGTGGATGGAGCCCACAGCCTGGGAATATGCCCTGACTGGGAATCGAACTGGCAATTTTTAGATGCATAGGATGATGCCCAACCAACTGAACCACAACATCCAGGGTCACAAGCCTTCCTTTTGATCCATATAATTTAATGTAGCATGTCTCTAGTTTTTACGTGATATGCAGCAAATGGGCTCTACACTTAAGTAAATACATAGCACAAAACATAGACCTAGAAATATACCACTAAATATCTCCTTATGTTTTGTAACAAGAAGTTCTAATTCATGTATTATCTAAAAGGATTTTCATTTCCTTACATAGCTATTATCATTTCTGTTTTCTTTCTGGTTTGAGATGTTTTTAAAAACATATTCTAACGGAGAAAGACAAAAACTCTGTTATTTAAATCATGTGTAATATAAAACAAAAAGTAACAAATGATCAAATAAAAATATAACTCTTAAATATAGACAACAGTTCAGTGGTTGCTACTGGAAGGGAGGCTGGGTAGAGAGAGAATGAAGGGAGTAAAGGAGGTCAAGTAGATGGTTAGGGATGGAAACTAGACTTTTGGTGAGCATGCTATGGTATATACAGATATTATATTCTAATGTTGTACACCTGAAACATGTAATATTTTAATAAATCTTATCTCAATAAATTTCAAATGTTCTATCTGACTTTTTAAAAATGTTTTATTGTTTAAAGTATTACATGAGTCTCCTCTTTATGCCACTCCCAACCCCAAGCACAGTCCTTACCCCGCTACTGTCTGTGTCCATTCGTTATGCTCATATGCATGCATACAAGTCCTTTGGTTGATCTCTTACCCCCTCACCACTTTCCCTCATAGATTGTACAGTCTGTTTGATGCTTCTATGACTCTGATTCTATTTCTGTTTATCAGTTTATGTTGTTCATTATATTCACTCCCTGAATTTAAAAAAAAATACATAACTTAAATGGAATAATAGTTGGAATTAAAGAAGCTGTGAGTGCCTACATGCTTTTGGACTTGATTTTTAAATAAAATATCCTTCTAACTGGATCTTGACTTAGGCCTAGAGTAGTTTTCAATTTTCCTGCTGAAAGGTTTCAGAAAAACAAGCAAAACAAAATACACACACACACACACACACACA
Organism: Antrozous pallidus; assembly: GCA_027563665.1. NCBI lineage: Eukaryota > Metazoa > Chordata > Mammalia > Chiroptera > Vespertilionidae > Antrozous > Antrozous pallidus. The sequence goes on from CM050509.1 coordinate 76,711,838, forward strand.
CACACACACACACACACACACACACACAAAACAAAACAAAAACCTGTGTTTAATAAAACTTTCCTAGGAGGCTCAAATACAGATGACATGATTTCTCTAGGAAAAAATTTTCTACTGGAAGCTAGAAGATACATCTCCAGTTTAACTTTGCTAACCTTAAACTAGATTGGGATGAAAAACTACTTGCAGTCTCCCAGACAGTAGTTGCTATACTTAGTGAAATGTCGGTCTGTAGCTGGGAACTTGTAAATGCCTGTTTTGGTTTTATTTTAAGTTGAGGTACTTTTGCATATTAAGATTATATATGAGTTGAGTATAAAGTTTGTTTCTGTTTCCTGTAAATTTTTTGAAGCGAAGTTGATCCTGTCTCTAACAAAATTGATTCTGAAAAATCAAGCGGGTTGTCATTGTAACACTCCCATGGCATTTAAAAAAATATTACTCTACATTGCAAATCTGAACTGTCATCATAGAACATGTAGTGCTGCTTAGCACCTGAAAACTGATAATTGAATCAATGCAAGTGGATTTTAGAGGGTACCTTCCAAGCCCAAATTATCCTGGTGACATCATGAGTTATAGTATTCACATGAAAACAAAACGGTTTCTTCTCCACATCCTGTCCCCATCCAAAAGCCCTTCCTTCTGCCTCAGCAATGTCCTATAACTTGAGCAGCAGAGACATAAATTACATCTGAAGATAACTGATCTCCTTTTGTAGGGCATTATCAGCACAGCTGCAAAACTTTGATGCTCTCTGTCCATACACAGATGGTCAGACTAGAGGAAAGAGCACATGCAGATTTCTAGTCTTGTGTTCTCCTGGCTTCTCTGCTCAGTTGGCTGACATACTACAACAGCTGCAGCTTTGCCAGCATCTAGTTGGAATTCGCTCATCTTTCAAAATATGAGATAATTGAAACATAAGAGGCAATCTACATGCTTAGGGAAATTCCAGAATCCACGTATAAATCACGGCAAACTTTGAAATCCCCCCTGCAATAAATTTACTGATTAACCAATTGTGCTTTTTTCCTCCATAAATTCTTCAAATCAATCTAAAAATCTGACTTATGCATTAATTCAGGTGAGAAAGTTTAAGGCTCATTTAGATTTTCCAATCGCATTCTAGATCTTCAATTCAAAACCTGAAGTGAATATTTTCAGTCACATAACAAGACCTCATGTTGGTAGCTAGCTTTGCAAGAGAAGAATCAGAGATAGGCAGAATAGTTCAGACAAATCACAGAGAACCATGGAAACTTTGCCCATTTTGAGAAATGAATCCTTGTGGGAGATCAAAAAATGTACTTCATGCCATTCAGTAATAAATAACCAAGAACAGGAAAATCCTCATTTTATCTTTCTTTTTCAACATTGTGTACATTATAACATAAAAAACCCTCAAAGCCTTTGTCAATCCTAAACAAAAACAGAGTCAGTTTGCATTTATTATTTTGTTTCAAAATACTGAGATAAGAACCTTTGTATAACTTTGGATTATGCATGTTTTAGATTAGTCTAACTTTTTTACCTCACCCCACTTTCTGGTATAGTCTCTAATGCCAGTTCTCCCATCTTAGCTCCTACCCAACAGAGAATATAGCAGTCTCTTTTATAGTAAATGACCAACTTCAGGTAAGATGCATAAGAATGCATATAAATTAATGAGGTTGACCCACTGTTTTCTACACTTATACAAATACTTTATTACAGGATCATGAACAATCACTTGCAGTTCATGTTGTGGAGACTGTAGAATAAAATTTGAAGCATAGTTTGTCAAATAGATATCTTTATTAAGCACATTTGGTGCTCAAAGTGCTCTGATTGGTGCTAAAAGTCAGAAAAAATTTATTAGACTTAGGTTGGCTTTCTGGAAGTTCTCTAATCAAAATAGTGGGATAATAAGAATAAGCTTGGATAATTTTAATAAGAAAACATCTTTATGCCTCACAAACACCAATAGAAACTACTCAAAGATAAAGAATTAGTTGGGAAAAGACTAATGTAGGCTCCTTGACAAGTATCTTGAAACTTAGGTTTGAGGCTGATATAGAAATCATACACCGATCTTGGAAATTTACACGTGGCAAAAATGATAAAACTTATGTGTCCTAGTCACCTCTGGATCCTCACTGTATAAAAATATGAACATCATAATCACCATCTAATCATTTTCAGGATGCAGCAATATAATGAGAATTTAGGGCTTCTCAAATATAATAGCGGAATTTGGAGCTTTGCTGAGGAAAGCAAGAAGAAACAAAAATAAATCATATGGCCCTGCAGAAAATATCTTAAGATCCATTTGGCTTTGTAGGCAAGACTATGTAGTTTTACATCTAAGGCAAAAACAATCAGGATTGGAGAAGGGTTAGATAAGTGCATGGCAAATGGTCTCAATAGTCAGTGAGGAGAAATGTTCTGTGAGCTCACTCTTATATTTAAGTAGCTCCATAACTGGTACAAAATTCCCTTCCCCTCATAATGTTTTATGTTCTCTTTAGTGGCTTCAGATTTTTAAGAGCTTATTAAGTGCAGTTTGATTTTTTTTAATAGATTCAAGGACAAAAATTTGATCTTTAATTGTTTACCATAGCTTTGTCTAGTCAACAATTGCTATCCATCGATTGCTATTCCCGGAACTTCCATTTCATTATAAATGGTGCACTTGAACATATTTAAGTCATTTTTCATAAAATGTGTGAATATGAAATTGCAATAAATGCATCTGTAAGAGCCATTTGTGTGTTTAACTTATTTGCTATAAATATATTGTAAATTATTTGTAAGATCTTCATTCCTGTATGCTATCTTTAGCAGGCTTATAAATAAACTAGAGGCCCAGTGCATGAATTCATGCACAGGTGAGGTCTGCCCCCCCTGTCTGGCCCAATCAGGGCTGATTGGGTCAGGCCAGCCAGGGGGAGGGGCTGCTGTGGGCAGTAGGCCAGCTGGCCCTGCCTTCAATAGAAAGGGAGGGGTGCTGATCAGGAGCAGGGCTGGCCAGGGATAGGGTCCACAGGCATTTGGCCTGGCACCCCAGCCCTCTGATCAAACTCTCAGTTGAACTCCTGGTTGAACTATGGTCAATGGGACAATTTGCGTATTAGCCTTTTATTATATAGGATTGTTACTTCTTTATACCTCATTGAGAACCACCTCTTAAAATAAAGCATCCATGCTTCCAATATAGCTTCTTATGCTAAATGTAGATCTAACCAAAATGGCAAATTGTAATATTCCAAAACTAATTTTTGAGTTTAGAAAATCTGTGACTATGAATAGTTCTACATTTCTTAGCAGAGACAACATGGGAAAATATTGCTCCATGTTTCTTTAACAAAGACTGATTAATAATCACAATTCAGAAACTTTAAAACATCAGCAATGTATATACTCTATATTACCACATTTAGAAATGGAAACTGGTCCTTTTTCATAAAATAGTATTGCAGCTAATGTATAAATTTGTCTAAATGCACCTGCATTTTAGGCCATTCCTTATCATTTTATTTTGCAAACGCTTTTGTTCTCCTTAAGAGGCACATTTATAAAGACAAAGCTGAAAGTGTGTGCTAGAAGTAAATAAAACCCAGACATGACAAAATATATGTCTTTTCATTGACTCTTGACTCTATTTTCTGTGTAGTCTCTACCCAAACAGATAAGATTTGAATCAGTTTCAGACTTTAACTATCTTGAAGGAAATTATAGTACAGTTTTTGTGACAGATCTGATATATGAAGTACAGGACTCACTTTAGGAGGTACTATAGAAAATACGGTTATCACAATCACTAACAATAAAAATGTAAGCTAATAGTTTAATTATACTTCTATGTAGTTTATATTTGTCCCAGCAGCTGAGGAGTTAATTATATGGCTTTAACTTAAAGGTCTGGCTAGAACAAATGTGGACAACAACAAAGTGTGTTCACTTTTGTAATGTGTCCAAAAATGCTTCCCAGGAACAACTAATGTCTGGATAGATGACAGAGTTTGGTTCCAGGTAGAGTTAGAAGAGCTTATACGTTTTGCAGCCAATGGGTTTATTTTTGAAACCCTTCCACTCTGTGGTACGTTCAGTTTTGTTGCATGTACTCTACTGATTAAACACTTGCCTTCTACACAGCTTTGCCAATTAATAGATGTTTCCCTTTAAAATGAACATGTCTTGAGAACTCAAATCAGAATGGCTCTCTTTCAATAGGCCAATTCTGAGCAGCAACCTCACACTTTACCTGATCTCATCTTCATTTAGTATCATTGGATAGACAGAAAGGTTCCAGCATTGATGCAAAGCTTTGCAATCTGGCATTGCATAGAAAAAAGCTGTGCAGCCTGTTTCTGTGGCTTCTGCCACTGCCATAGTATATTATGCAAGGACATATTCTCCTTCTGCAGTTAATTAGTGATCACTATGGGTTTAGACTTGTACCAAGAGTGCAGCTGCTGCTCTTACCCTGCTATTAAAGTTTGCCACCCTGGCCATGTGGTGTAATATTGGAGTCACGGCCTTCATCTAAAAAAAAAAAAACACACACACACACAAAACAAAACAAAACCATAACGACTCTTTGGAGTAATCCAGAAAGAGACCCTCAAAGTTTTAATCTGCCTGTCTTATTTGTTCTTTTTCTATTAAGTCAACTTCACGAATTTGGCACTTGGCCAACTTTATCAGAAGCAACAACGAAATGAATCCTCTGATATTGTGATAAATACAAACTGGAAGCTGAGAAAAAATTTCATTAGTTTTTATTCTGTTTTGTTTTTTGCCTTTCTTTTGGTTTCAGGTGTAGACCTTAGTGGTTAGACAACCATATAATTGGAGCCATATAATAGTTATCAGAATATTATTGACTATATCCGCTATGCTTTACTTATATCTCCATGACTATTTTGTAACTATCAAACTGTACTTCTTCATCCCTTTACCTCTTTCACCTAGTCTTTAAAACCCCTCCACTCTGGCAACCATCACTCTGTTCTCTGTATCTGAGTCTGTTTCTATTTTGTTTGTTGAGTAATTTCTTAAGATTCCACATATGAGTGAAATCATATGGTATTTGTCTTTCTCTGACAATTATTTCACTGAGCATAATAGTCCTCTAGGTCCATCTATGCTGTTGAAAATGGTAAGATTTCATTTTTATAGTTAATTAATACTTTGTGTATATATGTATCACTACTCTTTTATCCCTTGTCTATTGATGGCCACTTACGTTTCTTCTATATCTTGGCTGATGTAAATAATGCTGCAATGAACAATATGGATGCATATTGTTTTAAAATAGTTTTGCATTTCTTTAGATAAATCCCCAGGATTGGAATCACTGGGTCATAAGGCAGAGCCATGTTTAATTTTTGGAGGAAACTCCATATTGTTTTCCATAGTGGCTGCACTAGTCTGCACAAGGGCTCCCTTTTCTCCACATTCTCCTTAACACTTGTCATTTGTTGATTTATTGATGATAGCTATTCTGACAGGTGTGAGGTGATATCTCATTGGGGTTTTAATTTGCATTTTCTAACAATTAGTGACATTGAACATCTTTTCATATGTCTATTGCTAACTGTATGTCCTTTTAAAAAGTTTTTTTTTAATTTAAAATATTTCATTGATTTCAGAAAGGAAAGGAGAATGAGAGAGAGAAATATCAATGATGAGAGAGAATAACTGATCAGCTGCCTCCTTCATGCATCACACTGGAGATCGAGCCCACAACCCCAGCATGTGCCCTGACCAGGAATTGAATAGTGACCTCCTGGTTCATAGGTGGATGCTTTCATTGAGCCACACAAGCCAGGCATGGATGTCCGTTTTTGGAGGAATGTCTATTCAGATTCTTGTTAGCATCTTAGATATGTAGCTTAATCTTCACTCTTACAAGGATGTGCATGTTTAGAGAAATATCCCTCAACTTGCTGCCAATTATTAAGCCTCCAGCATTATTTTTCACATGTGCCTCTATTTATCACATATTTGCCACTAGGGTTTATGGGAAATGAAGAGAACATTTGGCCCTATGTTCCTGCCTAGTAATGCCTTTCCTGTTATAAGAGGGAGACATCTGTAAAGGAGCATAATATACTTACTAATGGGAAGTATTTGTGTTGAAAAAGAAAACCAACTTTAAAAAAAATCAGTTGTGCCTCAAAACAGAGAGCAGAAATCATAGTCCCCAAGTTACCAGATTGTTCTCCATGTGTAAGCATATATAGAGTATTTAAAATATAATATAAGACAAAAATTAAAACATAATACATTAATATAATTAACTAGGGGCCCGGTGCATGAAATTTGTGCACTGGGGGTGGGTTGTCCCTCAACTCAATCTGCCCCCACTCACATATTGGGAGCCCTCAGGGGATGTCCAACTGATGGCTCAACCCCAGGCTGCCCAAGGCCTAAAGCCTCACTAAAGCTTTAGGCCTTGGGCACCCAGCCATCACCCTGCTCAGCTCAGCCCCAGATGCCTGCAACCACCTGGCCCTGGGAGCTGGGCACTCGCTGCCACTTCCACTCACAGCACCGGGGGGTGCTCCCTGCCACTGCCACCACCGCTGTTGCTGCCACTGCTTCCCCACACAGCGCAGGGGGGCTGGGTGCTCACTGTCACTGCCGTTTCATCTCCACCCCCAAGTCCCAGCTCTCGTGCTACTTGGCCCCATCCCCGCTCCTGATTGGCTGGTAGCATAGCCAATCAGGAGCCAAGGTACGGTCACATTTGCATGTTTCTCTTTTATTATATAGGATTATTTAAAAATGTAGTAAGTACAATATCTCAAAAGATAAATCATTTCATCTAATATTTTGCCTGTATTAGAATGACTTTTTTATTCCTTCTATGAAACTAATTGTACTACTACTTGCTAATATTTCATAGAATATCAGTAAATCCTCAGGCAAAGTAATGGTTACAGCTTCACATAGCAAGATGTTTTTCTGGCTTCAGGAGCAAGAGAAGGAACACTCTTTAAAATTCATGAATGTGTATCGTATATCCTAAGGGCAAAACAAGGGTGAATGTCAAGGGAGTCCAGAAATGTAGTATTCCTCAAAAAAATTCCAGTTGAAGGTTAGATTTCATAAAGTATCAGAATTTCCTTACCTTTAATGCACATTAAAAGTAAAGGCCTTTGCAATGGATTTGATGGGATGAGAGACATAGAGGGAAGGAGGGAAAGGAGGGAAGGGGAGAAGATGAAGGGCCAGGTAGATCTATCAAATGACAGAGACATTCAAAATAGCTGAGTTTTGGGGTGGGCCCCCTAGCACTATGCAATGGAAAAAAAATGTTCACCAAATAACTTTGACATGTTAATTATATCCACCAGAAGAACTGAATATATTTTGGCATCTCCTTTCTAATAAGGGAACACTTGCCATCTGATATTAGTTTGGACAATGGGAGAGTAGGCTATCCATTAACTGTTTTCCTTTTTGATTCTTCATTACAAGGAAACAATGGAGAAAAATATGATGTAGTTTTATGTTTTCCTATGATGCTATATCAGTCTTCTATTTTCACATTATTTCCTTAAAGGAAAAAGGAAACTAAAAAAATAAATAAATAGGAAGAAGAAAACAGAAGATCAGTTTAAAGTGGCTAGAATAGCAGTTCACTTGAACGTTTGCCCCCATATTGAATTTAAACCAACAAATAGCACTGGGGAATTTCTGTGGTATAAGAAAGTGCAGTTTATACTTTTTTGTTGGTATTATTTTAAGGTGAGAAAAAATGAATATGGATTAAAAGGGGAAAATAGCTTGAGAATAAAAAATCTTGCATTTGCTTTCTGCCAAAGACAGAATAACAACAAAAAATCTAAATGAAATTAAATTTAAAAGTTAGAAGATTATGTAATTTGGTTGGGCCTTAACCCAAGTCAAATTATCTTTAATTCATTTTCTAACTCCAACAATGTCTCAGATAATCAGTTTTCTTATCTGTATGCCCTTAAATGGAGCTAGTATCCAGTGGTCTGCAAACTGTGGCTCGTGAGTCACATGTAGATTGCAAGCCATAGTTTGCTGCTCTGTTGACTAATGAGTTTGCTGACCACTGACCTAGGGGCTTAATCACAAGGAACAACAACAGCCTATAATTATTGGAATCAAGAGTCTAGGTCAGTGGATAGCCTAATGAATGGAATTATTATAAGGAAGAGATGTGATTATAAGAAGACTGATACACAGCTCAATCAAATAATGTCTATTATTATTATTATTATCGTCCTCACAGGTTTTTACCCAAAGAATGCATAAATTATGAATGTGCCTTGTGAATTTCCAGAACCTGATCTGTGTATAGCCAAAACCCACAGAATTCCTAGATTTCTGTCACATTGTTAATATCAGGGAAAAATAGGAATTTGGGGAGGGATGGGGAAAATATAATAGGAAAAATGTAATATCCTTTACAAAACTTCCTATCCCCTGAGAAACTAAATGCTGCACCCATGGCAGAACTGCAGCCACTCAAAATAGTCCAAATATTTTAATGTCATTTTACCTAATGTTGGTGATGCTGGGATTGGACAGTGCTGCAATTATATTTTATTTGCAATTCAGAGTCAGATGTAACTGCAATATTTTCTGTAATTTCCTTAGCCTATTCTATATAATAAAATAGAAACATGCAAATTTGACCATACCTTCACTCCTGATTGGCTATGCTACCAGCCAATCAAGAGTGGGGGTGGGGCCAAGTGGTGTGAGCGCTGGGCCTCGGGGGTTGGAGATGAAATGGCAGTGGCAGTGAGTGCCCAGACCCAGGACACTGTGAGGGGAAGCTGTAGCAGCAGCAGTGGTGGTGACAGCGGCAGGGAGCTCCCGGCCCCCTGGGAGCTGTGAGTGGAAGTGGCGGCAAGTGCCCAGCCCCCAGGGCTGGGTGGTCACAGGCAGCGGGGGCTGAGGTGAGCAGGGCGATGGCTGGGTGCCCAAGGCCTAAAGCCTCACCAGAGGCTTTAGGCCTTGGGCAGGCTGGGGGTGAGCCATCCGTTGGACATCCCCTGAGGGCTCCCAGTATGTAAGAGGGGGCAGGTTGGGTTGAGGGACCACCCACCCCCAGTGCATGAATTTCATGCACCATGCCCCTAGTATTACAAGTAACTAACAATAAAGTCGGATGCCAGAATCTGTGCTCCTTCAGGAAATGATAAAAGAGATGCAATCTTTTTGAAGGTAATTTTTAGGCCAAATGGTTCTTAAATGCTATTATTACTCTCAAAAGTGGATGAGGAAAGTTTGCCTTATTCATTAGGTGAAGAGGATACAGGAGCAAGAGTTTTTCTAGGTAAGCATTCCCAAGAAATAATAAATAAAATGGAGAAACCAGAAATGTTAACATTTTCTTGAGCCTCTCATAGTCATTTGATTATGCCCTACTTCCAGAATCCTAATTTCTGTACATATTTTATGTTGTGGAATGAGTGAGAACTTTATTTTCATGATTTCATTATCATCTTTAAGTTTGCCAGGGTTCTGTGTCCTCTTCACCTAATGAATGAGGTGATAAATAAATAAAGGCAATGGAAAAGAGAGGGAAAGCCAGGATATATATCTATTTTGGGTGTGGCCAGTGCAAATAAGGGCATGTTAATGGACCTAATAACTTTTTAAGTTTATCTATGAAAACCTAGTAAAGTTTAGTTGTTAATAGCATAAGCTCTGCTATCAAACACTCCTGAGTTTGATTTCCAGCACTAAGTCAATGGATAAAGTTACTAAAATATATCTCTAGCACAAAGAAGCATTCAGTGATATGTAGCAGCTAAAAATTATATTCATTTATTTATTGAGAGAGAGAGAGAGATAGAAAGAGAGAGAGAAAGAGGGAAGAGGAAGAAAAAGAAGAAGAAGAAGAAGAAGAAGAAGAAGAAGAAGAAGAAGAAGAAGGAGGAGGAGGAGGAGGAGGAGGAGGAGGAGGAGGAGGAGGAGGAGGAGGAGGAGGAGGGGGAGGAGAAGGAGGAGGAGAAGACGAAGGAAAAGGAGAAGAAGAAGAAGAGAAAGAGAGAGCTGTTGTTCCAGCTACTTATGCATTTATTGGTTGTTCCTTGATGTGTCCTGAGAGGGAGTCAAAACAGTAATGTTGGCACATGAGAGTGATGCTTTAACCAACTAAACTACCTGATCAGAGCTGTAGAATTTTTTAAAGTTTTTTTCTCACCTCACCATCTATGATACACTGGATATTCGAACCAAAAACAAGCCAAGGGTATTATTAGATACTAGCAGTTTGGTGCACAAAATTCATGCACAGGGGATGGTATCCCTCAGCCCAGCCTGCAATCTCTCCAATCTGGGACCCTTGAGGGATGTGTAAATGCCTATTTAGGCCTGATCCCTGTCACAATCTAGATCTGCTGGCTCCCAACTGTTCACCTGCCTGTATTTCTGATTGCCTCTAACCACTTCTACCTGCCAGCCTGATCACCACCTAACCACTCCCCTGCCAGCCTAATTGATGTCTAATTGCTCCTGTGCCAGCCTATTTCTCCCCAACTTCCCTCCTCTGCTGTCCTAGTCACCCCTAACTGCCCTCCCCTGCAGGCTTGATCACCCTCAACTGCCCTCCCTTGCAGGACTGGTCCCTCCCAACAGCCCTCCACTGCTGGCCATCTTGTGGTGGCCACCTTGTGTCCACAGGGGGGCAGGCTCTTTGACCACATTGGAGAAGTCATCTTGTATGTTGGAGTGATGGTCAATCTACATATTACTCTTTTATTAGCTAGACTAGAGGCACAGGTGGGGGTCAGCTGGTTTGCCCAGATGGATGCCCTGGATCAGGGTGGGGGTTCACTTGGGGAGTGGGGCAGCCTGGTCCAGAGGCCTGTGGTGGTTTGCAGGCTGGCCACACCCCCTGGTGATACAAGCAGAGGCTCTGGTATCTGTAATTTATTTATCTTCTACAATTGAAACTTTGTAGCCTGGAGCAGAGCCAAGCCTTCTGTTCATTGCTCCATGGCAGCAGACATTTCTGTTGGGGTTTATTTATCTTCTATAATTGAAACTATTTAGCCTTAATCAGAGACCTGGGCCAGCCAGGGTGGGTGAATAGCTTGGCTTCCTTCCTCACTGGGGGCAACACTAGCCGCCTGCTCTCTTCAGCTACCCTTTTAATTGAAACTTTGTAGCCTTAAGAGGAGGCCTGGGACGGCCAGGGTGTGTGGATACTTTGGTTTCCTCCATTGCCAGGGAAACCCAAGCCTCCCTCCTGCTCTCTCTGTGGTCACAGCCATCTTGGTTGGGGTTAATTTGCATACTCCCTCCTGAATGGCTAATGGCCATGGCTTGTGAGTATAGCAGAGTGGTGGTTAATTTGCATATTACTCTTTTATTAGATAGGATGAACTAAATGCTACAGCCACTGTCAGAAGCAAATAGTCAAATATAACTGAAAATATGGAGGTGATAAGCAGAGTCACTTAAATTGAGTTACTGTGTTGCATTTATTCCCTAATGGGAGGAGAAAGAGAGAGGCAAAAGTGTCAGTCACTAAAATCCCACAATCAGCATGGTCACTTCCTTTTTTGCAGAGTTGGCTTTTATCTCATAGGTCTTTATGCATAGCCAGTCTTCCTGCTATTATTATATGTACTGGAGTGCTTTCAGTTAATTTCTTAAGGTATATTTTCCTCCTTCTTAACAACCTTCAATCAAAATTACAACACAATCTTACAAGTAAGCTAGTTCCCTTGAGGTATCTAGCACCTGGTGGTTTGAAGAGTTGAGGAAAGTTTCAAAAAAACTTTAATTTTTTTGACTTTTTCCTTCACTAGAATCCCCTCTGTTCATCGGAGCCAGGTCAGAACAGTACTCAAGCTTAACAAGCTGCAAGTGTAGTAGTCTCTTTGACTTTGTTAAAACTTGAAATATCATTGGTGTGGATCAGCACTCTTTGCAATTAATTGTCTTTTTGCATTGGCCCTTTGTTACTCTAAATCAGTTCTGCGGACCAGGGTCTCCAGATACTGTCCTGCAGGTTATGCACTTTATAACTCCAAGGGATGCCATTCACCTCTTGTAGTTGTGCAATATAGCTGGCATTGCTGCTGATATTTACAGATCTACCTTTGGGACTGAGGATATTGTTGCAAATTTAAGTTTGACTTCTATGTTCTTATTACTGTTTTTATATGGTATCTTTAATTATTAGTTTCGAAGAGATAATGTAAAGCAAAGATAGTGGATAGCATGTTACTTTAATTCCCTCCTTAGGCAGTAATTGGAGGATTTAAAAAATATATTGACTTGACAGATGACTATTGATATCCAGTTGGTTTGGCATATGGACTATCCTGATGGAAAATTTTCAGTATATTTGCTTTGACTTACAGTTTTCTCTCAGAAATTGTTTGAAAAGCACATGATTTGAATTGGATTGGTTTGAATAGAATGTATTTTGGAGCATGACTTCCTGTGGACACCTTTTAAGAACTACCCTTCCATAGACCCATCTGGCTGCATTACATAATTTCTTGGAGAATGGTATACTTTTCAGTACTGACATGTAGATATAAAGGAAGAGATAGAGTAAGACAGAGACTGAGACACTGACAAGTAAGAACAGAGAAGCAGACTGAGACACAAAGTAATTATTATAGCATGATTAATATAATTAATTCAGTAAAATTTCATTAAGCACATAATATACACAGGCACTATGGAAGAAAGATAAATGATAAATAAATGAAAGTTTCAATCCTAGAGTCAGTATTTTATAAGTTGCTAAGCCCACCAACTCTAGAGTTGGGCCCCTTAATTTTTAATCAATATTTCTTATATGTACAACATTAGAAACTTTACTTAAGCTCTCCATGCTTCAGTTTCTTGACTAGAAAGTGAGAATCATAAAAGTAATTGCCGTAATAGGTTGTTGTGAGGGTTAGGCAATGTAATCCATGTAAAGCACTAAACTTAATGTCTGAATAAAACAGCTATATTTATTAGATCAATTATTACAGCAATAACAATCCTATATAATAAAGAGATAATATGAAAATTGACCATCAGTCCAACACAGAGGATGGCCAACCCCATGTGGTCAACCCCATGTGGACAGAAAATGGCCACCACAAGATGGCTGGCAGGAGAGGGCAATTGGGAGTGACCGGGCCAGCAGAGGAGGACAGATAGGGGCAATCAGGCCCGCAGGGGAGGGCAGTTGGGGGTGACCAGGCTGGCAAGGGAGGGCAGTTAGGGGTGACTGGGCCAGCAGGGGAGGACAGTTGGGGGCAACCAGGTCTGCAGGGGAGTTAGGGGCAACCAGGCCAAAATGGGAGGCAGTTAGGAGCAATCAGGCCAGCAGGTGAGCAGTTAGGCATCAATCAGGCTGGCAGTGGAGTGGTTAGGGGGAAATCAGGCAGGTGAGTGGTTGGGAGCCAGCAGTCCTGGATTGTGAGAGGACTGTCTGACTGACCCACCTGGATTGGGCCTAAATGAACAGTTGGACATCCCTTGAGGGGTCCCAGATTAGAGAGGCTGCAGGCTGGGCTGAGGGACACACCCTCCCAGTGCACAAATTTTGTGCACGTGGCCTCTAGTAATTAAGAAATAGCATAGTAGAACAATTAAGAACATGAGCTCTAAACCATTATGGCTTTGAGTTTTAGCTCTATGATTTTGCATTGTGTGATCCTAGGGAAGTAAAATATCTCTCTGTGCTTCAGTTCACATTTCTTCTCGTCATGAGCGTTAAATGAGTTGGTGCATTTAAAGTTCTTTAAAGAATACCTTGGCCATAGTATGCACTCATAAAATGTTAGCTATTATTATTAAGAATATATGAGTCTTTCATGATGGGTTGAATTTCCTCCCAAATATATGTCCATGTCCTAACTCCCTGTGATATTTTGATTTATAAAAAGAAATAAGTCTTTGATCTTCATCTCCATTTCTGGCTCACAGCTCCTAAAACCCTTGAAATTTTCTAAGTGTGGAAAGTGATAAAGGTCTTTTATTATATTAATGAAGTGACTTTTGGACCTCACTCAAGGGTGGAGGTTTGTTGCCAGAAGGAGACAAATTGCAACTTTCATCCCTTGATTTCTGAGGAGGGGAGAAAAGCTTGAGGTTGAATTAACCACCAATGGCCAATGACTTAGTCAATCATGGCTATGTAATGACGCCTTCATTTTAACCCAGAGAGACAGTCCAGCAGCCCTTTGTTTTTTTTGTTTTTGTTTTTTTTTTGTTGTTGTTGTTGTTGTTGTTGTTGGTTTTTTTTTTCCAGAAAGCCTCCACATTGGGAAACCAGAACACTTTCACATGCCACAGCAATAGGCATCAAGCTTCACAAGGAGAACGTTATGTGTTTGGAACCTCACCCTATGCATCTCTACATCTGGTTGTTGATTCCTATCCTTCCATGTACTTGATAATAAATCAGTAATCTAGTGAAGAAACAGGTTTACTTGTGTTCTGTGAACCATTCTAGCAAATTAATCAAACCCAAAGATGGGGTTGTGGGAATCTCTGAGTTAAAGCCTGCAGTCAGAAGTACAGGTAACAACCTGGATTTGCTACTGGTGTCTGAATTGACTTTACAAGGAGGGGGCCTTGAGGACCTCCAATCTATAGGAAGAACAGGTAACAACCTGGGCTTTTCATTGGCATCTGAAGTGGAGGGCAGTCTTATGGGATTGAGCCCTTTACCCAGGCAATGTGATTCTATCTCTAGGTAGATAATATCAGAATTGAGTTGAATTTTTAGATACACTGCTATAGTCTTAGAATTGATCATTGGTGTGGGGAAGCTTCCACACACGTATTGGAATTGGTTCTAGGAAACTCCTTGCAAATGTAATTAAGGATCTCAAGATGAGATCATACTAGATTTATGGTGGACCCTAAATCCAATGACTGGTGTCCTCATAAGAGAAAGGAGAGGTAGATTTGAGATTCAGAGGTACAGGGGAGAAGTCCACATGAAGATGAAGGTCAATATTGGAATTATATACCATAAACAAGGAAATCCAGGAGCTAGAAGAAGCTAGAAGAGGTAAGAAAGGATTAACCCCAGAGACTTCAGGGGAAGTACAGCCCTGGTGACATCCCAATTTCTTACTTCTAGTCTCTAGTCTGGGCATGAAAGAATAAGTTTCTGTTGTTTAAAGCCACTAGGTTTGTGGTAAATTTCTTGCAGTAGTCCAAATATACTAATAGACTCCCCATTACTTCCATTTACCACTCTTAAAATTTTAGTTAATGTTGCCTTCTATTTTGATAGATCTATCTTTATATTGTAGAAAATTTTAAATTTTTAGTAACTTTTTCTATTTTCAAAACAGAAAATAGGGACATTTGGAAGGCTTCTTTGCTCTACACAAATGTACCCAATTTTTTTACTTATCTACTCTCAAATATTTAATATATTTAAAAAATTTTTCTTAGTACCTACTATATGTTAGGTATTATACAGGAAGCAATGAAACAGTCCTATCATGAAAGAGCTCACAATCCAGTAGATAAAGATGCTGAGGACTTGGGCTGTTCTGATTTTAGAATCTTCCCAGAGTTCCATGGTATCCTATGGGTCCTAGAATACTAAGTCAATGATGAATAAATGAAAGTTTCAATCCAGTGATCTGTGTCCCCTTTAGAGATATATTGGGTGTTGCCCAGGCATGTGTGATTTTTTAGACCCTGGCATATTATTGGACTAAGGTTTGGGTATTGATGGTCTAGTAAAACTTCATTCCCTACACATTGCAGAAGTTAGTAAACAGAAAACACATTTAAAATGAAATTGGGAGTCTACAGGAGATCATGCATGTGTTATCCAATTCATACTATTGGCCCAAATGGGAGGAGATAAACCTTCCAACTCTGATAAGAAGTTACATTACTTTATTTCCATAGCAGAAGGAAGGAAAGACTCCTCTTTGCTCAGTATCAGCTCCGCCATTGGGGTATTGCCATAGTCAGCCAATAAAAATTCACTATACTTTAAATTTTAAGTTTTCTTCAATGGACTCTTTGTTTATATCAGATCTTCTCACGTCCTCTCAAGAATAGAAGACTGTTCATCTTTGTTCATTTCCTTTGTTTGGACTTGCATGTGGTTTACCTTTAAATAACATGTCCCAAATTACAAATCTTTGTTGTTCTAGAGTAAACCCATGTTGCTGAGAAAGATGTGTCTGTTTAAGGTCAACAGCAGAGGTGATTCTATACTATTCCTGTTAAGTGCTTTCTTGCATTTATTTGAATATTTCTAGTAACAGAATCTCATGTTTTGTGAGTAAACTGGGTTCTTTGTTATACAAAGCATTGGAAAGTTATTCTATATATCGATCTTCAATCTAGCTCCTCTTAGTAACTCTTACTCACTGGCCATGTTTCTTCATTATGAAAAAATAATGAAAAATCAAGCTCTAAATGGTGGTCCCTTAAAATTTATAACTTACTATTTTCTCATATAGTCTATGCATACCTAACTCATCCCATCGTTACTTATTTTGTTCTTGGTCTTTTAAAATTGATCAATGTCTAGTTTGCCTACTTCCTTCTAAATATTGTCCTCCATAATCTATTGTAATGCCAATGAAAATTCCAGTGCAGCTCTACTGGGAGACAAGACTTATGTCAATAAAGACTGTTTGCAACAGCTTGTTTTTTGTTTTGTTTTGTAGCAATCACATTATTCTGCTTGCATGCATTGAACTTAAAATCAAATAAAACTTCCAGATTTTTTTCACAAATGCCATTTATAAGTAAGGCCCTTCTCATCCATTATTTTTCCTCTGATTCTTCAAACAGTAAGAACACATTTCAAATAAATTCATATTGTTTCATTTTATTTTGGGTTATGTTTTCAATGTGCAGTAGTAAACTTTTGTGATTATAATCCAGTCCTCCATTATACTTGCTTATTTTATTATTTTTATGGCTATTGTTGAAAGTATTACATATTGACCTCTGCTAATCCACCTCCAACCTCCTGCCCCCACCACAGACCTTCACTATCCGATTGTCTGAGTCCATTGGTTATGCATATTTCAGCTTGCATACAAGTTCCTTGGTTAATTTCTTCCCACCCACACATCCTCCACCGCCTTCCCTCTGAGATTCCACAGTTTGTTCCATGCTTCTATGTCTCTGGATCTATTTTGCTCATCAGTTTATTTTGTTCATTAGATTCCACAGATGAGTGAGAACATGTGATACTTGTCTTTCTCTGACTAGCTTATTTTTATAATTTTTAAATCTGTAAACTTGATAAGAATTTCCTAAATTAGATAAGGGGCATTATAGCATGAGATTAAGAGAATGGCCTCTGCAATCAAATAGAGTTAAATTTTGCATATGAGTCTCAGTATTGATATTTGTTATCTCCATTGCATTTGAGAATTTAGTAAACTGTCTAAATAAGCTCAGCTTCTTTACCTGTAAAATGAGGATAATAATAAACTCAATTTATATTGTTATTATGTGGATTATATATACTAATATTTTAAAGAATTTAACATGATACCTGGAAGAGTCATTCACTGATTCCTTCAACAAACATTTATTGAGTGACTGGTAGATTTCAAATATTGTTTGAAGTCTGAGAGATGGTAGACATATAACATTTAATTAGGTAGACAAAGACCCTTCATAGAACTGACATTCTGAAGAATAAAAGTAAGAAAAAAAAGCATATACGCATGTAAAAATTAATAAATCAGATTAATTTTAGAGTGTGGCAAATATGAAAAATGGGTTAAGGGAATAAAGGGTTTTTATACACCATTATGGGAGACATTTAGAAAAAAATCCCAAGGACGTTAAAAAAAGAGATAGAAGAAGATACAATTAGAAGAATAAACTGTGTTCATGGATTGGTAGAAACAAAATCATTAAAATGCCCATACTACCCAAGGCAATCCATAGATTCAATGAAATCCCTATTAAAATACTAATGTCATATTTCACAGAGTTAGAACAAATACACCAAAAATTTATATGGAATTCAGAAAGACTCTGAATAGCTGCACAATCTTGAAACATAAAACGTTGGAGGGCTTAAAATACCAGATATCGAGTTATACTACAAAGCCACCATAACAAAGCAACCTGGCACAAGAACAGGCATATAGATCAATGGAACAGAACAGAAAACCCCAAAAATTGACCCAAGCCTTACACTCAATTAATATTTGACAAAGGAGGAAGAGTATACAATGAATTCAAGAGAGTTTCTTCAACAAATGACATTGGGAAAATTGTACTGATACATGCAAAAAAATGAAACTTCACCACCAACTTACATTATACACAAAAAATAAACTAAACATGAATTAAAGAATTAAATATAAGTCACAAAAACATAAATACCCCAGAAGAACACATAGGAAGTAACATTTCAGACATTTCTCATAGCAATATTTTACAAATATATCTTCTCAAGCAAGGGAAACAAATGAAAAAATAGACAAGTGAGAGTACATCAAACTAAAATGGTTTTGCACAGCAAAATAAACCATCAGCAAAACGAAGAGGGACTCCACTGAATGGCAGAACATATATGCCAATGGTACATCTACTAAGGTATTATTAGTAATTTTCAAAATATATAAAGAGCTTATACTAATCAACACCAAAAAGAATAACAGCCCATTTTTAAAAAGCTGCATTATGTTTACACAATGGAATACTATGCAGCAGTAAAAAAGAAGGATCTCTTACCCTTTGAGACAGCATGGAGGCACTTAGAAGTTATTATGCTAAGTGAAATAAGTCAGTCTGTAAAAGACAAGCATCACATGACCTCATTCATATGTGTAATCTAACAAATAAAATAAACTGTTAAACAAAGTAGATCAGGAGACATAAAAGCATTGAACAACAGACTGTAGAATCAAAGAAGGAAGGTGGAGAGGATGGGTCAGTAAGAAGAGATCAACCAAAGTACCTGTATGTATATATGTATAACACATGGACACAGACAATAGGATGGTGAAGGCCTGGGGTGGGGGAGGGAGGAATATGGGATAAAAGAGGTCAATGGGGTTGGAGGGTGGGAAGGTATATATGCAATACTGTCAACATTAAAGATTTTTAAAAATAAAAAAAATAGGCAAAGGACTTGACAAAAAAACTTCTCCAAAAAGGACCTATGGATGGCCAATATACCTATTTAAAAAATGCTCAATATCACTAATCATCAGAGAGATACAAATTAAAACCAAAATGAGATATCATCTCCCACTGGTCAGAATGGCTACCATCAATAAATCAACAAAGAACAAGTGCTGGAGAGGATGTGGAGAAAAGGGAACCTTAGTGAACTGCTGGTAGAAATGAAGATTGTTACAGTCAATATGGAAAACATTAAGGCGTTTCCTCAAAAAACTAAAAATGAAACTGTTATTTGACCCAGAGATTCCACTTCTGGTAATATTTCCAAAGAAACCCAAAACGCTATTTTGAAAGAATATTTCACCCATATATTCATAGCAGCATTCTATCTGATAAAAGAGTAATATGCAAATTGACCATACCTTTGCTACACCCAATAAGCCATGCCCACCAACCAATCACAGGGCAAGAGGCCCTTATACCAGCAGGGCTGTGGGCAGGGCGGCTAGCCATGGCGGGGCCCTGAGATGGCGACCCGGTGCCCAGGTCCAGAAAGGGCCTATCGGAGAGGCCCTGGGGTTAGGCCAAGCGAGGCTTTGGGCAGGGCTGGCCAGCCATGGCAGGGCACCATCAGATGGATGGCTCCTGCGGTGCCCACGCCTCTCGGTGCCCAGGTCCCTAAAGGGCCTCTCTCCAGAGGCCCTTTCCGGCCTGGGGTTAGGATTGGCTTGGCTGAGGGAGGTGAGGACACAGAAGGGGTGAGCCAGGTGCCCTGTGAACATGAACACCCAATGAGCGGCAGAGCAGTGGAGCAGGCGGTGCGATATGTGCCTGAGGTGGCTTGGCTGCAGAGTGGCGGGGTCACGAGTTGAATCCAGGTGCATCTCTGCCCGCAGCTCATCCCCTCTCCACTGTGCCCGGCCAGGCTTGCCAAATGATGCCACCTGCGGATGGTGATGTTTGCCAAGTCTATGCTGGGTCCTGAAGCTAGGGAGGGTGGTGGAAGGGAGTGTCCCAACTCCCACTTCTCAGGGTTTCCAGTCTCCAGTGCGAGGCCCAGCCTTGGGGGCAGGAGAAGAGCCAAGACATAGTCCCTGAGCCAGAGGAGACAGAGCCATACAACTCAGCCCTGCCTGTGTGCAGAGCGGCAGCAGCGAGTGCAGGAAGGGAGGTGAGAAAGGCAAGAGCTAACACACAAGCTGTGGGAATGTCTCCATGGGCCAGAAAGGCACTGGACCCAGACCATTTGCAGACCCAGGCCTGGATTCCGCCAGGCATGTGTGGCCCCACTCCTGGGATAAAGGGACCAGAGTTCCCTTCAGAACAGGACCCTGTAGCTGGGCTCTCTGCCCGCCTTTATGGGATGGTGATGGTCTGGGTCCTTGGGCAAGCTGTGACCCAGGATCCAGAGCCTCACTCAGCCTGGGCACAGGACCCAAGCACTGGGCAAAGGAACCCTGGTTGCTGTCCCCAGTGCTGGTTCTGACCCTGGGGCCTCCCTCCCTGTAACATCCAGAAATCCAGGAAACAGAGGGGAAAACTCAGAGGCAAAAGCAAGCCTCAGGCTTTGGGCTGTCTAACTCAGGAAGAACTCGCAAGCTGACACCTGGGAAACCTGTGGGCCCAGGGTGCTAATTAAGCCGGTTAATAAAAGCCCCCACCTATGTGTAGGATGAATTCACCACAAGTAACAGGACTGTGTCCAGTGATCCGACAGAGACTTTAACACAAATCCATGGAGGAGGCTCCAAGAGCAAAACCAAGAAGCAGCTTCCACTCCCTCATCATTGATGCTTCTATCCTTCTATCCCTGTCCTATCCTCTCTGAAATAAAATTTTAAAAAATCGATCGATCACAGGGCCCTGTGATGGCCGGGTGCCGGGCTGGGCTGTAGTCAGAAGAAAAGAGACACACTATATACACACAAATAAACATAAAGATTACAAAATATTTCTCATCAGAAACAGTGCAAGGGAGAAGATAGTAGAGCAACATCATTAAAGTACTCACAAGGAGGAAAATACTCTCAATTTATAATTTTAGACTGAATGAAAGTATTTTTGAAATAGTTTAAAATAGTCAAAATAGGAGAAAAAATGGCGCCAGAACAGAGGAATGCTATCTGAATCTGGTCCCAGGGCAGAAGGAGGGAGCTGTTAAAAGTTGCACAGGGAGTGTTGGCAAGTATGGGGACAGCTGTGCTCCGGGAGAAGATAGGGGACTGCTGGACTGGCCACCTCAGCCTGAGCGGCCCTAGTACTGCTGGGTTCTCTTGCTGAGCCAACTGCGCGGAGGCAGACCACGACATCTTGAAGGGGCAGGACCTGAAAACATACAGCTACAGTACCCGCTGGATGGCTGAGACCGCCAGAACACCGGTGCCCAGTTGGTGTGGACACTCAGAGTCTAAGGAGCTCTGTGCTCCAGCACTGAAAGGTCAGATTTCCCCTGGGGGTACTTTGGGCACCAGACCTGAGGGAGCTGGCAGACTGAGAGATCTACACCTTGGAACTCAAAGTAGGGAGACCTGCGAATGAAATACAATCTGTAGCTGTTGGAGCCGGTAAACGTGGGAGAGGGCCCTCAGAGCTGGTGGCAGAGGGAATCCCTGGAGGGCAACCAAATTGGACCTGACAGAGGAGGGAAACCCAGAAGATTTTGAGAGGGTCCTGGCTGCTAAAACAGCAGTCACCATTAGAGAGGCAGTATTGAATACCACAGAGACAGCGAGATTTTAGTTCAGGCTAGAGAGGACCAATAGACCCAAAGGTCAATCTAGAAACACTGCCAACCAGGGGCCAAATCACAAATTGAGTCTTGTGTAACACAAGGAATTGGTTTTATTTTCTCTTTATTTTACTTTGGGAATACAGTCTATTTTTATTTGCCCTTTAGTATCATTTACTCTACCTCAACTTCAACTTTATACCACCACTCTCTTGCTAACCTTTCCCTATTTAGTGCCTTGTTTCCCTTACACTTTTTCCGCTTTAGATTTACCTTAATTCTTTCTTTTTAGCCACTGTTAAAATTTCACACCACTTATATATCTAATCTCTAACCACCTACTCCAAGTCTATATATACCTCTACCTTCTCTGACTTCACTATCCTAAATTGCTTTTATCTCTGTCTTGTTGTTGTTGTTTACTTGACTGTTGATTATATTGATTTTTTTATGCAGGTTTGTGAGATTGATTTGCTTATTCTTTTATTTTAGTTTCTTTTGTAAGGTTTTTTTTTTTTTTTTGGTGTTCTTTCTTGTTTTGTTGTCCTCATTTGCATTGTTTTTTAAATAGATTTTTGCTTCTGTGTTCCTTCACCTCCCTTGATATTAGTAGTTGTATGTAGTTTGTATCAATCTCCAGGTACTTGTTGCTGGTTTTTGTTCAGATTAGGGGCTGTTCTATAGGAGTTTTCACCCCACATTTATAGTTTACTCCCTTTTTTTGTTTGTTTTAAATTCTTCCCCTTTTCTCATTATCATTTTGGAATTCCTGTCTTTCTTTGTGTGAGTGTGCATGTGGGGGGGTATCTTTCTTTTTGTACTAGTGTGGGTGTGTGAGTGTCTATGTATGCTTGGGGGCGTTCTCTTTATTTTTCTCACCTATCACTGAATTTGCCTTTCTTTGGAGATCACCTTTATTTGGAATTACCATTACAGTGACTACATTCCGGTTCAGTACCTGGTGCATTGCACTGGGTTGTATTGTATATTGTGCCTTTAAATCAACACAGGAGAGTGAGAACTACATAATCAGATACACAGAGAAGAGAGACCATGGGGAGACAAAGAAATAGCCCACATATGAAAGAATAACAAGCCTCACCAGAAAAGGATGTAAACAAAATGGAAGTTAGCAACCTATCAGAGAAAGAATTCAGAGAAATGGTCATAAGGTGGCTGAAAAGAATGAAAGACAAATTTGACAATATGAGTAAGAACCAAGAGGAATTTAAAAAGAACCAAGAGGAAATGAGGAAGACCCAGGAAGAAATGAAGAATAGCCAAGACGAAATGAAAAGTGACATTGATGAAGTAAAGAACTCAATAGAAAGTATTAAGAGTAGACGAGAAGAAGCAGAGGACCGCATAAGTGAGCTAGAAGACCAGGTAGGAAAAAATACCCAAGTAGAGCAGTTTCTAGAAAAAAAAATTAAAATGCAGGAAGAGAGCCTAAGGGAACTTTGGGACAACATGAAACAAAACAACATCCATATCATTGGGCTTCCAGAAAGCCAGGAAACTGAGCAAGGAATAGAAAACCTGTTGGAAGAAATAATGACAGAAAACCTCCCTGATATAGGAAAGAAAAAACTCATACAAATCCAAGAAGCTCACAGAGTACCAAGCAAAATGAACCCCAAAAGACCTATGCCAAGGCACATTATAATTAAATTGGCAAACACCAATGACAAAGTAAGAATCTTAAAAGCTGCCTGAGAGAGACAGAAAGTCACCTACAAAGGAACTCAAATCAGACTAACAAGTGATCGCTCAACAAAAACGTATCAGGCCAGAAGGCAATGGAATGAAATTTACAAAGTCATACAAAGGAAGGGGCAGGATCCAAGAATACTGTACCCAGCAAGGCTATCAATCTAAATTGAAGGTCAAATTAGGAGCTGAACAGATAAAAAATGACTAAGGGAATTCATTACCACCAAGCCAGCCATGCAAGAAATGCTAAAGGGTCTGCTGTAAAAAGAAATAGGAAGCCAAGAAGGAATACAGGGATAAACAATAAAAATGACAACATATACTTACCTATCAATAATAACTTTAAATGTAAATGGTTTAAATGCTCCAATCAAAAGACATAGGAGTATAGACTGGATAAGAAAACACGACCCATGTATCTGCTGTCTACAAGAAACCCATCTCCGAAAAAAGATGCACACACACTAAGGATGAAGGGATGGAAAAAAGTTATTCAGGCTAATGGAAATGAAAAAAGCTGGGGTAGCATTACTTATATTTTACAAATTAGATCTCAAAGTGAAGGACATAACAAGAGATAAAGAAAACCACATCATAATACTAAAGGGAGCAATCCAACAAGAAGAAATAACTTTGGTAAAAATATACGCATCCAATACAGGAGCACCCAAATACATACAAAAACTCCCAGATGATATCAAGGGAGAGATAGGCAGCAATAAAATCATAGTAGGAGATTTTAATACCCCACTATCAATTTTGGACAAATCCTCTAAACAAAAAATCAGTAAAGGAATGTCAATCCTCAATGAATCACTAGACCAAATGGAATTAATTGACATATTCAGATCATTTCACCCAAATCCACAGAATACACATTCTTTTAAAGTACCCATGGGTCATTCTCAAAGATAGACCATATGTTGGGTCATAGGCAAAGTCTCTCCAAACTCAAAAAGATAGAAATCATAGCAAGCATCTTCTCAGGTCACAGTGGCATAAAGCTGGAAATCAACTACAATAGAAACAATCCAAAGAAATCGAACACATGGAGACTAAACAGCATACTATTAAACAATGACTGGGTTACTAGAGAGATCAAGGAAGAGTTAGAAAACATCATGGAAACAAATGCCAAGGATAGCACAACAATCCAAGGTCTATGGGACACAGTGAAAGCAGTTTTGAGAGGGAAGTTTATAGCTCTACAATCCTACTGCAAAAAACAAACAAAAAAAAAACAAAACAAAAAACAAACAAACAAACAAAAAACAAGAAACAGCGGCAATAAATTATCCAACCCAACAACTCAAAGAGTTGGAAAGAAAGCAACAAGAAAATCCCAGGGTAAGCAGAAGGAAGGAAATAGTAAAGATCAGAGCAAAAATAAATGACATAGAGACCGAAGAAAAAAATACAGAAGATCAACAAACCAAGAGCTGGTTCTTTGAAAGGATAAACAAGATTGTTGAACCTCTAGCCAGACTCACCAAGAAGCAAAGAGAGAGGACCCTAATAAATAAAATCAGAAATGAAAGAGGTGAAATAACACCAGACCCCATTGAAATACTAAAGATTGTTTAAAAATACTATAAAAAAAACTCTACTCCGAAAAAATGGACAACCTGGAGGAAATGGATATATTTTTAGAAAAATATAACCTCCCAAAACTCAATCAGGAAGAATCTAAACAGCTCAATAGACGAACAACTAGAATAAATTGAGGAAGTCATCAAAAAGCTAGCAGCAAAGAAAAGCCCAGGGCCAGACGGCTTTACAGGGGAGTTTTACCAAACATTCAAGGAAGAAATAAAACCTATTCTCCTCAGACTATTCCAGATAATTCAAGAGGATGGAACACTTCTAAACTCCGTCTTTGAAGTTACCATCACCCTAATAGCAAAACCAGATAAAAATGATACAATGAAAGAGAATTACAGGCCAATATCCCTCATGAATATAGATGCCAAAATCCTCAATAAAATTCTAGCAAATCGGATCCAGCAGTACATCAGAAAGATCATATAACATGACCAAGTAGGATTTATCGCAGGAATGCAAGGATGGTACAATATCCGCAAATCAATAAATGTGATACATCACATAAACAAATTGAGAGATAAAAATCACATAGTCATATCAATTGATGCAGAAAAATCATTTGACAAAATCCAACACCCTTTCTTAATAAAAGCTCTCAACAAGGTAGGAATAGAAGCATCATACCTCAGTATAATAAAAGCCATATACGATAAACCCACAGCAAACATCATACTCAATGTGCAAAAACTACAACCATTTCCCCTAAGAACAGGAATAAGACATGGTTGCCCACTCTCACCATTCCTGTTCGACATAGTACTGGAAATTTTAGGCATTGCAATTAGACAAGAAGATGAAATAAAAGGCATCCAAATTGGAAAAGAATAAGTAAAGCTACACTTATTTGCAGATGACATGATCTTGTACATAAGAAACCCAAAATACTCCATAAAATCTAATAGACTTAACAAATGAGTTCAGCAACATAGCAGGCTATAAAATTAATGCCAAGAAATCTATGGCATTTCTATACATTAATTGTAAACTTACAGAAAGAGAGACTAAAAAGGCAATCCCATTTACTATCAACCAAAAAAATTAAGATACCTAGGAATAAACTTAACTGAGGAAGTAAAAGACCTATTCGTGGAAAACTACAGGAAACTAAAAAAATAGATAGAGGAAGATGTAAACAAGTGAAAGAACATACCATGTTCATGGATTGGGAGAATCAACATCATTAAAATGTCCATACTACCCAAAGCAATCTATAAATTTATTGCACTCCCCATTAAAAGACCAATGGGATATTTCACAGAGCTAGAAAGAACTCACAAAAAATTCATCTGGAATTAAAAAAGGCCCAGAATAGCCATAGCAATCCTGAGAAAGTTGCACAAAGTCAGTGGGATTTCAATACCAGATTTCAAGCTGTATTACAAAGCTATTGTTCTCAAAATAGCCTGGTACTGGCACAAGAACAGACATATAAATCAATGGAATAGAATAGAGAATCCAGATATCAACCCAAACCACTATGCTCAATTAATATTTGACAAAGGAGACATGAACATAAAATTGGGTCAAGATAGTCTCTTCAATAAATGGTGTTGGGAAAATTGGACAGATACATGGGGAAAAAAATGAAACTGGAGCACCAACTTACACCATACACAAAAATAAACTCAAAATGGATACAGGACTGAAATGTCAGATGGGAAACCATTAAAATATTAAAGGAATCCACAGGAAGAAAAATCTCAGACATATGCTGAAAGAACTTCTTCAATGATACTGCTCATAGGGCAATGAAAGCTGAAGACAAAATAAATACATGGGACTACATCAAAATAAAAAGTTTTTACACAGCTTAAGAAACCATCAACAAAACAAGAAGAAAACCCACTGTATGGGAGAACATATTTGCAAATGTTATCAGTGATAAAGGTTTAATCTCAAGCATCTACAGGCAAGTCACACAACTCAATTAAAGGAGGACAAATGATCCAATACAAAATGGGCAACAGTCCTAAATAGAATGTTTTCGAAAGAAGACAAAAGGAAGGCCCAGAGACATATGAAAACTTGCTCAAAGTCACTAATTATCTGAGGGATTCAAATCAAAATGACTATGCAGTACCATCTCACACCTGTCAGAATGGCTTACATCAAAAAATCAACAAAAGACAAGTACTGGCAAGGATGTGGAGAAAAGGAACTCTCGTGCACTGCTGGTGGGATTGTAGACTAGTGCAGCCACTGTGGACAACAGTATGGAGTTTCCTAAAAAAACTAAAAATGGAGCTCTCATTCAATCCAGTGATCCCACTTCTAGGAATATACCCCAAGAAACTAGAAATGCGAATTAGAAAGGATATATGTACCCCTATGTTCATAGCAACACAATTTACCATAGCTAAGATTTGGAAACAGCCTAAGTGCCAATCAGCAGATGAGTGGATTAAAAAAACTATGGTAAATTTACACAATGGAATACTACGCTGTGTTAAAAACTAGGAGCTCCTACCATTTGTAATAACATGGGTGGAGCTGGAGAGCATTATGCTAAGTGAAATTAGCCAGGCAGAGGAAGATAAATATCACATGATCTCACTCATTTGAGGAATATAATGAATGACAGACTGATGAACAAGAATGGATGTAGAGCCTGAGAAAAGTCCATCAGAATGTCAAACCTCAGGGTAAGTGGCAGGTCGTGGGAGTAAGGGGGAAAGTAAAAATATTTGAACTCTTGAACTAAGGAAAGTAATTTGTGTTTTTACATCCATACGAAAGTTTATATAAAATTATAAAAAAATTATCAGCTAGTTTGAGATTGAGTTGACATGGCCTAGAGCTTGTCATCTCCTATGGACACCAGTCCTTAGGCTAGGCCCTCCTTAACCTCCCGTGACACCATAATACCCTTACATGATATTATTCTACAATGTCATTATAATTTTTGATATTTGACAATAGCATATTATACAATTATCCCAAATAAACTTGCAAGCTAATTCTTTGAATGTTGAACAGCAATTTAAAAAAGGATAGGAAAGGAATTAATCCCTTTCAGAAGAATTAAGGCACTGGGAAGGCATCGGAACATTCTATGTTGGCCCCTCTTGCCCTTTTTGCCAAGAGGGACGCTCTTCTTACAATCTAAATATACACAGCTGTTGCCTGAGCTTTCAGTTCAAGTTGTGGCTGAAGCCTCTGTGCAGCTGGCACCATGGATCTGTCTCTCGCCCAATGGTGTGATTTGGGCCCTCTCTGGAGAAGAAACCTGGGTCCCCCAAGATATGTGAGCAGTACTGGGACCCTGCCAGCAGGCGAGGGGATCCCAAGGCTGGTGCTGGACGTGGAGGCCACGGGGGTATAGACTACAAAGGAGACAGAACTTAACCTCACATCGCCCTGTTTGGCCCCAGAGGATGGCTGGTTAGCCAGAGAATGGTAGGATTCCTCAGGGAAGGAACAACCTAAGACAGGCACAGTCGCAGAGGGGCCAACAGGAGAGAACTAAAAGGTCAACAGAGGTGGGGCACAGACCCTCATCCACAAACCTTGCAGGGGCTTGAATTCTCACCCCTCCTGAGGGAGGTCTCCTGCCCTCATGGCTGCTTCACATCCCACGCACAACTCAGACCGGGACCCTGGTGGCAGACAGAGACTCTGCCAGCAATAGCTGCTCTATATCTAAATGCAGTCTATTACCAGGAATGCTCAGGACCAACTCAAAGTTGCAAATATTCCTTTCCACTAGTATTTACAGGATAAGCTAAGATTTCTGCTTGAGTATTAAAATTGACAGTAAAATAGTAATCACGTTTTCAAATTAATTTAAATCGGCTAAGTGAAATAAGTGAATACTCAAGAAAACTTAAATGTACTGGACAAAAAGCTTTTCCTAAAACATTAACTAGAATATCTATTAGTAGTTCATCTCACTGCAAAATTGCCTAACATCCAAAGAACCTAAAGCAGTCATATTTGAGAGCAAAAATTAAAATTTAAAATTACCAAGACTGCAATATAAAACTTCCAAAAGCCCACATTAATCAAAAAACGGGGAGGGTACAGTGGGATAATATCATGTAAGGAAAAATACCCTGTAAGTAAAATCCATCTAGAAAATTCTTACTCCAGAAAAGTAACTTCTGTTACTTGTAAAGCCAACAGTAGGACACCCATGAAAAAACACACATGGTTTCAAAATTAGCCAAAGGAAAATCATTTAGGCAAGCATAAAAATAATTCCAAGTCTAATTTTCAGAGAGGATCCCTTTGTTAACTTTTGGTCGAGAATGTGTTTGTGTGTTTTCAGAGAACAATTCCAAGACCATGTGGGTTCCTGCAACAGTGAGTAACTGACGGGTCTGTTCCACTCACGAAGATGCTCCAGAGATGGCGGACACTGATGACACCTTACCATGCTAGCAGTCAGCAGCAGTGCATGGCTGCTGGCGGCCCAGGACCAAACCAGAGAGGATGGATCTAGCATTGCCAGGATGTGTCTACCATCTGGATACCATTGCTCACATTTACACATAAAGAACTATTTGACATTGAAACTGGAACTCAGAACAGTTGGACATTGAAACTGAGACTCAAACATTTTTTGTTCTTATACATTTATTTCTAGTATGCAGAGGCAAGATATTTTTGAAGAAACGAAACAGGGGAGAGTGATTGATATAGAGGCAGGGAGCCATTGAACAGGCTGTCAAGCTATAGGGGGAAGGCTGGGGTGGATGGGAGGCGGATATTGGGGGAGATCAACTGAAGGACTTGTAGGCATGCATATGAGCATACCCAATGAATGAAAGACACTGGGGTGGGGAGGGGGCCAAGTGGGGGGACATGTGCTGGGGGGTAAGGGAGGTTGGTGGGAGTATAATGGGTGGAAAAAGGAAAACATATGTACTGCTATTAAATATAAGTTATACTGTAAAAAAATCAATAAAAATATATTTAAAAAATAAAATAGTCAAAATGTATTTTGACTATTTTAAACTATTTTAGAAATAATTAAAATATTTTATGTGTAAAATATTGAATTTTTTTAATCACCAGCAGTTTTTTAGTATAAGAAATGTTAAAAGAAGTCCTGCAAGCAGAAATAAAATTTTGCCAGATACAAATAATGATCTATACCAAGAAATGGAAAACACCAAAGATGGTATATGCATAGGAAAAAATATAATAGAAGTTTCTTATTATTGAAATATATTTAAAGGTAATTACCATAACAATTTAAACAAATAATAATGTAATGTCAGTTTTATAAGATCTGTGTAAGTAAAATACATACCAACAATAGCACAAAGATTGCCTGGGAAAAATGAAATTTTGTTACAGTGAAGTGTCTATACAAGATATGAAGTGGTAAAATATCCACTTGAAGATAGACTGTTACAAGTTAAAATCCTATATAATGAAAAGCTAATATGCAAATATTCATCACACCTTCATGCCATCATGCCATAACGGCTCAGACACTCAACACTGGGGAGAGAGGAATTGGGACCAGAAATGGCTATGGACTGGGAGAGGAACAAGCCACCCACTCCACGATCCGGTTGCCAGCAGCTGCACCTGTGCCTGTGGCCCAGGAGAGGGACCAGCCCCTTGCCCTGTGGTCCTGGGTGCCTGTGGCTGCCTGTGGCTGCGGTCGGCTTGAGTGAAGCTGGCCCGGGTCCTGAGTGCCTATAGCTGGCCAGAGGGAGGGAAGCCTGGGTCCAAGGTGTGGGGGAAGTCAGAGGCAGTGAGGGGCAATCAGGCCAGCAGGAGAGCACTTAGGGGCAATCAGGCTGGTATGGAAGCAGTTAGGGGCGATCAGGCAGGCATCCAGAGGCGGTTAGGGGCAATCAGACAGGCAGGCCAATGAGCAGTTCGGAACCAGTGGTTATAGATTGCGAGAGGGATGTCCGACTGCCAAAAGTCAGACATCCCTGAAGAGTTTCCTGATTGGAGAGGGTGCAGGCTGGGCTGAGGGAACCCCCTTCATGCACGAATTTTGTGCTCCGGGCCACTAGTTATTTATAATAGTCAATATCTGGAAAGAGCCCAAGTGCCCATCAATACATGAATGGATAAAAAGCTGTGATATATTTAAACAATGGAGTACTACACAAAATTGCTTCTGTGAGGCTCCTGGTGGTTCATTCATGGAATTATAGACAGGTCAGTGTATCTTTTTTGGACGACACCTTTCCATCTAGGCTCCTAATTTGATTTGTACTTTAATTACAAGTGAACTGTCACTTAAATTTGAATTTAACCATTTGTGACTTTACTCGATGGCAACAGTGGTCATGCCAGAGACCTGAGGGAGGCAGTGACCGTGGAAAAAGCTTTCCCATCCACCACAGTAGTGGGCTAGCTGCAGCAATTGAGCAAAGCATTGCTATACCAATCTTCTGGCTTGGGGCCAAGCTAAGATAGCAATGCCAAACTGCATGCAATCCTGAAAGTATAGTAGGGGTGAAGAGATATCTAGTTTTCTGCTAACCATGAAGTTTTTCTTCTCTTCAGATATGGTTTATTGAACTTGGGCACATTTTGGGCAACTGCCTTACTTTATTGGATGCTGGAGTAGAGTGCATGGCTGGTGCAGAAGTCTGCATCTGATTTTTTTTTATCATGGTCATACACAGCTGTCTTTGTGTGTGTGTGTGTGTGTGTGTGTGTGTGTGTGTGTGTGTGTGTGTGTGTGTTTCCTTCCTAATGCAGTAGCTGCTGCTGTATGTACCGCAGGATAAATATGTATCACTTATATAGCAATTTTCATCTTCAGTGTGCATTACAAACACTAACACATCAATACTTCTCAGGAGAGAAGTATTATATAATGCCTGGAGCAAATATCTACCCCTTGTATTTTTAAAATGAATTGAGTAGGTTCATGAAATACAATCAATGAATCATCAGTATTAACTGGAGCTGTGTTATACAAAATGATCCACTAGCACTGGACTAATGAGTGATGGTCACAGGTTCAGATTACAGCATATTACCAGAGCCCCTACAGGGCAGGCATTCGCAAACCAATCTTCTGCTTCCTGGTCTCAGAGGACTTCCCTTAATAATGACTGACATTTCTTCACAGCCTCTTAATGAATCCAGCTGGCACTGTGCAGGATCCTCAAGTATGGTGGATTGTTTTACTTTACTCCATCTGTCAATGCTTCCCAAGAGGGAATATTTTACTATGAAAATGTTTTTATAAAACCAGCAGTAAAGTTTTTCCATTAGCCTTCTATCATGTCTGGATCTCACCCTCTTCTATCTCACTATCAAGCTTCCACTTTCTCTCTGCCTAAACACACACATGGAGTTTTAAGATCTGAAAGAAGTGAAGTGACAAGTACAATAGCTTTTCATGTTATCCTAAATATCGCCATTGGAATTTAAAAATGGACTGTTGTTATACAGAACATGTTCTGATTGCTTTGTTTCTTTCACTTTTTTGCTGAGTTTAAGGAGAGTTAGAAAATGTTCAAAGTGAGAGCAAATCTGAAACACAGAATTACATAACCTCTGAACTCACCAAACTATTGTGTTGATGCTGAAAATGAGGCAAAATGTAATTTAAATAATCATACTTGAAACACCACAATTGAGTCAATTTTCTGATTAGCAAATATTTCATTTCCTGGCAACATGGCATACAAAAGGGGAGAAGAATACTGAAAAAAGCTTCTTTGTGAGTTTAAGCCTTTTTCACTCTCTATGAAAATTCTATACCTTGGCAATTTACTTCAGAACTTCAATAGTCCTCATTTAATATTAAATTACTTTGTGACACCAACCAAAGTGTGTTTTTCCTTTGTGCTATTATTGCCACATATAAATATTCCCTATGTCCTTGAAAGCAATGAGAACAAACTTAAAATAATGAAAATATATGATGCCAAATATCATTATCTATACTAATAAAAGGTCTGTGTCTGTGAAGACATAATGAATGCCATTACAACCAAACAAGCAGCTGGCTCTCTCAGTGGGTGGGGTGGGTGCAAGCTACTAGCAGCAGAGTGCTATGAAATGTGGAGCACTACAAGGAGAAGAAAGCAAAGAGCAGTGGAAGGCAGAGGTGTCAGCAACTAGAGGTGGAGAGTTAGGAGCAACAGAGGGCAGGTGTGAGCTATGAGATGTGATGGACAGGGTGGCCAACTGAGGAAAGTGGAAGCAAGCTGCTTGTGCATGGTTTTGGGCATGCTGGGCCTCTAGGTTATAACATAAAACAAAACAAAAGTGGGACACAACTTTCTGAATTGTGGGCATAATTTTTATCTGCAGATAATAGAAAAGATTTTTAGAAAATATAAATTTTCATAAGTATTTTACTCAATATACTAAAAACTAGAGGCCCGGTGCACGAAATTGGTGCATGGGGTGGGGGCGGGGGATGTCCCTCAGCCCAGCTTGCACCCTCTTCAATCTGGGACCCCTCGAGGGATGTCTGACTGCCCATTTAGGCCCAATCCCAGTGAGCAGTTTGACATCCCTCTCACAATCAAGGACTGCTGGCTCCTAACTGCTCACCTGGTTGCCTTTCTGGTTGCCACTAACTGCTTCTGCCTGCCAGCCTGAACACCCCCTAACAACTCCCTCCCCAGCCAGCCTGACTGATGTCTAACTGCTCCCCTGCCAGCCTGTTTGCCCCCAACTTCCCTCCTTTGCCAGCATGGTCACCTCTAACTGCCCTCCATTGCAGGCCTGGAACCTCCCAACAGCCCTCCCCTGCTGGCCATCTTGTGGTGGCCATCTTGTATCCACATGGGGCAGGATCTTTGATCACATGGAGGCAGCTCACTTGGGTGTTGGAGTCATGGTCAATCTGCATATTATTCTTTTACTAGAGGCCTGGATGCATGAACTCATAACAGGTGGGATC
The DNA here is from genome assembly GCA_027563665.1 of Antrozous pallidus. Taxonomy (NCBI): domain Eukaryota; kingdom Metazoa; phylum Chordata; class Mammalia; order Chiroptera; family Vespertilionidae; genus Antrozous; species Antrozous pallidus. Next base: position 76,745,800 of record CM050509.1, read on the forward strand.
TCTCGGCCTGGCCAGTGATCAGAGGTGATGGGGTGGAGAGACAGCTGGTTTGGGGAGGGACCACAGGAGGTTGGCCCCAGCATTCAGCTAAACAACAGCTGACTCTGTGAGGAAACAGGCAACCTACTCCCTCCTGTCCAGGTTCCAGGTGTGGGTGAACCAGATTCATGGCTGTCAGGGCCCCTGCAGCAAGGTCTGGGTCAGTGTGCATCATTCCAGTTGTTTAGTTGTAAGGATTGCTTAGGCTTTTATATGTATATATAGATTAGATAGGATAGAGGCCTGTTGTATGGGTGGGGGCTAGCTGGTTTGCCCTGAAGGGTGTCCTGGATCAGGGTGGGGGTCTTTTGGGGCATGGGGCAGCCTGGGTGGGAGGCCTGTGGTAGTTTTCAGGCCAGCCATGCCTCCCAGTGACCCAAGTGAAGGCCCTGGTATCTAGGATTTATTTATCTTCTATAATTGAAACTTTGTAGCCTGGAGTGGAGCCAAGCCCTCTGCTCACTATGTGGTGGCAGCCATTTCTGTTTGGGTTTATTTATCTTTTATAATTAAAACTTGGTAGCCTAGAGTGGAGGCCTAGGCTCTAGGGCTACAGAAGCTTGGCTTCCTCCATTGCCCCAGCAACCCTAGCCTCTGCTCTTTCCAGCTCTGTGGCTGCCACCATTTCTGTTGGGATATATCTTCTATAATTGAAACTTTGTAGCATTGAGTGGAGGCCTGGGCTGGCAAGGACAGGTGAAAAGCTTGGCTTCCTCCATTGCCGGGGAAACCCAAGTCTCCCTCCTGCTCTCAGTGGCTGCAGCCACCTTGGTTGAGGTTTATTTGCATAATTTGCTCCTGATTGGCTGATGGGTGTGACTGTGGGCATGGCTTGATCAGAGATCAGAGGTATGGTCAATTTGCATATTACTCTTTTATTAGATAGGATGCCTTTTTTATACAAGAGCAGATAGTGGTATTAGACCAGCAAGACATTAACTTTAAAAGAGCTGGAGGAGGAAAACCAACCATATACCATATTCAACCGCCCTCTTCCCATTCAACTCCACTATTTTTGTCGGTCAATGCTTTCCATATTTACTCTCTATGGTCTCCCACTGAGCAGTAAATATAAAATTAGCAGTTTCAGAGCTGGCATGCAGATGTGGACCACCACTTTTTTTGTGGACTTTCCATTCAGGATTTATTTTTTATTAAAGTACATCATTTGGTATGTGTCCTTCCATGAGAGAGCATTGCTGATATAACAGAGAAGGTAAAACAGTTGGATGAGCTGCAGACTCAGAAAGAAATATTGAAATTGAGATGAAGGGAAATTTGTCTAAAATTCTCTTTCATTTCTTTTCATCACAAATACAAACCAACTGGTACTATGTCATGTGGTGTTTTCACGTATTATTTATAAAGCAAATATTTGATCAATTTTCTTTACATCCATTGAGAGAAAGCAAACCTCCAAACAACAATAAAATCAATCTAGTGCCTTGCAAATCAGAATTTTTATTTCCAAATTCAGAGATTGAGCTACACAGGTTTCAGAAAAACTTCAAGAGAATAGATGCTACTGTGAGAGCTCATTACAAAAGTTTTCAACAGGACTGAGTAAAAACAAAATACATGTTTTATTTTTTCTATAAAATAATTTTGCTTTAATTCTGTGGTTTTGCAGCTATAAAAATAGTAACTGCAACAATGCCTTTGTGTAAGCACTATCATTTATTATATGAAACCTGCTTATGTATGCTTCTGAGAAATATTGTAATTTAAGGGGAATGGGAGTTTCAGGAGAGGGGTTTTGTAAGAAATTGGAATACCTGTATGAGGTATTATGTCAATTATTATTATAATTTTATCTGAGGCAGTCACTCATCACTTCAGTAATGTGGAGTCCATTCACTCAATGTTTCTAATTCCAACAGATAATATATTCAGTTAATTCAATTAAATAAACAAATTTGAGGTAATTTAGTCATGTTCATTTGCCTCTACAAACAATGTCAAAGGGGTAAAATCTTTACATATTACAATAGGGCCTCTGCTTTACTACTATTTTTGTTTATTTTGCTATATATTCTTAAATGAATTAAATATGCATAGCTTTCAGTAAATTAAATGATACAGATTTTTAACCAATTTCAGGAATCAACAAGTATTTATTGAATATACTTGGTGAGTTCAGAACTGTTAGGACCTAACAAGATACAAAATAAGCACATCACAGATGAGACAAATATTAGAATCAATCAGGAACCAATGAAGTGCTGTATTGTGTAGTACAGAGCTACTCATTTTCAAAAGAAAAAGGGATGCAGAGAAGAGTGAAATAAACTGGATATTGCAACAGGATAGTGTGGAACTTTTCATAAAGGCACTGACTGGAGCATGAGGTCAGCCTTAAGAATGGGCTTGGTTTAGGTAGGCATAGATGAGCTGAGGGAACATTCCAGATAAGGTACATAGCATAAGAAAGTACATGGAAGGTAGAGAACATTCTAGGGCACTTTAGGGCATAGTAGGAAATAACTTGGTAGAGAAGGACCAGGTTAATAGGGACCTACAACCATGACAGAAACTTTTACTTTGAATTGTAACTTAAAAGGAGGCTGCCATTCAGAAATACATTTTATTATTAAATATGTCATTCACACAAAAAGTTTCCAGAAAAGCAAAGGGTTACATGGTTTAAAGAATGATAATATTGAAAATACACTCATTTTCTTCCTCAGTTTAAGAAATAGAATACCAGTAATTTATATATCCCCCAATTATTTTACTGCAGAAATAATCACAATTCTAAATTCTATGTTAATGCTTCTCTGGATTTTCATATATATAAAGAGAGAGAGAAAGGGAGATGGAGAGAGAAACATTGATTTGAGAAAAACATCTATCAGCTGCTTCCTGCATGCCCCAAACAAGGGATGAAGCAATCAACCCGGGAATGTACCCTGACCCAGAATCAAACTAGTAACCTCTTGGGGTATCAGACAGCACTCCTCCAGCTGAGCTCACTGGCTGGGCTCCTTAATCGCTTAATAATTGTATATGCAATCCTAAACAATATATATACTTTACCTTTGCTTGGCTTTGGACTTTATATTAATACTAGAGGCCTGGTGCATGAAATTTGTGCATGGGGGTGGGGGTGTCACTCATCACAGCCTGCACCCTCTCCAATCTGGGACCCCTTGAGAGATGTCCAACTGCCTGTTTAGGCCCAATCCCACTGGTATTGGGCCTAAACCTGCAGTTGGGCATCCCTCTCACAATCCAGGACTGTTGGCTCCCAGCTACTCTCCTGCCTGCCTTCCTGATTGCCCCTAACCACTTCTGCCTATCAGCCTGATCACCCCCTAACCACTCCCATGCCAGCCTGATTGATGCCTAACTGAACTCCTGCCAGCCTGGTCACTCCTAACTGCCCTCCCTTTCAGGCCTAGTCCCCCTGAACTGCTCTCCCCTGCAGTCCTGGGTCCCCCCAAACTGCCCTTCCCTGCAGGCCTGGTCACCCCCACCTTCCCTCCTCTGCTTGCCTAGTCCCTCCCAACTGCCCTCCCCTGAGGGTCATCTTGTGGTGGCCATCTTGTTTCCACATGGGAGCAGTCATCTTTGGCCACATGGGGGCAGCCATCTTGTGTGTTGGAATGATGGTAAATTTGCATATTACTCTTTTATTAGATAGGATAGAGGCCTAGTTCATGGGTGGGGGCCAGCAGGTTTGCCCTAAAGAGTTTCCCTTGGGACATGGGGTGGTATGGGTGAGGGGCCTGTGGTGGTTTGCAGTCCAGTCACGCACACCAGTGACCCAAGTGGAGGCCCTGCTATCTGGGGTTTATTTATCTTCTATAATTGAAACTTTGTAGCCTTGAGTGTAGGCTTGGGCAGACCAGGGTGACAGGAAAAATTGGCTTCCTCTTTGGCCAGGAAAACCTATGGCTCCTGCTTGTTGCAGGTCTTTGGCCATAGGCATCTTGGTTGGGTTAATTTGCATACTCACTCCTGATTGGCTTATGGGCATTGCTTGTGGGTATAGCTGAGGTATGTTCAATTTGCATATTGCTCTTTTATGAGATAGGATGTTCTTGTACTGATTTCACTCATGCAAGATACTTTCACTAGATATATAATTCTGAATTAACAATTCTATTTTTCTTTAAACACTTTAGCTAACCTCCTAATTTCTGGTTTCAGTTCTTTCTATAATTGCTTCCTTATTTGTAATGTATCAATTTCATCTCTATAATTTATTTATAGCAATTGATTACTGTATATCTGAATATGATTTTATTTAAACTTTGAGAGGTTTCCCCTAACTTTTTTAATCTGTCAATTTAAGTCTTTCATCAAGTTTAGGAAGTAAGTTTCCAACAATTAATCTTTATTTTTTTATTTTTGCATCAATCACTTCCTTCTATCATTCAGGGAATTAAATGATACAAGTACAAAATAGTTTGATGTGGTATCACAAATTCCTTAGAATCTTACAGTTTTTTCTCACTAATTTCTTTTTTTATATTAAAATTGCTATTGACTATATTCAAATTAACTTATTTTTCATTTGGCATTGAGCCCATCCAGGATGTTTTTGTTTTGTTTTCACAATACTTTATTTTTCAGTTCTAAAATTTAGTTTTGCTTATTTTTATAGTGTTTGTATCTCTTCTGACAATTCTGTATTTTTATTCATTTCAAGATTAAGATAATATTGAATTTAACTTGAATTAGATATCTTTTAATTGTCTTTTCCCTTGAGAATTGGTCATATTTTTCTATTTCTTGAATTTTGAATAGTTTTTAATTGTATTCTGTTCATTTTTCGTATTATAGTGTGAACCTATAGGTTTTATTAAAATCTTCTGTTGATATTTTCTGTGTTTTTGTTTGTTTTACCTTGCAATCAACCTGCTTTGAATTAGAACTCAAGGTCTGATTACTTTGTGTCAGTTCAGTTTTCAAAGCCTCTGCTATGTTGTTGGTCTGCCCCTTGCAGGTATCCCTCAGAAGTTGGTTTCAGACCTGGGTAGAGGTTTACATAACGTGCATCACTTCTTTGAGTGTTTTCCATACATGTGCAGTTTGAATGTATGTCCAGACTTGTGTTGGTTCATACATAGTGTTCCTCTTTTCCAGTTCTTTTATTTTGGGAATTTCTCTTACAAGAAAAAAATGGGGTTCTCTTAGAATCTTAGCCTTTCCTGTTATAGATCAGTTCCATATAAGTGGGTGCACAGTCAGGGCCAAGAAGCAAGAGAAAAGAGTGGAAAATGGGGATGCCCCCTTACTCTTTGCATATAAGATGCCTCATTTCCAGGTTCTGTTAACCAAAGGTATGAAAGGGCTAAGAGAGAAAAGAAGAAAAATGTGAAGATACTTCCTGGCATGCTTGGGTCATTTTATTTGCTCCTCTAGTAGAACTGTGCACTTCTTTTAGAGATTTTTTTGTTTGTTTATTTTTCTACCCATTAAACTGTTACTTGATCAGGTCCACAATTAGATCAAAGTTAGGAGATGAAGAAAATAAAAGTATGAGACATACTGCCACCCTTAGATCATTCTTCAAATTTTGATTTCCCCAGTCCTTCTGCTATTATTTACTTTTGAACATCCTCATCTAGTTTTTTTTTTTTTCATTTTGTCTAAATATTTTACTTTTAATCAGTGAGAGTGATAGACTTTAGTTGGTTTAATTCATATTAGCAGAATTCAAAAATCCTTTTGTATTTTTTGTTGTTGTTGTTGATTCTTATATGGGTTATATTTTCAGGAATCTAACCATTTGATCTAAGATTTCACATTTAGCATCAGAAAGCATTTTAATATATTGAAATATTTTGTATCTTCTATAATTATGGTCTTCCCTTTTGCACTTGATGTTGTGTCTTTAAATTTTGTATTTATTGGTCTTACAAGAAGTTTATTTAATTAGGCTTCTAAAAAACTGGCTATTTAAATAATGTCTAATATGCTTTCTATTTAACTTTGGTTAGCTTTATAATTTTATAACAATTTGAATTTATTATTCTTTTTTGTTTTATAACTTCTTATTTTGAATACTTAGTACATGGACTATAAGCACATGGCTACAAGTTTTTAAGTACCATGTTAATTGCTTCCTACAAGTATCATTGTTATATTGTCTTACTCGTTTTATACTGAATATGTTTTAACATCTACTTTATTTTTTTAACTGATAAGTTCTTTTAATTTTTATATTTAGTTTTATTTCTTAGATGTCTTTCTTTAATTGTAAATGGCCATTGAAGGTTGTCTATATACCATTTCTTTAAATTGATTTATTTTTTAGCTATTTTATTTTTTAATTTCTTCATTTATTAAGGAATTACATATGTGTCCGCATCCCCCATGACCCATTCCAACCTCCCCCTCACCACTCATGCCCTCACCATCCTGGTGTCCATGTCCATTGATTAGGCTTATATGCATGCATACAAGTCTTTTGGTTGATCTCTTCCCCCTACCCCCACCCTCCCCTACCTTCCCTCTGAGGTTTGATAGTCAATGCTTCTCTGTCTCTGGATTTGTTTTTGTTCATAAGTTTATGATGTTCATTATATTTCATAAATGAGTGAGATCATGTGATACTTATCTTTCTTTGACTGGCATATTTCACTTAGCATAATGCTCTCCAGTTCCATCCATGCTCTAGTTTGAAGCAGACACCTTTTCCTCCTTTTCCTTCCTCTTCTTAAAGAATACCTTTCAGCATTTCATATAATACTGGTTTGGTGTTGATGAACTCCTTTAGCTTCTTCTTATATGTAAAGATCTTTATCTGATCTTAAATTCTGAATGATAGCTTCTCTGGGTAGAGTAATCTTGGTTGTAGGTTCTTGCTATTTATCACTTTGAAAATTTATTACCACTCCCAGCTGGCTTGCATAGTTTCTGTTGAGAAATCAGCTGACAATCTTATGGGGGCTCCCTTGTAGGTAATTAAGTGTTTTACTATTGCTACTTTTGTTATTCTCTCTTTGTCTTTTGCTCTTGGCATTTTAATTATGATGTGTCTTGGTGTGGTACTCTTTGGGTTGCTTTTGTTTGGGGTTTGTGCGCTTCTTAGACTTATAAGTCTATTTCTTTCACCAGGTGGGGTAAGTTTTCAGTCATTATTTCTTCAAATATGTTTTCAGTATCTTGCTCTCTCTCTTCTTCTGTCACCCCCATAATTCTGATGTTGGTATGCTTGAAGTTGTCCCAGAGGCTTCTTACACTATCCTCAAATTTTTGGATTCTTTTTTCTTTTTGCTTTTCCAGTTGAGTGTTTTTTGCTTCTTGGTATTTCAAATCTTTGACTTGATTGTTGCATTCCTCTTGTCTGCTAGTGGATCTCTGTTAAAAATATATATATATATTAGTCAGTGTATGTTTAATTTCTAGTTGATCCATTTTCATATTCTTGAAGGTCTCACTGAATTTACTGGCCTTTTCTAGGAACCTCTTGAAAAACCTTATAACCATGGTTTTGAACTTTATATACAGCATGCCCGACATTGGGGATTGAACCCAAACCTGGGCATGTGCCCTGACTGGAAATTGAACTGCAACCCCCTAATTCATAGGTCAATGGTTACCCACTGAGCTATGCTGGCCTGGTTTAGCTTACTCTGTAAGACTAGCTTGGCCTGAGTCTCTTGTTTATGCCTCTGGAAATCATGAGTACAATTTGAACTGTTTCCCAAGGTTGATATTAGGTAAGCACTGACCAATTCTCTACCATTTAAGAAAATTCCAATATTGTGACTAATAACTGTGGAAAATAGATAGTCATTGCTTTCCCATTAATGTATGCTTTACCAAAATATACCTCTGACCCTCATTTCATGTTTTGGTTTGAGTGCTCCCAGTTTACAAACTTTCTTTCAATCTGTGGGCACAATAAATGTTTACTAATTACTACTTATGATTCATTGGTTTTCCTTTGGCTCTTTCTGAACCTTGGACACAAGCATGGTTTCTGCCTATTTCTCTTTCTTTGGGGTGACTGGATGGAGTGCTCATGAAGATAAGGGGATTCTTTGCTAATGCTATTCTTTGGCACAGCTAATAAAAAGGGTAAATTCAAGATGCCATGATGATACCTACCAAAAAGACCTAACATAGTCTAAATCAAGCATGTCAAACTCTCAGTTGTGGGCCATATGTGGCCCAATAACAAATATTTTTTTGGTCTAGCCAATATAATAGTATGTAAGAAATATTTTAATAAAAATTTTGTAACCTAATTTTTACAATATCTTGTTATACATAATTATTGTTTTAAAAATATATTTTATTGATTTTTTACAGAGAGGAAGGGAGAAGGAGAGAACATTAGAAACATCAATGAGAGAGAAACATCAATCAGCTGTCTCCTGCATACACCCCACCGAGGATGTGCCCGCAGCCAAGGTACATGTCCTTGACCAGAATCAAACCTGGGACCTCTGAGTCTGCAGGCCCATGCTCCAGCCCTTAAGCCAAGTTTGTTTTCCTCCATTTCTTTCAATTGTGATCTCTTTCTTTGTCTCCGCATTTGTGCTGCTTCCCTGAGTTGATAGGGTAGCTTTGTGTGCTAGGTGTCTTGGACTCCCCTGTTACCTAAGATGGACACTCTTGGTGCACCACTTTGTGGACTGTGTGTACAGCCTTGTTGCAGTTAATTCTTGATTGTTGTTGATGTCACTGGGAGGAACTGACCTCCAGGCCAATTGGCTGTGAGGATCAGCTCTGTCTACCCTGGGAGACAGCCTTATGCTAAAAGACTTGGAAAATTGCAAAAGCCTCTGTGCTCAGCTTGGATGGAGCGGAGTTTCAGAGTGGAGCCAACAGCCTTGGCTTCCAGTCTGCCCCGCCCCATGAGATTCCTGGGTCTCAGTGTCTGCAGGCAATCACTACAAGCACCTCTGAGAAAAATGCACCTTCCAGTTTCTCCTGCTGCCAGTCTAGTCTCTCCCCCCGTGAATCCGGATTCCCAGATTTTCACCTGGCACTGGGGTTCCATGCAGTCGTAACTGGGTTTCAACACCGTCCGGAGCTCCTGTCTTCCCCCACCAGATCAAGCCAGCGGTACACTCAACAGTCTGTCCTCTCTGCATGCACTCGCACGTGTGCCTCTGGACCTCTGCCTTTTGCTGTTCCCCTGAGATTCCGCCTTAGAGTCCAGATCCCCCCTCCATGAGCCTGGGCCCCCCGGGTCTCGCCCAGAATTAGGATTCAGCACAGTCTGGAGCTTTTGTCTCCCTCCCACTATAGCATGCCAGCCAGACACTCAGATGCCCAGTCTTCTCCGGTCTGACCTCTCTGCATGCGTGTGTCTTCATACCTCAGGCTTTGCAGTTCCTCTGATTCTCCGTGTGTATTCCTGTTTCCTTTTTGTTGTAGAATTTCCAGTCAGCCAGCTTTCCTGTGGTTCTGGATAATGTCTGTTTTGTCTTTTAGTTGTATTTTTTAAATTGTTGTTTGAGATAGCAATTTAGGTGTTTACCTATGCCACCATCTTGGTTTTTCAATCCTTTAAATTTATTGATGCTAAATTTCTGACCTTGAATGTGCTCACTTTGTATAAATTTTGAGTGCATATTTAAGATAATGTGTAGTCTATAATTCCTTGTAAGATGCTGCCATTTACACCTATATAGATGAATTTTGGGAGTATCCTGCTAAGTGAAATAAGCCATAAAGACAAGAACCAAATGGTTTCATTCATATCAGACATGGGATATAAAACTTAAAGGAACAAATGAACAAACAAGCTTATATCCAACTAGTGGTGAGCAGAGGGGTTGAGAGGTAGGGGGAGGACAAAGAGGGTAAAGGGAGTCACATACATGGTGATGGCAACACACTAGGTTTTGTGTGATAAACACGAAATGGAGTATACGCATATCTTGTATTATATAGTTTTTCACATAAAACTTATATAATGTAATTAATCAATAAATTTAATTAAATTAAAAATACAATATAATGATTTATAGTCTATAATTCATTAAAAAGCATATTCTTATTATATCCCTTATATTAATCTTGATTTTTATATAATTTCATCTTCTCAATTTTTGCTGCTTGTTTTTGTATGTTTTCTTGTTCATTCTCATAATTACTAAAAATAAATTTATTATATTGTACCATGAGGGTGGATTTCTCTAATTATACTTGTGGTTATGTCAATTTTTATTTTATATGGTTTAAAGCTATTTTTAGTTGCCTTGAAGTTTATATTTTCATCAACCTCTTTTGTTATTGTATATTGATTGATCTTTTTTGTCACTAGCAATACCTTCTTAACTTTAAGACTAGTTTTTTTGAAATTAATACAGTTACACTTCCCTAACTTAAATTAATATTTGTTTGGAAGATGTTGTATTCCTTTTGCTTTTGAACTTTTAATGTTTTAATGTTTAAGAATGTCTCTTATTCTAATATTTATCCATATTTTATATGTATGGTAGATTTTTAAAATTATTTATTAAGTTAATATTTGTTTTGATTTTTCCACATATTTATCATTATAATTGTCATACATTCTCTCTTGCTGCTTAAATGTTCTTTCAGATCATTTTTGTCTGTCTAAACTACAAATCTCAAAGTATCTTCAATGATGCCTGCTGGTGATAAACCTTCTGAACTTCTGGTTAAAAAAAGTTTTTATTATATTTTCCTTCTTGAAAATTAATTACAATTATTTGCTCTAATCACAATGAAGACTATTAATCCACTTTCTTGTGGCTTCTATTATTGCTATGGGTATTAAGAGCAAAAACAGATCCAGAGACAGAGAAACATCGAACAGACCATCAAACCTCAGAGGGAAGGTAGGGGAGGGTGTGGGTAAGGGGGAGAGATCAACCAAAGGACTTCTATGCATGCATATAAGCCTAACCAATGGACACAGAAAACAGGGGTTGAGGGCATGAGTGGGTGGTTGGAGAGGTAATGAAAGGATAAGGACACATATGCAATATCATAATCAATAAAGAATTTTTTAAAAAATAATCTATCTATATGTTCACTTGCCATTACTTTCAAGGTAATCTCTACTTTATCTTATGTTTAAAATTGGCAATCTTTCTCTAACTGTCTTTATCTCTCTCTCTACTATTCATTTTATTGCTTCACTCTGAAATATCATTACATCCATTTTTTAAAAAGTTACCCTGCATATATATATTTATTTTGTATATTTTTGCCTCTCTGGGATGTTACAACATAATTCAAGGTGATGTTTTTAAATCTTCTTCCAGATCATTAATTCTCTCTTATTTTACGTTTAATATGATGTTAAATATGCACACTATTTAATATGCTGTTAAAAACCCAAAAAGTGCCCTAGCCAATTTTACTTACTGGATAGAGCATCAGCTAGTGGAATAGAAGGTGGCAGGCTCCAATTCTGTCAAGGGAATGTACCTGGGTTGCAGGCTCAATCCCCACCCTGGTCAGATGCATGTGCGAGGCAACTAGTCGATGTGTCTCTCTCACATGGATGTTTCTCTCTCTCTGACTCTCTCCCTCACTTTCATTCTCTCTTTTAAAAACTCAATGGAAAAATATATCAAAGTGTTAGGATTAACTAACTAATTAACTAACTAACTAAATAAATAAATAAACTTTAAAATAATGTCCTATTTTTTTAATTTTGCATTTAAATTGTTTTATTTTTCATTTGTAGTCTTCAAATATGATTGGGAATTGAATTTCTCTTTTTTCTCAAACTTACTTGGCAACTTCTGTTTTATTCACACACATGTGACATAGTTATTTCATTTTTGTTTTTCTTTTTGAGCCTTTGCAACTTGATTCTTCAGCTTATTTTACTTTTTTTTCTACTAGTTTTAACTCATGCTATGTTTTATGATTTTTGGACAGTATACTGATCTTTTTATTGTAACCTCTATTAAACTTCTTGAGAACTTGGCTGAAAATATGCTCCCCCAAAGGAATATATTTTTGCCTATAAGTCACTTATGAGCACTACCAATAATGCACCACATTAAAATAAAATGTCTGCTTTAGAATTTTGGAGCATATAGACATTAACCCCCATGAGGTTTTCTTTGCAGATTTGAACTATTTCGATGAAGAATTTTTCCATGTATCTGATATTTGGGTAGGCAATTTACTTTCTACCCTATCCTGTATAACTGTTTTCTCTTTTATCTTTTTTTAATGAATGTCAACTTTAGAGGCTCCAGCTTTATGTGGAAGTTCTCTTGCTAGACATCCAAATTAAGCAGACCATAGAATTAATTTTATGTCACTAACTTCATAGAGCTACAGTGACCTAAGTGCAAATTATCTTCAGTATCAGACAAATAAAAACAAATTAAAAACAAAATAACTAAAGAAAAGAAAGAAAAAGAAAAGGAATCTAGTTTCCTTCTCTCTTCTGCATAGGATTTTAGTTTTCACTTTACATTTGACCTCTGTAGCTTTCTTCCTTTTCTGACAATTATACAATTTTTAGTAAATGCATTTTAAAATTATGTTTTTAAACGTATTAGTTTCAATCAAGAGAGTTGTTCTGAGCATCTAGTCTGCTGTAATTCAGTTAAAATATAGTTTTAGAAAATGGAAAAACTGTAATAAAATGGCATTTGAAGAATATTAGTGGAAGTGTTATATGAAATAAATTAAAGGCCTTTCCCTGATTATTTCAAAGTAACAATTTTGTCTGTATAAAACCATAAAAAACACATTATTTGATATTTTCTAAACAATTGCAGGACACAATGGTATGATTTAATGTCAGCCAGATTACTAGTTAATAAATTTTGTAAAAGGTCTCATGAGATATTTAGTAATTCTTTCATTGTCTTCATTGCTAATAAATAAATGCAATTTTGTCAATCTATCCACCATTATCTATGTTCATGTAGTTGAAGGTAATAAAGACCAAACAAATTTTAAGAGATCTCTGATGATTAGGCAACAACCATAGAGTGTTTATCGTGAAAATACTTCATAGACATAATACCAGAGTGAGAACCACCTTATTTAAACTGGAATGATCTGAACTTACTTATAACTACTTTACGTGTAATGGTAACCTTAGTGAAACAATGATCGATGCTTTATACAGCTCTCTCACATACATACCAAAAAATTTTGGGTAGCTTTTATTTCTTCAAAGAGTCATCAAAGCTGGAAGGCTATAAATTTTCAAAAACTTGTAATTGAAATTTATTCCATTTTAGCTCAGCACTTTCTCTCATTTCCATTCATTGTACACGTTTCTTCAATCATTATTTGACCATCCATGTTCTGGCTACTGTTTGGGATAGGTTATTGCTAATAGTCAATCAGGAGGCTTAGGCTGAAGAATCCCCCAGAAACGAGATCAGAGGAGCATATTTCAAACTGGGAGTAGAACTGTTTATATATATATATATATATATATATATATATATATATATATATATATATATTTCACTCTTTATCTTTTTTTTTACTATTGATAAAGGTATTACATATGTGTCCTCATCCCCCCATTGTCCTCCATCCCACCAGGTGTGCTCTTACATCCCTGGTGTCCATGTCCATCACTTATGTTTATATGCATGTATACAAGTCCTTTAGTTGATCTCTCCCCCTACCCCAATCCTCCCCTACCTTCCCTCTGAACTTTGAGCATCCGAGTGATGCTTCTTTGTCTCTGAATCTGTTTTTCTTCATTGGATTATGTTGTTCATTATAATCCACTGATGAGTGAGATCATGTGATATTTTTCTCTGACTGACTTATTTTACTTAGCATAATGCTCTCCAGCTCTACCATTGCTGTTGCAGATGGTAAGAGTTTCTTCCTTTTTACCACAGTGTAGTATTTAATTGTGTAGCTGTACCACTGTTTTTTAATCCACTCATCTGCTGATGGGCACTTAGGCTGTTTCCAAATCTTAGCCATGGTGAATTGTGCTGCTATGAATATAGGAGTGCATATGTTCTTTCTGATTGGAATTTCTAGTTTCTTGGGATATAGTCCTAGAAGTGGGATCACTGGAACAAATGGGAGTTCCATTTTTAGTTTTTTGAGGAAAGTCCATACTGTTCTCCACAGTGGCTGTACCAGTCTGCATTCCAACCAACAGTGCAGGGGAGTTTCCTTTTCTCTGCATCTTTGCCATCACTTGTCATTTGTTGAATTGATGATGATAGCCATTCTGACAGGTGTGAGATCGTACTACATTGTCATTTTTATTTGAATCTCTTGGATAATTAGTGACTTTGAGCATATTTTCATATATCTCTTGACCCTCCTTATGTCTTCTTTTGAAAAGTATCTATTTAGGTCCATTGCCCCCCCCCCCTTTTTTACTATGTTGTTTATCTTCCTTTTGTTAAGTTGTATGAGTTCCCTGTATATGGTGGAGATTAAATCCTTATTGGTGATTACATTAACAAATATCTTCTCCCAATGCAGTGGGCTTTCTTGTTGTTTTGCTGATGGTTTCTTTTGCTGTGCAGAAACTTTTTATTTTGATATAGTCCCATTTGTTTATTTTCGCTTTAGTTTCCGTTGCTCTAGAAGCTGTATCAGTGAAGAAATTGTTTTGGCATATGTCTGAGATTTTACTGCCTGTAGATTTTCTAAGCTTTTTATGATTTCCCATCTTACATTTAAGTTCTTTACCTATTTTGAGTTTATTTTTGTGTATGGTGTAATTTGGTGGTCTAGTTTCATTTTTTGCATGTATCTGTCCAATTTTCCCAACACCATTCATTGCAGAGACTGTCTTGACTCCATTGTATGCTCTTGACTCCTTTGTCAAATATTTATTGAGCATAGTTGTTTGGGTCAATTTTTGGGTTCTCTATTATATTCTCTTGGTTTATATGTCTGTTCTTGTGCCAGTACCGGGCAGTTTTGAGAACAGTGGCTTTGTAATACAGTTTGATATCTGGTATTGAGATCCCTCTTACTTTGTTTTTCTTTCTCAGTATTGTTGCAGCTCTTCTGAGTCTTTTTTTATTCCAGATGAATTTTTGGAGTTTTTGTTCTAGGTCTGTGAAATATGCCATTGGTATTTTAATAGGGAATGAATTGAATCTTTGGGTAGTATGGATATTTTAGTGATGTTGATTCCATGAACACGGTATGTTATTCCATCTATGTGTGTTTTCCTCTACCTCTTTTTACAGTGTTCTGTCTGAGTACAGGTTTTTTTCCTTCTTAGTTAAGTTTATTCCTAGGTATCTTAATTTTTTTTGGTGTGATGGTAAATGGTATTGTTTTTTAATCTCTCTTTCTGTAAGTTCATTATTGGTGTATAGAAATGCCATAGATTCCTTGGCATTAATTTTGTGTTCTACTATATTCCATGAATTCATTTATTAAATCTAATATTTTAATGAAGTCTTTATGGTTTTCTATGTACAGTATCATGTCATCTGCAAAAAAATGACAATTTTACTTCTTTTTCAATTTGGGTGCCTTTTATTTTTCTGTCTTCTCTGATTACTGTGGCTAGCACTTCTAGTACTAGGTGGAACAAGACTGGTGAAAGTGGGCATCTCTGTCGTGTTCCTGTTCTTATGGGAAATTGTTTTAGTTTTTGCCCATTGAGTATGATTTTTAGCTGTAGGCCTGTCATATAGGGCTTTTCTAATGTTGAAGTATGATCCCTATATTCCCACTTTGCTGAGCATTTTTATCAGAAAAGGGTGTTGGGCTTTGTCAGATGCTTTTTCTGCATCAATTGATATGATTATGTGATTTTTGTCTCTCAATTTGTTTATGTGATATATCACATTTATTGATCTGTGTATCTTCTACCAGTCTTGCACCCCTGGATTAAATCCCACTTGATTGTGGTGTAAGATCTTTCTATTGTAATGTGGGATCCAGTATGCTAGAATTTTTTTGAGGATTTTAGCATCTATGTTCATCAGGGTTATTCACTCTTTATCTTGACCTTAGTAAATACATATTTTATTTCTGTTAAAATTAGAGCATTGTTGCCATCTTCCATAGGAAAAAAAATAGAATATTTAAGAAAAACAAGCTTATTTGTTGGGTTATACATACGGAACCAAGATATTTCAATATGTTGAAAATATGACATGCTTATTGTTATGCCTAGATTTCATGATCCCCAAAGACCACCAGGGAGCCAAAATGGATGCAATAGCATAGAACCTTTATTACAAGCCCGGGCTTGGCCTTCTGGCCCTGCCCTCGCAGCGGCAGGAAGCCAAAGAGAGAGCAAATTTCCCAAGCATGGTGATTTTGTTGGGAGGTAGGGCCAGACGCAAACCAATGAGTTGGCCGATTCCAATTGGTTGGGTGATGGCTGGGGCTAGTGATGCAAATAATCCCTAAAGCACGTGACCTGTCCTGACCTTTGCTCTTGATTGGAGCTCAAGTGCACAATCTTTCCCGATTGGCTAATTCAAAGAGAGGTTGGTCTTTGTGATTTTAAGATGGCAACCCCCAGGTAAGTTTCATGCGGCCAACATGGTGGCTGCCAAGTCACACAGTCCAAAATGGTCTTCATAGTCCCGCTCTGCCCTTTCACTGATATCATAGAAATAAATGTAATGTCTCACATTAAGCTAACTAAATAAAGCAAAGGGTAGTTGTGGTTTAAAGTAATACATATGGTTGACACATAATGAATGTAATTTCAGGCTTCATTCAGTTGGGGTGACAAACTTACTTTTTTATCACTCATCACAGAAATACTAGTAGTGTGTCCATGTTTAAATACTATGTTTTAAAGGAGACATAAACACATTGGAGAGGTAAAAAAAAAACCTGTTTTCAACATTTATGCTCTGTGAGGGATAATTAAAGAAACAGGATGTTACCTTGGAGAACCCTAGAATGAGGGTGTAGAAAAAGTGGGAAACGTAAGTGTACTAGAGTAGAAGTGAAAGAAATTGGCTTCTAGTGTTAGTCCTGGTCCTGTCCACACCACAGTGGTTTATTTTACAAATCTGAAATAAGAACATTTGTGTTGCTGATTAAGATCTCCTTTATCTTGACTTGTTATCATGTCAGAGACACTGATTAACATAAGAAAGACTTACTCAGAGTGATGATTCCTGAAAAGGAAATGGGTCACTTCAAATAACAATGAGTTTACTATCACTAGAAATATTTAAGGAGAAGAATGTTGAGGAAGAGTTTCATGGACAAGGTAAATAGTTGGGCTAGATCACCTCTAAAACCTTCATCAAACCATTGTAATAAACATAGTTATTAAATAACTGGAATAGAGCAAAAAGGAAGGCCAAATAGTATAGGCATGTTCAGTAAAGTCTGGGTGAAATAAGGAATGTAATGACCTGTCAGTCACACCTGGGAGTCACAGCAAGAGTGGGAAGATTTGAGATACTTAATCTCCTAAACAAAGGACTTCTCTCTTATGGTGTCTTGTGCTCTTGGGACTCTTGGGACACTTGTTGCAGGGGGCACACTCTCCTGGTTCCCCTATATTAGTGCACATGGCTCACAGCTATGTGGTCCCTACACAATGAATTTATGGACTGCAATTAGCCTAATGCTGTACTGAACCCAGCTCCAATGTGGGACAGAAACTTTGGATGGTGTCTCTGCTTCTAGCTCCACTGAATCCCCAGTTCCACCTCTTTCAGGACTGGATTAAGGGAAATGGGACTTTGGAAACCCAGGGATGTAATACCATGCAAATAAAGCTTTCTACCTCTTCTCATCTTCCTGTAGGGCCCACTGGAAATACTTATTCCTGCAGCACCCCAAGAATCCTATTACCACTAGCAACAGAGAAAAACAATCTATGCATTTCTCTAACAACAGAGGCAGTGGTGAAAATAGATTAGGAAGCAGTTTTGAATTTAAATAATGTTACATCCATATATCTTTATAATTTTTGTTATCAGATCCTGTATACTTCTTCTAAAAAGGGATTGTAAGGTTTAATATTATGTGTCAACTTGACTGAACCACAGAGTACCAGATAGTTAAAATTATTCTGGTTGTGTGTGGTGAGGATATGTCTGTAGAAATTTACATTTGAATGGTCAGATTGTGTAAAGCAGACTGCTTTACTCAATGTGAGTGGGCCTTATCCATCCATTGAAGGCCTAATAGAACACCAAGGTATAGTAAAGGAGAATTTGCTCTCGCTGTCTCCTTGTTTTAGAATGAAGAAATTTATCTCCTGACTTAAAAACTCAGACTTGAACTAGAATTTATACTAGCTGCTTTTCGGTTCTCAGGTCTCTGCACTCAGACTGGTTTTACATCACTGACTCTCCCGAGTTTCCAGTTTGCTAACTGCAGATCTTGGGACTTCTCAGCCTCCATAATCACATGAGTCAATTCCTTATAATAAATCTCTTTATATATTCTGTTTATCTGAGGAACCCTAATGTAGAGATTGTCTAAATATCTTACAGCTATATGTGATGTTATCAGGAAGTATTGGGAAACATATATACTGGTGTAGTAATATCTATACCATTCAGTGACAGTGTTAGAAGGGACAGAAAACTTAGATTTAAATTCTGGTTTTACTACTCACTTTCTTTATTACCTTTTTCTTGATTACTTTTTTATATATAAATATTGATATACTATCACTCACCTTAGCAGGGTTTATGCAAATTAAATGGCCTAATATACTGTCTAGTGTATTATATGGCTCAAAAAGAAGTGGTTGAATTTTGATAATATTTAGTTTAGACATATTCCATAGTTTTTTTGAGCTCTCACTCTGGATTCAAAGAGAAATGAGCTTAAATCAGGGTTATGTTATTTATGCTTTGTTTTATCTTGGACAATTTATATAAGCATTCTTAACATTGGTTTCTGTTAAAGAGTAGAAATTTTTGAGCTTGCTTCCTTCTAGTCAACTTAGCCTTGAATCCCATCTGCAATCCCTATCTTGCAAATAACCTTGCAAGATAGAACACTATCAGCTTTCTGATGAACAGAATGACCCTGAAGGAGAACTTAGATGGCGGCAAAGGTAAAACACCTATCTTTTGCGGTCATAATCAGCAATTTTAATACTACAACTTAAGGAAAGAACAAACACCTTCCAGAATCACCAGAAAGCTCGCCGAGTGAAAATTCCACAAATAAAGGTGAAGATAAGACACTGTGACTCAGAGGAGCGGCGGCGAACAGCGTTGAAAGATTCGCACTGAGAGAGGTTTGGAGTGCGCGCCGCGGAGAGGGCGGGCAGCTGAAAACGGCCAGTTTTCTCGAATGGGGAGACAAAGGCGTCCCACTGGACTGATTCTCCAGCTCTGGGAGAAGTCCAGAGAACCCACTATCACACGGGGTGAAAACTGGACAGTGGGAGGGCACGCCGAAGCTCGGGTGCTGCAGGGTCTCCCGGCTTATGGAGAAGGCAGCTCGCGCGAACAGCTGGGCTGCGTGACGGCGCAGAGAGCGCACCGCGACTTGCCTCTCATTCGGAAAACTGTCAGACTGCTTTGTTTTACAACCCTGGGTGAGACATTGCACATGCAGACTCATTTTGGGAAAGACTGAATTCCCTGGCAACCGGCAGCCGGTGGAGCTCCGCAGCGGCTCTCTCTCAGAGGTGCTGGCGGCCATTGCCCCCGGCACAGAGTCCCTGCCTGGGGCCGCATAGGGTGGAGCTAACGCTGTCTGCTTGCCCGGAGACTCCGCCCACCCAACCTGAGCACAGCTGAGCTTCACAGACAATTGGCCTGGAGGTCAACCCTCCAAGTGCTAACAACAATTAACTGAGCTTAACTTCAGCAAGACTGTGCAGCCCATATCCACCTCAGGTAACCAGGGAGGCTGAGCCACTATCCCTAGTAGGAAGTCTACAACACAAAGCTAATTGACCATCTCAGGGAAGCAGCCACCATGCAGCAACATGGAAAGAAATCAGATGTGAAAGAAATGGAGGAAAAAAACCGACTGGACATGGAATTCAGAACCACGGTTATAGGGTTTTTTAAGAGGCTCCAACAAAAGATCGAGGCCTATAAGGAAATAAGCAAGACCACAAAGGAAATGAATGAGTCCTACGAGAAAATGAACAACACCCTCAAGGATATAAAAGAGAGCTGCAAAGAAATGATCAAGACCAACGTGGAAATGATCAAGACCAACGTGGAAATGAATGAGTCCTACAAGGAAATGAAAGAAACCCTCAAGGATATAAAGCAGACTCTCAAGGATATGAAAAAGGACCAATCAGAAATTAAGCATACACTGACTGAAACAAAAAATATTGTACAAAGACCTAAAAGTGCCCTGGAGCACCCCAAGAACCAAGTTAAAGATTTGAAATACAAAGAGGTAAAATCCACTCAGCTGAAAAAGCAAGAAACCAAAAGAATCCAAAAAATTGAAGATAGTGTAAGGGGCCTCTGGGACAACCTCAAGCATACCAACATCCGAATTATTGGGGTGCCAGAAAAAGCGAGAGGCCAAGACAATGAAAACCTATTTGAAGAAATAGTGACTGAAAACTTCCTATACCTGATGAAAGAAATTGACTTAGGAGTCCAAGAAGTGCACCGAACCCCAATATATAGGAACCCTAAGAGGACCACACCGAGGCACATCATAATTAAAATGCCAAGAGCTAAAGACAAAGAGAGAATATTAAAAGCAGCAAGAGAGAAACAGTTGGTTACCTATAAGGGAGCACCCATACGACTGTCAGCGGATTTCTCAACAGAAACGATGCAGGCCAGACGGAAGTGGCAAGAAATATTCAAAGTGATGCACAGCAAGAATCTACAACCAAGATTACTCTATCCAGCTAAGATATCATTCAGAATTGAAGGTCAGATGAAGTACTTCACAGATAAGAAAAAGCTAAAGGAGTTCATCACCACCAAACCAACTTTATATGAAATGCTGAAAGATATTCTTTAAGAAGAGGAAGAAGAAAAAGGTAAAGATGAAAATTATGAACAACAAATACACATCTATCAACAAATGAGCATAAAAATCAAGTGAATTGATAGGCTGTTGAACAGGATAGACTGATGAATATAACAGAGACATGGACATAGAGAGGGAATGGACTGACAATTCTTGGGGAGAAAAGGGTTGTGGGAAGTGTAGCAAGAGACTGGACAAAAATCTAGCAACAATGGGAGAGGACAGTGGGGAGGGGGAGGTGAGTGTGGAGGGTGGGATAGGTACAGGGTGGAGGGGACCTATAGGGGGATAAAAAGGGGAAACAATGTAATTTATAAACTGAACAATAAAGAATAAATAAAATAAAAATATTTTGGTATCTCAAAAAAAAAAAAAAAGATGACCCTGTAAATAACATGGTCATCAATAACATGACCCTGGCATTACTTAAGAAAAACTGTTTTGTCTTAAATTGCTTGCTCTGCAAAAACAAGATGTGGTAAATGTGTTTAAAAGCAGTCCTGTACAAAGGGTTGGGGCTGCTTTCTGGACTACTTGCATGGAGAAAGGCAGAGCAGTCACCAGCTGGCTAATAAAGATTCCCTAAATTTTAATTTGGTCTGGACTACAGTGGTGGTTCACTTGTGTCTGCTCCACAACAGTTTCCTAATCAATAAAATGAGAATAATGATGACAATTTTCTAATCAGGTTGTTACAAAGAATAAATGGCATAATACACATAATATTATATAATATTCTTAGTAATGTTAGGCACTCTGGTAATGTTAGCTTTAATTAATTTTAATGGTTATAACTCCTGCACAACCTAAAGTATGTCTAATGAACTATTTTAGGGCCCATGTTGTAAGTTATCTATATAACCAGTTCTTGATAATATTTATCAAAGGTGAAAGAAAAAAAAAACTACAAGTAATAGTGACTAATGGGTGCTGTCCAAACATGTATATTTGTCTTAAAATACAGGCAGACATGCATGTTTTCCATCTTTTTCTCTGTGTCTGCTTTCTGCCCCTGCTCATAGCGGTGCAACAGCCTTGGAGGAGGAGAAGGGCAAGGATTGAAAGGTGATTGTATGTAGTGAGGGGAATTAAGGCCAGGACAAGAGAAGAGAGAAGAGTCAAGAGGACTGAGGTCTCCTGACTTCATCCGTATATGTCATTTAAGAACATTCACATAATTTCAGAGCAGTCATGTCAGAAATTTTTATAGTGAATCATTTTCATTTTTCCAAGTGTATTTCCCAGGATATAGATCAAAGATATGTAAGACAGACATAAGAAAGAATGTGAAATATAATGAAGTTCATGCCTTAACCCATTCTATCTTCTTGCTTTTTTAAAATGTCACACATACAATTGGCTGAAGAATCTGTGCAATGTAGGAAGGTCAGGGAGTGGAAACACAAATCGTGAAGATACCTTTGCCAGCATTTGAGAAATGAAACATGAATAAGAGAGTTCTGTCAATCAATGTTTCTGAAATTTCTTCTTCATTTAACAGGCACCACCAACCAACAAAATACTATTGAGTTCAATTGAGTAAATGAGCTGCAAATCCTGTCTCCTCCACACTTGAGGACAGAAAGAACTCTAGTCAAAGAACTGTGACTGCAGTTTGAATAAAAACATGGCCAGAGATAAGGTTCTTTAAAAGAGAAAATCATTTGCAGAATACAAGAAAGCAAATGAGAACAGATAGAAATGGACAAATTCATTAAAGATAATATAATAAAAAATTAGCAGCTTCTCCTGGTTTTCTTTGTAGAAGAGATAGTGTGTGTGAAGCAAGGGACTTGTTATCCTGCTCCTTGCAGATAATTCATAAAGAACAGGAACTGTGAATGGAGTGGTGCTGCTTAGAGACTAGCCCATCAGTTAGCACCACTCACTGCTTACATAATAGGGAGACATTTGAAAGATTCTCAGTATGTTTTAGAAGTCTTTCCATAGCCAACATACTAAATGCACAATTGGTCAGAATGGATTTTCTTCTATTTTTACACACTTTGCCTTTCAGACACTCAAAGTGGGAATATTGAAGGACAGATATCATGCCAGAGACAAAGGTGCATCATCTTCAGGTAAAACAAAACAAAACAAACAAAAACAGAAAAGGAGCAACAGGAGAGAGACACAACACTTTTTTTTTCTGTATAGATGTAATAGAAAGGACTTTATTTTTAAGGGAAATTCATTCAGCCATTGATTACAGAGCCATTTCTCTCAGTACTCCTTTCTTCCTACCTACGAATCTGAAACACAACATGATTAGGATAATGCTAAAATAAAAAACACTGGTTCATCAACTAGGGAACAAAACACACTTAATTGCTTGACACTTTATTGAACGCAAAGCAAGATTAGGTGTCTTTGCCTTCCTGGTAGAGCTAAAGCAGGAGCCCAGGGAGGGGAAGACTGCACAGCTTTCCTTTGTGGGGAAGATGTGCGCCCCCTATAGTCCCATTTTGTTGTGGAAAGACTAACCCATGTTCTTTCGGTTGCCATAGCCCCTAGGATGGGTGTCCTTCCAGTCATCCCACTCCTGTGCTTGGTGGAGTGTTTGCTCATCATCCTCTTCCTCCCTTTGTTCTTGATCTTCTTGTTGAGCTGCTCTTTTGGCCTCTGATGTTGTTCTGGCTATTCCCTGATCTGGTAAAGCTCCCAACTTCCGATGCTGATCATACCAGTCATTCACTGTCATGGTTGCCAGACTTGGATAACCAGCTCCAAATACTTTGGCTTGGACTGCATCCCGAGTGAGAATAAAGGGTTTCACTGCAGGCCTAGATGGACGAGATGAGTGAGAAGTTGATGCCTCTTTTGAAGAGTCTTTCCCTCTCAGGATATTCATCTCCTGGTCAATGCTCTCAATCTCTTCTAAACAGATACCAATCCACCATGGAAGGTGAAGGAGGTAATACTCACGAACATGCTCATCATCTGCTTCACCAGTTTCCACGACAGATTTCATTTCAGACAACCTATGCTCCATCTCCTTCTTCTGCTTGTATCTCTCTATTTTAGCCTTTCTTTGAGATGCCATAGCAATGAGGCTAGGATGGGCTGTGTTATTTTCAGCTGAGTTGTTCCTGATTTTGGGCAACTCAAACTCTGCCACATGATAGTGCTGGCACTGAGTTAAGTAGTTTAAAAAGTGTTCTCGAGCCCATTGCAAATTATCTAAGCGCTTGCTGGGGTTGCCTTGTTTCATGGCGAGGGCTCCTTGAAATGCTGGCACCATCAGGTACTTCAGGTCGGTGCAAGCAATCTCTTCCAAATCTTCATTTTGGCTGAACAAGTCGAGCTGCGCTAACATTTCGGCAGCCTGCTTAAGGAGCTGGAGTCCTTTCAACACCTTCTCTTGGACTGCCCGAGAACCGGTGGGCTCAGTCGCTACTTCCACTTCATCCAGAAGCCGTCTGCTGATATCAAACAGCTCGGGTAGCCTTGGCAGAGGTAACTCGTCTTCTTCGGCCGCGGCCATCTTGAGGGAGGGAGGACGAGACACAACACTTTAAACATGACAAATACTAAATACTGCTGAGATCAGCTTGTGTTTTTGTTTGTTTGTTTGTTTGTTTGTTTTTTTTTGTGTGTGTGTGTGTGTGTAGAGATCACTTTTAGTTCATTTTTCTAGGGGAAAATTGTTCCACACCCTGAATGTAGGTCTTCCCTTTCAATAATCTTTAAGTTTAGAAAACCTACACCAAAAAGAGTAAACACATGTAATACTCTGTGTAGTGAACATCTACAATACGCCAGTTGTTGAGCTAAATGATGTACGTATGCATATATATATATATATATATATATATATATATATACACATATATTTAGCTTTCTTTTTTCCCACAACATACTAATGAGACATGCACAATTGTTATTCTCTTTTTACACATGATGATGCTAAAAATAGCTTATGTAATAACTTTTAAATCATACAGTAAGTGAATGGGAGACTTAATTTGAATCTAAATCTGGCTGACTACAAAACTCATGGTTTAGATTACATCTGCCTCTCCAGTCTGGCTACTACTGACTTCAAAGTTAATACATTAGTGACCACTGACAGCAGCTTTTCAGTATGTGTGTGGTGAAAAGGTTTCATGGTTTCACAGCATACTTACTGACAGAAATGGCTGTCTACCCCCTCTCTTCTTTCTGCCAGTTTGTCTGTGTGACTAATGCGGGAAGCCAGACATTGCCTCACCAATAGAGATGTAAATAAAACAAACAGGAAACCTGGTCAAAGCTTAATGGTACTGTTTACCCATTGTTTAGGTGAGACATTAGTTACCCCTCCTTTAGTCTTATGTTAAGTATGAACTGTTTACTCATTGTTTAGGTGAGACATTGGTAATTGTAAAAGCTTCCACACCTTTTGTCTTACGTTAATTATTGCTGGTTGATTTCATTGTTGGCATTTCCTGACCTAAAGGATAATGATGTATCACTTGGCCCTAATAAAAGGGGATAGGAAAACCAGAGGGGGGGGGGCAGTCCCTCCACTAGAAGTGGGCTCCCTCCCGGCCCTCAAGATTCCCCAAAATTAATGCTTTTCTAGTCTCTTTTCATTTGTGTGCGGCCTTCTCCAGATGCTGAACCCTGACATGGGAACTCTGGACACGCAGGACGTGAAAAGGATTTCCACACTAATACACTCCTTTCAGTAATCCAGGCTGAAGTTCTTCCAATGGGGAGCTTGCTATTGGGAAACAAGAAGGTTTTTCTGAATTCTCACCAGTTCTTTTTCAGATCAACTGCCACAAATCCAGCACTCTCAATTGTCATGAAGGCATATGGATGAAGATGATAACTGTCTGTCTACATTAAGTAGGAATTGAGAAGCCTTGAAGGATAAATTTGCTTTCTTAATGATCTAATCTGTTTAGAGTTCATCTATGGAGAATAAGCATCTGATTATATCCCCTTTTGTCCTGTATATAATTGTTCCATATGTGTCATTTTCATTTTATCAGACTGTATGAACTCTTTGGGACCAGGGAATGTGCCTTACAATTCTTCTTTATTATCCCTCATCTAACTAGAAGCATGGTGTTATACAAAGACTTGAGAAGGAGAATGATTCAAATACTGTGTCAGTTGGTTTTTACTGAATAAAATCACTCCAAAATTTAGTTACTTCAATCAATAACTATTAGTTTGGTTCTGTATGTTGGTAGTTTGTGCTAGGCTTAGCTAGGCAGCCTTGATATCTGCTGGAGTAAAACATGTGTATGCAAATAGCTGCCAATTAACCAGGCACTTCCCTTTTGAAGGTCTGGTTGACTGCTGGCTCTGGCAATGTGATTACAATAGGGTGGGGGAAGCAAACTAGGCTTTGTGTTTCTCTTCATGTAGTAGACAGGTCTGAAAGGATTCTAAAAGTGAGAGTGAACTTTTATAAGAGTTCTTTTAGTCTAGGATAAAAAATGGCTAAGTTGCTGTCATATTTCATTGGCCAAAGGAAGTAAAAAAGACAGCCTAAGAATGAAAGGTTTCTGATATCCACATCTTGGTCAGAAAGTTGAAAAATTGCATTCTACCAGAAATGGTTCAAAATTGTTAACCACCTATTTTCTGAGAAGCACTTTTTAAAAATATATATATATTTTTATTGTTTAAAGTATTATAAATAGTAGTACATATGTTTCCTCCCCCCACCCCCCGCCACTGAGCTCAGGGCAGCCTCCCCTAACCCCTAGCATATGCCCTCACCTGCCCCTCCCAGTCTCTTGTATCCTTGGTTATGCTTATGTGCATGCATACAAGTCCTTCGGTTGATCTCTTACAGCCCCTGCCCCCCACCCTCCCCTGCCTTCCCACTGTAGTTTGACAGTCTGTTCAATGCTTCTTTGCCTTTGTATCTATTTTCCCCGTTTCTTTTCTTTAAAAAAATCTTGCTTCTGCATACTAGAAATGAACATATAATAACACAAAAAAAAATGTTTAAGTCTCAGTTTCAATGTCTAACAGTTCTCAGTCCCAGTTTCAATGTCAAATAGTTCCTTATGTGTACATGTCAACAATGGTATCTGGATGGTGGACAAATGGTGGGAATGCAGGTTCCACCCTCTCTGGTTTGGTCCTGGGCATTAAGAACATATTAACAAGATGTTTGGAGGACTCATATAACTTGTCCAAACTCACACAAGTGAGTGACTTAGATTTGGCCAAATCTAAACACAGTGTTTTTTCCTGCCACTCAAAACTGTCTATTAAAAATTGTGTGTAGGAGGGACCAAGATGGCAGCATAGGTAAACACCTATACTGCTGACCAGCACCACAATTTCAAAACTACAACAAAAAGACAAAATGGACATCATCCAGAACCATTGGAAAGCTGGCTGAGTGGAAATTCTACAACTAGAAGGAAAGATAAAAGGACACTGAGACTCATAGAAAATGCAAAGGGCAGAGTTGAGGAGACTCAGAGACAGAGGTTCACGGACGCGGTAATGTGCATGAGCAGAAAGGGCGGGTGGCTGAATACCCACTGGTTTTCTGGAACAGGGAGGGAGACAAAGGTTCTGCACTGGGCTGAACGCCAGTTCTGGGTGAGTTTCAGGGAACCCAGACTCATACGAGGTGAAATTGGACTGTCAGGAGGAAGCATACTGAAACTCAGGAGCTGCAGAGGTGCTCTAGCTTGTGGAGAGGGTGCGTGGCTGGGTCTCTCATTCAGGAGGGGAAAAAAAACAAACCTCCGGAATGCATTGTATTCCAGTTATGGGTGAGAATTTGGGTATCCCAGACTCATTGGGGAGAAACTGGACTGTCTGGCAGTGGGCAAAAATCAAGGGCAGCTTTCTCTCAGAGGTGCATGCAGCCATTGCCATACGCCACAGAGACCCAGGCACTACTTAAGGAGGGGCTGATGGGAAACCAAGGCTGAATGCTCAGCCCTGAGACTCTGCCCCATCCAAGCTGAGCACAGAGGCTCTACCAGAATAAACACAGTTGATTCTCACAGCCAATTGGCCTGGAAGTCAACCCCTCCCAGTGATACCAACAACAATCTAGACTTAAATACAACAAGACTGTGCAACTCATAAAGGGCTGCACCAAGGGTATCCACTTCAGGTAACTAGGGAGGCTGAGCCACTGTCCCCCAGAGGACACCTACTACACAAAGCTACTTGACCAATTCAGGGAAACAGCCAAAATGTGGAGACAAGGAAACAGATCACAATAGAAAGAAATGGTGGAGGGAAAAAATGACTGGACATAGAGTTAAAAAACCATGGCTATAAGGTTTTTCAAGAGGTTCCTAGAAAAGGCCAATAAGTTTAATGAAACCCTCGAGCATATGAAAAAGGACCAACTAGAAATTAATCATACACTGCCTGAAATAAAAATATTATACAGAGACCTAAGCAGACTAGAGGACCACAAGAATCAAGTACAAGATTTGATATATAAAGAAGCAAAAACCACTCAGCCAGAAAAGCAAAAATCAAAAACAATCCAAAAAATGAAAGTAATGTAAGGAGCTTCTGGGGCAACCTCAAGCATACCAATATCCGTATTATGGGGGTGGGGGGCAGAAAAAGAGAGAGATCAAGATACTGAAAACCTATTTGAAGAAATGGTGACTGAAAACTTCCCCCACCTGGTGAAAGAAATAGACTTAAAAGTCCAGGAAGTGCATAGAAACGCCAAAAAAATAAATCCAAAGAGGACCACACCAAGACACATCATAATTAAAATGTAAAGAGCAAAAGACAAAGATAGAATATTAAAAGCAGCAAGAGAAAAACAGTTACCTAAAAAGGAGGACCCATAAGATTATCAGCTGATTTCTCAACAGAAACTATCCAGGCCAGATGGGAATGGCAAGAAATATTCAAAGTGATGAATAGCAAGAACCTAAAACCAAGATTACTCTACCCAGAGAAGCTATCATTCAGAATTGCAGGTCAGATAAAGTGCTTCACAGATAGAAAAAACTAAGAGAGTTCATCACTGCCAAACCAATATTATATGAAATGCTAAAAGCTATTCTTTAAGAAGAGGAAGAAGAAGAAAAAGGTAAAGATAAAAATTACAAACAACAACTACATGTCTATCAACAAGTGAATCTAAAAAATCAAATGAATTAAAAATATGATGAACAGAATAAACTGGTGAATATAATAGAATCAGGGGCATAGAAAGGGAATGGATTGACAATTCTTGGGGGGAAAGGGGGGGGTGGTAGGTCCAAGAAGTGACTGAACAAAAATCATACACTTATGGATGAGGACAGTGTCTGGGAGGTAAGGGCAGAGTATGGGGTGGGTACTAGGTGGAAGGGAGCTATGGGGGGTAAAAAAGGAACATTGTAATAATATGAACAATAATGATTCATTAAATTAAAAAAAACTGTGTAAAAAACAATATCTCAGTCAATTTGCTCAATATATTACTTTGAGCAACACTTATTTGGCTACCATAAGTTAAAACATAAATGATTTTTATCCACATATTTCAATGATGATTACAACTTGGGCATTGGAGTTCAATCCATTACTCCCCACTTACTACCTCACTAGTTCCGGGTATATAGAATATTTGAGTCTCAAAAATCCTATCTGTAAAATGGAGGAATCAATAAAACCCATCATAAAAATCTCTTATGAAAATTATACTAATACATATGGAGTATGACACAAGACAATAAATAAAGTCACATGTATATATTACATACATATTCATATATATCCATATATATTTATGTAAGTAACATCTGTCAAGTGATATACTAATGGCATTTTCCTTTAATACATCAGAGAACCAGCCTATTCTATCTAATAAAAGAATAATATGCAAATTGACCATACCTCTGATACATCCACAAGCCACACCCACAAGCCAATCAGGAGCAAATAAACCCCAACCAAGATGGCTGACACCACTGAGAGCAGGAGGGAGGCTGGGGTTTACCCTGCAATGGAGGAAGCCGAGCTTCCTACCTGCCCTTGGAATCCTAGGCCTCCAATCAATGCTACAAAGTTTCAAATATAGAAGATATATATATCCCAATAAAAATTGCAGCAGGCATGGATCAGGAGAGAGCAGAGACTAGTGTTTCCCGGGTGATGGAGGAAGCCAAGCTTCATTTATCTCTGCTCTGATCTTTACTATTGCCTTCCTTCTGCTTACACTGGGATTTTCTTGTTGTTCTCTTTCTACCTCTTTGAGTTGTTGGGTTAGATAATTTATTGCCACTGTTTCTTCCTTTTTTGCAGTAGGATTGTAGAGCTATGAACTTCCCTCTCAAAACTGATTTTGTTGTGTCCCATAGATTTTGGACTGTTGTGCTATCATTGTCATTTGTCTCCATGATGTTTTCTAACTCTTCATTGATCTCTCTGGTAACGCAGTCATTGTTTAATAGCATGCTGTTTAGTCTCCAAGTGGTTGATTTATTTGGATTGTTTTTATTGTAGTTGATTTCCAGCTTTATGCCACTGTGACCTGAGAAGATGCTTGAAATTATTTCTATGTTCTTGAATCTGGAGAAACTTTGCCTATGACCCAACATATGGTCTATCTTTGAGAATGACCAATGGGCACTTGAAAAGAATATATATTCTGTGGTTTTGGGGTGAATTGATCTGGAGATATCAATTAATTCCATGTGGTCTAGTGAGTCATTGAGGATTGATGTTTCTTTACTGATTTTTTGTTTAGAGGATTTGTCCAATGGTGATAGTGGGGTATTGAAGTCTTCTACTATGATTGCATTGCTGTCTATCTCTCCCTTGATATCCTCCCAGAGTTTTTTTATATATTTGGGTGCTCCTGTATTGGGTGCATATATGTTTACCAGAGTTATTTCTTCTTGTTCCCTTTAGTATTATGAAGTATCCCTCTTTATCTCTTGTTATGTCCTTCACTTTGCGATATAAGTATTGCTACCCCATTTTTTCCCCTTTCCATTCACCTGAAGAACTTATTTTCCATCCTTTCACCCTCAGTCTGGGTGCGTCTTTTTTTCGGAGGTGGGTTTCTGGTAGACAGCAGATACATGGGTCGTGTTTTCTTATCCAGTCCATTACACTATGTCTTTTGATTGGATCATTTAATCCATTTACATTTGAAGTTATTATTGAAAGGTACTTATTTGTGGCCACTTTTGCTCTTTACCCCTCTGTTCCTTCTTTGCTTCCTATTTCTTTTTACAGCAGACCCTCTAGCATTTCTTGCATTGCTGGTTTGGTGGTAATGAATTCCCTTACACCTTTTATGTCTGTGAAGCTCATGATTGGACCTGCAATTTTGACTGATAGCCTTGCTGGGTACAGTATTCTAGGATTCAGTCCCTACCTTTGCATGACTTTGTATATTTCATTCCATTGCCTTCTGGCCTGATAAGTTTTTGTTGAGAAATCACTTGTTAGTCTGATGTGGGTTCCTTTGTAGGTGACCTTCTGTCTCTCTCTGGTGGCTTTTAAGATTTTTACTTTGTCATTTGTGTTTGCCAATTTAATTATAATGTGCCTTGGCATAGGTCTTTTGGGGTTGATTTTGCTTGGGACAATGTGAGCTTTTTGGATTTGTGTGGGTATTTTCTTTCTATATCAGGGAAATTTTCTGTCATTATTTCTTCCAACAGGTTTTTTATTTCTTGCTCAGTTTCCTTTCCTTCTGGAAGCCCAATTTTATGGATGTTGTTTTGTTTCATGTTGTCCCAAAGTTCCCTTAGGCTCTCCTGCTTTTTTTTTTCTAGAAGCTGCTCTGCTTGGGTATTTTTTCCTACCTTGTGTTCTAGCTCACTTATGTGGTCCTCTGCTTCTTCTATTCTACTCTTGATACTTTCTATTGAGTTCTTTACTTCAGCAATGTCACTTTTCATTTCTTCTTGGCTCTTCTTCATTTCCTCTTGGTTCTTACTCATATTGTCAAAATTGTCTTCCATTCTTTTTAGCCACCTTATGACCATTTCTCTGAATTCTTTCTCTGACAGGTTGCTAACTTCCATTTCATTTACCTCCTTTTCTTGTGAGGCTTGTTTTTCTTTCCTATGTGGGCTGTTTCTTTGTCTCCCCGTGGTCCCTCTTCTCTGTGTATCTGGTTATGTAATTCTCACTCTCCTGCGTTGATTTAAAGGCACAAAATACAACACAACCAGGTGCAACGCACCAGGCACTTAACAGGAATGTAGTCACAGTATTGTTAACTCCAAATAACAGTGAACAACCAAGAAAGGCAAATTTGGAGATAGCAGAGAAAGAAGAAAGAGAAAACACACACACACACACACACACACACACACACACACACACACACACACACTCACACATCCACACAAAAAAGAGAGGCAGGAATGCCAAAATGATATTGAGAAAAGGGAAAGTAGTAAAATAAAAAAGGACGAAAAGGGGAATAAACTATTAATGTGGGTGAAAACTCCTAAAGAACAGCTACTAATCTGCACAAAAGCCAGCAACAAGTACCTGGAGATTGATACAAACTACATACAACAACCAATATCAAAGGAGTTGAGGGAACACAGAGACAAAAATGTATCAAAAAATGCAAATGAGAACAACAAAACAAAAAACAACACCAAAAAAAAAACAACCCTCAAAACAAACCAAAAGAAAAGAATAACTAAACTAATTTCACAAACCTGCATAAAAAATCAATATAATCAACAGTCAAGTAAATAACAACAACAGGACAGAGTGAAAAACAGTTTAGGATAGTGAAGTCAGAGAATTGAGAGGTATGTATGGACTTGGAGTAAGTGGTTGGAAATTAGATATATAAGTGGGGAAAAAAGAAAGAATAAGGTAAATCTAAACTGGGGAAAGTGTCAGAAAAATTAGGCACTAAATAGGGAAAAGGTTAGCAAGAGAGTGGTGGCATAAAGGTGAAGTTGAGGTACAGTAAAAAGAAACTAAAGGGTAGATGAGAATAGACTGTAGAACACTAATCCCAAAGTAGAATAAAGAGAAAATAAAATCAATCCTTAATTTGTGTTACACAAGAGTCAATTTGTACTCATCCCCTGGGTGGCAGTGTTTCTAAATTGACCCCTGGGTCTATTGTTCCTCTCTTGCCTGAACTAACATCCCACTATCCCTTTGGTATTCAATACTGATTTGTGGGAATGGGCTGCCCCAGAACTGCCTCTCTAATGGAGACTGCTGACTTTTATCTCCAGGCTCCAAAAATAGTTCTCCCCTGCGGTCTCTCAGGTTATCCCCCACCAGGGGATCCCACGATCCTGGTTTAGCATTCAGAAGCTCGGATTAGGAGAGGAAAAAACGCAAGTGTGCAAATTCAGGTTCTGCACTTATGTCTGCGCAAATCCCCTTTCCCCCTTGGGTTTAGCAGCCAGGACCTTCCCAAAATTTTTGGGCTCCCCTCCTCTGTTAGGTCCAAATGGGTTGCTTTCTAGGAATTCGCTCTGCCACCAGCTCCTAGGGCTCTCTTCCCCGTTTATCAGCTCCAACATCCATAGACTTTATTTCAGGCACAGTTCTTCTGGCTCTGCCAGCTCCCTAGGTATTGTGCCCAAAATAACCCCAGGGGAAATTTGACCTTTCTATGCCAGAATGCAGAGCTCCTTTGAATCTGCATGTCTGCACCAACTGGGCACCGGTGTTCCGGGGGTCTCAGCCACCAAGTGGGGACTGCAGCTGTATGTTTTCAGGCCCTTCCCCTTCAAGATGGCATGGTCCATCTCTGAGCCTGTGTACTATATATATATATATATATATATATATATATATATATATATATGCATATGCATACGGGTGCCCTTTGCAGGAGTTTCTATGCCACAAGCTATTTTCTTTTAGAAAAATCAGAATTTCTCAAATATGTATTCATGTTAACATCATCTCAAGAATTATTTTAAAATACAGATTTTAATTCTGCCCTAAACCAAGCAAGTCAGTGTGTCATAATATTGGACTTAGGGGACTGACTACTTAAAAAAAAACACAACACCTCTAGGTGATATGTATGGCTCCATTCTGAAATTAATAATTGGGTTATAGGTGACTTCAAATTCCTTTTCTAGTTCCAACATGTAATTATTTATTATAGTTTATTAAGATAAGAAACAATGAAGTTTAGGAGTTCTGCTAAATGCTAATATAACTGAGTCAGTGAAAAAATTCACCTTGTTCATCTAACCTTTTCCAAGAAATATAACAACTGTCTTTTGTTGTACTTGATTTTAAAGTCAAACAAATATATAAAAAGCATCTGGTTTTATCAGCATTTATGCTAAGGGATTCTTAGTTTTGTGATTATTTCCCTTTTATTTATACACTAAAGACCTGGTGCATGAAATTTGTGCATGGTGACGGGGGGTGTAGGGGTCGCTGCACCCTCTACAATCTGGGACCCCTCAGACATCCCTCTCATAATCTGGGACCACTAGTTCTTAACTGCTCACCTGCCTGCCTGCCTGATCACCCCTAACAGCTCCCCCTGCTGGCCTTGTCACCCCTACCTGACACCCCCTTCCTAACTGCTCACCTGCCTGCCTGGCCTGGTTGCCCTTTACTGCCCCCCATGCTAGTCTGGTTTACCCCAACTATCCTCCCTGTGGGCTTGATCATCCCACGCTACCTGCTGCTTGGTGGCTTGGTCAGCCCTCACTAATGCCCCTACTGGCCTAGTTTCCCCCCACAGCCTGTTCAGTCCATTTGGTTGTGATGGTCGCTTAGGCTTATAGATAGATAGATAGATAGATAGATAGATAGATAGATAGATAGATATAGATAGATAGATAGATAGATAGATAGATAGATAGATAAGTGAGAGCATGCAATTTTAACATAATGGCTGTAAAACAGGAACTCTTGAGCAAATTAACAATTGTTTTTAGAAGTTTTGCTGACAGTACTTTCTCAGTAAGCTTTCAGTGGCACATATGGGTGTCAGTTTTAATTCTATGTATGCATTTTTTTTTCTTATAAGTAGAAAGTTCTTTTTTTTATTGATTTTTTGGCAGTATAACTTATAATTAATAGTAGTACATGTTTTCCTTTCCACCTCCCCCTAATATTCCCCCCAGCCTCCCCTACCCCCCAGCACATATCCCCACCTTCCCCCCACCCCGCCCCAGTGTCTCTCATTCATTGGTTATGCTCATATGCATGCATACAGGTTCTTCAGTTGATCTCCCCCCGCATCCGCCTCCTATCCACCGAAGCCTTCCCCTGTAGCTTGACAGCCTGTTCAAGGCCATCCTGCCTCTATTTCAATCACTCTCCCCTGTTTCTTTTCTTCAAAAATATCTTGCCTCTGCATACTAGAAATAAATGTATAAGAACAAAAAATGTTTCAGTCTCAGTTTCAATGTCCAACTGTTCTGAGTCCCAGTTTCAGTGTCAAATAATTCTTTATTGTCAGCAATGGTATCCAGATGGTGGACACATCGTGGCAATGCAAGATCCATCCTCTCTGGTTTAGTCCTGGGCTGCCTGCAGACATGCATAGCTGCCAACTGCTAGCATGGCACGGTGTCGTCAGTGTCCCACATCTCTGGACCATCCTTGTGACTGGAACAGAACCGTCAATTCCTCACAGTCGCAGGAACCCACATGGTCTTGGAGTTATTCTCTGAAAACACACAAACACATTCTCGACCAAAAGTTAACAAAGGGATCCTCTATGCAAAATAGACTTGGGATTCTTTTTAATTTTTGCCTAAATGATTTTCCTTTGGCTTATTTTGACACCATGTGTGTTTTTTCATGGGTGTCCTACAGTTGGTTTTAAAAATGGAATTTACTTTACTGGAGTAAGAATTTTCTAGATGTATTTTACTTACTCGATATTTTTTTTCCTTACATGATATCACCCCACTGCCCCCTCCCTTTTTTTGATTAATGGGGGCTTTTGGAACTTTTATATTGCAGTCTTGGTAATTTTAAATTTTATTTTTTGCACACAGATATGACTGCTTTAGGTTCTTTGGATGTTAGGCAATTTTACAGTGAGATGAACTACTAATAGATTTTTTTAGTTACTGTTTTAGGAAAAGCTTTTTGTCCAGTACATTACAATTTTCTTGAGTATTCACTTATTTTACTTGGCCAATTTAAAGTAATATGAAAACTTGATTACTATTTTCCTGTCAATTTTAATACTCAAGCAGAAATCTTTGTTTACCCTGTAAATACTACTGGAAAGGAATATTTGCAATTTTGAGTAGGTCCTGAGCATTCCTGGTAATAGACTGAATTTAGATATAGAGCAGCTATTGCTGGCCGAGTCTCTGTCTGCCACCTGGGTCCCCGTATGAGTTATGCATGGGAGGCGAAGCAGCCGTGGGGGTAGAAGACCTCCCTCAGGAGGGGTGAGAATTCAAGTCCCTGCAAGGTTTGTGGGTGAGGGTCTGTGCCCCACCTCTGTTGACCTTTTAGTTCTCTCTTGTTGGCCCCTCTGCAACTGTGCCTGTCTTAGGTTGTTCCTTCCCTGAAAAATCTTACCCGTCTATGGCTAACCAGCCAACCTCTGGGGCCAAACAGGGTGATGTGAGGTTCAGTTCTGTCTCCTTTGTAGTCTATACCCCCGTGGCCTCCACGTCCAGCACCAGCCTTGGGGTCCCCTCGCCTGCTGGCGGGGTGCCGGTACTGATCACATATCTCAGGGGACCCAGGTTTCTTCTCCAGAGAGGGCCCAGCTCACACCATTGGTCGAGATACAGATCCATGTTGCCAGCTGCCCAGAGACTTCAGCCAAAGCTGAAACTGAAAACTCAGGCAACAGCTGCGTGTATTTGGATAGTAAGAAGGTCCCTCTTGGCAGAAAGGGCAAGAAGGGCTAATATAGAATGCTCGGTTGCCTTCACAGTGCCTTAATTCCTTCTGAAAGGGATTAATTTCTTTCCTATCCTTTTTTAAGTTGCTGCCCAAAATTCAAAGAATTAAGTTTGTAAGTTTATTTGGGATAATTGTATAATATGCTGTTGTCAAATATCAAATATTATAATGACATTGTAGAATAATATCATGTAAGGGTATTATGGTGTCACGGGAGGTTAAAGAGGGCCTAGCCTTAGGACTGGTCTCCATAGGATATGACAAGCTATAGGCCATGTCAATTCAATCTCAAACTAGCTGCCATTTTTTATAACTTTATATAAACTTTGTCAGGGATGTAAAAACACAAATCACCTCAGTTCAAGAGTTCGAATATATTGACTTTTCCACTTACTCCCATCACCTGCCACTTACCCTGAGATTTGACATTCTGATGGACTTTTCTCAGTCTCTAGATCCATTCTTGTTCATCAGTCTATGTCATTGATTGTACTCCTCAAATGAGTGAGATCATGTGATATTTGTCTTTCTCTGCCTGGCTAATTTCACTTAGCATAATGCTCTCCAAATCCATCCACGTTGTTAGAAATGGTAGGGGCTCCTTCTTTTTTTCCGCGCCGTAGTAGTCCATTGTGTAAATGTACCATAGTTTTTTAATCCACTCATCTGCTGATGGGCACTTAGGCTGTTTCCAAATCTTAGCTATGGTAAATTGTGCTGCTATGAACATAGGGGTACATATATCCTTTCTAATTCGCATTTCTAGTTTCTTGGGGTATATTCCTAGAAGTGGGATCACTGGGTCTAATGGGAGCTCCATTTTTAGTTTTTTGAGGAAACTCCATACTGTTCTCCACAGTGGCTGCAATAGTCTACAATCCCACCAACAGTGCACGAGAGTTCCTTTTCCTCTGCATCCTCTCCATCACTTGTCGTTTGCTGATTTGTTGATGTAAACCATTCTGACAGGTGTGAGATGGTACCGCATAGTCGTTTTGATTTGCATCTCTCGGATAATTAGTGACTTTGAGCAAGTTTTCATATGTCTCTAGGACTTCCTTTTGTCTTCTTTCGTGAAGATTCTATTTAGGTCTGTTGCCCATTTTTTTATTGGATCATTTGTCCTCCTTTTATTGAGTTGCGTGAGTTGCATGTAGATGCTTGAGATTAAACCTTTATCACTGATAGCATTTGCAAATATGTTCTCCCATATAGTGGGTTTTCTTGTTGTTTTGTTGAAGGTTTCTTTAGCTGTACAAAAGCTTTTGGTTTTGATGTAGTCCCATTTGTTTATTTTCTCTTTAGCTTCCATTGCCCTAGGAGCAGTATCATCAAAGAAGTTCTTTTGGCATATGTCT
The DNA here is from genome assembly GCA_027563665.1 of Antrozous pallidus. NCBI lineage: Eukaryota > Metazoa > Chordata > Mammalia > Chiroptera > Vespertilionidae > Antrozous > Antrozous pallidus. The sequence continues at coordinate 76,783,794 of CM050509.1, forward strand.
GAGATTTTTCTTCCTGTGGATTCCTCTAATATTTTATGGTTTCCTGTCTTACGTTTAAGTCCTGTATCTATTATGAGTTTATTTTTGTGTATGGTGTAAGTTGGTGCTCTAGTTTCATTTTTTTGCATGTACCTGTCCAATTTTTTCAACACCATTTATTGAAGAGACTGTCTTGACTTCATTGTATGTTCATGCCTCCTTTGTCAAATATTAATTGAGCATAGTGGTTTGGGTTGATATCTGGATTCTCTAGTCTATTCCATTGATCTATATGTCTGTTCTTGTGCCAATACCAGGCTGTTTTGAGGACAGTAGCTTTGTAATACAGCTTGAAATCTGGTATGGAAATCCCACCGACTTTGTGCTTCTTTCAAAGGATTACTGTGGATATTCGGGGCCCTTTTTTGTTCCAGATGAATTTTTGGAGAGTTCGTTCTAGGACTGTGAAATATACCATTGGTATTTTAATGGGGAGTGCATTAAATTTATAGATTGCTTTGGGTAGTATGGACATTTTAATGATGTTTATCCTCCCAGTCCATGAACATGGAATGTACTTCCACCTGTTTACATCTTCCTCTATCTCTTTTTTCAGTGTCCTGTAGTTTTCCACGAATAGGTCTTTTACTTCCTTAGTTAAGTTTATTCCTAGGTATCTTAATTTTTTTGGTATGATGGTAAATGGGACTGCTTTTTTAGTCTCCCTTTCTGTAAGTTCACTATTAGTGTATAGAAATGCCATAGATTTCTTGGCATTAATTTTGTAGCCTGCTACGTTGCTGAACTCATTTATTAAGTCTACTAACTTTTTTAGGGAGTCTTTCGGGTTTTTTATGTACAATATCATGTCATCTGCAAATAAGGATAGCTTAACTTCTTCTTTTCCAATTTGGATGCCTTTTATTTCTTCTTCTTGTCTAATTGCAATGGTTAATACTTCCAGTACTATGTCGAAAAGGAGTGGTGAAAGTGGGCAACCCAGTCTTGTTCCTGTTCTTAGGGGAAATGGTTGGAATTTTTGCCCATTGAGTATGATGTTTGCTGTGGGTTTATCATATATGGCTTTTATTATGTTGACGTATGATCCTTCTATTCCTACCTTGTTGAGAGTTTTTATCAAGAAAGGGTGTTGGATTTTGTCAAATGCTTTTTCTGCATCAATTGATATGACTATGTGATTTTTGTCTCTCAATTTGTTTTTGTGATGTATCACATTTATTGATTTGCGGATATTATATGATTCTTGCATTGCTAGGATAAATCTTACTTGGTCATGGTGTATGATCTTTCTGATGTACTGCTGGATCCGATTTGCTAGAATTTTATTGAGGATTTTGGCATCTATATTCATGAGGGATATTGGCCTGTAATTCTCTTTCATTGTGTCATCTTTATCTGGTTTTGGTATTAGGGTGATGCTAGCTTCATAGAAGGAGTTTGGAAGTGTTCCATCCTCTTGAATTTTCTGGCATAGTCTGAGGAGTATAAGTTTTATTTCTTCCTTGAATGTTTGGTAAAACTCCCCTGTGAAGCCGTCTGGCCCTGGGCTTTTGTTTGCCGGAAGCGTTATGATGACTGCTTCAATTTCTTCCACAGTTATTGGTCTATTGAGTTGTTTAGATTCTTCTTGATTTAGTTTTGGAAGGTTATATTTTTCTAGAAACATATCCATTTCCTCCAGGTTGTCCAGTTTGTTGGAGTAGAGTTGTTCATAGTATTTTTTAACAATCCTTTGTATTTCAATGGGGTCTGTTGTTATTTCACTTCTTTCATTTCTGATTTTGTTTATTAGGGTCCTCTCTCTTTGCTCCTTGGTGAGTCTGGCTAGAGGTTCATCAATCTTGTTTATCCTTTCAAAGAACTAACTCTTGGTTTTGTTGATCTTCTGTATTATTTCTTTGGTCTCTTGTCATTTATTTCTGCTCTGATCTTTACTATTTCCTTCCTTCTGCTTACACTGGGCTTTTCTTGTTGCTTTCTTTCTAACTCTTTGAGTTGTTGGCTTAGATAATTTATTGCCACTGTTTCTAGTTTTTTGCGGTAGGATTGTAGAGCTATGAAGGACCTTCGCAGAACTGCTTTCACTGTGTCCCATAGATTTTGGATTGTTGTGCTATCATTGTCATTTGTTTCCATGATGTTTTCTATCTCTTCCTTGATCTCTCTAGTAACCCAGTCATAGTTTAATAGCATGCTGTTTAGTCTCCATGTCTTTGATTTCTTTGGATTGCTTCTATTATAGTTGATTTCCAGGTTAATGCCACTGTGATCTGAGAATATACTTGATATGATTTCTATCTACTTGATTTTGGAGAGACTTTGCCTATGACCCAACACATGGTCTATCTTTGAGAATGACCCATGGGCACTTGAAAAGAATGTATATTCTGTGGCTTTGGGGTGAAATGATCTGAAGATGTCAATTAATTCCATCTGGTCTAATGAGTCATTGAGGATTGATGTTTCTTTGCTGATTTTTTGTTTAGAGGATCTGTCCAATGGTGATAGTGGGGTATTAAAGTCTCCTACTATGATTGTCTTGCTGTCTATCTCTCCCTTGATGTCCTCTAGGAGTTTTTGTATATATTTGGGTGCTCCTGTATTGGGTGTGTATATGTTTATCAGAGTTATTTCTTCTTGTTGGATTGCTCCCTTTAATATTATGAAGTGGCCTTCTTTATCTCTTGTTATGTCCTTCAATTTGAGATCTAATTTGTCGGATATAAGTATGGCTACCCCAGCTTTTTTTTTTCATTTCCATTCGCCTGAATAAGTTTTTTCCAACCTTTCATCCTCAGTCTGTATGCGTCTTTTTTTCGGAGGTCGGTTTCTTGTAGATAGCAGATACGTGGGTTGTGTTTTCTTATCCTGTCTATTACCCTATGTCTTTTGATTGGAGCATTTAAACTGTTCACATTTAAAGTTATTATTGATAGGTACTTATATGTTGCCATTTTTGTTCTTTACCCTTATGTTCCTTCTTCGCTTGCTATTTCTTTTTACAGCAGATCCTTTATCATTTTTTGCATGGCTGGTTTGGTGGTGATGAATTCCCTTAGTCTTTTTTTATCTGTGAAGCTCCTGATTTGACCTTCAATTTTGACTGAGAGCCTTGCTGGGTATAGTATTCTGGGATTCAGACCCTTGCTTTGCATGACTTTGTAAATTTCATTCCACTGCCTTCTGACCTGATAGGTTTCTGTTGAGATGTCACTTGTTAGTCTGATGGGGGTTCCTTTGTAGATGACTTTATGTGTCTCTCTGGAAGCTTTTAAGATTCTTCCTTTGTCATTGGTGTTTGCCAATTTAATTATAATGTGCCTTGGCGTAAGTCTTTTGGGTTTTTTTTTTGCTTGGGACTCTGTGAGCTTCTTGGATTTGTGTTGGCTTTTTCTTTCCTATATCAGGGAAGTTTTCTGTCATTATTTCTTCCAACGGGTTTTCTATTCCTTGCTCACTTTCCTGTCCTTCTGGAAGCCCAATTATACGGATGTTGTTTTGTTTCATGTTGTCCCACAGTTCCCTTAGGCTCTCCTCCTGCTTTTGAATTTTTTTTTCTAGAAACTGCTCTACTTGGTTATTTTTTCCTACCTGGTCTTCTAGCTCACTGATGCGATCCTCTGCTCCTTCTAGCCTACTCTTAATACTTTCTATTGAGTTCTTTACTTCAGCAATGTCACTTTTCATTTCTTCTTGGCTCTTCATCATTTCTTCCTGGGTCTTCCTCATTTCCTCTTGGTTCTTACTCATATTATCAAATTTGTCTTCCATTCTTTTCAGCCACCTTATGACCATTTCTCTGACAGGTTGTTAACTTCCATTTTGTTTACCTCCTTTTCTGGTGAGCCTTGCTTTTCTTTCATATGTGGGCTGTTTCTTTGTCTCCTCATGGTATCTCTTCTCTGTGTATCTGGTTATGTAGTTCTCAGTCTCCTGTGTTGATTTAAAGGCACAAAATACAACACAACCAGGTGCAACGCACCAGGCACTGAACCGGAATGTAGTCACAGTAATGGTAATTCCAAATAAAGGTGACCACCAGAGAAAGGCAAATTCGGTGATAGGTGAGAAAAAAGAAAGAGAACCTCCCCCAGTCTCACACAGATACTCACACACCCACACTCATGCAAAAAGAAAGAGACCCCACACACACACATACATACACACTCACAAAAAAGAAAGATAGGAATGCCAAAATGATAATGGGAGAAGGGGGAGAAGAAAAAAAAGGAGTAAATTATAAATGTGGGGTGAAAACTCCTATAGAACAGCCCCTAATCCGAACCAAAACCTGCAACAAGTACCTGGAGATTGATACCAATTACATACAACTACTAATATCAAGGGAGGTGAGGGAACTCCGAAGCAAAAATCTATTTCAAAAACAATGCAAATGAGGACAACAAAACAAGAAACAACACCAAAAATAAAAATAACCCCCCTACAAGACAAACCAAAATAAAAGAATAAGCAAGTCAATCTCATAAATCTGCTTAAAAGATCGATATAATCAACAGTCAAGTAAACAACAACAACAGGACCGGGATAAAAACACTTTAAGACAGTGAAGTCAGAGAAGCTAGAGGTATATATGGACTTGGAGTAGGTGGTTGGAGATTAGATATATCAGTGGGGTGAAATTTTAACAGGGGGTAAAAGCAAAGAATTAAGGTAAATCTAAAGCGGGAAAAGTGTAAGGGAAACAAGGCACTAAATAGGGAAAGGTTAGCAAGAGAGTGGTGATATAAAGGTGAAGCTGAGGTAGAGTAAAAGATACCAAAGAGTAGATGAAATAGACTGTATTCCCAAGGTCGAAGAGAAAATATAATCAATTCCCTGTGTCACACAAGAGTCAATTTGTGATTTGGCCCCTGGGTGGCAGTGTTTCTAGATTCACCTCTGGGTCTATTGGTCCTCTCTATCCTGAACTAAACTTTTGCTGTCCCTGTGGTATTCAATACTGCCTCTCTAATGGTGACTGCTGTTTTAGCAGCCAGAACCCTCCCAAAATCTTCCAGGTTTCCCTCCTCTGTCAGGCCCAAATTGATTGCGCTCCAGGGATTAACTCTGCCACCAGCTCCAAGGGCCCTCTCCCATGTTTACCAGCTCCAACAGCCACAGATTTTATTTCAGGTGCAGATCTTCAGGCTTTGAGTTCCAAGGTGCAGATCTCCCAGACTGCCAGCCCCCTCAGTTTCGCGCCCAAAGTACCCTCAGGGAAATCTGACCTTTCCGTGCTGGAGTTTAGAGCTCCCTGGGCTCTGCGCACCTCTGCGCCAACTGGGCGCCGGTGTTCCGGGAGTCTCCCGCTGGTACTGTAGCTGTATATTTTCAGGTCCTTCCCCTTCAAGATGTTGTGGTCTGCCTCCCCGCGCCTCCTGGCGCAGTTGGCTCAGGGAGAGAACCCAGCAGTACTGGGGCCACTCAGGCTGGGGAGGCCAGCCCAGCAGTCCCCTATCTTCTCCTGGAACACAGCTGTCCCCCTACTCCCCGACAAACGCTTCCTGCGCGACTTTCAGCTGCTCCCTCCTTCTGCCCTGTGCGCAGATTCAGATCGAATCCCTCCGTTCTGCCGCCATTTTTTCAACCCCTAGAAAGTTCTTTAGAGAGTGGGTAACTCTTGCAAAGTCCATGAGAAGTTGGTGGCAGCTCTGGTAAAGAGTATGATGGTGGGTGGGTAAGAAGGGGGAAATGTAAGAATTAGGTTCTGTTGGCTACCTGAGTAGGAAAATCACCTGAGTTCTTAGAAGAAACCTTCAACTGGGCAAAAGAAACAAAGAGGAGAGAGGTGCAAGCTGTATGCATTTTTTTAATAACTGAAAATTTAGGTTACTAAGGTACTATAAGGAAGAAAAACACATTTTCCAGAAGGAAGATACTGTACCTATGTCATTATCATGGTATAGTGCTAAGCACAACATCATATACTGGTTGTAAATAAAAGGCCTTAAAATATTTAATGTTTATAGAACATGAATTCTTTCATAATATGATGCCTCTTTGCTGGGCAATTTAGCTCCAAATATTTCTTGTAATTTAAAGAAATGAGGATTATACTTGGGTAATGCTTTCCAAATAAATTATTTTCATGCATTCAAATTGAAAAAAAAAAAAACTACCTCTCCAGATCAAAGGGCATAATACTACAATAATCTAAGTTTCTACTCATATATAATAAATATAAGTGGTGAAAAATGGCCAGAAATATTGCACAATCTTCGTGCTAGAGGTATTTAAAAGATCATCTAATCCAAACTTTATTAAATGTCTGAATCTACAATAGATCATATAGCCCACTTAAGGAAGTATCTTCCAAAAATAAAAAATAAAATAAAGAAAACCCTCAAAATTTTAGAAAGCTATCTTAATAAGTCTCCCGACAAACTTCTATCCCTTAGCACTAATTTTGTATTGTAACTCATTAGTGAATCATGTTTATAGAGTTTCTGATTGTCCAAACTTGAGAGGTTGGAATGAAAAGAATGGTCAAGTTTGAGCCAATTCATAGAAATAGCCTTTCCAAGATTTTTTTATTTGAAAAAGTCAGAAGCCAATATCATATTAATGTTAAGAGTTTAGCTAGTACACTACCAGATAGTTCAGGAATCAAAAAGTAACTTTGTACTGTTCAGCATCGGCTATATAAAATAATGTTCTAATGTATTAAATTTGTCTTCTTGGGAAAAATAGAGTAGTTGAGACAAAAGTAGTAAGATCTCTTTTAAATTATCTGCATTTTTAGGAGGAAAAAAAAACAATGCTAGATAACCCCCTTTTTCTGATGTCACAGTCTTATGAAGAAAGTCCAGTAAGAAACTGGTTTTGCATTGATAATTTGAAGAAAATGTAAAAATTTGGAGTCTTTTATATATGCGGTTATATTCAGATTTAATTCATATACCATATACTTCCCTATTTAAAATCTGTAATTCAGTATTTTAGTGTAGTTTTGGAGTAGAGCAACCATCAATGCAATCTAATTTTAGAGTACTTTTATCACCCAAAAAGAAACCCCATACACATTAGCAGTTATCCCTAGTCTCCCATACCACAGCCAGTTCTGGAGAACCAATAACCCACTTTGTCTCTCTATAAATTTGGTCAATCTTGTTTTATAATTTTTATATGGTATATCTTGGAGAATATTCCATGCATTCCTTTGAAAAGTGCGTATTTTATGTTTAGGTAGAATGGTGATAAATGACTAGTAGGTCAAATTGGTTGATAGTGTTGCTTAAGTCTTCTGTAACTTGCTAATATTCTATTTAGTTGCTTTATCAATTATTGAGAGTGGAACATTAAAGCATCAACTATTATTTTTAGGTTTCCTCTTTCTATCTTTGATCCTTTCAGTTTGAGATGAATATATTTGGAAGGGTCTATTGTTAGACTCATATATGTTTAAAATTGTTTCTGTGCCAGCTAATTTTACTATTTTATCATTATAAAGTGTATGTTGCTTCTAGTAAATATATTGCTCTTAAAATCTATTTTTCCTAGAGGCCCAGTGTATGAATTTTGTGAATGGGTAGGGTCCCTAGTGGCTGCCGGCTGCCGCCAGGGGTCTCCCTTAGCACCTGCCTTGGCCTGGCACTGCCTGCTCACCTGCTCCACCATTCCACTGTGGTTCCACTCTTGTTGGGGCCCATTGGGGCCAGCAGCGGCTGCCAGCACTGCATGACCAAAGCCCACCATGTTCTGTGCTGCCCCCTGGTGGTCAACTCACATCTGACTTCTGGCCTGTTGAACACCATGGGGACAATTTGCATATTAGCTTTTAATTATATAGGATACACACTTCAACCTCTCTTTTGACTTCTTTTTGCACCACATTTTTTTCATCTTTTGACTTTTAAACTATTTGTGTATTTGAATCTAAAATGCCTCTCTTGTACATAATATATAATTGAGCCATCATATTTTTACCTGTATATGGTCAAAATGTTCTCATTTCTTTGTGTGTCTTATAATTTTTTGTCAAAAATTATACATTTTATGCCAAAACTAGTATGGCTCAGTGGATAGAGTGCTGGCCTGCTGACTGAAGGGTCCAGGGTTCCATTCCAGTCAAGGGCATGTGCCTTGGCTGCAGGCACATCCCTATTAGGGGATGTGCAAGAGGCAGCTGATAAATATTTCTCTCTCATTGATATTTCTGACTTTCTATCCCTCTCCCTTCCTCTCTGTAAAAAAATCAATGAAATATATTTTAAAAACTGTACATTTTATATAATATTATGTGATAACTTTGTAAAACATATTATTCCCTCATCTTGCACATGTTCATTGTTGTTGCTAAGTTTTTGTGTTGATTTTTGTTTTTTTTCTTCTAATAAAAGATAGTGTTATTTTTTATGTAATATTTCTGGGTTAAATTTTAAAGTCTGTATTCTCTTTAGTCTGAGGTCACTGAAGTCTCTGCTTGGTTGTGTTAAGTGGTCACTTAATTGTTCAGAAATTTTCTTAAATGCCTTGAACCATAGGTCATATACACTTTGCTGAGTTGCTATGTGTGTGTGTATATAATGAATGTAACACTGCAGCAGACAATTCACAACATTGCCTTATCTTTCACTTACAAAGACTCAAGGTGAGGCAGAGGTGAAATATTAGGGTTTTCTCTTATTATTTTCCTGGGAATGTATACAATCCTACCCATTTGCATATCCTTCTAGATTCCTAGCAGTATTTCAAAGCTTTTCAAAGCCCCCATGGATCTTCCTAAATGCTTGCAGGGTCTCTTGTATGCCCCAACTAATATTATGGCCTTAGGGGGATGTAATATTAAACAATTGCAGCTCTTTCTTTTTAAAAAGCACCCTGAGAATATGGATTTTCCTTTGGAACAAGCTCTGGACCAGATCAAATAACAAGAACACCCTATGAATGGGCCTTTTACTGGTAGTTGCAAAACAGATCAAACTGTGACAGAGCTCTAGGAATTAAACTTTTCAGGAGCTCCAAACAGTCTTCCCCAACTGGTAACTGAAAGACTATACTTTTTCCCAGCTGCCATAGAACTGGAGAGAGAGACATGTGAATAAGCCAAGTTAAAAAATGACCTAAATCATGCTGTTTTTTGTTTGTTTGCTTTTTTACTGTGGTTCAGTAGTTTTTCTTGGATAAACTCCCTTCATATTGTTGTAAAACGTTGGCTGATTTCCTGAATGCCCAAAATGTTAATTTTTATCATGCTGTGGTTTTATTCTTTTATGGAGCAGTAGATTTAGAAAAACCCTCAGTCTACCATTCTGAGTTATATCTCCCAACCGGATTTTTAAGCGAAAACATTGTATTTTGTATTTTTTCATATATTTAGATTCATCTCATTATTTCAGACCACTGAATTCTTTTTACATGTTGGTTACATAATATATTAACTCATCCAATCATATTGTAAATGTCCTTATCTTAATTATTAATTAAATTATTTTATTTACCTTTAGAAGATTTAGATTGCCAAAATCCTACAGGCTCCTGTAAATACCACCAAGTGAAGAAGTTTCAGATTTCAATTATCCATGTTCTTTTCAAATATCCGCTTTATGTCCTTTATCACACTGTCCTCATGCTTACTGATCAATAATATATATGTATAATGCTCCTCATTTATAACCTTACTAGGGGCCCAATGCATGAAGTTGTGCACCTTGAAAGGAACCATGGGCCATGAGGCTGTGGTGGGCACAGGGGTGGGTCTGGGCCCATCCTCCATGCCCCCACCCAGCCCCACCCACCACAACCCCTGATACCCTGTTTGATGGCAGTCTCAATCCCACTTCCATGATGCCCACCCACACACTGATAGTGACAGCCCCGCTCACACCAGCGGATAGTGCGGAGTGATTGGGGCCAGCACCAGCAGCTGATGCAAGCAGGGCCAGCACCCTCAGTAGATGTGAGCAGTGTCTGATGCCCTGATTACCCCTCAGGAGCAGGGGTATGTGGAGAAGCCCTCAGGAGCAATCGGGGCCAGCAGCTGCCACTTGTTCCCACTGACAATGCTGGTCAATTGGGGTTGGTGACAGTCACTGGCAGAGAGTGCAAGTGGTGGCTCTGGCTGCAGGTGTGAGCTGAGCCAGCACCAGCAGCAGGTACAAGGCCCTGGGTGGGACCATGGCACATGGGAGCAAGGAATTTTCAGTAACTACCAGAGGTTTGCCACTATGATAGCAACTGGTGCCCTGCCTTGGTCTGGTGCCCCCACTCACCTTCTCCACCATTCTGCCAGGCCCATCACCTGCCATGCTCCACACTCTGCCACCTGCTTCCATTGCCCACCATGGTCCATGTGCAATCCCTGATGGTCAGTGCACATCATAGCGACCAGTTGTTCAGCTGTTTGGTTGTTCTGCAGTTTGGTCTATTTGCATATTAGCCTTTTATTATATAGGATATGTAATTTGGATTTGTGTCTTTTACAAAGTTAAGTTATAGGTCTTTGTTGCAGAGTTGGATGTAGAGAATAGAAACTTTAAATAGAATGAATAATTCTGCTTGCAATTCCACTCAAATAGCATATACCTTAGAGTGATTGTGCTATGGTACATATGAATATGCTATCGTCTCAGTTAGTCTAAGTTTCAATATATCTCCAATATTGCAAACATCTTGCCATACTCAGTGTGTTCTTTATTTTCAAGATATTTAATTTTCTTGCAATATGGCCCCTAAATGCAATCCAAGTATTTCATCTGGTGCTCAGTGGAAGATATAGCAATGTGTTCTGCCACAGGAAGAAAAACTGGCTATATTGGTCTTACTGAAAAATAATATGTAGCATTGTACTTCCCTAGAATAATTATAGCTGTATTTCGTTTATGCCTTTTGAGCCAACTTTATAATTCATTCCCAGATACATCCATGCCATATAACAAACCTGGATCATTCCAGGGGAATCTTGCCTTGAACAGTGGCAATAGCCTCCATTTTTTTACTTTATTTCCCAATTTATTCTTTAGTGTTGGCAACAAAATATAATCCAGATGAGAGAGACATAGCAGAGACATTGTCCTATGCAAATTGAATTGATCTTTCTTTCATCAAAATGGTACTGTTTCCTGTGGATAGATTATATATTATATCCCTCACTCAGTTTCACTAGATATACCCAAATATTTTCAGTATGCTACCATTAGGTTGCAAACTCATCACAGTGACCCCTCAATAAAATTTGATTATAAACTAAGCACAAGGTGAATAAAAGCTTGTCTGTCTATAACACGACATTTTTAGACAATCCAGAAGCAGAGTTGAGCTTCTGCAATGACCTTGATACCAGGGTTTCATGATAATCATGATGTCCAATGTGGTGCTCTAATTCTTGTCTAAAAGCTGTGGGTAGGTAGGTCTAGAATTTCTAAAGAGTAAGCCACCAAAAGTTGCACTGTCAGGAAAGTTACTTATAGAAATAAGTTTGTTGAGTGAAATAATTCCCTCTCATATTTTGATAGCTTTGTTGCTTGAGAGGATTTGGCACTTTTAAAATAAAACCAGAAAGTTAAAGATTTTTTCTTTCTCTACTTAGCAGTATTTTTAGACCTTGGTAGTAGTATTCAGACTTCCTAACTTAGAATTACCCATAAAAATGCCAAAAATGCAGATTCTCTGGCCTCTCCACCAGTTTCTGAAATATTTGCAGATGATTCTGATACAAACTACACTATAAACAGGTACCTCCAGATTATTCTAATATAAACCACAGTTTAAAAACCACTGTTCCAAGCATTGTGGACAGCTCAGAAAGCAAAGTTGATCGTTTGAGTAAAGGAGCAAGAAAGTCTTTTCTCCCCCTCACCTTGCTATTCTTTACTTTGTTAACAATAGAGGTTTATGTTTTTTCTATCTTCAAAAAAAGTTCACATTTTTGCCATTTCAAGTTTGGATCAGTTTCAGTTTCCTTATTAGTGACCAAACAATACCACTCCATCACCCTGTGGTGAGGCTCAGAGAGTTTACCCAGTGGGAAGTGCTCCACCTTTGCATGAGAATCCCGACACCTGGTCTCCTGTTGTGGTTAAGAATAGTTTCAGGGGAGGATTGTGTGATGCCTACAGGACCACTTACTGATTTCAAAAATGTGTGGCTTGTTTCCAAAAGAGGTTGTCATTGTGTTTTGCGTCACTTAATTTTAACCAGAAGCGCGACTGGAGAGGGAATTTATTTATTTATTTATTTATTTATTTTTAATATATTTTATTGATTTTTTACAGAGCGGAACAGAGAGGGATAGAAAGTCAGAAACATCGATGAGAGAGAGACATCGATCAGCTGCCTCTTGCACGCCCCCCACCAGGAATGTGCCCGCAGCCAAGGTACATGCCCTTGCCGGAATCGAACCCGGGACCCTTCAGTCTGCAGTCCGACGCTCTATCCACTGAGCCAAACCGGTCTCGGCGAGGGAATTGATTTAAAAGATTTTGTTTCACTAGCTCTTTGAACTCCATCAGCTATTTAGATAAGCAGTGCACCCTTAACAGCATTATATAGCAATGTTTGGTAGAAATTTGTTCAAGTGTAAGAAGTTAACTTTCTCTGTTAGGGAGTTACTATTGAGTCACCAAATGCCTTAGGTGAGACATGTTTATGGCTTTTAGGCAAGGTTTGCTGATTCTATATACTGCTGTTCAATCTGGAATGTCTCTGATATGCAACATGAATACATATAATTAGAAATACAGCCCATCTGTCTTGCTAGTGTTCAGAGGAACAATAATTCATCACAGAATTCTAGCACTAGAAGGTACATTGGTGCCCATGAATCAACTTCAACTGATTATTATCCACATACACTTATTTCTTATCTTTTCCCCTCTCCTTATCTCCTTATCTCAGACATGACCCTTTTGTTCTCCACACATTCTTTTCTATTTTCTTTCTGCCTTTCCTGACTGAGGACTACCACTGGTATCCAATAACACTCACAATGCTACATATAATTTAATCTAATTTATTTTTCTGCACAGGGAACTACACTAAGACTTTTTATGATACACTGAGGTAAGCAAGGACTACTCAGGCTGTTAGGACAAAGCAACTTCGTTTTAAATTCTGTTTACACAAATAGCAAAGAGATCTTAGACATTGGTTCTACATCTATCAAAGCCTCATTTTTTATGTGTAAAACAGGACTCAGGATTCCTTCATCAAAACATAGATTAAAGGTACCACCGTTCACATCGGGCATTAAGTAAAAGCTGCCTTTAAAACTGATAAATTCTTCAAAGAATTAATCCCTTAGCTATCTACATAAGAACATCTATATAGAAAAAAAAGCCAGAGATTATAATGCCATCATGATCATAAGGACGGGTTGCTATGACACCCACTGTTGAGAGTGAACCGGACTGATCCCGGCCAGATCACCCCCAATACCCTGATCAAGGCAGAGCCAGCTGGTCAACTGCCTAGGCTGGCAGAAATTTAGGGTCTGGGGACCTTGAATAAGTTCGGTCTTGGTCTGGGCAGCTGCATAGGCAAAGCTCTCCTTTGGCAGAAGTGGACCTGGGATTAGGGTGCTGGAGTCAGAGATGGGGTGGGGAAGATTTCCTGGTGGTCACAGCAGTACCTCGAGCTATGCACAGCACTAGGGTGTCTGACCCTGGTTGAGACAGCAGCAGGAATAGGGACCATGGGATGGGGCGGAGGGGGCAGTGGCACACAGGAGCCAGGAAGTGTGAGGCCTGAAGTCGCTCATACCCCACCTACTGTGCCCAGTAGTACCAGCAGGTGGGCCATGATGTGCAGCAAGGTGCTGGGCCTCAGATTGGAGGGGGAGTGAGCCTGGAGGGCAAGGCCTGTATGAGACAGAGCCCCAAGCAGTGTGGGCAGGGCCAGAGTTGGAAACCTTGGTGGAGTGGGTGGGCTGCAACCCCATGCCGTTTTGGCCTTGGAATTCAGTGTTCAGACCAATTCAGGAGAGAGGACATGGCAGAAACTGGCAAGGCCACAGGAGAGATAGGAAATGTTGTGACCATCTTCAGGAAACACAGATGCCACAGTCTTCAGTAACTATGAACAGATAATCTTTAGTCTCAGTTCTACAGAAGAGGAAGCCTAAACCCAAGGATGGGAGCCTTCCGCAACACCCCACCCACTTCTCAGACCTGACCCTGTGCAGCACTGTTTTCGTTGAAAGTAGAGGATCCAAAATGTTTTCAGATCTTTGCTATTTTAGGCAGAAAAGAATTTAGTACAGGGAACTGGTGCTTGGGAAATCATTGGGAAGCTGGAGGAGTAGGTATTAGGCTGGGTCCCCAGGAAAGACTCCCTGGCCAGTGGGAGGAGATGCTCCCTCAGCCATGACTAAATTCTAGGGCACTCTGGCACAGCTGTTACCTGAGGATCAGGAAACTGCTGCCCCCACAAGTGCCCTCCAGCTCCCACAAAACAGGTCACTGGGCACTGCCTCTGCCACAACTGCCTATACACAGCCTAGATTCAGCTACAGAAAACCTCCACATCTGTGCAAACATGATCACCAGCAGCAAGCAGCCCAAACTGCCTCTGCCCCACTTCTGTCTTTGTGCAAGTGCATCCAATTGGCAGAAATGAATCCATATCCAGAAAACTAGCTGCAAAGGAGATTGGTCAATTTCAGACTTTTGCCTAGGAGTGAGATCTTGCCAAGATCCCTCATGTACCTGGCATTGATAAAAATGGAGCCCAGCTGGTGCTGGTGGTTGAGCATCTATCTGAGAACCAGGAGATTACAATATGATTCTTGGAAAAATTTTTAGCTTGATCTTCAGTAGGGGCGTGCAGGAGGCAGCTGATCAATGATTCTCATTGTTCATTTTTCTCTCCTTTTCCCTTTCTGTGAAATCAATAAATATATATTTAAAAAATGGTGTCATGCTATATATATGTGTTATAACAAGTGTTTCACTTCATAAATCAATAATGTCTTTTCTGTTAAAACCAATAGAGAACACTATTTATTTGCCATTCATTTAATTGATCTCAGATAGAAGAAGGGAGAGAAACACTGTTCCATTGTTTCCTGAACTCACTGGACTGGATATTGAATCTGCAACCTGGGCATGTGCCCTGACTGGCAATGGGTCCACCACTTTCTGGTGTATGAGACGATGCTATGCTAGTACTCTGACTCCAAATACCAGTCTCCAAAACTGTGAGAAAAATATATTTCTGTTGTTTAAGATACACAAATTTATGATATTGTGTTATGGCTGTCTGAGCTGACTAATCTATACTAATAAAAGGGTAATATGTTAATAAGACCGGGTCAACCTGACATCTTCTAATCATCCTTTCAGACAAAACCACAGTGGCAGGGACTTAGGCAGAGGTGGTTAGGGGAGATAAGGCCAGCAGGTGAGAGCAATTAGGGGTAATCAGGCAGGCAGGCAGGTGAGTAGTTAGGAGCCAGCAGTCCCAGATTGCAAGAGTAATGTTCGATTGCCAGCACTCGAACATCTCTTGAGAGGTCCCGGATTGAAGAGGGTGCAGGCTGGGCTGAGGGATCCTTGCTCCCGGTGCATGAATTTTGTGCACCAAGCCTCTAGTCTACATCCATACTAATAATAGAGAAATATGCAAATTATCTGTTACAGCGTCATGTCCTGATGGGATGAGCAGGCTGCATCCCCGCCCTCTGCTCAGGCAGCTGCAAGGCCCAGCATAGGATAGGATACAATAGGAGGGGATAGGAAAGGAGAGGGAGCAGCAGGCAGCCCTGCATGCAGAGAGGCCAAAAGGAGAAACAGAAATACAGAAATGGAATAAGAAAAAAACGTAGGAATGGAAAAGGGGAGGAAACGTGGGGCTGCACATGGGAGAGGCTAGTGACTGCAGGAGGGGGCAGGTATACCCAGTGAGGCGCATGGTGGGAGCCCTGCCCAGATGTGGGAGGAGGACAATGGATCCTGGTGAGGCCCATTGATGGGGAGGTGCCCAAGGGTCCAGGACGGAGTGGTGGAGGCCTTCTGGGCAGAGATACTCCTGCTTTGTGGCATCAGCAGCACCCAGGCCACATGGGCCTTGGCCACCCTCACTGGGCTGGGCATTCCAGCAGGGAATGGGAGCAGGATGGTGGTGGGGAGGCTGGGGAAGGGGGGTGGTAAACACCTGGCTGGGGCTGAACCATGGGCTGGGATTTAATGCCCCCCCCCAAAAAAAAAAAAAAACAGAAGTTTTAAAAAGGGACTGAGGGGAGAACTTTATAATGGAGTCAGTAGAGAGCAGAGTGAAAGAAGGGAAGAGGATGTATGAGTCAACTGTAGGAACTATAATGAAAATCAAGTATAGTTGTGTGCTAGGGACAGATTTTAAAAGTAGGAGTCAGAAAACAAAAAAGATAAATGATAGTGAATAATTATGCAGGTAGATAGTTGGATATTTAAAAAGTGGAAGTAAATAGTGAAGAATATATGGGAAAGGTAGGATGAAAGAGAAAGAGGGTGGGAACAAAAGTGTTAAAGGAGAGCTGGTAAAGCTTAAAAGGATAACGAGAAGAAGGAGGAAATGGGGGAGGGAGAAAAGCAGGTCTGAGGGAGGAAGTGAAGAAAAAAATTAAGGTCAGAAGGAAGGAAAAGGGGAGGGAGGACAGAGGTAAAGATAAAGCAAAGAAGGAATGTGGGAAGGGAGGGAAGGTAGGAGAAAAATGGGAAGAAGGATGATAGAACAGAAGTAGGAAATAAGAAGGAAAGAAAATTTTATAAATGATGAATCAGTAGGAAAAAGTGTTACATAAAGCAGAAAGAAAAATTGTTTGAGAGGGAGAAGCCAATAAGGCAGTCAAATACAATTGTGTGTGAAGGGGATAAGATTGAAAAAAAAATGTTAATACAGGGGACCAAGCCAGCAGGGGAGGACAGTTAGGGGTGACCATATTGGTAGTGGCAGTTAGGGGGATCAGGCAGGCAGGCAAAGTGGTTAGGGCAGGCAGGCAGTTGAGCAATTAGGAGCTAGAGGTCCCATATTGCAAGAGGAATGTCTATCTCCCCGAGGGCTCCTGGATTAGGGAGGATGCAGTTTGGGCTGAGGGACCCCCACCCCTGGTGCACAGATTTCATGTACCAGGCCTCTAGTCCTATCTAATAAAGAGGGAATGTACTAATTGACCATCACACCTTCACAAGATGGCACCACCCACAGCCAATAAAGAGGGAATATGCTAATTGACTGCCACAGCCTCATAAGATGGCAGCACCCACAACCACAAGATGGTGGTGCCCAGTCCCCTCAACCCTACCTCATCCAGCCAGAGTCCCCCAGATCCTTCAGAATCCAGCCTCATCCAGCCAGTGTCCAGTCCCCTCAACCCCACAGGGAAGGGAAGTTGGGAGCTATAAGGCCAGCAGGGGAAGGCAGTTGGGGATGATTATACCAGAACCGAGCAGTTAGGCATTAATCAGGCCAGCAAGGGAGAAGTTATGGGGTTATCAGGCTGGCATTAAGAGTGGTTAGGGGCAGTCACTCAGGCAGGGAGGTGAGTGGTTAGGAGCCAGCAGTCCAGGATTGTGAAAGGGATGTCTGACTGCCAGTTTACAGGGATCTGGCCTAAAATGGCAGCTGGACATCCCCCAAATGGTCCCAGATTAGAGAGGATACAGGCTGAACCGAGGGACACCCCCATGAATGAATTTCATACACCTGGCCTCTAGCCCTATATAATAAAGAGGTAATATGCAAATTGCCCATCATGCCTTTGCACAAGATAGCCACTTCCATGTGGTCACAAGATGGCTGCTCCCATGTGGTCACAAGGTGGCCACCACAAGATGGCCTATAGGGGAGGATAGTTGGGCAATACCAGGCCCGCAGAGGAGGGCAGTTGGGGATGACCAGGCCTGCAGGGGAGCAGATAGGCATCAATCAGGCTGGCAGAAAAGTGGGGGTTGATCATGCAGGCAGGCAGAAGCAGTTGGGAGCCAGCAGTCCCAGATTTTGAGAAGGATGTTGCATTGCGAGTTTACAAGAATCAGGCCTAAAATGGAAGTCAGATATCCCCTGAGGGTTTCCAGATTGGAAATGGTGAAAGCTGGGCTAAAGGACCCCCCCCTCCAGTGCATGAATTTCACGCACTGAGCCTCTACTCCTATCTAATAAAAGAGCAATATGCAAATTAAGTATCACTCTGCTACACCCACAAGTCATTCAGGAGCAAATATGCAAATTAACCCAAAAAAGATGGCTGTGGCCATGGAGTGAGCAGGAGAGAGGCTTGGATTTCCCTGGTGATGGAGACAGCCAAGCTTTCCAAACATCCAGGCCAGCCCAGGCCTCCACGCAAGGCTACAAAGTTTCAATTATAGAATATAAATAAATCCCAGATCCCAGGGCATTTGCTTGGCTAGCTGGGGAGCATGGCCAGCCTGAAACCCACCACAGGCCCCTTGCCAAGGCCTTCCCATGTCCCAAGGGAACCAGGACCCTGAGCCGGGACACCCTTCAGGGCAAACCAGCTGGCCCCCATCTGTGCACCAGGCCACTATCCTATCTAGTAAAAGGGTAATATGCAGTTTTCCCATCACTCTGACATAGGATGGCTTCCCCCATGTGGTCAAAGATCCTGCCCCCATGTGGACACAAGATGGCCACCACAAGATGAACAAGAGGGGGGGCAGTTGGGGGGGGGACCAGGCCTGCAGGGAAGGGCAGTTAGGTGTAACCAGGCCTGAAGGGGAGGGCAATTAGGGGTGACCAGTCTGGTAGAGGAGGGAAGCTGGGGGCAAACAGGCTGGAAGGGGAGCAGTTAGGCATCAATATGGCTGGCAGGGGAGTGGTTAGGGGGTGGTCAGGCTGACAGGCAGAAGCAGTTAGGGGCAATCAGGAAGGCAGGCAGGCGAGAAGTTGGGAGCCGGCAGTTCTGGATTGTGAGAAGGATGTCTGACTGGTGGGATCGGGCCTAAACAGGCAATCAGACATCCCTCAAGGGGTTCCAGATTGGAGAGGGTGCAGGTTGAGCTGAGGGACATCCCCTACCCCTGTGAACAAATTTCATGCACCAGGCCTCTAGTTCTATCTAATAAAAGAGTAATATTCAAATTGACCATACCTTCACTACACCCAATAATCCACGCCCACAAGCCACACCCACAGGCCAGTGAAGAGTATTATGCAAATTAACACCCAACCACGATGGCTGTTGCCCATGGCAGGCCGGGGTTGGAGCAAAGCCAGCCAGTGATTGGCCCCATGACAGGGTGATCACTGGGCAGAATGGGGTTGGAGCGGAGCCAGCCAGTGATAAGGCAGATCGCAGGGCAATCACTGGCTGGGGTTCCCTGGCCGAGGTCCACTGCCCAAGGATGAAAGCCTCAGCCAGAGGCCTTAGGCCTTGTTCAGTCCTGAGGTGAGCTCTCAGTAGGACGTCCACTGAGGGCTCCCAGGATGTGAGAGGGGCAGGTTGGACTGAGGGACCACCCACTCCCAGTGCATAAATTTCATGCAGCAGATCCCTAGTCTTATCTAATAAAAGAGTAATATATAAATTGATTGTAACACTGATCAAGCCATGCCCACAGTCACTTCCATCAGCCAATCAGGAGCAAGTATGCAAATTAACCCCAACTGAGATGGCTGTGGCCACTGAGAGCAGGAGGAAGGTTTGGGTTTCCCCAGCAATGGAGGTAGCCAAGCTTTCCACCTGCCCTTGCTGGCCTAGGCCTCCACTCAATGTTGCAAAGTTTTAATTATAGAAGATACATAATCCCAACAGAAATGGCAGCAGCCACTTAGCTGGAGAGAGCAGAGGCTATGGTTGCCCAGACAATGGAGGAAGCCAACCTTTTGCAGCCCTAGAACCTAGGCCTCCACTCAAGGCAACAAAGTTTCAAACAGAAATGGCTGTTGCCACAGAGTGAGCAAAAGGCTTGGCTCCGCTCTAGGCTGCAAGGTTTCAGTTGTAGAACATAAATTAATCCCAGATCCCAGGGCCTCCACTTGGGTCGCTGGGGGGCATGGCTGGCCTGTAAACCACTACAGGTCCCTCGCCCAGGCTGCCATAAACCCCAAGGGAACCCCTACCCTGATCCATGACACCCTTCAGGGTAAACCAGCTGGCCCTCATCTATGCACCAGGCCTCTATCCTACCTAATAAAAGAGTAATTTGCAGATTGACCATCACTCCAACACACAAGATGGCTGCCCCCATGTGGTCAAAGATCCTGCCCCCATGTGGACACAAGATGGCCACCATAAGATCACCAGAAGGGGAGGGCAGTTGGGAGGGCCAGGCCTGCAAGAGAGGGCAGTTGGGAGTGATCAAGCCTGTAGGGGAAGGCAGTTAGGGGTGACCAGGCCAGCATAGGAGGGAGGTTGGGTGCAAACAGGCTGGCAGGGGAGCAGTTGGACATCAATTAGGCTGGCAGGGGAGTGGTTAGGGGGTTATCAAGCTGGCAGGCAAAAGTGTTTTGGGGCAATCAGGGAGGCAGGCAGGCGAGCAGTTGGGAATCAGCAGTCCTGGATTGTGAGAATGATGTCCGACTGCCCGTTTCGGCCCAATCCCCGAAACGGGCAGTCGGACATCCCTCAAGGGGTCCCAGATTGGAGAAGGTGCAGGCTTGGCTAAGTGACACCTCCCTGCCCCCTGTGCACAAATTTCATTCACCAGGCTTTATATATATATGTCTAAGTGACCATTACAATGGGAAGGCAAGAATGACCAGAATAACTGGTTGGTCGCTATGATGTACACTGTTCATTAGGAGACAGATGCTCAATGCAGGATCTGCCTTTCTGGTTGTCAGTGCTCAGCCAGAAGCCGGGTTCCTGGGCAATGGTGGTGGCTGTGGCAGCTGCAGGCACAGCAGGGCTGGGTGAGCAGCAGCAGAGCTGCGCCTGGCTGTAGGTGGGGTTCCCCCCCACCGCCTGTCGCTTAAACACTGCTGCATACCTCAGGGGGATATTGGACTGCCAGGTTTCCACCCAGTCCCCACAGTTGACCTGGCCTGTCCATTATCTCCCAAGGGTTCCCAGATTGTGAGAGGGAACAAGCCAGGCTGAGGGATCCTACCCATACACAAATCTAAGCATGCACTGGGCCTTTACTTCTTTATCAGATCAGCAATGAAGTGGAAGTTATAAAATGCCTTCTGTGGTTGGTAAGGATTAAATATATCACAAGCATACTGTCAAGCATGACATTTATTATATGTTCATTGAATGTGTTTTATGAAAATTAACATAAAAATTTTACTTGTAATAAAATCATTCATTCTGAATTATCCAAGATAGACTATTTAAAATGAGGATTATTTACCACCCACGTCTCATGAAAAATCACATAAATTATAACAAATTTGTGTACTAACTATATTTCCTGGAAGTAGACTGAAACATCTTTTAATAGATGCCAAGGCCTAATTTTAGATTGAGACATGTGATAACCTAGGTTCCTGGGAATCATGTAAAATGGCAGACTAATTTGCCTAAGGTTTTCATTCTTAATGTAGTAGTCTCCAAACCCTACAGGCAGAAAAATGGTATATAAGAGGGGGGACTAGATGAAAGAAGATAAAGGGATGAGCCAAAGAACATATATGCATAACTCACAAAAACAGCAACAGTGTGGTGATGGCCAGAGAGAAAGAGGGCACAGAGGAGCTTGGACTGAGGTGAAAAAAGTTGGGGGAAATGGGGACATCTGTATTAGTGTCAACAATAAAAATAGTTTAAAAAAAAAAAAAAAACCTGCCACAGTGTTTTGCAGGATCCAGGATCCATTGTTTTCCTGGATTCATTTGCATATGCAGGAAAAATGGAAATCCATCGCCCAGCAACTTGCAGACCCATTAGAGAATTTGCAAAGAAAGAAATTGGATTCTTTCCAGTTCAATCACCTGCTCCTGGATTGGCCAAGTCATTTTACCTCTTAACTTCTCTAATTGGCAGATATCTACTGAAGCAAGGTAGATGCTAAGAAGGACAATTTTAACAAAACTATCCTATCTAATAAAAGAGTAATATTCAAATTAACCATACATTCACTACACCCAATAAGCCACTCCCACAAGCCACGCCCACAAGCCTGTCAAGAGTGATATGCAAATTAACACCCAACCACAATGACTGTTGCCCATGGCAGGCCTGGGCTGGAGTAAAGCCAGCCAGTGATCAGCCCCATGAGAGGGTGATCGCTGAGTGCCCAAGTGTCCTAGTCTTGGGCAGACTGGGGCTGGAGCGGAGCCAGCCAGTGATAAGACAGATCGCAGGGCGATCACTGGCTGGGCTTCCCTGGCTGAGGTCCACTGCCCAGAGACGAAAGCATGGGCCAGAGGCCTTAGGCCTTGTTCAGTCCTGAGGTGAGCTCTCAGTAGGATGTCCCCTGAGGGCTCCCAGTATGTGAGAGGGGCAGGTTGGACTGAGGGACCACCCACCCCCAGTGCATGAATTTCATACACCAGATCCCTAGTAAAATAATGGGGATGAGTGGATTATGGTAGCTTTTGGATGCTATTTCTTATAGAACCTCTTTACCAGGAAAAATACTTTTTGCTGAAGTACACTTTTAAATTTAACAAATTATAAATATTATTTAATGTGGTCAAACTGTAAATATATGATGCCATGTTAATTATAAGTATTGGTAAAAAATCTTAAAAAGTAAAAGATAGTGAACTGGAGGTTAGTCTCAAGGAAGAGGTCAGAAACCAATTCACTTTAGATGTAACTCCATAGCCCTATCTTGATATCTGACATTTTATTTATTTTTTAAAATATATTTTATTGATTTTTCACATAGAGGAATGGAGAGGGATAGAAAGTCAGAAACATCGATGGGAGAGAAACATCGATCAGCTGCCTCTTGCACACCTCCAACTGGGGATGTGCCCGCAGCCAAGGTACATGCCCTTGACCAGAATCGAACCTGGGACCTTTCAGTCCGCAGGCCGATGCTCTATCTACTGAGTCAAACCGGTTCGGCTTGATATCTGACATTTTAAATAACTCTAAATATGTCTTCTTCACTGGTATATAACAGTGGAGTTGCTGGAAAGGCAAAATCATTTTTATTAATGAAGATATTTTGCTAAGTGCAATTAAATACTCTGCACTAGACAAGAAACATTTAAAGTTGTGCTGTCATTTAACAGCCAGATTATTGATTTAAATAAAATTAGAGAGATTTGGAGCTGAATTGAATGCACGGTATCACTCTTTTCTTTCTCCCCTTTGATTCTTTACATCACTGACTACCATAACGGACAGATAGAGTACAGAGGGTAAATATATCAGTGGGGCTCTATGAGGTTCCAATGAGAAACAATATTTATATGGGAATGTAGGCTATGAAAGAGACCCATGAAACTATATGAATCTAAGAAAGGCTCCATCTATCATGGACCATTCAGACAAAAGCAAAAGCTGAAAAAAGTGTGTTTTGAATTTGTTTTATGTGATAAATTATGAGCATTACCTGTGAAAATAAATCTATTTTAAATTAGTGGACAGTTTTTATATACATTTATTTTCCTTCATAGCATCTGTGTTTACATATGAAATGTTATAGGTAGGCAAGGATGTGACCATATATCATTAAGTTTTTGAGGTTGAGTAAAGTAACTTACTTGAATTATAAAAATTCACATTGTTATGAAAACTCAGATAACTTTAACTGAGTCTAGACATTCAGCTGAATAAAAGACAAAATGAAAAGGTAAAAATCAAACTTAGTTGTGAAATAAAATATTAATAAAAACAATGAAAAATAAGTAAACAATGATTGCCTTGAAACATACAATGCATGTTTTATTATTTCTTCCAAGTAAAAGAAAGTCAGGAGTGCAAAGGAGCAAATATTACATTGGTTTTTATCTATTAGTTTGCAGGAAGATAAAGGCCCCTGTTTTTATTTGACCTTATATTGATTTAGTTCCTCACATAGAAGTTCAAAACCTCTCCTCCCTCATTTTTCCCCCAAAGGAGGTTTTTATTTTTTTCCCCTGGCAATCTTGTTTTCTCAGCAAAGCTTTCTTTCAAAGGAAAAAAAAATCCCTGATGATCACAAAGGATGATAGAGGATAGATTGTCCTTTTTCTGTGGGAGAAAAATAATCTATTTTCAAAATAATTGGTAAGTTCAATCAAACAGTAAATTTGTCATTTACAGGAGGGAAAACTATCAAAAGCTAGTACAGCAAAGAATTAAACTAAAAGAAATCTAGGAATTCTTAGTAGACCTATATTTTCTCATAAATAATTTTGAGTTATGGTGAGACTACATCAACCATATATCTAGGATATGTACCAAAAAATTCTGGATGCATCCACACCTCCTGAAGTAGCATATCTCTACTTTGATAGCAGATAAATTATATGGGAATGGATCTTCAAAAGGTTCTTATATCGAACAAGTCATGTTTGACTTAAGGAGATGGAATCAGATTTCCAATTCAACTAAATGATTGTGCTCTCTATTCTGTATCTGCATTACAGAAAAACATAAACCTAGAACTATCTTTGAAAAAATCTTGCGTTACAATCCACCAGGCTTACAAATCATTTGTAGATATAATCACGCAGTATCTATAAACCTGCTATGTGCTCACTTAACCAGGATGATTATTATAGGTGCTTCTGCTCCTTATGTGGTTCATCCTAAATCTTTGTGAGAACTGCCTTTGTTAAATTTTTACAGATATAATAGAATTACCCCAAACATAGCTCATAAGCATTTATTCATTCAAAAATAGTATTGATTACCTGCTAAGTAATACAACATGCTACCTAGATACAAGAGAAAACAGAAAAAAAATACAGGAAAAAATAAAGTGAGGGAGAGAAGGAAAGGATATAGGAAAAAAGACAGAAAGAAGGAATGACATGGAGGAAAAAAGAGGAAAAAGGCTAGAACCCTGATCTCATGAAGCTTGCAGGTTAATTGGAGTTCTAAATAAGAATTTAAAAATAATAATACGTGCAAATTAGCAAATGTGACAAATGCTAAATGTAAGAGGTATATCCTATATAATAAAAGAGAAAGATGTAAATTTGACCATATCTTCGCTATGCTACCAGCCAATCAGGAGAGAAGGGTGGGGCCAAGTGGCGCAAGCGCCTGGCTCCCTGGCCCAGAGACGAGGTGGTGGCGACAGAGAGTGCCCTCCCTCAAGGGTGGAGACAAGGCGGCGGCGGCGTGGCACTTCGGCCAGAGCAGAGAAGACTGAAGGCTCCGGCTGGAGTGAAGCCTCCAGCCGGCCAAAGCAAATAGGGAAGGCAACAGCCAGAAGGAAAGCCTGGGTCGCAAGTTCCAGAGGAAAAGTGGTTCTGGCAGTCAGAGGAAGGAAAGCCTATTGCATGAATCTTCATGCAATGGGCTTCTAGTCATAATATAAAAGCTTAAAATAGGGGAATTTGACTTAATTAAGAATATTGGAGAAGGCATCCCTGATGTGAGAATTGAGCAAAGACATAAAACATCAATAGCAAGAGTGGGAAAGAGTGTTTCTGGGATTTGTTTCTAATTTGTACACCAGCCTGCATTCCTATCCTTGCAAACTGGGATAAAAGATGGAAGAGCCATCATGATGACATTTAGGAATCTGTTCTGAAACTTCCTTAAAAGTTGAGCCCGCCCTAAATTACATGCCTTGATATATTTTCCTCTGGGTCATTCTCAGTCTTTCTCCCAAAATCTAAAAAGCTAAAGACACCTCAAAAGCAGCTTACTCCAAATCCAAAATGCACATATCCTTACACAATGATTTGGAGGCAAGAGAGCAAAAGAAAATAATCTTTTTATTATAACACTTTATGCCTCTCATCAAAGGGTGATAACTCTTGATATCTCAAATAGGTCTGCTATGAAAAGTTTCAAGTTTAGTTCTCTCTCTATCTCTCTTCATTTCTCTTTCCTTACTTTAATAATATGCAATCTTACTAAAATCAATAGTTAGTTTTATTGATTGTCCAGGTCTACCATATTACTATGGTGAATCATATTACATTTGATTCACAGAAGTACAACTGTAAATATTATTGAATCAACAATTACATTTTTGAGTTTAATTATCTGGATGACAGAGGAATAAAAATGTTTTCCTGAAACATATATTTGTTTTGTTATGTCCAAAGATATTTGGCTTCTCTTTCTCCCTGAGTATACATGAGATGGAATACAGGTTAGATTATTTTGCTCATTATATAATATTATGCCTGGTAAACATCAGTATTCTTTTAGGAGCTTTCTTTTGTTTTTTTTATTAGCTAAAAAAAAAAAAAAAAAAACACCTTTCCAGATGTATAAACAAAGGTAATGTTAAGTAATCTATAAATTTTCTAAAAGATGATCACTGTATACCCTTTTGACCTGAATGTATACACTTAAAAAAGGTTAAGAATGGAACTGCAAAAGTCAATTTCTTAAATAGCCAAATATATAATTAATGAGCGCCTACATTTTTAAATTCACCTAGTTTATTTAAGTAATTTTCCCATAAAAATATAGACATTCTTAGTGTAGTATTCTGTCATTCATTTTCCTACTAGGCCTATCAAGGACTAAATTCTTGATTTTCCGTATTCTGTATGCTTTAGATACTCTTGTTTATGTTCCATTTATAAGGTGTCTTGCTTTGGCTACTCAAATGTGCATAATATAGGTGTTTCTTATACTTTTGTTAATGATTTGTTTGTTTTTTTTAACTTTCTATAGCTTTCTCATTTGTATTTTATTTCTAAATTAAATAACTAAATGTTTTTTTCTACTTTTTTTCTGGCCCATTTAAAAAAAAACACAATAAACAATAAAAAGCTAATATGCAAATTGACCAAACGGAGGAATAACCTGTTGCTATAAGGTGTACTGATCACCAGGGGACAGATGCTCAATGCAGGAGCTGCCCTCGGGTGGTCAGTGCGCTCCCACAGGGAGAACACTGCTCAGCCAGAAGCCAGGCTCATGGCTGGCAAGCACAATGGCAGTGGCAGGAGCCTCTCCCGCCTCCATGGCAGTACTAAGGATTTCCTACTGACAGCTTAGGCCCAGGAGCCTTCAGTGGGACATCCCCGAGGTCTCCCAGAATTTGAAAGGGTGCAGGCCTGGCTGAGGAAACCCCCTGAGTGCATGAATTTTTTGCACTGGACTTCTAGTATGAATGGAAAAATATAAGCATAGGCTTAAGTAAATAATGAATATTTACACATTGAATTATCATATAGCAATTAAAATGACAATGGAAACAGTTTATAAGGATACTGTAAATGTTTATACTGTAATGATCAGTAGAAAAAGCAAACTATATAGTTTTTTTTTTAAATTATTTTTTATTGATTTTTTGCAGTATAATAGTAGTACGTTTTCCTTTCCCCCTCCCCCTTATCCTCCCCCCAGCCTCCCCCACCCCCCCAGCACATATTCCCAGCTTCCCCCCCTCCCCGCCCCAGTGTCTTTCATTCATTGGTTATGTTCATATGCATGCATACAAGTCCTTCAGTTGATCTCCCCCCGCATCTGCCTCCCATCCACCCAAGCCTCCCCCTGTAGCTTGACAGCCTGTTCAAGGCCATCCTGCCTCTATATCAGTCGCTCTCCCCTGTTTCTTTTCTTCAAAAATATCTTGCCTCTGCATACTAGAAATAAATGTATAAGAACAAAAAGTGTTTCAGTCTCGGTTTCAATGTCCAACTTTTCTGAGTCCCAGTTTCAGTGTCAAATAATTCATTATGTGTATAAGTCAGCAATGGTATCCAGATGGTGGACATATCGTGTCAATGCAAGATCCATCCTCTCTGGTTTGGTCCTGGGCTGCCTGCAGACATGCAAACTATATAGTTTTATATGTAATATTATTATGGATTTGTAGAAATAAAAAACAAGAACAATCTATAGTAAAAATAGTGGAGGTAAATATGCAAAAGGAACACTGATTATTTCTGGTGACGGGGATTATTTGGATGGTATTTTTTATTTATATTCTAACTTTAAAATATGAATATACTTTTAAAATGAAATTAATACACTTAATGTTCTTTCTATATATGGGCTTTATTGATCAAAGTTTTAACAATACAGATTTTAAATGACACAGCCAGACACCTGGCATATATGTTCTAGTGTAATCACTTCCTTTTGAATGTACGCTGAACAAAGTGACTTGCATTTAATGAATAGATACAGTAAAAGACAGGGGATATCACTTCTAAGATTAGGTTATAAAACCTAGGGCTTCTGTCTTGCTCATGCTCTCTGGCTCCATTCTTCCTCAGTCAGATGAAGCTAACTCCCTTTTGGGTAGCTGCTCTATGGAAGGGCCTTATATGGCAAGTAACTGAGGGTTGCCTCCAACTGAAAAAACAAAGCTATCAGTTTAATAATATGCAAGAAACTGAACTCTGACAAGAACCGCATAACTAAGCCTGGAAGCAAATCCTTTCTCAATGGAGGTGTCAGTCAGCCTTTGAAGAAACCTGCTTTTGCCCTCATTAGAGACTAAAATTGAGAACCGTATGGACTTTTGGCCCAACAAAACTTTACATCTTTGTAGTGTTAAACTGTTAAGATTTGGAATAATTTGTAATGCAGCAATAGGTAGCTAGTGTGTATATTTTCTGTCACTTTTAAACATTTTAGATTTTGTTTCAACCAATATTATCCAGATAACACTTGTGAATAAAGGATAATCTAATGATAAAAAATAGTGTACTAGAAGTCTGTACCATTGATTAAGTAAAATATAGATAAAAATAAGACTAATCACCTGAGACAAATGTTATTGTCTTTAACGTTTGGAAATAACTTAAGTCTCCAAGACAAGGGCTATCATAGAACTGAATGTGAATGTAAAAATTGCAGGGGATGAGACAGGGAAGATAAGAGCATGAAGAAGATGAAAAGATAAATTTATGACTCATGCATGTGGTCTATGGAGAAGGACATTTTACCCTTTCTATTCTTAACCCTTGCATACTGAGTACCAAGAGTTGACTTACACACAATAAGTAATAACAAGACTTGAACAGGAATTCCCAAAGCCTTCTCTTTTAAACTTGCCTCTGGGGAAGGATAGTAACCAATTTACAAGTTTCAATCCAATACATTCTCTTTCCCTAGGTAATTTTTGTTCAGGTTAATGGCCTCTATAGAAAAATCTTATACAACAGTAAAAACCAGAACTTCTGTAGGATAGTATAAATGAATCTCACAAATATTCAATTTAAAAATCATTACAGAAGAAAACATAAAGAATGATGAACTTCATGTAAATATTTAAAAATTATACATTATAATTTTATATAATATTGTACATTATAATTATATATAATTCTATATATCACAAAGTATATATTGTATACTATACATTGATTAAGAAGATAGGGATATAATAAATATTTAAGCAAGTGCCTGAAAATAGTGTATACCAAATAAAAGAGTAATATGCAAATTGACCATACCTCCACTATACCCACAAGCCACACCCACCAGCCAATCAGGAGTAAGTATGCGGATTAAACTAAACAAGCTGGCTGTAGCCACGGAAAGAGCAGAAGGCTTGAGTTGCCCCCAGCAATGGAGAAAGCCAAGGTTTTGAAGCCTTGGCATGCCTTGGCCTCCGCTGAAGGCTACAAAGTTTCAATTATAGAAGACAAATAAATCCCAGCTACCAGGGTCTCTGCTTGGGTTGCTGGGGGGCGTGGTTAGCCTGCAAACCACCATAGGCCCCTTCACCAGGCTGCCCCATGCCCCAAGGGACCCCACACTCTCTTCTGAGACACCCTTCAGGGCAAACCAACCAACTCCCAGCCATGCACCAGGCCTCTATCCTATCTAATAAAATAACAATATGCAAATTGACCATCATTCCAACACACAAGATGGCTGCCCCCCTGTGCTCAAAGATGAATGCCCCCATGTGGAAACAAGATGGCCAGTAGTGGAGGGCAGTTGGGAGGGACCAGGCCTGCAAGGGAGAGCAGTTGGGGGGACCAGGCCTGCAGGGGAGAGTAGATGCGGGGACCAGGCCTAAAGGGGAAGACAGTTCAGGGTAACAAGGCCTGCAGGGGAGGGAAGTTAGGGGTAAACAGGCTGGCAAGGGAGCATTTAGGTATCAATCAGGCTGGCAGGAGAGTGGTTAGGGGGTGGTCAGGCTGGCAGGCAGAACCAGTTAGAGGCAATCAAGAAAGCAGGCAGGTGAGCAGTTGGGAGCCAGCAGTTCTGGATTGTGAGAGGGCTGTCCAACTGCCCGTTTAGGAATCTCTTGAGGGATCCCAGATTGGAGAGGGTGCAGGCTGGGCTGAGGGACACGCCCCCCCAGCAGCGTGCATGAATTTTGTGCATGGGGCCTCTAGTGTAGGACAATAGGTATTCCCTAAGAGTTAGAAAGGTAAATTCACTAATGTAATGGTAAATAATCAACCAAGTAATCAAACTTAATATCATGAATATTAGCAAAACTTAATATTACAGACATATTGATGTGATGCAATGTGAAGTACATAGCATTACATGATTTTTGAATAATATTGAACCTAATTTAAATTCAGACTTTATATTTAACTTCAAGTTCAGAGAAACTACAGGGGAGAAAGGATCATATTAAAGAACACTTGGAGGAAATAGTCAGACTGATCCAAAATAAGAGTATTTTACATGACAACTGGCTTCATGTTTCCAAAAGGTTATGGTCATGAAATAAAAAAGAAGTCAAGATAATTGCAATGGATTTAAAGATTTAAAGATTTACAACACATTTTCATTAAGTGGATCCTGGTTTTAAAAAGCAGTTATGAAAGTCATGCAGGCACATAAAGAAATACAGATTAAGCATGTGTGACAATAG
The DNA here is from genome assembly GCA_027563665.1 of Antrozous pallidus. NCBI lineage: Eukaryota > Metazoa > Chordata > Mammalia > Chiroptera > Vespertilionidae > Antrozous > Antrozous pallidus. The sequence goes on from CM050509.1 coordinate 76,814,537, forward strand.
TTAAGCAACAGATAATAGTTATATGATTGGAGAATATACAATTTAATCAACTTGTGTCTATGTTTGGAAATTTGCATAATACAATGGTAGAAAAGGATGGCTTATTCATTTAGTAAATGTTACTAAATGACTGTTTATCTGTTTAGATAAAAAGTACATTCTTACCTCACACCAACCATTTATAAGAAATTATAGAAGAGGAGCAACCAAGAGGGCGGCATAGGTACACACCTGTTGTTCTGCCCTGAGCAACAATTCAAAAACTACAACAAAACAACAAAACAAACATCACCCAGAATCAGCGGACAGCTGGCTGAGTGAAAACTCCAAAAATAAAAGTAAAGGTGGGACACTGAGACTCAGAAGAGCAGCAGAGTGCAGCTTTGAAGATACATGTGGAAACAGAGATTAGGAGCCGTTGCGCGCGCGGGCTGTAGTGCTGGAGCAGCAACCCTGGCTGGATTTCTCCAACAGGGAGGGCAGAGACGTACCACTGCACGGATTCCCCAGTGCCAGGCGAGGTCTGAGGCCCGGGGTACGCACCCTGGAAGCCAGGTGTGGCAGAGGTCTCCTAGTCTGAGGAGAAACCGGGTTGCTTGAAAAAGCAGTTTGTGCGTGACTTGCTCCCTGGCAACTTGCCCCCTGGTCCCAGAAACCACTGGACAGCTTTGTTTTACAACCCTGAGCGAGACTTTGGGTGTGAAGACTCATTTGGGGAGAGGCAGAGTTGTCTGGCAATGGGTGGAGACCAGCGGCTTTCTCTTGGAGGTGTCTACAAACATTCCCATCCAACAGAGACCCGCGCTCGAGCGCAGCATAGGACGTAGCTGACACTGAGGCTGCCTGCTCAGCTCAGAGACTCTGCCCATCCAACCTGAACACAGTCCCCCTTCACAGCCAATTGACCTGCAGGTCAAACCCTCTTAGGGCTAACAACAAGCTGGGCTTAAATTAAAAAATACTGTACAACCCATAAAGGATTGCAGTAAGAGTACCCACCTCAGGTAACTGGGGAGGCTGAACCACTGTCCCTTAGAGGTAATCTACCACATAAAGCAGGCACCATGCAGAGACATGGAAAGAAATCAGGTGTGAAAGAAGTGGAGGAAAAAAGACGACTAGACATAGAGTTCAAAACCACAGTTATAAGGCTTTTCAAGAGGCTCCTAGAAAAGGTCGAGACCTATAAGGAAATAAGCGAGACCTACCAGAAAATGAACGAGACCTGCAAGGAAATGAACAAGACCAACATGGAAATGAATGAGTCCTACAAGGAAATGAACGAGACACTCAAGGATATGAAGGAGACTCTCAAGAATATGAAAAAGGACCAACCAGAAATTAAGCATACATTGACTGAAATAAAAAATATTATATAAAGACCTAAAAGTACTCTAGAGCACCCCAATAAGCAAGTTAAAGATTTGAAATACAAAGAGGTAAAATCTCCTCAGCTGAAAAAGCAAGAAACCAAAAGAAACCAAAAAATTGAAGATAGTGTAAAGGGCCTCTGGGACAACCTCAAGCATACGAACATCCGAAATATAGGGGTGCAAGAAAAAGAGACAGAGCAAGGCAATGAAAACCTATTTGAAGTAATAGTGACCGAAAACTTCCCACACTTGGTGAAAGAAATTGACTTAGGAGTCCAAGAAGCACACCGAACCCCAATATATAGGAACCCTAAGAAGACCACACCAAGGCACATCATAATTAAAATTCCAAGAGCAAAAGATAAAGAGAGAATATTAAAAGCAGCAGGAGAAAAACAGTTACCTATAAGGGAGCACCCATAAGATTGTCAGCAGATTTCTCAACAGAAACGATGCAGGCCAGGCGGGAGTGGCAAGAAATATTCGAAGTGATGAATAGCAAGAATCTACAGCCAAGATTACTCTATCCAGCAAAGCTATCATTCAAAATTGAAGATCAGATAAAGTGCTTCACAGATAAGAAAAAGCTAAAGGACTTCATCACCACCAAACCAATATTATATGAAATGCTGAAAGATATTCTTTAAGAAGAGGAAGAAGAAAAAGGTAAAAATATAAATTATGAAGAACAAATACACATCTATCAACAAATGAATACAAAAATCTAGTGAATTAATAATCTGATGAACAGGATAAACTGGTAAATATAACAGAATCATGAACATAGGGAATGGACTGACAATTTTTGGGGAGAAAAGGGGTATGAGAATTACAGCAAGAGACTGGACAAAAATGTTGCAACAATGGGAGAGGACAGTGGGGAGGGGGAGGTGAGGGTGGAGGGTGTGATGGGTACAGGGTGGAGGGGAGCTATAGGGGGATACAAAAAGGTGGAACAATGTAATTAATAAACTGAACAATAAACGTAAAAAAAAAACAATAAAACATGTGGCTCTCAAAAGAGAGAAAAAAATAGGAAATTATAGAAGAACTAGGGGCCCGGTGCACGAAATTTATGCACTGGGGGTGGGTGGTCCCTCAACCCAACCTGCCCCCTCTCACATACTGGGAGCCCTCAGGGGATATCCAACTGATGACTTACCCCCTGCCTGCCCAAGGCCCAGCCATCACCCTGCTCAGCTCAGCTCATCCCCAGCTGCCTGCAACCACCCGGCCCCAGAGGCTGGGCACTTGTCGCCACTTCTGCTCACAGCGCCTGGGGGCCTGGCACTCTCTGCTGCTGCCACCACTGCTGCTGCCGTCACTTCCCCTCACAGGGCCCAGGGGCTAGGCTCCCCCCCTCTACTGCCATTTCATCTCCACCCCCAGGGCTCAGGCTCACGCCACTTGGCCCTGCCCCCGCTCCTGATTGGCTGGTAGCATACCCAATCAGCAGCAAAGGTACTGTCAAATTTGCATGTTTTACTTTTATTATATAGGATTATATTCACGCCCTCAGGATAGGGGAAAATTTCTTTTCTTGCAAAAGGCAAATCAAAGGGGGGAAAAGTACAAAGTGACTATAATATTAAAAACTCTGGTTTATCAAATAAGATAGCTTTCTCACCCTAAATTCACCAGAAATCAGAGTATGAGATAAAAGTTCAGGTGTGAGTAGTTTTCAAAACTTAATGATCTTAGGAAGCAGGAATGAGGGACAGGGAAAACAAAGCCAGAAAGGTTCTAGAGCCAAGACAAGGATGCATTATCAAATTGACAGCCTCTACAGGCCACTGGTTGCTCTATCTCATGGGAACATCCGATTAGCCATATGTAGCACATCTAAAAACCTGTTTAGATTGAATTAGAAGATGGGATTTATCCACCAGATTTCATATTGATGGTCAAAGTTTTGCCTTATGGAAATTTTACTCTTTTATTCTTCTAGGTTGTACCTGCATGAAACTTGATTGGATTCTTGCATTGTCTCATGTCCACTGCAGCAATAAAGGAGCCCAAATTAAGAAGAGGATAGGGGCAAGAAGTACACAATTTAGATGTAAGGTAAAGTGCTATCAGATTATATTTGCATAAAACTGGTCAGATTTGGCACACTAAGAGTATCCACAGCAGTGTAATAATAACAGCGCAAGAGGAACTAAAAATGTGCATAAGAGGTGCCTGATATTGTGCAACCAAACACAAAATACATGAGAGTGATAACAGCTAGAACAGGTCATTGGGGAAATAAATTCAGAAAAGTGGGAAAGTATATACTATATATGTAATATTACTGTATATGTAATTCTTTATTTATTTAAAATCATATTTGATAAAAATAAAATATTTAGATGTGGGAAAGATGGGTATTTATTATACTGTTTTAATACTATTCTCTTTGACATTCAGTATAAATTATTCAAAATACAAGTTAATAAAAGACGGAGTCTGTAATGATTAAGGAAGATAGTAACTAGTTATAAATTCATTGCCTTTCAAATTATCATGGCTAACCACATCCTTGTTCTTAACTTTAGAGTTTATTATAATCTTATTTTCTAACATTCCCTCAATATTATTTTGGAAAGACAATTACTGAATTGGAATTATACAACTTAAGACCACTAGACATTTAAAAACCTAGAGGCTTTGCACAGCTGTCAACAGTGAAAAATTAAGTTTAAAATGTAATTTTTTTTGTAACTGCCTCTTTATCAACTTTGCTGGCTCATCCTGTCAATTCTTTCATGTATTTTCTCCCCACAAAATATTTCCCTTACTATTACAGTTAAAGAAAGAATATATATATATATATATATATATATATATATATATATAGAGAGAGAGAGAGAGAGAGAGAGAGAGAGAGAGAGGCCAGATTATTATGATTTTTGAATGCATAATGACCTAGCCACTCAGTGTATATCCTATATAATAAAAGGCTAATATGAAAATTGTACCCTCGACCAGGAGTTTGACCAGCAGGCAGGCTGGCCAACTGCCCATGTCCCCTCCCCTTGGCCAGGCTGGCTGGACCCCACCTATGCATGCACCAGGTCTCTAATATATATCCTATCAAATAAAAGAGTAATATGCAAATTGACCATACCTTTGCTAAACCCAATAAGCCATGCCCACAAGCCAATTAGGAGCAATATACAAATTAACGACCAACCAAAATGGCTGCTTCCCAAAGCCAGAAAGAAGGCTTTTGGGCGAGCCAGGGGGCCCGGGGTGGAGCAAGCCAGCCAGCGAGATTGGCCCCATGGGTATTGCTGGCTGAAGTCCCCTGGCCAAGGTCTCCTGCCCAAGGATGGAAAGCCTCAGCCAGAGGCTTTCTGGCTTTGGGCAGGCTGGGGCTGAGTTAGAGCAGCCAGTGATCAGCCAGATTGCAGGGTGATCGCTGGCTGGTGTCCCCTGGTCGAGGTCCTCTGCCCAAGGATGAAAGCCTCAGCTAGAGGCTTTCAGCCTTGGGCCGGAGGTGAGCCATCAGTAGGACATCCCCTGAGGGCTCCCAGTATGTGAGAGGGGGCAGGTTAGGCTAAGGGACCACCCACCCCTAGTGCACGAATTTCATGCACCAGCCCCCTCGTATGTATATTACTCCATTTTTAATTCCTTCTAGTTCATTAGAATGCATGTTTCCTTATTACTAATTTCCCATCATTAGACTGTCAGTTCTATGATAAATGACAAACCGTAGTGTTAATCACTCTATGGCTAGCATCTAGAAGAATGCCTGGAATATTTCAGTATTGAATCAATGCTTCAGCAATGAATAAATGAAACAATAGATGACTGACTATTTAAAGTCATTTTTCACAGATGGCAAATTTTTTAAAGTTTTTTTCCCACATAAATTAAAGCAGAAACAGAAAGACAAAGATACAACTGCAAAAAGTAGAACACATGCATTTGATTTACATAAGCACACATGTATACACACACATCCATATTTTGTGTGTGTATGTATGCAGGGTGCCCCCAAAACGCATACACACAATTTGAATAATTACAAAGGCAGTGTTTATTAAAATACATTTCACTTTCAAAATTGAGTTATCATATGTTAAAGTGTATATACATTTGGGGCACACTGTGTGTATGTATGTATATGTGTGTGTGTGTATGTGTGTGTGTATGTGTGCATGTGTGTGAGTGCATGTGTATCCTATCTAATAAAAGAGTAATATGCAAATTGACCATACCTCCAATCAAATAACGCCTACAGCCATGGCCATCAGCCAATCAGGAGCAAATTATGCAAATAAACCCCAACCAAGATGGCTGCAGCCACTGACAACAGGAGGGAGGCATGTGTTTTCCCAGCAATGGAGGTAGCCTAGCTTTCCACCTGCCCTTGCTGGCCTAGGCCTCCACTCAATGCTATAAAGTTTCAATTATAGAAGATATATCCTAACAGAAATGGTGGCAGCCACGGAACTGGAGAGAGCAGAGGTTAGGCTTGCCTGGGCAATGGAGGAAGCCAAGCTTCTGCAGCCCTAGTGCTTAGGACTCCACTCTAGGCTACAAAGTTTTAATTATAGAATTTAAATAAACTCATAAAAAAATGGCTGTTGCCACGAAGTGAGCAGAAGGCTTGGCTCTCCTCCAGGCTACAAAGTTTCAATTGTAGAACATAAATTAATCCCAGATACCAGGACCTCTGCTTGGGTCACTTGGGGACATGGCCAGTCTGCAAACCACCACAGGACCCTCAGCCAGGCCATCTCATGCCCCAAGGTAACTCCCACCCTGATCCTGGACACCCTTCAGGGCAAACCAGCTGGCTTCCACCCATGCACCAGGCCTCTATCCTATCTAATAAAAGAGTAATACATAGATTAACCATCACTCCAACACACAAGAGGGCTGCCCCCATGTGGTCAAAGATCCTGCCCCCATGTGGACACAGGATGGCCACCACAAGATGGCCATCAGGGGAGAGCCATTCAGAGGGATCAGGCCTGCAAGAGAAAGCAGTTGGGAGCAATCAAGCCTGCAGGGAGGGCAGTTAGGGGTGACCAGGCCTGCAGAGGGGGGAAGTTGGGGGCAAACAGGCTGGCAGTGGAGCAGCTAGACATCAATTAGGCTGCCAGGGGAGTGGTTAGGGGGTGATTAGGCTGGCAGGAAGAAGCAGTTAGGGGCAATCAGGGAGCCAGGCAGGTGAGCAGTTTGGAGCCAGCAGTCCTGGATTGTGAGAAGGATATCTGACTACCTGTTTAGGCCCAATCCTGGGATTGGGCCTAAAAGGGCAGATGCACATCCCTCAAGGCGTTCCAGATTGGAGATGGTGCAGGCCAGGCTGAGGAACATCCCCCACCCACCGTGCGCAAATTTCATGCATCAGGCCTAATATGCAAATTGTCCCCTCCAGTGGTCATTTGACCAGTTCAACTGCTTATTATGACATGTGCTGACCAATAGGGGGCAGTACAGAACATGGCAGGCATTGGTAATGCAGCCCTGGTTGCAGACATCAGTAGAGGTGCTGCTGGCCCCAAAGGGCCCTTACAAAAGTGGGACCACAGCAGGATGGTTGAACTGGTGACTGGGTGGCGCCAAGTCAAGGCATGTGCAACGAGGGCTTGATCACCCCACTAATTGCCCCACAGAAGTTGACCAGTGGCAGTGCTGGGAGGTGCTGCCACCCAGCTCCCAGGTGCTGAGGGAGCTGGGTGGGGGTCCTGGCCCTGATCAGTGGACCCACAGTTGGGATGGTGGAGCAGTTCAGGGGCGATGCCAGGCCAATTCAGGGTGCCTGGTGAGGCTGCAGGGCTGCTAGGCTGGGGACATGAGCTGGGGCAAAATCTCTGCAGGTTACCCCAAGGAACCCCAACTGTTCATGAATTGTGCACCGGGCCTTTAATATATATATATATATATATATATATATATATATATGCACATTTATATAAAGTATATCCATATACACATGATTTTTAAAATCTGGAGGACATGGGTTTTCTTCTGCTCTGAAGAAGAGAAAAACAGAACAAAACTTAACAACAGATACTTACATTGTACATGCTCCATTACTTGAAATTTAAACTCTATGTCTTTCTAGAAAAGTAGTAGATTTTCAAACTTTGCCTTGGCAAAAAGCATCTTATTATAAACTAAAACAGAACTTATTTGAACAACTAAAGATTTTTTAGAAAGAGTTTCAAATGCTGTAATTAGCATATTAATAACCATTATTATAATTTGTAAAGAAACATTTCTATATTTAAAAACTTTATATTTTATAGCTTTTTAATCCTATTCAATTTATTTTAATGTTTATTATTAAATAAATAATACTCAAAAACCTCCTTGTTGCTTAAGGTTTAAACAAAGTAGAAACATTAAAAGAAGCCAAACCAAATCATATTTCTTTACATAAATAATGTCATAACAACTGAAGCTGGTTTGGCTCAGTGGCTAGAGCATCGGCCTGCAGACTGAAGGGTCCCAGGTTCGATTCTGGCCAAGGGCATGTACCTTTGTTGCAGGCAAATCTCCAGTAGGGGGTGAGCAAGAGGGAGCTGATCAATGTTTCTCTCTCATCAATGTTTCTGACCTTCTATCCCTCTTCCTTCCTCTCTGTAAAAAATCAATAAAATATATTTTTAAAAAAATAATGTCATAACATATATATCCTTCTGAGCCTATTTTACTTAAAATTATCAGTTGTATATTATCCATATACATAAAGAGGTAATATGCAAATTAGGCTGGGACACCATAATGGGTCCACCAAACAGGAGGAGGTTGTGCATGCAGCATCAGGAGTGGGATGGCCGGGGCTTTCCCAAAACTGTCCTGTGGGAGGTCCTGATCAGCAATGGCTGTGGCTGCTTCAAGGGCAGGAGAGGGAGGTAGGGCTGTGGCTGCGGCTCCTGTGGGGCCCGGGAGCAAGACAGGGTGGAACCAGCAGGCTGCAGAGTCTGGGGAGCGAACCAGGACCGCACCAGCAGGATGCAGGGCCAGACCAACAGGCTGTGGGGTTTCGGGAGTGAGGCAAGGCCAGACCTGCAAAGGCCGCAGGGGCTACTGCACTGTGGGCCCAGGTCAGGGCTCATGCAGGAGGCAACCAATTAATGTGTCACTCTAACATTGATGTTTCTCATTGTCTTACCCTCTGTCTTCCATGCTCTCTAAAAATCAATGGGAAAATATCCTGAGGTGTCTTGAGGTTGGGTGGCGCCATGTAATTTCGAAGCCCCAGGTGGGCTCCTAGTTACATTATAATCCATATTGTTAGGAGATACATTTCCTTGGGTTTCATGTTTTTGTGAGACACTAATTGTCATTTCATTCTGCACTATTTTTTCAAGGATTTTTATAGAGCAAACAACATTCAAAGATAATCATAATATCTCTCTCTAGAGCAAAGGGAAGTGCCCCCCACCCCCCCGTTTGGTATAATAATGTTTCCTTCCAGGAAAAATTTAAGCAGGTTTGCTTATAACCCATTTAAAAATATGCTGGTTCTTAAACTTGAGCTTCCTTGGGTGTGACAAAAACCCAGTGTTTGCAAAGCATGCAACACTTTTCTGTGTTGCCCCTATGGGACTGAGGTCAAGGAGAAAAGATACAAACATGAAGTTCATGTTGCTTGCTGTCCTGTGGGTAATAAATTCCTCCATCTCTGACCCAGGAATTTCATGACTTTTGTCAGTACCGATGGAACTGTACAAGGTTAACTTGTTAGTTGCCAAGTAGAATAATATCTCAAATATTTAAGTGTTCTTGGCAGCTCTGATAACAATGAGGGCCTTCCATGCCAGGTTTTCACTATGAAATGACTACCTGAAATCCAGTAGTGCATAATGTTGCACAAATGATGGGGCAAGTAGTAAAAAGCCCTCACTGTCCTACCTGTTTCTGAGTGTTTGGAGGCTGATTAATGAATGGAAGGATTAAAGCAAGCCACCCAAATGATGTTTTGTTTGTTTCTACTCTTCTTTAAGAGGGAAGACAAAATAATTTTGTTATGATAATAGAGCAGCATGGTCCAAGACCCAGCTGAAGGGCAATGTGGCTATTGAAACTGAGGCAAGGAATCTTCATAGGTTAAATAAATTTCAACCATGAAGACATAGAACTTTGGATGGATCTAAAACATTCAAAATTTATTTAGTTAAGCCATGAGTAGCTGCCAGGCTTCTCAAAGCTTACAGTGACCTCTGGTTCTTCTTTCCCCTTTTATTATAATCTTATCTACTTTAAGTACAAGTATGATTAGGTATATCGCTTGTATGTACACAGATAATATGCTGGGAGCTCTAGGAGGGGGGATAATTAAAGCTTTGATGATGCTGGCCCAATCAGGCTAAGAGTAACCCAGATTCAACTTATCTTTGGACCAGGTTCACATTAGGGAAGAAAAGCTAACAATGTGTCACTCTAAGTAGGGTCCTTTTGGCTCATTTAATGCTTCTCTTGCCTCCACACCTAAATGTATAGTAGAGATTGATGTTACATGATATACTTCCTTTCTGTGTTTATCAGAGAGGATTCTCCCAATTGGAAATAAAAGCCACATATTGAGAAGTGTTAGTACCTTTAGGGCTTATAACCCTATTGATAGCTCTGAGTTACAAGTCTCTGACTGATATATTTTTTTTCAATCAGATCACCTAGTAAAGGGAGACAGCCTCCAGCTCGAAGCACCACTTAGGGTTTTGGAATTTTCACTCTTTTGAAAAGCAACTATTAACTTGCTATTGAGGTTCTTGCTGAAACTGAACACCTGACTCAAGGAGGCCTTGTGACTCTCCAGCTTGATACTGTTTTTCCGTTTTAGGTGGATCAAGTCAGTATCAGTGACTACAAAGGTGAGGAAAACCCAACAATTCTCACTTTTTAAATAGAAATAAATAAAAATGAAATACAGCCATTTGTGACAACATATATGACCTTTGAGATATGCTAAGCAAAGTAAATCAGACAGGAAAAGTTAAGAACCATATGATCTCATTCATATGTGGGCTATAAAACTGAAAACAACAAATAAACAAATGAGTAAAACAAACAAAAAGACCTTCATATACACAAACAACAGTATGGTGTTTTCCAGAGGGAAGGGGGTGAGAGGGTACTAAAAGATAAATGGGGTCAAATATATGGTGATGAAAGAAGACTTGAATTTGGGTGGTGGGCACACAGTGCAATATATAGATAATGTATCATAGAAATGTGGCTTCATTTCACAGTTTCCCCTAACTTCTTGGACCTACTTCACTGACAGGCTAATATGAAACAACAGTTTCACTGGACTGTGGCCACTGTTAGATCTAACTACACAGAACTGAAAATGGACATGATAATTCCACTCATAGGACAGAATTCATGGTTGTTCTCATGCTTCTGGTAAATACTCTTCTTGATGAAGCTTGTTTATTTTTACTATTACCAATAGCCTAGCTATTTCAGTTGCTACCTGGCAAATAAATGACTTTCCCTCTCTCTGTAGTAATCTCTGGAAACAAATTATAGCTCCTGAACAAAGTGTCAGAATCACACATGTGAGATTGCTAAACTCTGTACTTATCAGATTGCCACCAGTGCTGCATGGATCTGTCACTGTACTGAACATGGGTGCACACATTGGCCAGTAGAAACCTGACACAATTTAAAACATTCTCTATGTTTCTGATGCAGAGGCCACCACAACATCCTAGACTTTTGATCCTTGTCAAAAGTTGCCCTGGTTTTTCACTGTAGGAAAACTGTGACAATGTGACACAAGCCACATTGCCTTGCCTACTCCTGTCACAATGACTATATTGAACCTTTGAAAAATTATCAAAGCTAAGTGTGTTTTCTCATGGATGTTGACAGTTTTCTAGAATATGGGGTTTCTATTTCAGTCTGATTAGTTGATTCTAGCCCTTAAAATATCACATATTCAGCTTTCTGGATAATTTGTAGTCAGACAATGATGCACTTTATATCATAAAAGTGACTCAACAATGGGCCAATAGTCAAGGTATTTGATGGACATTTCATGCCCCTGTAATCCATCTATTATTGTTAACTCCTCAAAAATACATTTAAAAGATTTATAACTTTATCTTAACTCTAACTGATTTACATATCTTAGTGAGGCAGTTTTTTCACTGAATTCTTCTCCATAAAGAAATAATATCTTCTCAGCAGCTTCCTGGAAAATAATCAGGACAAAAAAAGGGAGGGGATTATAATATGCTATATTGAAAATTCGGGATTCTGCCCCTACCATTCTTGAGTATGATGTTTCATTATTTCCCTTAACAATAGCTAACCTAGTTGGTAAGCTATCCAGGTACAGCCTGGACAAAAGGGGGCCTAGAGGATTCAAATTTAACTATGACTAAGTTTTATAAATTTTTTCTGTCCCTCTTGTGCCTGACTCTTTGAATGATTGAAAAAAAAAGATGAAGTATGGCTGCTGGAATAGAATGCATTGATGTTGTAAGGATGGAGGGAGAGGAATTCCTTATATCCAAAATATATTGTAGAGGGAAAACCATTAATTATTTTTTGTCTTTCAGAACCACACTGGGAGCCTTTCTCACAAATGAAAATGCCTGGTGCAGCTCTCCTAAACTCTTGCTAGCAGCTCAAATTGAACTGACTACTAGCTAGCTCCAAACATAAATTAATAACTATTTCTCTTAATCGTACAGAGAATTCTATCAGAAAGAATAGGAGATTCTCCAGCTCCTGCACCTCCCATATATAATCTTGGATGTTCCCTCATTTTAGTCATTCTATGGGAGAGATGAATGCCATCCTGCTGAGAATGGACATACACCATAGGTTTAGCAGACTCCCCGTAGGCCCTCCAAAAACAAGGATTATATTCAATTATTAAAAATGAATCTGCAATATTAAGATTTACCAGCTGTCTGTGAGGCTGCATTAGAGCCACTATAAGTCTCTGACCTATAATGTAGGCCACACTGGTGGGACCTCAATCATTATACACAATGCTTTCTTTCAATAGGAATCAAGTGCACCACCTGTACTTCCTGTATAAAAGCTAATATGCAGAAAACATGGTAAACTTAACGTTAGTTAGAGATGGTTATGAGGCCTTCAAGTATTATGGAAACAGTGTGTTAGCCCAAGAAGGCATGCAAGTCAGTTTTTACTCACTGGCCACTGTTGTTATAGAAGGTAGAATTGTGCTAGATTTCCTCTTTGTGAACCAAGGTGGATTCTGTATAATCACATCCTTTTGATACTTTAGGAAAGGTTATACCAAGTAGAAAGGTCAATAAAAATATTTAAATATAAATCCACTTAGATTTCTGCTGTGGACTAAATGTTTGTGTCTCCATCAGCTATACCAAATCCATATGTCCAAGTCATATACTCAAGGTAATAGTATTTGAAGACAGGGTCTTAATAGAAGTAATTAAGATTAAAGAAGGCCATAAGTGTAGGGTCTGATCTGATAGAATCAATGTCCTTATAATAAAATAAACCAGAAAGCTTGTGTTTTTTCTCTTTCTTCCCCCCATGTACACACTAAAGAATGGCCTTGTGAGGACTCATACCAGAAATATAATTGACTGGAATCTTGTTCCTGGACTTCTAGTTTCCATATTATAACAAAATAAATTTCTATCATTTAAGTCATCCAGTTTGTTGTTTGCTATGACAGCCCAAGCACACTAAGGAACCCTAATAAGTTGTGATATTTGTTCAACTAGTTGATTTCAGAAATTAGAGATTGGAAAAGATGTCCTATAGTTGAAATCAATGCACCAGGTTGGTTATATAATTATTCTTTGAGCCCTACTGATGATAGCCTTAACTAAATGTTGTGCGAGCCAAATTGATCCTAGCCCTGTTCGTCAGATTAATCAGAGTAGTAGCATAAAAACAGAATTTAAAGATGTCAAAATGGTATAAAACAAGAGATGCATATTTTCGCGAAACAATAATCTGTGGGTCTCTTGTTTCTACCAAGCTTGAAATCAAAGGCACCAACTTCCCTTTTATTCAGCATTACTTTTTCAAGAATGTTTGTAGACAAAACAGTTTTGAAAGATAGAAATGTTACCTTGCAGACACAAAGACAGGTTTGTTCACTGGCCATTATAATAAAGATAATCTCTCCCTCTAGGGAAAAGTTCCAGCAGGTTTTCCTATACCCACCATAAAAGATTCTGTTTCCCCAAATTCCAGGTTCTTAAGCTGTGATACAAGCCTAAAATGAGTACTACCTCCAAGGAAGCCTTTCTGCATCACTTCCTTGGTCAAGGTGAACTACATGAACATAAATTTAAAGATGCTTGCTGTGCCACTAATAATAAAATTATTTGACTCTGATCAAGGAGCCTCATGAAACTGTGACAGGCTAACTCATTAACTTGCAAGTAGGATAAAATCTCATATCCTTGACAGCTCTTGAGAGTAGTTTTGTCCAATTATTTTTAATGGCTTTTACATATACAAAACTACTTAATTGGTCCCTTGTTTTTGGAAAATTAGAAGGTCTCAAATATTTTTCTACTACAACATTATAGTGAATATTTTTGACATATATATTTGTACACATGTGTAATTGTTTCTATAGGACAGAGAGATTCCTTGTAATAAAAATGCTTTTTTAGATATATTCATTTGTGTGCTGTAGTTATCTATACTTCTGTCAATAATTTGTTTATAGTTGAAAAATATTATGTTGTCTTAATTGTAGTTTTTCTGATTACTGGTGATAATGATTACCTTGTAATATTTATTGACTGTATTTTTCTAAAATATTTTTCATGCACATAATAAATTTTACCATGAAATTTTATTTTTATTAAATTATAATAACTCATCATATACATGAATTTTAGTTCACTTTGTTGTTATGCATTTTAATTACATAATGTGTCTTTATGCCAATGATGTTTAAATCATACAGAGGCTTAGAATTTATAGTCATATTAGTCAACTGTTCTCTTTCTGACTTATCAATTTTTAGTCTTATTAGGGAATGCCTGTGCTAATCTATGCCATACTATTTTTTCTAATCATTCCTAATTTTTGTTGTTCTTTATAAATAAGTCATTTATTACAATAGACCACAACTATGTCTTCTGGAAATATATTTTTTGTGAGAATTTAACTTTGCAATTATTATACACTCTAAATTATATCAATTCTATTCTGTTAAAGGTCATTTAATACTTTTCTGCTTTTAGTTAATAGTCCATATTTATTTAAATATAAAAATATAATGTTATGGACCAACCGAGAGTGACAACCACCAAGGAGCCAGATCAAAATTTTAAGAAGCCTTTTAATAACGAACTCCAGCCGGGCCCACGTCTCCACTGTCACAATGAGAGCCCCAAACCTGGGTAGCGAGCACTTTTATCTCCAACGCAGGGAGATTTGGCAATTTGTGATTGTCCGGTTTCAAACAAAGAAAGGTATCGTAAGGTCAGTTACAGTACACGGAAGCGGGAAATTTCTTTCTTTTTTTTTTTTTAATTATTTTTAATTGATTTTTTGCAGTATAATAGTAGTACATGTTTTCCTTTCCCCCTCCCCCTTATCCTCCCCCCAGCCTCCCCCACCCCCCAGCACATATCCCCAGCTTCCCCCCTCCCCGCCCCAGTGTCTTTCATTCATTGGTTATGTTCATATGCATGCATACAAGTCCTTCCGTTGATCTCCCCCCGCATCTGCCTCCCATCCACCCAAGCCTCCCCCTGTAGCTTGACAGCCTGTTCAAGGCCATCCTGCCTCTATATCAATCACTCTCCCCTGTTTCTTTTCTTCAAAAATATCTTGCCTCTGCATACTAGAAATAAATGTATAAGAACAAAAAGTGTTTCATTCTCGGTTTCAATGTCCAACTTTTCTGAGTCCCAGTTTCAGTGTCAAATAATTCATTATGTGTATAAGTCAGCAATGGTATCCAGATGGTGGACATATCGTGTCAATGCATGATCCATCCTCTCTGGTTTGGTCCTGGGCTGCCTGCAGACATGCACAGCTGCTGACTGCTAGTATGGCAAGGTGTCGTCAGTGTCTCCCATTTCTGGACCATCCTCATGGCTGGAACAGATCCATCAGTTCCTCACCGTCGCAGGAACCCACATGGTCTTGGAGTTGTTCTCTGAAAACACACAAACACATTCTCGACCAAAAGTTAACAAAGGGATCCTCTATGCAAAATAGACTTGGGATTCTTTTTAATTTTTGCCTAAATGATTTTCCTTTGGCTTATTTTGACACCATGTGTGTTTTTTCATGGGTGTCCTGCTATTGTTTTTACAAATGGAATTTACTTTACTGGAGTAAGAATTTTCTAGATGTATTTTACTTACTCAATATTTTTTTTTTGTCCCTTTCATGATATTACCCCACTGTCCCCTCCCCTTTTTTGATTAATGGGGACTTTTGGAAATTTTCTATTGCAGTCTTGATAATTTTAAATTTTAATTTTTGTACACAAAGTGACTGCTTTAGGTTCTTTGGATGTTAGGCAATTTTACAGAGAGATGAACTACTGATAGATTTTTCAGTTAATGTTTTAGGAAAAGCTTTTTGTCCAGTACACTATAATTTTCTTGAGTATTCTCGTATTTCACTTGGCCAATTTAAATTAATCTGAAAACTTGATTACTATTTTCCTGTCAATTTTAATACTCAAGCAGAAATCTTAGTTTACCCTGTGAATACTAGTGGAAAGGAATATTTGCAATTTTGAGTAGGTCCCGAGCATTCCTGGTAATAGACTAAATTTAGATATAGAGCAGCTATTGCTGGCCGAGTCTCTGTCTGCTGCCTGGGTCCCTGTATGAGTTGTGTGTGGGAGGCGAAGCAGCCGTGGGGGTAGGAGACCTCCCTTAGGAGGGTTGAGAATTCAAACCCCTGCAAGGTTTGTAGATGAGGGTCTGTGCCCCACCTCTGTTGACCTTTTAGTTCTCTCCTGTTGGCCCCTCTGCGACTGTGCCTGTCTTAGGTTGTTCCTTCCCTGAGGAATCTTACCCGTCTCTGGCTAACCAGCCATCCTCCGGGGCCAAACAGGGTGATGTGAGGTTCAGTTCTGTCTCCTTTGTAGTCTATGCCCCCCTGTGGCCTCCACGTCCAGTACCTGCCTTGGGGTCCCCTAGCCTGCTGGCGGGGTCCCGGTACTGATCACATATCTCGGGGGACCCAGGTTTCTTCTCCAGAGAGGGCCCAGCTCACACCATTGGTCGAGATACAGATCCATGGTGCCAGCTGCCCAAAGGCTTCAGCCACAGCTCGAACTGAAAACTCTGGCATCAGCTGTGTGTATTTGGATAGTAACAAGAAGGTCCCTCTTGGCAGAAAGGGCAAGAAGGGCCAATATAGAATGCTGGGATGCCTTCCCAGTGCCTTAATCCCTTCTGAAAGGGATTAATTTCTTTCCTATTCTTTTTTAAGTTGCTGCCCAACATTCAAAGAATTAGTTTGTAAGTTTATTTGGGATAATTGTATAATATGCTGTTGTCAAATATCAAATATTATAATGACATTGTAGAATAATATCATGTAAGGGTATTATGGTGTCATGGGAGGTTAAGCAGGGCCTAGCCTAAGGACTGGTCTCCATAGGATATGACAAGCTCTAGGCCATGTCAATTCAATGTCAGACTAGCTGCCATTTTTTTATAATTTTATATAAACTTTGTCAGGGATGTAAAAACACAAATCACTTACCTCAGTTCAAGAGTTCAAGTATATTGACTTTTCCACTTACTCTCACCACCTGCCACTTACCCTGAGGTTTGACATTCTGATGGACTTTTCTCAGTCTCTGGATCTATTCTTGTTCATCAGTCTATGTCATTGATTGTATTCCTCAAATGAGTGAGATCATGTGATATTTGTCTTTCTCTGCCTGGCTAATTTCACTTAGCATAATGCTCTCCAAATCCATCCATGTTGTTACAAATGGTAGGAGCTCCTTCTTTTTTTCCGCGGCGTAGTATTCCATTGTGTAAATGTACCATAGTTTTTTGATCCACTCATCTGCTGATGGGCACTTCGGCTGTTTCCAAATCTTAGCTATGGTAAATTGTGCTGCTATGAACATAGGGGTACATATATCCTTTCTAATTCGCCTTTCTAATTTCTTGGGGTATATTCCTAGAAGTGGGATCACTGGGTCGAATGGGAGCTCCATTTTTAGTTTTTTGAGGAATCTCCATACTGTTCTCCACAGTGGCTGTACTAGTCTACAATCCCACCAGCAGTGCACAAGAGTTCCTTTTTCTCCGCATCCTCGCCAGCACTTGTCGTTTGTTGATTTGTTGATGTAAGCCATTCTGATAGGTGTGAGATGGTACCGCATAGTCGTTTTGATTTGCATCTCTCGGATAATTAGTGACTTTGAGCAAGTTTTCATGTGTCTCTGGGCCTTCCTTTTGTCTTCTTTCGTGAAGATTCTATTTAGGTCTGTTGCCCATTTTTTTATTGGATCATTTGTCCTCCTTTTATTGAGTTGGGTGAGTTGCCTGTAGATGCTTGAGATTAAACCTTTATCACTAATAACATTTGCAAATATGTTCTCCCATACAGTGGGTTTTCTTGTTGTTTTGTTGATGGTTTCTTTAGCTGTGCAAAAGCTTTTGATTTTGATGTAGTCCCATTTGTTTATTTTCTCTTTAGCTTCCATTGCCCTCGGAGCGGTATCATCAAAGAAGTTCTTTTGGCATATGTCTGAGATTTTTCTTCCTGTAGATTCCTCTAATATTTTTATGGTTTCCTGTCTTACGTTTAAGTCCTGTATCCATTTTGAGTTTATTTTTGTGTATGGTGTAAGTTGGTGCTCTAGTTTCATTTTTTTGCATGTATCTGTCCAATTTTCCCAACACCATTTATTGAAGAGACTGTCTTGACTCCATTTTATGTTCCTGCCTCCTTTGTCAAATATTAATTGAGCATAGTGGATTGGGTTGATATCCGGATTCTCTATTCTATTCCATTGATCTATATGTCTGTTCTTGTGCCAGTACCAGGCTGTTTTCAGAACAGTAGCCTTGTAATACAGCTTGAAATCTGGTATGGAAATCCCACCGACTTTGTGGGAAGCGGGAAATTTCAAATCTTCTTAGGCTGGTGGGCCCTGTTGACCCTGTATCTGGCTGTTTGGTGTTCTGGCAGCAGGATGTCCTCAGGCAAGGGAGGGTTGAGTAAATGTCATAAACAGCTAAAGGGGGTTTCTGTGGTGGTGTCTGGTCTGAGCATGACGAACCACGTCCTTCTCTTCTGTCCTCCTCCCCCCTCTGAGTCTGGCTATCAAATATAATATTCTTTAAAAGTTATACAACATACTTCACCAGGGCAATAGAAATTATGTTTTCTTTATCATAGAGATATTCCCAAATTGATCCAGAATTTACTTTGTATAATTTACTAGTTTTAGATGAGCACAATGTATTTTTTCCCAAAGTAAAAAAAAAAAAAAAAAAAAAAAAGAATCTTGCATGAGGCTAAAATCTGTAGTCTCAGTATTAGATGTATGTAAATTTATGTATGTGTTTCCTCACTTAATTGGTCCCCCCCAAAAAAGGAAAATGTTTACAGAGAAATATGTGTGAAAGTTACAGAAGAAAGATTTTAATCAAAATTATATGTTTAATCTCTCCAATTCTGTTACCGAGCTGGAATCTGAGTTTATTCTCATTCTGTTTTGGAGGAGAAGAGCTGCTTATGATGACAGAGGCAGTCTTCTCCAGCCCTCTGCTTCAGGCAGCAGTTTAAGCCTTTCTCTTTGAAATTAGCTGAAACCATTTTAAGCATTTTCCTGTTTCCTCTAGGCACACGCAATACCAGGACAAGGATTACAACATCTGTCCTTCTCAAAATTATGTGCAGTTTTTATAATATTTTCTGATTATTTGAGGTCCAGAAATTATGAAGGCAAGAAGATAAGTTTGTAACTAGAGTAGCTCAAGACAGAAAATAGTCAATATTTAAAGTATAAAGGAGGAAAGGAACACTTGGGGAAAGACAGGGGTATGTCACATCAAAGATGGTTCCACATTCAGAAGGAAAATACCAAATGCCTAAATGATTTAACTTGGAGGGTAGTAATCACCATAAAGAGAGTATTCCTGTGCTGGGCTGGTGAAAAAGTAGCAGGAGAGGGCAGAGCTATCCACTGTTTCACAATAAGATTACTCAATGTTTTGTTTAAAATTATAAAAGAACTCACAGGGAAATACAAAAATTGGCAAAGGTAAGCTTGTGAGTTAGTAATTACTTTGGAAATTGAAAAAGGAAATACAAATTAAGGACTGTATCTATTAAGCATGAAAAGATACAGGGTAGGTCTGTTACTAAAAATTCCCCCCGAACAAGCAGGATGTGGGGGAAGGGAAACACTTGTAAAGCCAATATGGATGTCCACTCTCCCACTATGCTAATTTAAAGTCTCTTTTCTCGTCATAAAAATTTAGAAATGTGTCTGGAATTTCTGTGCTTGTAAGAAGAGAAGCTGACTTGAAAAAATTTGCACAACAGGCCCATTTTTGGACAATTAAATTGTTTTGAGCTGGAATCTATTTACAAAAGTTACAGAAATGAAAAACATAAGACTTTTTACCTGCAAAAAGAAAGATGGTGAATTCTACCCAGGAAAGGACACAGGTTAGGTTCATGCTGCAATGAGATATGTATTTCCATAATAAAGAGTAGTTTTTAAAATCCTAATGAAGGGTGTTAAAAAGTTAATCTTAAGGCCTTCAAGAAAATCAGTAAATTGGGTGTTACAAAAATTTGCTAAAGAAAATGCTTTAAAATAATTATAACTGACTGTAGAATCTCAAAGAAATTGTTGAAAATAAAGATCAAGTAACCAAGGTAAAGACTGGCTACACCTTTTGTTAATGAAGGAAAAGGGATGGTTGCCCTTCTCCCAGCAGAACAGGTAAGCCAGTTTCCTTCCAGTAGTTTTCCTGAGGTGACAAACTCTTAAAGAAAAAATGTGACTCTTTTGAAATCAGTTTCCCACCAGCAGCCATCTTTAAGGAATGTGGTAATTTACATTTGAAAGACCAAATCTATTTTGCCATCCAGAAAGGTGGCTTAAAATTTTAGAAGTTTGCTTAATTATATAAATATTAAACATTATTAAATGTTTAGATATCTTGAAATGAAAAAATACTAAAATATTAATCTAAAATTCTCATGAAAAATCTAGAGGACATAATTTAACCTATTAATTGATTATGTCTTGTATTTTTGAAATTTATTCTTAAACATATAAGGTAATACTAATCTAGAAATGCTAAATATTTGATTTGCCAGCTCTAAAATGTCTACATTCAAATTAAATTAGTAGATAATGTAGTTGTGCTAATTAAAGGCTTAAAATATAGAAATTTATTTTTAAGAAACTAAAATGTTCTGTTTCTCTGAAAATAATTAGGAATTCAAAATATGTTGTTTATTGGTCTGATTAAATAAGAGGATTAATTCTGTGATCCCAATCAAATTTTTAATATAGAGACCAGTTTGAGTTTAATTGATATCCTTAAGATAATTATAAAAATTATGATTCTTGGAAGACTCCAAGGGCCCGGAGTAATTCAAAGAATTTGTACTCTCCTCTTGAAAGAAATATTTTAAATTTAACTGATGTAATATACTTGAAATTGCATGGAAAACTCTATCAAATAAAAATTAATAACTATATTTTACTTATAAATGTTAGAAAATGACAAAAAGCCTCTAGCCACCTGCATTTTTAATTAGGCTAGAGGTGGGGCAAGAGTTTTTGCCTTGTTAATCAGATGTAAACATTTACTAAATTTGCTCTGCTTTGCTTCTTAAATAAAGGTACCTATTTAAATTACTTTATAAATTAGCTTTTAAAAATATAATCAAGGTCTCATACAAATAAAGTTAAATGGAAAGCCAATATTTTTATAAACAATTAAATTCTAATAAAGCCACCAGAAACAGCTAGTGAAATTTCTGTTTCTCTGAAATATAATTTTGAATGTCCATCTTTTAAGAATTGTGGTGAGCTCTTCCCTTTATTTACTGTGAAAATAAACCAACGATCTTTTCTGTAAAAGAACAGTTTAGACAGCCCCCCTATGGACTGCCTGACTTGGCAGCCTGCACATTGGCTACATAACTTGCTACTCCCATGGGGGCCACCATCTCGAAACAGCAAAGGCCAAACCCTCCTTTGAATAAGCCAATGTCTTTGTAAGCAATTTGAAACTAAGTCTTCTAAGAAAGTTACTGAGACCTTCTATGATCCTTCTTTATATGAAAATAAGGCAAAGGCGATACTCTAAAAATATAATTTTAAAGTTAATAAAAGGGAGAAATTTTAAAATTTTGAATTATATTCCACTAATATTTACAGTATAAACTGAAGATTTCTAAATTGTTAAATATGACAGTAAATTAGTAGTCAACCTTTATGTAGTTACTTGTAATATAGCTAGCTATTTGGCAATATATGGAAGCTTTAAGCAGTAGCCTTGTAGGTTGCTTAACGTAAAGAAAGACAAAGATTTTTAAATGAAACCCTCTGTATCCTGAAAATTATTCTGGAAGGAAACAAAAAGAGGCTTTCTTCAAAGATCTGAAGAGCTGTAATTAAAAGTCAGTATATTTGACCTCATAATCTAAAGTACATAATTTATGTTTTTGCCTCCCTAACAAAGATTATGTTAAGTTACTTAAAGATTATTAGCAAAAATTTAATTAATGTTATTTATTGTCCATAATTTAGGACAAGTGAAGTAGAAAAAATAAACCTTATTTCAAATAATTTAAATTGGCTAAATAAAATAAGTGAATATTCATAAAATCTTAATTGTACTGGACAAAAATCTGTTCCTGAAGTATTAACTAAATTTTTCGTTTATGGTTCATCTCATAGTAAAATTGCTTAACATGTTATAAATCCAAAGCAGTAATATTTTTGCACAAAAAAATTAAAATTGAAAGTTATCAGGACTGCATTATAAATTTCCAAAAGCCTCCTAATATTTAAACCAAAATAGGTGTGGATAGTAGAATATTATTTTATAAAGAGAAATATCCGGTAAGTAAATTACATCAAGAATTTTTTTTTACTGTGAAAAATTAATTTTCATTAGTAATGCTAATAGCAAGACACCCATGAAAACACACATGTTGTCAAAATAAGCCAAAGGAAAATTGTTTGGGCAAATGAGAAAGGATCCCAAGTCTAATTTATAGAAAAGATTCTTTTATTAACCTTTGGTTGAGAATATGTTTGTATATTTCCAGAAAACTCCAAGCCCATGTGGAGTACTGCAACAACAGATCCCAGAGAGGAATTTACAGGACTGTTCTAGCCACAGAAATAGCAGTGGCCCCAAGACAGTGGAGAAGAAGTCCAGAAAATAAGATGGTGAAGACACCTTGCCATGCTAGCAGTCAGCAGCTGTGAATCACTCTAGGTTGCCCAGGACCAAACCAGAGAGGGTTGGATCTGCATTGCCACTGTTCGTCCACCACCAAGAACTGAAATATCATTGCTGACATGTACACAGAAAGAACTGTTGGACATTGAAATTGGGACTCAAAAAAATATTGGCTCTGAAAGAAACTGACTGCAGGCTAACTCCTTTAATGCCTGACAGCAATTTAAAGGGATTTGATAGAACTCTGTTCTTTGCATTGATTTTACAAATCTTAAAACATACATTTTTGTTAAATTTAAAATAAATCAAAAAAGGTGAGATTTCAGCAACCAATTCCAGCATGTAATAATTACAAGAGTTCCATCAAAAGGTTGATGGGACTTGGGAAGCTCAACAAGGGTGAGCCACATATGTAGTTTACCTGTTTGAAAAGGCAAAACGGCTAAATGGCACTTCCCCCAAACCTGAATAGGACAAATGTCTGCTGCCAGACAGCTCAGGGCATTTTATTTCCTCCTGTTGGCCAAATACCTGAACAGTTGTAGGCTATTCCCCAATCTCACAATATTCTTTGATATCCTACCCTTTGAAGTGTATATTATCTCTACCTTGCCTTAGGATAAATTGTTATAATAAAGCAGGGTCCTGAGTGAAGGAGAAGAGTCTTTAGTTCCTTCAACTGAATATCCTCTGACGCCCAATGCCTTTCAAGTCTCTGGACTCTTTAATCATCTATGCATCAGCCCCTTTCTCCAGAATGCTGAACCCCTTGAAAGGCTGGGAAAAGAAACCCAGCAAGTGTTCACCACTCTCCTACTCTAGAAGTGTTCTCCGTGCCATTACTTAAGGTTCTGGCTCTTATCTGGCCAAATAGTAACCCCCATTATAGTGCTAGGAGATGATGTGCTAAAGAGTGCTTCTCAAAGTGAGGTCGTCTGAGGCCTTGCATGAACATTATCTCCAAAACTTTTGTTGAAACACAGGTCCTTGGGTCTAACCCCAGAACTACCGTATCAGGTAATCAAAAGGTGTAGTAAAAAATATGCCTCTTTAACAGGCTCCTCAAGTAATTCAGATTCAAAATACAGTTTGTGAACAACTCAACTATGGTATTTTATTTCCTCATAATAAACATGTAAGGGAGTTAACCTCTAATGATATATTTATAAGTATCATAAATAATTTTCAAATCTTGACTGCTTGTTCGTCATCTAACAAAGCTATTCAATCGTATAAAATTATTTCATCCTTAAGATAATCAAATTATTTTTAGGCACACAAAGTATACTAGCTTGTAACGCTCAAATCTATATCCTCTTAGCACTATAGGAGCTAAAAAGATAAATATGTTCCTATATACAGATGGAAGAGTTTTAATCTAATGATCTACATACTTGAAACCATAAGAAATTATTAGTCTCAGTAGGCAATTGCTTCCAGGATATGTGATTTAAGATTCACTATTTTGGCATGCAATTACCAACATTTGACTGGCTTAATGGCAACCACTTTATACAACAGACAACTTTTTTCAGTTAACTAGGATTATGTTTTGCAAGCAGCCAGGCTTAGAGAGGTTACCAGAGAGTGACACTGTTTGAGTGTTTTCGATCTCATTAATAAGTTTTGGTTTATGGATAAGTAAGGTATTTGGCTATGTTACACCATGTTTACAAAACAAGTTAAAAATAATAAGGAAAATGCACTATGATACAAAACTTTTGGACCTTTACTACTTATTCATTCATGGTGTAAAATAAATCCTAACTTATTTAAGGGAGAAATATTGCTACTTCGTGCAGGTACTTTCTTGGTTCACTTTTGTAATAAAAATTCAGTGCATTCCTCTTCAGGTAAGTGTCCTCAATTTTATTAAGAGGACTTGGATTCTACCATAGTTTACCTAACTGTTAAAGCCTGTCTTCCTATATCTATAAACAATATGTATTAGCTCTACATCCAGACTTGCTAGAGAGTATTACCTAAAAGTCTCTATCATGAAATGCATGTCAAAACTTAGATGACAGAATATCTCTGTAATATTATTGCTTTAAATAACTAAAGGCAATGGGCTCCTCTAGGTAGTCTTTAATTTGACTTTGGTTGAACAATATTGCTTGCTCTATTTATTACCCACCTCATCTAGTCCCAAACATGGGAAATCATTTTTGCTTTAAATAAATTTCTATTTTTCAATTAAAATTGACATACAATATTATATTAGTTTTAGGCATGCAATCCAGTGATTAGACATTATATAACTTAATAAGTTATCAACTAAATAATCTAGTACTTTTTTGATTCCACATGTAGCTATTACAACGTTATTGACCAAATTGGTGCACAGAGCAGGGGTCCCTCATCCCAGCCTTTCCCCTGTCACAGACTGGGAGCCCTCAGGGAATGTCCTGCTGACAGGGATCGGGCCTAAGCCCCCATCTGGCCTTCCTCTGCAGGAGGCGACCAGGCTGATCAGGAGAAGGCACCAGCCCCATCACCCTGCTGCTGTTGCAGCCACTGTCAGACACTGTAGCCACCAAGGTGTTTTCATCAACACAGATTCCAATCCCTTCACCATGAAAAAATGACAACTTTCTTTAGGCATTTTCAAGATGTGTCTTTTATAGAATATGACATTTCTTTCTTTCTCTCTCTCTCTCTTTTTTTATCCTCACCTGAGGATATGTGTCCATTCATTTTTAGAGAATATGGAAGAGAAAGGGAAAGACAGAGAGAAACATCAAAGTGAGAGGAACACTTTGATTGATTGGTTGCCTCCTGCTTGAGCCCTGACCTGGGCCCCAGCCAGGGAGGAGCCTGTAGCCTAGGTACATGCTCTTGATCAAAATTGAACCCAGACCCTGTGGTAGGCAGGTCGAGGCTCTATCCACTGAGCCAAACTGGCTAGGGCAGGATATGACATTTCTTAGCCCCTCCAGCAATGGGCCTTCATTTTTTCCTCCAGGAATGTGGTGGAAAAACCCTAGATTACCTTTTTGGATTTTTATAACCCAAGTTACCAAGAACACTGCAAGTGGTGGCATACAGGAAACTCAGCCAATGAGCAGTCAGAAAAGGTGTTTATGCTCGAACTGGTTTAGCTCAGTGGATAGAGTGTCAGCCTGCAGACTGAAGGGTACCAGGTTTTATTCCTGTTAAGGGCATATACCTTGGTTAGGAGCACATCCCCAGTGAGGAGTGTGCAGGAGGCAGCTGATTGATGTTTCTCTATCATCGATGTTTCCGACGGTCTATCTCTCTCCCTTCTTTTCTGTAAAAATAAAAATAAATAAATAAATAAATAAATAAATAAATAAATAAATAATATTAAAAAAATAAAAGGTGTTTTCTCTCCAGCTCATGCACAGACGATCCCCTGCATTGTGTCCACTGGACTAGGGGCGTGTCCCCGCTGCATGGGGGGCCACACCTCTAAGGCCGGCAGCCAGCCCCATGTTGTGGGCGCTGGGCTGGGGGCATGGATCTGGGCAACCGCTTGGTGCCAGTGCATGCACAAGTGTCCACGGGATGGGAACATCCACCATGTCATCATGGCAGCATGGAGATATTTCTGCCCAGCCCCCTGCTGCTTGGCACCTGTGTCTGTAGGCCCAGAGTGGCCATGAGCATCTGGAACCCTGGCCTCTCAGGGCCTATGCATGGGCCTACAGGCTAAGACCAGCCTGGTTCCCAAGAATGTTCCCTAAATCCAGACTTCTCCGCACCTGCATATGCAAACTAACCTGCCATCTTTGTTGGGTTAATTTGTATACTCTCTTCTGATTGGGTGGTGAGCATAATGGAGGTATGGTCAGTCTACATTTTTTTCTTTTATTATATAGGATTCTCTATTCTGTACTTTACAACTCATGATTATTTTGTAACTAACAATTTGTACTTCTTAATCCATTCACTTTGTTATTTTATTTTTTACCTATCTTCCCAACCACACATCCATCTTAAAGAAATAGCTTTTAACATTTATTGTAATATTTGTTTGGCAGTGATGAAATCCTTTAGCTTTTTCTTATCTGGGAAACTCTCTATATGTCCTTTGATTCTAAATGATAGCTTCTCTGGATCATCTTGGTTGTCAGTATTTGCTTTTCATTACTTTGAATATTTGGCAAACCCTTCTAGTCTGCAAAGTTTCTTTTGAGAAATCAGCTGTTAGTCTTATGGGAACTCATTTTAGATAACTAACTGCTTTTTTCTTATTGCTTTTATGATTCACTCTTAGTCTTTAACTTTTGGCATTTTAATTATGATATGGGCCTCTTTGGGTTTATCTTGTTTGAGACTCTCTATGTTCCCTGGACTTATATTTCTATTTTTTTCACCAGGCAAGGAAAGTTTTCTGTCATTATTTTTTTTTTACATAGATTTTCAATTCCTTGCTCTCTCTCTTCTCCTTATGCTGCCCCCATGTTGCAGATGTTCATACGTTTGAAGTGGTCTCCGTGGCTACTTACACTATACTAATTTTTAAAATTATTTTTGCTGTTTTGATTGTTGTTTTTCCTGCTCTTTATCTTCCAAATCTCTGGTTTTATCCTGTGCTTCATCTATTCTACTGCTGGTTCTTGTAATGCATTCTTCATTTAAGTTAATACATTCTTCACTTACAACTGGTTATTTATGTTTTCTATCTCTTTGTTGATGTTCTCATTAAGTTTATCTAGACTTGCTCTAAATTCATTGAGCATCTTTATAAGCAGTGTTTTGAACTCTGCTTTTGGTAGATTATTTGTCTTTATTTAGTTTAGCTCTTTATTCTAGATTTTTGTTCTGTTCTTTCAATTGGTTGCTATGCATTAGGTGAAGCTGCTACATTTCCCAAAATTGGTAAAGTGGCCTAATATAGTAGTTGTTTTGTAGGGTCGAGTGTCACAGCCTCCCCAATCATGTGAGCTGATCACTTCAGATACAAATCCCATGTGGGCCACACGCACCCTTCTGTTGTAGTTGACTCCTCATTGCTGTTGACATGTTAATATAAGGAATCTATCACTGAGTAGGACTCACTTCAGTGGGGCTCTGGTGCCCAATGAATCGACCCCTTCAGTGTGCAGCTTGTGGAGATGCTTCAGCATGGTCTGAAGCTCTCTACATGTTGAGCTAGCTCTGGGGCCTCACAAGAGGTACAGACCAAGGTTAGCTACCACCTATAACCTGCCTGGGGCCACTGGCATACAGCACAGAGCAATCTGCAGATGGATAATTATGCTGGGCTTAGAGCTGCCTAGGAGAGTCCAAACTATGAACCAAAGCTGGATGCCACTAGTGCCAGGCCTTGGGTCACAAAGTAAGAAGTACGAGACATGTGAAGACCAGATACTGCTTGTTTCAGAAATTTTATGAAAGTGTGAAGCATGAGCCAAGATAGGTTATTTGTATCAAAATGCTACTGGAAATGGCTTGGGCTGGCCTCTACTAAGTTGGGTGGGTCAGGGTTTCAGTGTTAGACAGGATGATGTAGACTCACTTATGGTGCTGGTCTGTTGGCTCTCTTTGGATGACATCAGAAAAGGAACAGTGGCCTCTGCCAGCACTTTTGTCTCGGAGAAAACTTTTCTTCAAGCATTTATCCTGATGCCAGATAATTCAGTTCCTCCTTGTATGTCTCTGGTACCTTTTGAGCTGCCACCCCATCACTGGAGCTTAGAGCAAGTGTTTGTTGGCCTTTTAAGAGGAATGCCTGGGACTCCAACAGCCTTTCATCCCATTCAGTCACAATCATTGCTGGTTTTTATAGCCAGAAGATATGAAAACTTCTCTTCCTGTCATTGGAACTCTGGGCTTAAGTGTCTGGTGTGGGGCTTGGACCCCTCACTTTTCCAGGGGGAAAGTCTGCATTACAGATATGTCTTCCAATTTTTATCTGCCAATGAGATGGTGGGACCAGCTCATTCTGCATCTCTGCTCTTCCTACCAGTATCTATGTAGCTTATTATTTATATCCTTAATTGTAGAACTTCTGTGCAGCTACATTTCTGGGGGTTTTAAATGAGTAGTTTAATTGTACTTTTCATGTGGTCGTGGGAGGATCTGAGTACCAAGCTCATGTATACCACCATCTTGACTGGAACCAGCAAAATTTATTTTTTGGAACTAGGTTTAGGCATATGGAATAATAGTAGTATTATACATTGAGATATAATACAACCTGGTGATCTTGGTTCTTTTATTCAAAGTTGATGATAGCATTTTCATTATACTGTAAAATACACATAAAATAATAAAATTTTCTATCTTGTATTTGTGAATACTTTTAATTTTCTTGAACATTTCTTTTTAGGCTACACCTCATGTAACATTTCTTTCTGAACTTCCCAGCATACAATTTTAATATTAATCTCACCTCTAATTAATCTTACTTTTCTAACATTTTAAATTACTTCCTCATTTATTTATGGAAATTTTTGTTGTACTGCTCATATTTGTGTATACTCCCTTAAACACATTCTGAATTTATTTAACTGAATTATCTGGAATCAGGACAGGTGCTTGAAAAAAGGCTTTCTCCCAGACAGAAGAAGGCAGCATATAATAAATGTATTTATTATAAATCTGATACTAGAGAAAAGTAAGTTTTTTAAGGATTCTGAAATATCTTAATACAGAGAAAAAGAATTAGATGAGTCTACCATAACATCAGCTCTCCCAGCATATAAATGTGAAGAAGTACTATTTGTTTCTAAATACATCTTAAATGCTGAAGAGTATACCAAAGAGCACTACACTGCCTATTTAGATAAGAAGACTTGTAGAGATGGAAGATGCTGAGGATGCCTTGCCATGCTAGCAGTCAGCAGCTGTGCATTGCTGCAGGTTACCCAGGACCAAACCAAAGAGGGTGGGACCTGCACTGCCACTATTTGTTCACCATCCAGATATCAATGCTGACATGTACACATAAGGAACTATTTGACATTAAAACTGGGACTCAGAACTGTTGGACATTGAAATTGAGACTCAAACATTTTTTGTTCTTATATGTTTATTTCTAGTATGCAGATGCAAGATTTTTTAAAGAAAAGAAATAGAGGAAAAACAGATACAGAGGCAAAGAAGCATTGAACAGACTGACAGGCTACAGTGGGAAGACAGGAGAGGTTGGGGGGGGTGCTGTAAAAGATCAACCAAAGGACTTGTATGCATGCATATAAGCATAACCAATAGATACAAGACACTGCGGGGGGGGGCAGCAGGTGAGGGCATGTGCTGGGGTGTATGGGAGGGGAGGTCAATGGGGGAAAAAGGAGACATATATACTACTATTTGTAATACTTTAAACAATAAAAAAGACTTGTAGAATACTAGTTTATATATATAACCTTCTGAGAAGATTAGCTGAGCAGGCAATCTCTGTGAGATCATTTTGACTGTTGTGTTCAAAATTGAATGGTTAAATTTTCTAACATTCATGAATGTATGTTTTGGATATACCTAAAACTTAAGTGAACTCAGTGGAATTTTTTTTTTACCAAAGTCTAGTTGATAATATTGTTGAATGCTTTCACTTAACTTTCTGAAGAAGTAAACGCTTTTTCCTAAGCACCTTTTTTATGTATATAGTAGAGCTGCTTATTGAACTTTCTGGTGTAAGATAGGCAGACAACCAGCCAGTCATGATCACTAAAAGGAAAATGATTCCCAAGAGTGACATGACATGAAGACATAAACATAAACATTATCATAAGGATGGAATTAGGGCTGAAACTCCCTCTGCAAAACTCCTGCTGTGTCTCAGTATGAGATGAAGTTTCTTATAGATGGAGGTTACCCAATACCTTATGAATCAATATTTGCCTTTTTTGTTTACTATGTATTCCTGGAAAAATTTGAACCCATTATTGATCATTAGATCATTTTTTCTAGCATATGGAGAAAAATGCTTTCAATTCTTCCTCAAAATATTGCATTTCACCAATGTAAATTTTGGCAGTTATCTACCAATAGCCAGCATGTACAATTGAGACTAAAAAAGGAATAAGAAATATTTGTGTATGGTACTAGTGTGGGTGAGAGGTAGTCTTTCTTTCTGATCCTATTTGATTTTACATATAAATAAATCACCTATCCAAAGACACGTGTCAAATTTGCAACCATGAAAATATAGAGCAAGAAATTTTATTTAAAAGACCAGAGGGCACAGGACTAAGCCTTTTCAATTTGCTTGTCTTTCTGCTAACCTGCCGACATGATACATGTCTTTTAATAAGAAATAGTATTTGTTGCTTTTGTCACCGATCAAAAATAAAAAACACAATAAAACTGATTTTTGTTACTATAAAGGTATCAGGTGGGGAATGATTATGTATTAATATCGCCTGTGGCTCATCCAAGAGAAATAGGCTATATTCAGGAACTATTCTTAAAGTATATTGCTTACATGGATAGATTCTTCAGGTTATAAGAATCCTGGGTGCAGTTAGGTACTTTTTATTCATCAAAAATAAAGCAGCCTACTTAACTGAGAATTTCACATAAATAGCAAGAAGGAGATATGTTTTTGTGAAGACAGCAGAATACATGCTATTAAATAAACCAAAAGTGATTTATTAGTCTTTAATCTATTCCACTATTACTTAGGTAGTATTAAAATAAGATGTAGCTACAGTATACGGTAGTATATATATATATATACTTCCTTACAAGGAAGTTGATTCTACTCCATGCGTAAGTTTTCCTTCCTTATCTGTCCATTTGTGTGATGTGTTGTCCATATTCTGTTTGCATACTAATTCATATCTTAAAACTTTCCTGACCAACTCATATTAGATACATCAATCTCTTTGTTTGCAAATCGTGTAAAGTTATTTATTTACATTAAATTTATTGGGGTGACATTGGTTAATAAAATTGTATAGATTTCACGTATACAATGCTACAATGTATCAGTATATTGTATTGTGTGTTCACCACCACAGTCAAGTTTTATTTCATCACCATTTATCCCTCTATTACCCTCTCTTACTTCCCCCACCCCATTTTCCATGTGGTAATTATAATCACCATACTGTTGTCTATGAATTTTTTTTTATTGCTTAATCTCTTCACACCTTTTTTATCCAATCCCTTCAGCCCCCTCTCCTCTGACAGCTCTCAGTCTGTTCTCTGTATCTGTTAGTATGTTTCTATTTTGTTTGCTAGTTTATTTTGTTCATTTGATTACACATATAAGTGAAATCATATGGTACTTGTCTTTCTCTGATGGGCTTCTTTCACTTAACGTAATACTCTCCAGGTCCATCCATGCTGTCCCAAAAGGTAAGATTTCTTTTCTTCGTTTTACAGTCAAGTAATACGTCAGACTCAAAACCATTAAAATCTTAGACATTTCTTTTAGCAATATTTTATTTTTCTTATTTATCTCCTTGGCAAGGGGAACAAAATAGGAAGTAAACAAATGTGACTACATCAAGCTAATTTTTTGTTTAATATGATTTTATTGATTTTAGAGAGAGAAGATGGCAATGGATAGAGAAATAGAAACACTGTTGAGAGATAAATATCGAGATTGGCTGCCTCCTGCATGCTCCCTCACCCCCCATTAGAGATCTAGCCTGCAAGCCAGGCATGTGCCCTGACCATGAAACAAACCAGCAGCCTCTTGGTTCATGGGTCAATGCCCAGTCAACTGAGTCACACCAACCTGGCCTAACTAAACATTTTCATAGAGAAGGAAACTATCAACAAACTAAAAAGACAACCAACTGAATGATATAACCTATTTGCTGCTATATCTGATAAGGGGTTAACATTCAAAATTTATAAATAACTTATAAAATTTTAAGAAACCTGAGAAACCAAGCAATCCAATTAAAAATGGGCAAATTACCTGAATAAATACTTCTTCAAAGAGAAGATACAGATGGCCAATACACATATGAAAAGATGCTCAATGTCACTAATCATAAAATAAATTCAAATTAAAACCACAATGAGCTATCACCTCACACTTGTTAGAATGGCTAGCATCAATAAATCAACAAACAACAAGTGAATGTGGAGAAAAGGGAACTCTTCTACACTACTGGTGGGAATGCAGACTGGTACAGACACTGTGAAAAGCAATATGGAGTTACTTCAAAAAATTGAACTGCCTTTTGACCCAGCAATCCCATTTCTGGGAATATATTAGAAGAAAACTGAAATGTTAATTTTTAAAAATATATGCACCCCTATGTTCATTGCAGTGTTATTTACAATACAAAAATTTGGAAGCAGCCCAAGTGCCCATCAATGGATCAGTAGATAAAAAAGCTGTGCCACATTTATACAGTGGAGAGTGTGTAAAGTTTTAACATTAAAATAAGTTGTTAACAGTGTTGTTGCATAATTGCAGTCATTTATAGTATTTTACAAATCTTTATAAATATTAAAACTTAATAAAGTTCATTTTATTAAAACGCACTCTTTAAAACATCTTTCTGTACTTGTTTGCTAATTCATAGGAGACAATAAATAACAGGGGTTAGGGGGACCATTGTTAAAGTTAGAGAGTGCATTAATTGACAATGTAAATTAATTGACACAGTGCCTACAACATAGTGAATTCTCAATAACTATGGACTGATAGTAATTATTCCAGCACAAACTCCCAACTCTACTTTCTATATGACTTAGTGTGAGTTTCTTAATCCGGTGCATAAACTCCCATAATAATTGACATAAGTTGGCATAAAGTCTAAATGAAATGACTTTTCTGATATAGTGCAGTAACTGAAACATTACTGGTAGACTCCACCCCCTGTCTATTTCTTGTGTCACCTAACTAAACATCCCTTTAGCTATGGTTTTATTTTGCAATCATTTCATACCAACTAGATTAATGTGTAAATTGCATGAGCATCATGGGAAAGATCTAGGTGCTTAGTGAACTGTCATATTAAAGTGAGTTTCCAACACAGTAAGTCTGTTGTTAGACAGAGTTGATGTCAGTTTTTAGGCAAAATAAAGGAAAGGCTACTTTTGAGGTATAGCAAGTGATATCCACTGTGTCTTTTCTAAGGAAAGAGTGAACCATAGCTGGAAATCTTGCTAATACCCTCAATGTTATTTTGATTTAGTGCTTCCTGTCTTGTGTGCTCTAGAATTTTCCCAGAAGGAAATGATGAAACTGTTAAGCATATAAATTGTGTCAACCTTCAGATAGGTCTCACAATATGTTCAAAGGATAGAGAAAGGGTGACTGGTTCAGGCTGTAATCTGCCTGGTATCAAATGTCCAGTAATTTAGTACATTTCTTTCTTGCTCTAATAATCAATTGATGTTTTAGTGTCCACTATCTAGTAAATATTGCATTAAAGAAGAGTGAAGAAGTAACAGTCCCTGACCTCAAAGAACCTATAATTGATTCAGGATTATTAAGCATATACCATTGAAACAACAGTGAGAAATATAAAGTGACATATAATTGAACATTATATTTGGTAGCATAGAATACAGCTACGCATTCAGAGGGACCTGAAATTGGTGAGCAATTGGATTATCAAATAGAGGGTTATACAGAAAGTGGGACCTGAATTAGTTGATAGAATTTTGATAATCGGGGGGGGGGGAGGAAATGTTCATTCACTATATTTATGTATTTAAGAAACAGTTCTTATATAACAGTATATCAATATCAGATATCAAACTATATTGCATAGCTACTCTTCTCAATATAACCTGGTATTGCCACACAAACAGACATATAAATCCATGGAATAGAATATAGGACCCTAAAATTGACCCAAAACACTATGCTCAATTAATATTTGACAAAGGAGGCAAAGCCTACACTGGAGTCAAGACAGTCTCTTCAATAAATGGTGTTGGGAAAATTGAACAGATATATGCCAAAAAAAAAAATGAAACTAGTCCACCAACTTACACAATACCAAAAAAAAAAACAAACAAACAAACAAAAAAAACACCTCAAAATGGATAAATTACTTAAATATAAGACGGAAAATCATGAAAATACTAGATAAATCCACAGCCAGCAAAATCTCAGACATATGCCAAAGCAATTACTTCACTGATAAGATTCTTAGGGCAATGGAAACTAAAGAGAAAATAAACAAATGGGACTACAACAAAATAAAAAGCTTTTGCATAGCAAAAGAAGTCATCAACAAAACAGGAAGAAAACCCACTGCACTGGAGATTATATTTGCCAATGTTATCAATGATAAGGGCTTAATCTCCAACATTTACAGGGAACTCATACAACTTAACAAAAAGAAGATAAACAATCCAATCAGAAAATGGGCAAATGACCTAAATAGATATTTTTCTAAAGAAGACAGAAGGAAGGCCAAGAGGAATATGAATATATGTTCAAAGTCACTAATCATCTGAAAGATGCACATCAAAATGACAGTGAGGTAACATCTCACACCTGTAAGAATGGCTATCATAAACAAATCAAAAAAGGACAAGTGCTAGAGAGGATGTAGAGAAAAAGGACCCCTTGTGCACTGCTGATGGGAATGCAGACTGGTGCAGCCACTGCGGAAAAGGGTATGGACTTTCCTCAAAAAAATAAAAATGGAACTCCCATTTGACCCATTAATCTCACTTCTAGAAATATATTCCAAGAAACTAGAAACACCAATTAAAAAGGACATATGCACCCCTATGTTCAAAGCACCACAATTCACCATAGCTAAGATTTGAAAACAGCCTAAGTGCCCATCATCAGATGAGTGGATTAAAATACTGTGTTACAGCTACATAATGAAATACTACCCTGCAGTAAAAAAGCAGATCTTACCATTTGCAACAGCATGGTTGGAACTGAAGAGCATTATGCTAAGTGAAATAAGCCAGCCAGAGAAATGTAAATGTCACATGATATCATTCATTTATGGAATATAATAAACAACATAAACTGATCAACAAAAACAGATCCAGAGACAGAGAAACATTGGTTAGGCCATCAAACCTCAGAAAGAAGGTAGGGGAAGGTGGGGTAAGGGAGAGAGATCAACCAAAGGACTTGTGTGGATGCATATAATCGTAACCAATGGACACAGACAACGGGGGGGAGGGCATGTGTGGGGGCATGGAGGGGCGTATCGGGAGAATAGGAACACATATATAACACCTCAATCAATCAATAAATTAAAAAATAAATAAAATAAATAACTTTTTACTATTCTACTCTCTTTTAGGCTGTATAATGAAATGAGATTGGTTATTTCACTTCTTTGATGTTTTATTTTTTATTTCAGCATTATTTTGATACCATTAAATTTTGGTTTCTCCACAAACACTGATTTGTTAAGTTTCAAAAAGTAAAATATCAGAAAATATTTGTATTCATTTAGGTAACACCTTCAGTTCAGAGTCCGCATGTAAGCTAATGCATATAGATATCTAAGACAAAGAAATAATGAAGCCCAATAGAATTGGTAAATTCCTCCTATGACAATGAAATTTGATTGAATAAATCATGTTCTATATGTTGTTGAAACTGAGAAAGTCCCTTGCCCTCTGCTGAGAACGTGGAAGGAAAATTGTATTGTCCTGAGGGATTTTAGCTAGAGTCTCTAAATCTTTTGTTTTGGGTAATTTGTTGTTGAAATTAATTCTTTTAGGAGTTATTCTCTCTTTGTCACTCTGGGAAGGTCTCTCACTTACAAGATGGGTATTCTTTAATTTAATTTTGTACCAAGGGAAAGAGTAAAGTCTTTGTTCAGGAAGTATAAAATGGAAAGATGTAACATTTAGGTCCCCAACCAGTAAAGGGATGAAAAGTAAGCTCATTGCCAACAAATGCATTTAGAATATATTTATCTTCAAGTGATATTTATCAAGTGCCTATATACACATGGCGCCACATTAAGTACTATACAATACAAATTAAATAGATGTAGTCCCTGCTTTCTGCCAGTTTACATCTTGCTTTGATTCAAATTATATAACAGAGTGCTTAAAATAGCCAAATCAAATTATAAATGTTATACCCATATCCCTTAAGGATAGATTATTGCAGTTTCTTCTTATGTGTTGGCCTGGGTAGGAGATGCAGAAATAGCAATGGCACTCCCTGCACTTTTCCTCTGATAATTATTTGTAAAGCTGTCTAAACATCTGAGGCTTTAACTAGAAGTTCCATAAATTTGTTTCTGGTTAGTACTAGTAGCTAAGATAACAGAACATTCGATTTTTTCTGGAGATCTTAAAAGAGCAACTCCCTGTGCATTTTACCCTAAAGACGTTAAAGTAGATTTTGTCATCTCATTTGAAAACTAAGTGATAAACATAGATATGTTCTCTGCTAGTCACAACGGTTGACTTATGAGTCTTGTAGACATTTTGTAAGTTGCTTTGAGTAGTCATGAGGTATATTATGATGAGAAAAACTCAGAATGAAAGTTAGAAGACCTGAATTTTAGTGCTTGTTCAGATATTAAATAGATGGTTCGGTAATGCAAGTTGTTTCACAA
This sequence comes from Antrozous pallidus, assembly GCA_027563665.1. NCBI lineage: Eukaryota > Metazoa > Chordata > Mammalia > Chiroptera > Vespertilionidae > Antrozous > Antrozous pallidus. Next base: position 76,851,719 of record CM050509.1, read on the forward strand.
CTGGGCTTTAGTATCACTTCAACACTAAAGAAATTGGATTTAAATACTTTTTAGTTTTAATACTCCATGGGACTCTTGTGACCTGGCCACTATGTGGAAATTTTATAGTAATCAAAGGGGCAATAAAAAGAGAGGAATATTTATATCATTCTATGTTATATTATTAATGTGATTATAATTTATTCTAAAATATAAGTGATACCCATTTTTGAAGTCAGATACTGCAGAAATTAACTCTTGCTCTGATTAAGATCGAAAAGGTAACCTAAAAGCTGCAGAATAAAAAGTCTTTTGTTCAAGAACAATAGTTGAAGATACAATTGACTAGTTAGAATCTAATTTTATATTCTGGACAAGTAACAATTTCAAATGTAAAATTTGAAGGGTAGAATATCAGTCTAAAATTATTAAAAGTGTATTTTGCTTTGTTCTCAGGAGAATGGTGAGGGAGAAACATCTGACCTCATCTTCCTTTTGGATGTCATAGTCAATGCTTAATGGGAAGAGTCCAGCTGAAAGACATCCACTAAACATTTAAGGAAAGCAACAAGCTTAAGATAAGGTTATATAGGATGGACTATTTCAAGACTATTGTGATATATTATCTTACATTTTCTTTTAGCAGAGTAAATATTTCTGAATCCCATATGTGAAGGAAGAAATATAATTCAGGAATTTAATTTTTAGTAAAATCTCTTTTTATCTTTAGAAACTTTAGTTTTTCCCTGCATATGTCTCCGTTAATTTTTCCATTTATTTCTTCATCCATGGGTTACAAATATAATAAAAGTCTGTCAGAAATAAGAAGGACCTTAGCCACCACATAGTCTAACCTGTTCATATTCCAGGTGAGAAAGTCCTATCAACAGAACTCACATACCCAGGTTCTTGCAGTTTTCCTGGGCAAAGATAGCGTTACTATCTAGCATGAGCTGTGGAAAATGGAAGAGGGGGAAGGATATAGTATGGCAAATAGGAAAACAAAGTGAAAGGAATCTGAAAAAAAATCACACCATAATTGTAAAAATGTTTTAAAATAGGGTCAGCAAACTACCCATAGACCGAATTCTGCCTGTGGCCTGTTTTTGCACAGCTCTCAAAGTAAGAATGATTTATTTTTCTGAGTTCTTTAAATAAAGAGCATGTGACAGAGATCATACATGGCCCATGAAATCCAAGATGTTTAATATGTGGTCCATTATACAAAACATTTGCTGATCCCAGATTAAAACACTACAGAAACCACACACACACACTAGAGTTAAGCAAAGCTCAAATGACCTTCAGAAAAATCTCACAGTAACTGGGTTCATTAAAGAACAGTTTACTTCATCCATTTTCAATTCCAAATCACTATATCCAACACTCTGACCACAGAGACCAAGAGAAGAGATTTTTTTCAGAAACTACCAGGATCTTATTCTCAGTACAATGTTCAGAATAGGTCTAAGAGTCAGAAAATAATCTATGGATTCTTTGTTTCCTTTCCCTCCTGTAGTTTTCAGTTTCACATTCTGAAGACTTGCCAGGTTCTACTGTTTATTTTTTCCTTCTTAGTCTGTAAGGAAACTATTACTATGTTGAACCATATAAAATTGTCTATTTCAACTAGTTTTGATTAATAAAACAGCAATGTTATATGATTCAACTTAATGTTTAGCTTTCTGTTCACCTCTTCTTATACTTTTATCTCTCATCATTTTGATATGTTTTGCCTTGTTAATAATTATTTCATCTGTGCTTATACAACTCTCCACTTATGTAGAAATTCTTCATACAGTGAAGACTTCAATTTTCTAAATTTACAGATTTCCCTTTGAAATAGCTTAGTTGACTGAATTTACTCTGAATAGTTCATTGAAAGTGTACTGCCACAGCCCTTATTATCAATAGGTATACACAGTAGTATCAGTTCAGTTTACTGGGGTATAATGACTTGTTTCTATTGCCAGTTTGGGATCACCTGGTATCATGCAAATGCATAGTCTGCCTGGAAAAATGCATAACTTATTTTGGAACAAATTTAACCAATTATCAGAGGTAGAATTATGGAAGGACTCTGGATATTTCAGCATCCTAGTTTTACCATCCATGGCTGTGTATGGGATAGGCTGATGTACTGAACTATCAAACTCCATCCTTCCCTTCTTTATTTAAAATGGTGCTCAGCCAACCTTACAAAAATGAAGCTTACTGCTAAGAAGTGCAGTCAATTAGAATTGGAGATGCTCTTTCTTGATACAGCAATGCAGAGACAAAGAGGTTAGTAAGTGTAGATTTATTCTCAAACAAAGAGCTTAGTGAAAGTAGATATTGATTATGCCAATGTATTTAAAGACAGAAGTGAAGAAATGAAATTAAAAAGCAGTATAAGATAGAGTAAGGCTGTTAACTTTACTGTAATGGTTCAGAGCATGTAATTCAAAATCAGATCAATCTGGATTTGAATCCCAGCTTCTCCTCTTACTAGCTATATACACTTTGAGTATGTTATGTGGTATTTATTTCTCCATAAGATGAAGCTATTACACACCTTATAATTCTATAGATTTCTGGTGAACATTAAATAAAATAATATATGTAAAATAAGCATTTGATAATACTTTGCCTATTAATTTTAGTAGAAATAGTAATAATGATAACTTAACATGGATGATAATGAAATTGGTAACAATCCCAAAGATTACAAAGATCTGGAATTCTAAAGAAAATGAAATTTTATGTAGTCACTAAAATGTTAGAAAAAAACAAGTCAAGAAAATAAATTCAAAGAACATACATACTGCCTAAATTTCATTAAAAATATAGTGCAAATTCAGTAATGGACATAAGCAGAAAGGGGGCTGAAATTCTTATATATTTATTAATTTGTTTATTAAATCATTATTTCAATGTATATTTCTTAGTTCCTTCAGTGTCTAAGGGACTATACTGCATTGGGAAAAGAACACTATGTAAGACAAAAGATGGCGGCGGAACAGAAGGACGGATAATCATTTGTGTCACAGGGCAGATGGAGGGAGCAGCTGAGGGTCGTGCGGGGAGTGTTGTTGGCAAGTTGGGGGACAGCTGGGCTTTGGGAAAAGAAGGGGGACTGCTAGATTTGCCTCCCCTGAGGGAGCGGCCCCGGTGCGGCTGGGTTCTCTCATGGAGCCACTGGCTCAGAGGCAGACTGCACCATCTTGAAGGGGAAGAGCCTGAAAATTTTACAGCTGCAGTACCCACTGGGTGGCTGAGACCCCCAGAACATTGGTTCCTAGTTGGCGCAGAAGCAGATTCCAAGGAGCCCTGTGCTCCACCATGGAAAGGTCAGATTTCCTCTGGGATTAGGGGAGCTGGCAAAGCAGGGAGATTCATGCCTGGGGGGGGGGGGGGGAAGAGGAAAAATCCGTGGCTGTTGGAGCTGGTAAACTTGGAAGAGGGCTCTAGGAACTGATGGCAGAGGGGATACCTAGAAAGCAACCCATTTGGACCTGACCTAGAAGGCCAGCCTAACAATTTTGGGAGGGTGCAGGCTGCCAAACCCAAGGGAAAAAGGGGTTTCGCGCAGACATACTAGTGGGACTTGAGTTCGCGCACTTACGTTTTTCCTCTCCCAATCCGAGTTTCTCAGTGCTGAACCAGGAACGTGTGATCCCCTGGTGGGGGATAACCTGGGAGACCGCAGGGGTGAGCTGTTTTTCTGAGGCTGGGGATCAGAACAGGTATTCACCATTAGAGAGGCAGCTCTCAGGCAGCCTATTCCCACAAATCAGTATTGAATACCATAGACATGGCGGGATATTAGTTCAGGCTAGAGAGGACCAATAGACCCGGAGGTCAATCCAGAAACACTGCCACCCAGGGGCTGAATCACAAATTGACTCTTGTGTAACACAAACTAAGGAATCAATTTTATTTCTACTACTATTTAAACTTTTTTAAGTGCCATTTTATTTCATTTTTATTATACTTGGGGATGTTATACAGTCTACTGTCATCTACCCTTTAATATCTTTTTACTCTACCTCAACTTCACTCTTATGTCATCACTCTCTTGCTAACCTTTCCCTTGTTACTGTCTTGTTCCCCTTATATTTTTTCTGCTTTAGATTTATCTTATTCTCTCTTTTTACCCCCTGTTAAAATTTCACCCCACTTTTATATCTAATCTCCAACCACCTGCTCCAAGTCCATACACATCTCTCGCTTCTCTGACTTCACTATCCTAAATTGTTTTTCTCTCTGTCCTGCTGATGTTGTTTACCTGACAGTTGATTATATCAATATTTTATGCATGTTTGTGAGATTGGTTTGCTTTTTCTTTTCTTTTAATTTATTTTGTGTGGGGGGGTTGGCATTGTTTTTTGTTTTGTTGTTGTTTGCATTGTTTTTTTTGATAGATTTATGCTTCTGTGTTCCCTAACCTCCCTTGATATTAGTTGTTATATGTAGTTTGTATCAATCTCCAGGTACTTGTTGCTGGATTTTGCTGGGATTAGTGGCAGTCCTTTAGGAGTTTTCAACCCATATTTATAGTTTATTTCCCTTTTCTTTCTTTTTAATCTTCCTCCTTTTCCCAATTTCATTTTGGCATTCCCTTTTTTCTTTCTTTTTTAATTATTTCCTTCTTTTGTTCTTTCTCTCTGTTTTTTTCTCTTTCTTCTGTGTGTGAGAGTGTGTTTTCTCTTTCTCTCTTCTTTCTCACCTATCACCTAATTTGCCTTCCTCTAGCAATCAACTTTAATATGGAGTTACCAATACTGGTGAATACATTCTTCTTCAGTGCCTGCTGCATTGCACCTGGTTGTGTTGTAGTTTGAGCCTTTAAATCAACACAGGAGAGTGAGAATTACATAACCAGACACACAGAAGAGAGACCATGAGGAGACAAAAAACAGCCCACCAATGAAAGAAAAACAAGCCTCACCGGAAAAAGAGGTAAATGAAATGGAAGCAAGCAACCTGTCACAGAGGGAGTTCAGAGAAATGGTCATAGAATGGCTGAAGAGAATAGAAGTCATTATGAGAAAGAACCGAGAGGAACTGAAGAAGAACCAAGAGCAAATGAAGAAGACACAAGAAGAAATGAAGAAGACCCAAGAAGAAATGAAAAGTGACATTGCTGAGGTAAAGAACTCCATAGAAAGTATCAGGAGTAGACTAGAAGAAGCAGAGTACCCTATCAGTGAGCTGGAAGACAAGGTAGGAAAAAATACCCAAGTAGAGAAGCTTCTAGAAAAAAAATTAAAAAGCAGGAGGAGAGCCTAAGGGAACTTTGGGACGACATGAAAAAAAAAAAAAAAACTACAACATCCACATAATAATAGGGCTTCCAGAGGGACAGGAAACTGAGCAAGGAATAGAAAACCTGTTGGAAGAAATAATGACAGAAAAATTCCCTGATATAGGAAAGAAAATACCCACACAAATCCAAGAAGCTCACAAAGTCCCAAGCAAAATAAACCCCAAAAGACCTACACCAAGGCACATTATAATTAAATTGGCAAACACCAATGAAAAGTAGGAATCTTAAAAGCCAGGAGAGAGATACAGAAAGTCACCTACAAAGGAACCCTCATCAGATTAGCAAGATATTTCTCAACAGAAACTTATCAGGCCAGAAGGGATTGGAAAGAAATATTCAAAGTCATGCAAAGAAAGGGACTGAATCCGAGAATACTGTACCTATCAAGGCTATCAATCAAAATTGAAGGTCAAATCATGAGCTTCACTGACAAAAAAAGTCTAAAGGAATACATTACCACCAAACCAGCAAGGTAAGAAATGCTAAAGGGTCTGCTGTAAAAAGCAAAAAGAAGCGAAGAAAGAACACAGGGGTAAATAACAAAAATGGCCACAAATAAGTACCTATCAATGATAACTTTATTTATTTTATTTTTTCATCTTTATTGTTCAGTTTATTAATTATATTGTTCCCTCCCCCCCCTAGAGGTGCCCTCCACCTGGTACTCATCCCAGCCTCCATCCTAACCCCCCTCCACTGTCCTCTCCTATAGTTGCAGATTTTTGTCCAGTCTCTTGCTGCACCTCCCACACCCCATTTCTACCCAAGAGTTGTCAGTCCATTCCCTCTCTATGTCCGTGATAAAGTGCTGTTACATTCACCAGTTTATCCTGTTCATCAGCTTATTAATTCACTTGATTTTTAGATTCATTTGTTGATAGTTGTGTATTTGTTGTTCATAATTTACACTTTTATCTTTTTCTTCTTCCTCTTCTTACAGAATATCTTTCAACATTTCATATAATATTGGTTTGGTGGTGATGAACTCCTTTAGCTTTTTCTTATCTGCGAAGCACTTTATTTGAGCCTCAATTCTGCATGATAGCTTTGCTGGGTAGAGTAATCTTGGTTGTAGATTCTTGCTATTCATCACTTTGAATATTTCTTGCCCCTCCCATCTGGCCTGCATCGTTTCTGTTGAGAAATCCGCTGACAATCATATGGGTGCTCCCTTATAGGTGACTAACTGTTTCTCTCTTGCTGCTTTTAATATTCTCTCTTTATCTTTTGCTCTTGGCATTTTAATTATGATGTGCCTTAGTGTGGTCCTCTTAGGGTTCCTATATATTGGGATTCGGTGAGCTTCTTGGACACCTAAGTCTATTTCGTTCACCAGGAGTGGGAATTTTTCAGTCACTATTTCTTCAAATAGGTTTCCATTGTCTTGCTCTCTCTCTTTTTCTGGCACCCATATAATTCGGATATTGGTATGCTTGAGGTTGTCCCAGAGGCCCCTTACACTCTCTTCAATTTTTTGGATTCTTTTGGTTTCTTGCTTTTTCAGCTGAGTGGATTTTACCTCTTTGTATTTCAAATCTTTAACTTGGTTCTTGGGGTGCTCTAGAGTACTTTTAAGTCTTTATATAATATTTTTTTATTTCAGTCAGTGTATGTTTAATTTCTGGTTTGTCCATTTTCATATCCTTCAGAGTCTCCTTTATATCCTTGAGGGTCTCCTTCATTTCCTAGTAGGACTCATTCATTTCCTCGTTGGTCTTGATCATTTCCACATTGGTCTTGATCATTTCCTTGCAGGTTTCATTCATTTCCTTTTCGGTCTTGCTTATTTCCTTATAAGCCTCGACCTTTTGTTGTAGCCTCTTGAGAAGCCCTATAACCGTGGTTTTGAATTCTATGTCCAGTCGTTTGTTTTTTTGCTCCGTTTCTTTCCCATCTGATTTCTTTCCATGTCTCTTCATGGTGGCTGCTTCCCTGCGTTCGTCAATTAGCTTTGTGTAGTAGACTTCCTACAAGGGACAGTGGGTCAGCCTCCCCAGTTACCTGATGTGGCTATGGGTTGCACAGTCTTGTTGAAGTTAAGCTCAGGTTAATCATTGTTAGCACTTGTAAGGGTTGACCTCCAGGCCAATTGTCTGTGAAGTTCAGCTGTGCTCAGGTTGGATGGGTGGAGTCTCCGGGCCAAGCAGACAGCATTAGCTCCGCCCTATACATGCCCAGGGACTCTGGGCCAGGGGCAATGGCTGCCAGCATCTCTGAGAGAGAGCCGCTGACGAGTTCCACCTGCTGCCAGGAAATTCATAATCTCCCCAAATGCATCTGCACACCCAACGTCTCACCCAGGGTTGTAAAACGAAGCAGTCTGACGGTTTCCCTAATGAGATAGCAAGTTGCAGAGCGCACTCTGCGTGGTCACGCAGCTGTGCTGTTCCCAAGGTCACGTGCAAGCTGCCTTCTCCACAAGCTGGCAGACCCTTGCAGCACCCGAGCTTCGGCGTGCCCTCCCACTGTCCAGTTTTTACCCCATATGATAATGGGTTCCCTGGACTTCGCCCAGAGCTGGAGAATCAGTCCAGTGGGACATCTTTGTCTCCCCATAGGAGAAAACTGTCCGGTTTTCAGCTGCCCGCCCTATCTGTTGGCGTGCGTGCTCCTCCAAACCTCACTCTGCGTGAATCTTCAGCACTGTCTGCTGCCGCTCCTCTGAGTCACAGTGTCTTATCTTCACTTTTATTTGTGGAATTTTCAATCTGCCAGATTTCTGGTGATTCTGGAAGGTGTTTGTTCTTTTGTTAAGTTGTAGTTTTAAAATTGCTGTGTATGATGGTAAGATAGGTGTTTTGCCTATGCCGCCATCTTGATTCTTCTGTTATCAATGATAACTTTAAATGTAAACGGTTTAAATGCTCCAATCAAAAGGCATAGGGTAACAGACTGGATGAGAAAACACAACCCAAATATCTGCTGTCTACAAGAAATCTACCTCAAAAAAAAAAAAAAAGAGACACACAGACTGAGGGTGAAAGAATGGGAAAAGGTTGTTCAGGCGAATGAAAATGGAAAAAAAGCTGGGGTAGCAATACTTATATCCAATAAATTAGATCTCAAAGTCAAGGGAAAAAAACAAGAGATAAAGAAGGCCACTTCATAATAGTAAAGAGAGCAATCCAATAAGAAGAAATAACGCTGGTAAACCTATACGCACCCAACACATGAGCACCCAGATACATAAAAAACAGCAACTCCTGGATGATATCATGGGAGAGAAAGACAGTAATACAATCATAGTAGGAGACTTTAATACCCTACTGTCACCATTGGACAAATCCTCTAAACAAAAAATCAGTAAAGACACATCAATCCTCAATGACTCACTAGACCAGATGGAATTAATTGACATCTTCAGATCATTTCACCCCAAAGCCACAGAATATACATTCTTTTCAAGTGCCCATGGGTCATTCTCAAAGATAGACCATGTGTTGGGTCATAGGCAAAGTCTCTCCAAATTCAAGAAGATAGAAATCATATCAAGTATATTCTCAGATCACAGTGGCATAAAGCTGGAAATCAACTACAATAAAAACAATCCAAAGAAATCAAAGACATGGAGACTAAACAGCATGCTATTAGACAATGATTGGGTTACTAGAGAGGTCAAGGAAGAAATAGAAAACATCATGGAAACAAATGACAATGATAACACAACAATCCAAAAATCTATGGGATACAATGAGAGCATTTTGAGAGGGAAGTTCATAGCTCTACAATCCTACTGCAAAAAACAAAAAACAGTGCCAATAAATTATCTAAACCAACAACTCAAAGAGTTTCAAAAAGAGCAACAAGAAAATCCCAGTGTAAGGAGAAGGAAATAGTAAATATTAGAGCAGAGATAAACTACATAGAGACCAAAAAAAAAAAAAAAAACCCACAGAAAAACCAAACAATATAGAAAATCAACAAAACCAAGAGCTGGTTCTTTGCAAAGAAAAACAAGATTGATGAACCTCTAGCCAGGCTCACCAAGAAAGAAAGAGAGAGGACCCTAATAAATAAAATCAGAAATGAAAGAGGTGAAATAACAACTGACCCCATTGAAATACAAAGGATTGTTAAAAAATACTATGAACAGTTCTACTCCAACAAACTGGACAACCTGGAGGAAATGGATATATTCCTGGAAAATATAACCACCCCAGACTCAATCAGGGAGAATCTGAACAACTCAAAAGACCAATAAGTATGGATGAAATTGAAGCAGTCAAAAAGATTCAAGTAAATAAAAGCCCAGGGCCAGATGGCTTCACATGGGAGATTTACCAAACATTCAAGGAAGAACTAAAACCTATCCTCCTCAGACTATTCCAGAACATTCAAGAGGATGGAACACTTCCAAATTCCTTCTATGAAGCTAGCATCACCCTAATACCAAAACCAGACAAATATAAAACAAGGAAAAAGAATTACAGGCAAATATCCCTCATGAATATAGATGCCAAAATCTTCAAAAAAAATTGCAGGAAATCGGATCCAGCAGTACATCCGAAAGGTCATACAGCATGACCAAGTAGGATTTATCCCAGGAATGCAAGGATGCTACAATATCTGCAAATCAATAAATGTGATACATCACATTAAAAAATTGAGAGATAAAAATCACATAGTAATATCAATTGATGCATAAAAAGCATTTGAAAAATCCAACACCCTTTCTTGATAAAAACACTCAGCAAGGTAGGAATAGAAGGAGTATACCTCAACATAATAAAAGCCATATATGATAAACCCACAGCAAACATCAAACTCAATGGGCAAAAACTGCAAACATTTCCCCTAAGAACAGGAACAAGATAGGGATGCCCACTCTCACCATTCCTGTTTGACATAGTACTGGAAGTATTAGCCATTGTATTTAGACCAGAAGAAGAAATAAAAGGCATCCAAACTGGAAAAGAAGAAGTAGAGTTATCCTTATTTCCAGATGACATGATATTGTACATAAAAGACCCTAAAGAATTCATTAAAAAACTAATAGACTTACTAAATGAGTTAAGCAATGTAGAAGGCTACAAAATTAATGCCAAGAAATCTATGGCATTTCTATACACTAATAGTGAAGTTACAGACAGAGAGACTAAAAAAGCAATCCCATTTACCATCACAGCAAAAAAAAAATTAAGATACCTAGGAATAAACCTAACTAAGGAGGTAAAACACCTATTCACGGAAAACTACAGGACACTGAAAAAAGAGATAGAGGAAGATGTAAACAGGTGAAAGAACATACCCTGTTCATGGATTGGGAGAATCAATATCATTAAAATCTCCAAACTACCCAAAGCAATCTATAAATATAATTCACTCCCCATTAAAATACCAATGCCATATTTCACAGACCTAGAAAGAAATCGCCAAAAATTCATCTGGAATAAAAAAAGACCCAGAATAGCCATAGCAATCCTGAGAAAGAAGCAAAAAGTCTGTCGGATTTCTATGCCAGATTTCAATCTATCTTACAAAGCTAATGTTCTCAAAACAGTCTAGTACTGGGACAAGAACAGACATATAGACCAATGAAATAGACTAGAGAATCCAGATATCAACCCAAACCACTACGCTCCATTAATATTTGACAAAACAGGTATGAACATAAAATAGAGTCAAGATAGTTTCTTCAATAAATGGTACTGGGAAAAATGGACAGACATATCCAAAGAATGAAACTAGACCACCAACTTACACCATACACAAAAATAAACTCAAAATGGATACAGGACTTAAATATAAGACAGGAAACCATAAAAATATTAGAGGAATCCACACGAAGAAAAAGCTCAGACATATGCCGAAAACTTTTTCAGTGATACTGCTCCTAGGGCAATGGAAACTAAAGAGAACATAAACAAATGGGACTACATTAAAATCAAAAGCTTTTGCACAGCTAAAGAAACCATCAACAAAACAACAAGAAAACCCACTGTATGTGAAAACATATTTGCAAATGTTATCAATTATAAAGGTTTAATCTCAAGCATCTGCAGGCAACTGATACAACTTCATAAAAGGAGGACAAATGATCCAATAAAAAAATGGGCAACAGATTTAAATAGAATCTTTTTGAAAGAACACAAAAGGTAGGCCCAGAGACATATGAAAACCTGCCCAAAGTCACTAATTATCAGAGAGATGCAAATCAAAACGACCATGTGGTACCATCTCAACCCTGTCAGAATGGATTACATCGACAAATCAACAAATGGTAAGTGCTGGAAAGGATGTGGAGGAAAAAGACCTCTCCTGTACTGTTGGTGGGATTGTAGACTGGTGCAGCCACTGTGGAGAAGAGTATGGAGTTTCCTCAAAAATCTAAAAATGAAGCTCCCATTTGACCCAGTGATCCCACTACTAGGAATATATCCCAAGACACTAGAAAGGATATATGCAGCCCTATGTTCATAGCAGCACAATTTACCATAGCTAAGATTTGGAAACAGCCTAAGTGCCCATCAGCAGATGACTGGATTAAAAAACTATGGTACATCTACACAATGGAATACCACACTGCAGTAAAAGAGAAGGAGCTCCTACCTTTAGCAACAACATGGATGGAGCTAGAGAGCGTTATGAAAAGTGAAATTAGCCAGGCAGAGAAAGATAAATATCATATGATCTCAATCATTTGAGGAATATAATGAACGACATAGGCTGATGAACAAAAACAAATCCAGAGACTGAGAAAAGTCTATCAGACTGTCAAACATCAGGATAAGTGGCAGGTGGTGGGAGTAAGGGGGAAAGTCAATATATTTGAACTCTTGAACTAAGGTAAATAATTTGTGTTTTTACATCCCTGACAAAGTTTATACAAAGTTATAAAAAATTGGCAGCTAGTTTGAGATTGAATTGACATGGCCTAGAGCTTGTCATCTCCTATGGACACCAGTCCTTAGGCTAGGCCCTCCTTAAACTCCCTTGGCACCATAATACCCTTACATGATATTATTCTACAATGTCATTATAATTTTTGATATTTGACAATAGCATATTATACAATTATCCCAAATAAACTTGCAAGCTAATTCTTTGAATATTGTAAGCAATTTAAAGAAGGATAGGAAAAGAAAGAATTAAGGCACTGGGAAGGCACTCGAACATTCTATATTGGCCCCTCTTGCCCTTTTTGCCAAGAGGAACCCTCTTCTTACTATCCAAATACACACAGCTGATGCCTGAGCTTTCAGTTCAAGCTGTGGCTGAAGCCTCTGGGGAGCTGGCACCATGGATCTGTGTTTCACACAATGGTGTGAGCTGGGCCCTTTCTGGAGGAGAAACCTGGGTCCCTGGAGATATGTGATCAGTACCGGGATCCCGCCAGCAGGCGAGGGGACCCCAAGGCAGGAGCTGGACGTGGAGGCCACGGAGGCATACACTACACATCACCCTGTTTGGCCCCGGAGGATGGCTGCTTAGCCAGAGACAGGTAAGATTCCTCAGGGAAGAAACAACCTAGTTCAGGCACAGTCGCAGAGGGGCCAAAAGGAGAGAACTAAAAGATCAACAGAGGTGGGGCACAGACCCTCACTCACAATCCTTGCACAAGCCTTAACTTTCACCCATTCTGAGGGAGGTCTCCTGCCTAAACGGCTGCTTCACCTCCCACACACAACTCCCAGGTTGTAGACAGAGACTCGGCCAGCAATAGCTGCTCTTTATCTAAATTTGGTCTAGTACCAGGAATGCTCAGGACCTACTCAAGAATGCAAATAATCCCTTCCACTAATATTTACAGGGTAAACTAAGATTTTTGCTTGAGTATTAAAATTGACAGTAAAATAGTAATCAAGTTTTCAGATTAATTTAAATTGGCCAAGTGAAATAAGTGAATACTCAAGAAAATTTAAGTGTACTAGACAAAAAGCTATTCCTAAAACATTATCTAAAATATCTATTAGTAGTTCATCTCACTGTAAAATTGCCTAACATCCAAAGAACCTATAGTAGTCATATTTGTGTGCAAAAATTAAAATTACCAAGACTGCAATATAAAATTTCTAAAAGCCCCCTTAATCAAAAAATGGGAGGAAAGTGGGGTAATATCATGTAAGGAAAACTATCCTGTAAGTAAAATCCATCTAGAAAATTCTTACTCCAGAAAAATTACTTCCATTTTTATTGCCAACAACAGGACACCTATGGAAAACACAATGGTGTTAAAATAAGCCAAAGGAAAATAATTTGGGCAAAAATAAAAATAATCCCAAGTCTAATTTGCAGAGAGGATCCTTTTGTTAACTTTTGCTCAAGAATGTGTTTGTGTGTTTTCAGAGAACAACTCCAAGACAATGCGGGTTCTTGCAACAATGAGGAACTGACAGGTTTGTTCCAGCCATGAGGATGGTCCAGAGATGGGGGACACTGACAACACCTTGCCATGCTGGCAGTAGGCAGCTGTGCTTGGCTGCAGGAGGCCCCGGACCAAACCAGAGAGGATGGAACTTGCATTGCCATAATGTGTCCACCATCTGGATACCATCGCTGACATGTACACATAAAGAACTATTTGACATTGAAACTGGGACTCAGAACAGTTGGACATTGAAACTGAGACTCAAACTTTTTTTTTTTCTTACACATTTTTTTTCTAGTATGCAGAGGCTAGTTATTTTTGAAGAAAATAAACAGGGAAGAATGATTGATATAGAGGCAGGGAGGCATTGAACGAGCTGTCAAGCTACAGGGGGAAGGCTTGGGAGGGTGCAGGACAGGTGCTGGGGGAGCTCAACCGAAGGACTTGTATGCATGCATATGAGCATGTCCAATGAATGCAAGACACTGGGCCAGAAGGGACAGGAGGTGACATGTGCTGGGAGGTGCGGAAAGCTGGTGGAGGACAAGGCGGGGGGGGGGGGCAAGAAAACATATGTACTACTATTAAATCTAAGTTATACTGCAATATATATATATATATATATATATATATATATTTTTTTTTTTTTAATGAATGGATATGGAGTTCAAAACCACGGTTATAAGGTTTTTCAAGAACCTCCTTGAAAAGGCCGATGACCTTAATGAGACCTTCAAGGATATGAACAAGACCTTAGAGGATATGGAAAAGGACCAATTACAAATTAAGCATACACTGACCGAAATATATATATATATATATATATATATATATATATATATATATATATATGTTATACAAAGACCTAAATGCAGTCTACAGGACCGCAAGAATCAAGTCAAAGATTTGAAATACAAAGAAGCAAAATCCACTCGGCTGGAAAAGCAAGAATCAAAAACAATCCAAAAAATTGAAGATAATGTAAGGAGCCCATGGGAAAACCTCAAGCATACCAACATCCAAATTATAGGGGTGCCACAAAAAGAGAGAGCAAGATAATGAAAACATATTTGAAGAAATAGTTACCAAAAACTCCCCTCACCCGGTGAAAGAAATTGACTTATAAGTCCAGGAAGCACACAGAACCCCAAAGTATAGAATCCAAAGAGGACCACACCAAGACACATCATAGTTAAGATGCCAAGAGCAAAAGATAAAGAGAGAATATTAAAAGCAGCAAGAGAAAAAAAAAAGTTAGTTACCTACAAGGGAGCACCCATAGGATTGTCAGCTGATTTCTCAACAGAAACAATGCAGGCCAAATGGGAGTGGCAAGAAATTTTAAAAATGATGAATAGCAAGAATCTACAACCAAGATTACTCTACCCAGCAAAGCTATCATTCAGAATTGAAGGTCAGATAAAGTGCTTTGCAGATAAGAAAAAGCTGAAGGAGTTCATCAATGCCAAACCAGTATTATATGAAATGCTGAAAGGTATTCTTTAAGAAGAGGAAGGAGAAAAAGGTAAAAATAAAAATTATGAACAACAAATACACATCTATCAACAAATGAATCTAAAAATCAGGTGAATTAGAAATCTGATGGACAGGATAAACTGGTGAATATAACAGAATCATGGCCATATAGAAGGAATGGACTGACAATTCTTGGGGAGAAAAGGTGTGTGGGAGATGGAGCAAGAGACTGGACAAAAATCATACACCTATGGAAGAGGAGAATGGGGGAGAGGTAGGGCAGAGGGTGGAATGGGTACCAGGTGGAGGGGAGCTATAGGGGGAAAAGAGGGAACACTGTAATTAATAAACTGAACAATAAACATTAACATATTTTTAAAAAAGAACAGGGGCAACACATAAAAAACAGTAACAAATAAACCAACTATATCAATAATCACTTTCATTGCCAGTAGTCTAAATATACCTATTTAAAAGCAGAGATTGCTTGAGTGGATCAAAAAGGAAGTGTCCAACTATATGTTGTCTAGAAGGAATCACATTGAATACACATTATATTAAATGTAAAGGGATGGAGAAAGTTATCACTAGTCATTTTTAGAGATAGCATTAATACAAAGAAATTGAAAGTGGTTATATTATTTTTAGACACTATTGACTTCAGAGCAAGGAAATTTATCAGGGATGAAGAGGAGAATTACATAATGTTAAGTCATCAATACTTCAAGAAGATATAATAACCCTTAATGTGTTTGTGCATATGAAAAGAGGCAAAACTGATAAAACTGAAAGGAGAAATAGATGAATCTGACATTACTGTTGGAAACTATAATATCCTTCTTTCAGAAATGGACAGAAGCAGTAGGTAGAAAACCAGTAAGTAAATAATTGAATTTAATTTCATCCAACAATAACAGAGCTCAGATTCTTCTAGAGCTCACATAGAACATTCACTAAGATAGACCACATTTGGAGCCATAAAACACACCTTAACAAATTTAAAAGAATAGAAATCATGCAATATCTATTCTGAGTCACAATGGAATTAAATTGGAAACCAACAACACAAAGATAGTTGGATAATCTCCAAATACTTGAAGATTAAACAATATGCTTCTCGTTAACGGATGGGTCCAAGAAGAAATCTCAAGAGAAATTTTAAAATATTTTGAATTACATCAAATTTAAATACAACTTACAAAAACTTGAGGAGTACAGCAAAAAATAGTGTCTTTGAGGGAAATGTATAGCATTAAACGTGCATATTGGAAATTAAGAAAATCTAAAATCAATAATCTAAGCTCTTTACCGTTAGAAAATGATGGATATAAAGATTAAATTTTGTCAAAATGTCAGTTCTCCCCAACTTGATCTATAGACTTAATGCATTCCCAAATGAAATATCAGAAAGTTACTGACAATCTGACTCTGAGGTTTATGTATAGAAGTGAAAGACACAAAGTAGCCAACACAATATTAAAAAACAAAGTTGGAAGACTGACACTTCACAAATTCTAAAACTATAGTAATAAAGACAACATGGTACATTCTTATTCAGTCAGTCACTTAAATATTTATTCATCTCCATCTCTGTAGAGATATAATCCTTACTGCAGATAATCATATTCTAATTGTGCAAATCTAACATCACCAAAATGTCATATTTTAAAACAGGCCTGAATAGTTTAATATTCTATGCTCACTTCATGGTACAGATAAGTCTGAACATAATCCTTGCTTCTAAGAGTTTATTTATTTTTTATTTTTTCATTGTTGAAAGTATTACATATTGGAGGGGAAGGAAGATGGCTGCAGTTAGGAAGGCAGACTGCAAAATAGTACACGGGTGAGAGAATGGAGTTTGCGGTCGCACAGGGAGTGTTTGTGAGTTGAGGGACAGCTACACTCCAGGTGACTGGGGGGACTGCCAGACTGGGTTCCCCTGACCTGGCAGCCTCCACTGCTGCTGGGATCCCTCCCGGAGTGACTGGCTGTGATTTAGAGACCATGTCATCTAGAAGGGGAGAGTGGATGTTGTGGGAAGCCTGAAAATTCTAAGTATTTACAACATGCAAAAAAAAAAAAAAAAAAAAAAAGGAAACTAGACCACCAACTTACACCATACACAAAAATAAACTTAAAATGGATAAAGGACTTAAACATAAGACTGGAAACCATAAAATACTAGAGGAATCCAGAGGCAGAGAAATCTCAGTCATATGCAGAAGCAATTTCTTCACTGATGTACCACTCCTAGTGCAATGAAAACTAAAGAGAAAATAAACAAATGGGACTACATCAAAATAAAAAGCTTTTTCACAGCAAAAGAAACTATAAACAAAACAACAAGAAAACCCACTGTATGGGAGAACATATTTGCAAATGTTATCACTGACAAAGGTTTAATCTACAACATTTATTTACAGGGAACTCATACAGCTTAATAAAAGGAAGATAAATGATCCAATAAAAAAAGTGGGCAATGGACCTAAATAGATACTTTTTGAAAGAAGACATAAGGAAGGCCAAGAGACATATCAAAACATGCTCAAAGTCACTAATTATTTGAGAGATGCAAATCAAAACAACAATGCGGTACCATCTCACACTTGTCAAAATGGCAACCATCAACAAATCAGCAAACAAGTGTTGGTGAGGATGCAGAGAAAAATGAATCCTTGTGCAATGCTGGTGGGATTGTAGACTGGTGCAGCCACTGTGCAGAACAGTATGGAGTTTCCTCAAAAAACTAAAAATGGAGCTACCATTTGACCCAGTGATCCCACTTCTAGGAATATATCCCAAGAAACTAGAAAGACAAATTAGAAAGGATAAATGCACCCCAATGTTCATAGCAGCACAATTCACCATCGCTTAGACTTGGAAACAGCCTAAATGCCCATCAGCGATGAGTGGATTAGAAAACAATGGTATATCAACACAATGGAATACTATGCTGTTATAAAAAGGAAGGAATTTCTTAACATTTTCAACAGCATGGATGGAAATGGAGAGCATTATGCTAAGTTAAATAAGCCAGGCAATAAAAAAATACCACACGATCTCACTCATTTATGGATAATAAAGAACATTATAACCTGATGAATAAAAAGATAGATAAAGAGGCAGGAAAGCATCAAACAGTTTGTCAAATTACAGTGGGAAGGGTGGGGAGTGTGGGGAGAGTTGGGAAAGAGATCAACAGAAGGACTTGAATGCATGCATATAAGCACAACCAATGGACACCAGGCATTGGAGGGTGGGTTGGGATAAGCGTCTGTGACAGGTGGTAGGGGAGGCTGTGGGAAGGTCAATGGGGAAAAAAGGAGATGTATGTACTACTATGTGTAATACTTTAAACAATAAATAAAATTTAAAAAGAAAGTATTACAGATGTCCCCTTTCCTCCCTATGGTCTCCTCCCAGCCTGCCCCCGCCCACCAGCCCAGGCCTTCACACCCCTCTCCCTTGTCTGTGTCCATTGATTATGCTTATATCCATTAGTTTGTACTATTGGTTTATATATAAACTCCAAGAGTTTATAATTCTGTAAGGAGGAAACTAATGAACATAACTGTAGTACTAAGTCCAGTAAACTAACTTTGGGAAGTCATGTAGTATAAGGGTAAGCATTTTCTCTATAGAAAGATTTAAATTTGTAATTATAGCTTTGCCATTTCTTAACTGCATTAGTGGACTAGCTACTTATCTTCTCTGATTTATCCATTTGTAAAATATGGATCAAAGTTTCTATGATGTATGATTACTAAGAGGCTTAAATTAAATAAAGAATATGAGGGCATAGTTTAGTGAAAAGCACAAAAAAAGTACTCTGTATTTGTATCAATAGGAAAGATATATAGACACAGTTTAATACACATCAGGTTATGAAGATGAAAGCAATCTTTATTAAAAGGTATCATTCATTATGGATCTTTTTAGTTTTAACTGCCTTTGTCTTCTGCTCCCTAAAAGTGCACTCATTAAATTTACGCTTTTGTTCATAGTAGTATTATTTACAATAGCTAAGATCTGGAAACAGCCCAACTGCCCATAAGTAGATGAGTGGCTAAAAAAGCTGTGGTACATTTACACAATGGGATACTATGCAATAGTGAAAAAGAAAGGACTCTGACCCTTTGTGACAGCACAGAGGGACCTGAAAAGTATTATGCTAGGCAAAAGAAGCCAGAGAAAGACAAATATCACATGATCTTAGGTATATGTGGAGACTAATGAGCAAAATAAACTGATGAGGAAAATAGAAACAGATACGTGGAACAGACCAATAGCTGTCAGGGGGTGGGATGAGGGGCACTGGATGAAAAAAAGGTAAGGGATTAGCCAGAAAGTATATATATATATGACACACAGACACAGGCAACAGTGTGGTAATAGCAATTGGGAAAGGGGGTGTGTGTAAAATAGGAGAAACTTGGGGAGGAAAGAGACTTTGCTTTGGGTGATTGTTTTACAATGATTTATTGAGTTGTACTAGTACACTTGAAACCAGTGTGGTTTTGTGAATCAATGTCACCCCAATAAATTGTTCTTTTAAAGGAAATCTACACTCATTAGGTATATTCTTAGAAATGTTTTAAAAATTAAAATTTGAAAAAAGAACTTTAATACAAAAATGATCTCAATGAACAAGGAATAAAGAAAGAAAAAATAGGTTCTTTCTAATTTTATGAGACTGAATGTTCATTGGTTTATTAGGTAGAACTTTAATAATTTATTTTATTATGTAAATTTAAAAGATAATTATGGTAAGCACCATATTTTTTCACAGTATGGATGGTGAAAGTACCATAAGGGAGATATTGAATATTTAAAAGGAAAAAGCTGAATAATCTATTTCTAAATGCTATCAAGTTTAGAGAAAGACTATGAGGAAAAGTAAGAACTGTAAAAACGGATCATAGATCTGTATTGTAATTGTACTATTGTTACAGAAGTGGTAAGCTGGAATTGTGTCTTACCATCTCTGACCTTTCTTGCTGTCTTTAACTTTTTAGAAAAGACACACACACACACACACACACACATACATACATACACACACACACACACACACACACACAAAACAAAACAAAACAAAACAAAACAAAACAAAAACAAACAAACAAAACAGAACACTATACACTGTTATCTCTCTCTCTCAATTTGGCCATTTTTATGAGATAAGCTTTGACTTCATCTATGAGGCAGGACTGAAATTTATGTTTAGACTTCCTGCCCCTCCACTCTTCATGCTCTCTCCCACTTTCAATAGTTACACTCTTTGCCAGTATTTAGCATGTATTTGTATATTATGAATTTACAATTAAGAGGAAAACAGATCTACTATCCATAGATTTGTAATAAGCTCATTGGGAACAAAGAACATATTTTGTATGGCTGGGTATTCTGCACAATACCTATTTCACACAGCAAGTGTTCAACAACTTTTTGATTGGCTCATTTCTAATAATATTAGTTTACATCTATTGGATAACTATCAAAAGCTTAATGCATGCAAAGCTTTATTCTAAATATTTATATTGTTTCACTAATACATCAGCAACCCTATGAAGTAGGTGACCTCATAATTTTTTTTTGGAGTTTATTATTTATTTATTTATTTATTTATTTATTTATTTTTCATCTTTATTGTTCAGTTTATTAATTACATTGTTCCCCTTTTTTCCCCCCTAGAGTTCCCCTCCACGTGGTTCCCATCCCACCCTCCGCCCTCACCCCCCCTCCACTGTCCTCTCCCATAGTTGCAAATTTTTGTCCAGTCTCTTGCTGCACCTCCCACACCCCCTTTCTTCCCAAGAGTTGTCAGTCCATTCCCTCTTTATGTCCGTGATTCTGTTACATTCATCAGTTTATCCTGTTCATCAGATTATTATTTCACGTGATTTTTAGATTCATTTGTTGATAGATGTGTATTAGGTGTTCATAATTTACACTTTTATCTTTTTCTTCTTCCTCTTCTTACAGAATATCTTTCAGCATTTCATATAATATTGGTTTGGTGGTGATGAACTCCTTTAGCTTTTTCTTATCTGCGAAGCACTTTATCTGACCCTCAATTATGCATGATAGCTTTGCTAGATAGAGTAATCTTGGTTGTAGATTCTTGCTATTCATCACTTTGAATATTTCTTGCCACTCCCGTCTGGCCTGCATTGTTTCTGTTGAGAAATCCGATGACAATCATATGGGTGCTTCTCTTGCTGCTTTTAATATTCTCTCTTTGTCTTTTGCTCTTGGCATTTTAATTATGATGTGCCTTGGTGTGGTCCTCTTAGGGTTCCTATATATTGGGGTTCGGTGCACTTCTTGAACTCCTAAGTCAATTTCTTTCACCCGGTGTGGGAAGCTTTCGGAGGTGACCTCATAATTCTTAGTTCATTCAGCTTAAAAAGGCCAAACAGCTACTGAATTTTACAGATATGATTTAAACCTGTCTGTTCACAAAGAAATCCCAACCCTTAATCACTAAACTCTACTCCCCTTGCCTGTTTTTACCACTCTATTATTACTGCCATTATGTTGTGGATTAGTTTATCATATTATATTTCCCCCAAGTATTTGCATTTTTATAAGACAGAGTACAGGAGCATTAAGTTGAAGAAATCAATCTCTAATAATTGACTTTCAGTAAGAAATAGTATGAGGAATTGGGGTAATATTTTTGCCTGATCGTCAAGTCGCATCACTCAGGTGTTTTTCCCATAAGTGATTAGTAAAAGTGAAAAAGCCTTAGGTCTCTAAGATTAAAGAAAAAAAGAGAGCAAACCTTGAAAATGGCAGAAGTACATTATAAAATAACTTTTTAAAAATTCATATGTACCCTACCTCCTTACTTAGAACAAATTTTTTGGCTGTTTCTTTAGTGTCCTTCTGGAAAATTGTGTGTCTGTGCAAAATGGATCAACACAATAGGATCAAACTATACATTGCTTCCTACACCTATTGATGTGGTAAATTATATCAATGCTTTCTAATAAACATTATTGAATTCCTAGGAAGAACCTCAAATCATCTTAGTGTATTATTCTTTGCATGCATATTGTAATTGGCAATATTTTCGGTAGAATTTTTTGTATCTATATACTTAAATTAGATCATAGTTGCCTTTCAGAGGCTATTTCTGTGTGATTTTGTGTCAACTTTATGTTATCTTTTATTTATTTATTTTTTATTTTTTATTTTTTATTTTTAAAAATATATTTTATTGATTTTTTTGCAGTATAACTTATAATTAATAGTAGTACATGTTTTCTTTCCCCCCCCCTTATCCTCCCCCCAGCCTCCCCTACCCCCCAGCACATGTCCCCACCTTCCCCCTCCCCGCCCCAGTGTCTTTCATTCATTGGTTATGTTCATATGCATGCATACAAGTCCTTCAGTTGATCTCCCCCCGCATCTGCCTCCCATCCACACAAGCCTTACCCTGTAGCTTGACAGCCTGTTCGAGGCCACCCTGCCTCTATATCAATCACTCTCCCCTGTTTCTTTTCTTCAGAAATATCTTGCCTCTGCATACTAGAAATAAATGTATAAGAACAAAAAATGTTTCAGTCTCAGTTTCAATGTCCAACTGTTCTGAGTCCCAGTTTCAATGTCAAATAGTTCTTTATGTGTACATGTCAGCAATGGTATCCAGATGGTGGATACATCGTGGCAATGCAAGATCCATCCTCTCTGGTTAGGTCGTGGGCTGCCTGCAGACATGCACAGCTGCCTACTGCTAGAATGGCAAGGTGTATCAGTGTCCCCCATCTCTGGACCATCCTCGTGACTGGAACAGATCCATCAGTTCCTCACAGTCGCAGGAACCCACATGGTCTTGGAGTTGTTCTCTGAAAACACACAAACACATTCTCGACCAAAAGTTAACAAAGGGATCCTCTATGCAAAATAGACTTAAGATTCTTTTCAATTTTTGCCTAAATGATTTTCCTTTGGCTTATTTTGACACCATGTGTGTTTTTTCATGAGTGTCCTGCAATTGGTTTTACAAATGGAATTTACTTTACTGGAGTAAGAATTTTCTAGATGTATTTTACTTACTCGATATTTTTTTCCTTACATGATATTACCCCACTGTCCCCTCCCTTTTTTGATTAATGGGGACTTTTGGAAATTTTATATTGCAGTCTTGGTAATTTTAAATTTTAATTTTTGTACTCAAATATGACTGCTTTAGGTTCCTTGGATGTTAGGCAATTTTACAGTGAGATGAACTACTAATAGATTTTTTAGTTAATGTTTTCAGAAAAGCTTTTTGTCCAGTACACTATAATTTTCTTGAGTATTCACTTATTTCACTTGGCCAATTTAAATTAATCTGAAAACTTGATTACTATTGTCCTGTCAATTTTAATACTCAAGCAGAAATCTTAGTTTACCCTGTAAATACTAGTTGAAAGGAATATTTGCAATTTTGAGTAGGTCCTGAGCATTTCTGGTAATAGACTGAATTTAGATATAGAGCAGCTATTGCTGGCCGAGTCTCTGTCTGCCACCTGGGTACCGGTATGAGTTGTGCGTGGGAGGCAAAGCAGCCGTGGGGGTAGGAGACCTCCCTCAGGAGGGGTGAGAATTCAAGTCCCTGCAAGGTTTGTGGGTGAGGGTCTGTGCCCCACCTCTGTTGACCTTTTAGTTCTCTCTTGTTGGCCCCTCTGCGACTGTGCCTGTCTTAGGTTGTTCCTTCCCTGAGGAATCTTACCCGTCTCTGGCTAACCAGATATCCTATGGGGCTAAACAGGGTGATGTGAGGTTCAGTTCTGTCTCCTTTGTAGTCTATGCCCCCCTCTGGCCTCCACGTCCAGGACTTGCCTTGGGGTCCCCTCAACTGCTGGCAGGGTTCCGGTACTGATCACATATCTCGGGGGACCCAGGTTTCTTCTCCAGAGAGGGCCCAGCTCACACCATTGGTTGAGATACAGATCCATGGTGCCAGCTGCCCAGAGGCTTCAGCCAGAGCTGGAACTGAAAACTCAGGCATCAGCTGTGTGTATTTGGATAGTAAGAAGATGGTCCCTCTTGGCAGAAAGGGCAAGAAGGGCCAATATAGAATGCTGGGATGTCTTCCCAGTGCCTTAATCCCTTCTGAAAGGGATTTCCTATCCTTTTTTAAGTTGCTGCCCACCATTCAAAGAATAAGTTTGTAAGTTTATTTGGGATAATTGTATAATATGCTGTTGTCAAATATCAAATATTATAAACATTGTAGAATAATATCATGTAAGGGTATTATGGTGTCATGGGAGGTTAAGCAGGGCCTAGCCTAAGGACTGGTCTCCATAGTATATGACAAGCTCTAGGCCATGTCAATTCAATGTCAAACTAGCTGCCATTTTTTAATAACTTTATATAAACTTTGTCAGGGATGTAAAAACACAAATCACTTACCTCAGTTCAGGAGTTCAAATATATTGACTTTTCCACTTAATCCCACCACCTGCCAGTTATTCTGAGGTTTGACATTCTGATGGACTTTTCTCAGTCTCTGGATCCATTCTTGTTCATCAGTCTATGTCATTGATTGTACTCCTCAAATGAGTGAGATCATGTGATATTTGTCTTTCTCTGCCTGGCTAATTTCACTTAGCATAATGCTCTCCAAATTCATCCACGTTGTTAGAAACGGTAGGAGCTCCTTCTTTTTTTCCGTGCCGTAGTAGTCCATTGTGTAAATGTACCATAGTTTTTTAATCCACTCATCTGCTGATGGGCACTTAGGCTGTTTCCAAATCTTAGCTATGGTAAATTGTGCTGCTATGAACATAGGGGTACATATATCCTTTCTAATTCCCCTTTCTAGTTCCTGGGGGTATATTCCTAGAAGTGGGATCACTGGGTCGAATGGGAGCTCCATTTTTAGTTTTTTGAAGAAACTCCATACTCTTCTCCACAGTGGCTGTACTAGTCTACAGTCCCACCAGCAGTGCACGCGAGTTCCTTTTTCTCCGCATCCTCGCCAGCACTTGTCGTTTGTTGATTTGTTGATGTAAACCATTCTGACAGGTGTGAGATGGTACCGCATAGTCGTTTTGATTTGCATCTCTCGGATAATTAGTGACTTTGAGCACGTTTTCATATGTCTCTGGACCTTCCTTTTGTCTTCTTTCGTGAAGATTCTATTTAGGTCTGTTGCCCATTTTTTTATTGGATCATTTGTCCTCCTTTTATTGAGTTGGGTGAGTTGCCTGTAGATGCTTGAGACTAAACCTTTATCACTAATAACATTTGCAAATATGTTCTCCCATACAGTGGGCTTTCTTGTTGTTTTGTTGATGGTTTCTTTAGCTGTGCAAAAGCTTTTGATTTTGATGTAGTCCCATTTGTTTATTTTCTCTTTAGCTTCCATTGCCCTCGGAGCAGTATCATCAAAGAAGTTCTTTTGGCATATGTTTGAGATTTTTCTTTCTGTAGATTCCTCTAATATTTTTATGGTTTCCTGTCTTACGTTTAAGTCCTGTATCCATTTTGAGCTTATTTTTGTGTACGGTGTAAGTTGGTGCTTAGTTTCATTTTTTTGCATGTATCTATCCAATTTTCCCAACACCATTTAATGAAGAGACTGTCTTGACTCCATTTTATGTTCATGCCTCCTTTGTCAAATATTAATTGAGCATAGTGGATTGGGTTGATATCTGGATTCTCTATTCTATTCCATTGATCTATATGTCTATTCTTGTGCCAGTACCAGGCTGTTTTGAGAACAGTAGCTTTGTAATACAGCTTGAAATCTGGTATGGAAATCCCACCGACTTTGTGCTTCTTTCTCAGGATTGCTGTGGCTATTCGGGGCCTTTTTTTGTTCCAGATGAATTTTTGGAGAGTTCTTTCTAGGTCTGTGAAATATGCCATTGGTGTATTAATGGGGAGTGCATTAAATTTATAGATTGCTTTGGGTAGTATGGACATTTTAATTATGTTGATTCTCCCAATCCATGAACATGGAATGTTCTTCCACCTGTTTACATCTTCCTCTATCTCTTTTTTCAGTGTCCTGTAGTTTTCCACGAATAGATCTTTTACCTCCTTAGTTAAGTTTATTCTTAGGTATCTTAATTTTTTTGGTGTGATGGTAAATGGGATTGCTTTTTTAGTCTCTCTTTCTGTAAGTTCACTATTAGTGTATAGAAATGCCATAGATTTCTTGGCATTAATTTTGTAGCCTGCTATGTTGCTGAACTCATTTATGAAGTCTACTAACTTATTTATGGAGTCTTTCGGGTTTTTTATGTACAATATCATGTCATATGCAAATAAGGATAGCTTAACTTCTTCTTTTCCAATTTGGATGCCTTTTATTTCTTCTTCTTGTAGAATTGCAATGGCTAATACTTCCAGTACTATGTTGAACAGGAGTGGTGAAAGTGGGCAACCCTGTCTTGTTCCTGTTCCTATGGGAAATGGTTGTAGTTTTTGCCCATTGAGTATGATGTATGCTGTGGGTTTACCATATATGGCTTTTATTATGTTGAGGTATGATCCTTCTATTCCTACCTTGTTGAGAGTTTTTATTCAGAAAGGATGTTGGATTCTGTCAAATGCTTTTTCTGCATCAATTGATATGACTATGTGATTTTTATCTCTCAATTTGTTTATGTGATATATCACATTTATTGATTTGCGGATATTTTACCATCCTTGCATTCCTGGGATAAATCCTGCTTGGTCATGGTGTATGATCTTTCTGATGTACTGCTGGATCCGATTTGATAGAATTTTATTGAGTATTTTGGCATCTATATTCATGAGGGATATTGGCCTGTAATTCTCTTTCATTGTGTCGTCTTTATCTGGTTTTGGTATTAGGGTGATGTTAGCTTCATAGAAGGAGTTTGGAAGTGTTCCAGCCTCTTGAATTTTCTGGAATAGTCTGAGGAGTATAGGTTTTATTTCTTCCTTGAATGTTTGGTAAAACTCCCCTGTGAAGCCATCTGGCCCTGGGCTTTTGTTTGCCTGAAGCTTTATGATGACTGCTTCAATTTCTTCCACAGTTATTGGTCTATTGAGCTGTGTACATTATTCCTGATTGAGTTTTGGGAGGTTATATTTTTCTAGAAATATATCCATTTCCTCCAGGTTGTCCAGTTTGTTGGAGTAGAGTTGTTCATAGTATTTTTTAACAATCCTTTGTATTTCAATGGGTTCTGTTGTTATTTCACCTCTTTTATTTCTGATTTTATTTATTAGAGTCCTCTCTCTTTGCTTCTTAGCGAGTCTGGCTAGAGGTTCATCAATCTTGTTTATCCTTTCAAAGAACCAGCTCTTGGTTTTGTTGATCTTCTGTATTGTTTCTTTGGTTTCTATGTCATTTATTTCTGCTCTGATCTTTAGTATTTCCTTCCTTCTGCTTTCACTGGGCTTTTCTTGTTGCTTTCTTTCTAACTCTTTGAGTTGTTGGGTTAGATAATTTATTGCCGCTGTTCCTAGTTTTTTGCAGTAGGATTGCAGAGCTATGAACTTCCCTCTCAGAACTGCTTTCACTGTGTCCCATAGATTTTGGATTGTTGTGCTATCATTGTCATTTGTTTCCATGATGTTTTCTATCTCTTCCTTAATCTCTCTAGTAACCCAGTCATAGTTTAATAGCATGCTGTTTAGTCTCCATGTGTTCGATTTCTTTGGATTCTTTCTATTGTAGTTGATTTCCAGCTTTATGCCACTGTGATCTGAGAATATACTTGGAATGATTTCTATCTTCTTGAATTTGGAGAGACTTTGCCTATGACCCAACACATGGTCTATCTTTGAGAATGACCCATGGGCACTTGAAAAGAATGTGTATTCTGTGGCTTTGGCGTGAAATGATCTGAAGATGTAAATTAATTCCATCTGGTCCAGTGAGTCATTGAGGATTGATGTTTCTTTACTGAGTTTTTGTTTAGAGGATCTGTCCAATGGTGATAGTGGGGTATTAAAGTCTCCTACTATGATTGTCTTGCTGTCTATCTCTCCCTTGTTGTCCTCTAGGAGTTTTTGTATATATTTGGGTGCTCCTGTATTGGGTGTGTATATGTTTACCAGAGTTATTTCTTCTTGTTGCATTGCTCCCTTTAGTATTATGAAGTGGCCTTCTTTATCTCTTGTTATGTCCTTCACTTTGAGACCTAATTTGTCAGATATAAGTATGGCTACCCCAGCTTTTTTTTTTTTCATTTCCATTCGCTTGAATAACTTTTTTCCAACCTTTCATCCTCAGTCTGTATGCGTCTTTTTTTCGGAGGTGGGTTTCTTGTAGACAGCAGATACATGGGTTGTGTTTTCTTATCCAGTCTATTACCCTAAGTCTTTTGATTGGAGCATTTAAACCGTTTACATTTAAAGTTATTATTGATAGGTGCTTATATGTTGCCATTTTTGTTCTTTATCCCTGTGTTCCTTCTTCGCTTCCTATTTCTTTTTACAGCAGATCCTTTAGCATTTCTTGCATTGCTGGTTTGGTGGTAACGAATTCCCTTAGTCCTTTTTTATCTTTGAAGCTCCTGATTTGACCTTCAATTTTGATTGAGAGCCTTGCTGGGTATAGTATTCTAGGATTCAGTCCCTTCCTTTGCATGACTTTATAAATTTCCTTCTACTGCCTTCTGGCCTGATAGGTTTCTGTTGAGAGAACACTTGTTAGTCTGATGGGGGTTCCTTTGCAGGTGACTTTCTGTCTCTCTCTGGCAGCTTTTAAGATTCTTACTTTGTCATTGGTGTTTGCCAATTTAATTATAATGTGTCTTGGTGTAGGTCTTTTGGGGTTTATTTTGCTTGGGACTCTGTGAGCTTCTTGGATTTGTGTGGGTTTTTCCTTTCCTATATCAGGAAAGTTTTCTGTCATTATTTCTTCCAACGGGTTTTCTATTCCTTGCTCACTTTCCTGTCCTTCTGGAAGCCCAATTATACGGATGTTGTTTTGTTTCATGTTGTCCCACAGTTCCCTTAGGCTCTCCTCCTGCTTTTGAATTTTTTTTTCTAGAAGCTGCTCTACTTGGTTATTTTTTCCTACCTGGTCTTCTAGCTCACTGATGCGATCCTCTGCTTCTTCTAGTCTACTCTTAATACTTTCTATTGAGTTCTTTACTTCAGCAATGTCACTTTTCATTTCTTCTTGGCTCCTCTTCATTTCTTCATGGCTCTTCATCATTTCTTCCTGGGTCTTCCTCATTTCCTCTTTGTTCTTACTCATATTATCAAATTTGTCTTCCATTCTTTTCAGCCACTTTATGACCATTTCTCTGAATTCTTTCTCTGACATGTTGTTAACTTCTATTTCGTTTACCTCCTTTTCTGGTGAGCCTTGCTTTTCTTTCATATGTGGGCTGTTTCTTTGTCTTCCCATGGTCTCTCTTCTCTGTGTATCTGGTTATGTAGTTCTCACTCTCCTGTGTTGATTTAAAGGCACAAAATACAACACAACCAGGTGCAATGCACCAGGCACTGAACCGAGGTGTAGTCAGAGTAATTGTAATTCCAAATAAAGGTGACCGCCAGGGAAAGGCAAATTCGATGATAGATGAGAAAAAAGAAAGAGAACCTCCCCCAGACACACACAGATACTCACACACCCACACTCACACAAAAAGAAAGAGACCCCCCACACACACACACTCACAAAAAAGAAAGACAGGAATGCCAAAATGATAATGGGAAAAAGGGGAGAAGAAAAAGAAAAAAAAGGAGTAAATTATAAATGTGGGGTGAAAACTCCTATAGGACAGCCCCTAATGCGAACCAAAACCTGCAACAATTACTTGGAGGTTGATACAAATTACATACAACTACTAATATCAAGAGAGGTGAAGGAACACAGAAGCAAAAATGTATCTCAAAAACAATGCAGATGAGGACAACAGATCAAGAAACAACATCAAAAATAAAAAAATAATCCCCCTTACAAGACAAACCAAAATAACAGAATAAGCAAATCAATCTCATAAACTTGCTTAAAAAATCAATATAATCAACAGTCAAGTAAACAGCAACAACAGGACAGGGATAAAAACACTTTAAGATAGTGAAGTCATAGAAGCTAGAGGTATATATGCACTTGGAGTAGGTGGTCGGAGATTAGATATATCAGTGGGGTGAAATTTTAACAGGGGGTAAAGGGAAAGAATTAGGTAAATCTAATGCGGGAAAAGTGTAAGGGAAACAAGGCACTAAATAGGGAAAGGTTAGCAAGAGAGTGGTGGTATAAAGGTGAAGTTGAGGTAGAGTAAAAGATACTAAAGAGTAGATGAAAATAGACTGTATTCCCAAGGTCGAAGAGAAAATATAATAAATTCCCTGTCACACAAGAGTCAATTTTTGATTTGGCCCCTGGGTGGCAGTGTTTCTAGATTGACTTCTGGGTCTATTGGTCCTCTCTATCCTGAACTAAACAATACTGCCTCTCTAATGGTGAGTGCTGTTTTAGCAGCCAGTACCCTCCCAAAATCTTCTGGGTTTCCCTCCTCTGTCAGGTCCAAATTGATTGTGCTCCAGGGATTAACTCTGCCACCAGCTCCAAGGGCCCTCTCCCACGTTTACCAGCTCCAACAGCCACAGATTTTATTTCAGGTGCAGATCTCCAGGTTTTGAGTTCCAAGGTGCAGATCTCCCAGACTGCCAGCCCCCAAAGTACCCCCAGGGAAATCTGACCTTTCCTTGCTGGAGTTTAGAGCTCCCTGGGCTCTGCGCACCTCAGCGCCAACTGGGCGCTGGTGCTCTGGGGGTCTCAGCCGTCCAGCAGATACCAGTACCGTTGCTGTATATTTTCAGGTCCTTCCCCTTCAAGATGTCGTGGTCTGCCTCCGCACCTCCTCGCGCAGTTGGCTCAGGGAGAGAACCCAGCAGTACTGTGGCCGCTCAGGCTGGGGAGGCCAGCCCAGCAGTCCTCTATCGAGCACATAGTCTTGTAAATGATCCTGTAATCCAGTTCTCACCTTGCTTTTCCTCGCCTACAAGCTATTGAGGGTGTTTTTTCCTCTCTTTCTCTCCCGTCCAGCGTGGAGAGAGACTGGGTTCAGTTTATGAGCGGAGGAGCTGAGGATTAAAAAAAATGAAGAATAAAAGAGAAAGACACAGAAATAGTAAAAGGCTGGGGCTGGGTGGAAACTCTGTTCTCCCCGAGGGAAAGACAGGAATTATCAACTTTATTTTATCTTTATAACAAGAGTTTAGAAGCTTACTATTTCTATTCTCAGGAATATCTGAAAGATTTTCAGAATGAACTATTTCTTGAATGTTCGAGAAAAATACCTTATAAAGCTCTTTGAAACCATTTTCAAGGAAAGACATAGCTCTTCAGTAAGACTAGGTATTTTTTCAATGGTAACTGGTTTATTTTTCTTTTAATCTCATCTGTAGCCAATGTATGGTAATTTATATTTTCATAGAAAATAAACTATTTCACCCAGGTTTAAAATTTATTTTCAAAAGGTTGAGTAAAGTCATCTCATATAATTATTTCATATTTTTTCATATACCTGTGGTAATTTTCCCTTTTCCCATTTCCAATTATGTTTGTGCTTTTTCCCTTTCTTCCTGATTATATTAGCTACTTGTTTATTTTATCACTAGTGGCTGGGTGCACAAAATTCGTGCACATTAAAAGGGTATTAATTAGAGGAAATATTTTAATAGTGCTATTTCCCTTTCTCTATAATAAAAGTGTGACAGATAAAAGGTAATGAGTATAATGTATATGAAAATAATAGATAAAAGGTAATGAGTACAATGTATATGAAAATAATACATAATTTCATTAATAAATAAATAATAAGAAAATGATATAACAACAATAACAAACCCATGATATAAAAAAAAACAATGATGCAAATAATGAATGATAAAGTGATTAAACTTATTCTAATATCTCCCTGTATACCACATTAACAGTGAAAACACTTTCAGAGTGCTTGACTAATTTCCCTTGGGATAAAGTATTTACAACTTTAACATCACATGCTCTTCGAACTCGAAAGAAAGCAACATAATAATTGATCATGTGCGAAAACGGGTTCAGGCAGGAATATTCCTACTCTGTCTAGAGTTTGTTCTTGTGATCTATTAATAGTCATTGCAAATGCTGGCATCACGGGAAACTGTTGTCGATTTAAATGGGAGGCCAGTGTCAGATGGGGACAAATCAATTCTTGGAATCAGAACAACCTCTCCCTCTGCAGATCCTCATAGTACTTCAGCTTCAATAATGTTAGGTAGTAATCTTTTGAGAATAAATCTGGTACCATTACAAAGACCTCATTTAGTATTAAGATTTCTCAATAACATGATGATTTCACCCACTTTCAATTTTAATTTATGACACAACATTCCTGAAGGAGTAATATTATTAAGAAATTCAATGGGAAAATTTTCCTTTTCAGCATCATCTGTTGAGTCAATGGAATCATCACTCAAATAGGTGTGAAAATCTCCATCAAGTATATCCAAAATTTCTTCATTTAATTTTTGAACATGCTCATTTTTTGGACAAAGAATTGCACATTTAGATATATTTTTAATATTATCTATAGAGGATATACTATTTCCAAAGGTGGCTTCAATAATAGATCCATTACAAATCATTTCATGGAGAATTTCAATAATATCCATTCCTAAATGAAAACTGCTACCAAGTTTGCCATCTCTAAGTTTTATTAACCATTCTCTATAAGCAGAATCCTCTGATCTCGTTTTAAGAGACAACTTTCTGAAACATCTCCAAACATCACAGTACTTTAAACTCGTTTGTAGTTTGGCCGATCACATAGCATGTGGCACGATACTGACACATTGTCGAAAATCCCCTCTGAGAAGGAGAACTTTTCCACCAAATGCAACATTCAAATTCATAATTTCTCTTAGTAATCTGTCTATGGCATTTATGGCATGACTGGATGCCATGGTATATTAATCAATAATAAGAAGTTGGGCCTTTTTAATGGTTTTAGCAACTTCGCCACACATGGCAGAGGCCACCATGGGTCCTTCAGCCTGACCTGTACCCTCTCTAATCTGAGAACCTTCAGGGGAGCCCTCTCAAATCTGGGAGTTTCTCCCTGTCTTTGCAATAATATGAGCGAATTGTCTGAGACCCCAACCCAGTTTGGTTTGGTGCTCAGAATAATAGATGTCTTTTTATTTTTCTCCATTGGTGGAGATTTCCTAGAAGTTGCAGGATATCTTCCCTTTAATTTTCCCTCGACACTCTGACTTTACTTATGTCTCTCACCTTTGATTTCACTCCATCCCCCATCCGCAACAGTAATTTCTTCTAGGCTCATTTTGATATAGTGTCTAGGAGATTCTGCAGTTCGTCTGCCACCAGAACTACATTTCCCAGCATTCTTGGTGCTCCCTGCACTCTTGATTTCTGGTTCAGTTTCTGCAGGAACCAAGAGGACTGTGAACTTCCTCCACCAGGTGGTGGCCACCGGGGTCTCCGCACACCCCAGAGACTGGCAGCCAGTCCCCCAACCCCCATCATGGGTGCTGAGCTAGGGGTGTGGGCCCAAACCACCACTTGGAGCCAGAGCACTTAAGCAGTTGGGGGCAGGGCGGGAACATCCCTGTTTCCCAAGGCCCCCCGGACGCCAGCAGCCAGCCTCATTGTGGGCACTGGGCTGGGGGGCAAGCACGGACCCCTGGGCCTTACACAGCGGCAGCCACCAGGGTATCTGCATTCTCCAGAGGCCAGCAGCCAGCTTCCTGTCATGGGCGCTGTGCTGGGGGTGTGGACCTAAACTGCTACTTAGCTTCAGAGCTAGTGAACCAGCGTCTAGGCCTGACTACTCACAGCCCGCCTGGCACCTCACGCTCATTACCCAAGGTGCCCCAGGCACTCATTTGCTTGTCCCATGTGGCAAGTAAACCCCACAGCTCAGTCACAGCCTAACTATCAGAGCAATCAACATGCGAGCCTCATGAGGAGAACCCATGGCATCAAATTCCCCTAATCTTCCCTCGGTCACTGTGAAAGGATGTGACTCAGTCACAGTAACTGAAAGGAGGGATCTCGCCAGCCCTTAAATACCGTGCGGGCAGAGCTTATAGCACGCTTGCTACCACAGCACTGTGACCATGCCCCCACCTGCCTTGCTGGCCTCACCTCCTGTCTGCTGGCCATGCCCCCTGCTCCTGGTTGGCTGGTAGCATAGAGAAGATATGGTCACATTAGCATATTGCACTTTTATTATATAAGATGATTTTGAGGAAAAAGCATTTTCATTATTTCTACTATTTTTGTTGTTAACTCATTAGTGTTACCTTTAATCTTTATTAATTTTTTGAATGCTTGTTTCTGATTTCTTCTGGTTTTGTGTGTATGTGTCTGTGTAATTTATATATTTTTCAAAATATTGTACTTATATTAATACATATAGTCCTTATAAGAACTCTAGAAGGTAAACACTATTTTTACTTCCCTTTAAAAGAATAGGACAGTAAGGCAATAATTTTCAACCTTTTTCACATCACAGCACATGTAAAGTAATTTCAAAAATTTCTCAATACCCCAAAAATATATTTTTGTTGTTCTGCCAAAAACATTATAGGCATAACTTTTTTGAATTATTCACACTGATGGCTATTGTTGTGTTGGTTGTTGTCATTTTTTATTTGACAATATAAGGGAAAGGGGGCTAGTGCCCCTGACAAAATAGTCAGGTATTTCTTGTTTTAAAAATTCGTATGGCACACTGGTTAAAAATCGCTGCATGAAGACAGTAAGAGGTAAAGTCATTTGTTAAGGGTCATGCAGTTAGTGGAGTGGTAGAGCCAGGATATGAAGTTAGCTCGTTTTTTTTTTTTTTAATCTATCATACTATATTGTCTTCTTCAGTTTATAGTACTGCTTTTCCTTCTCATTTGTTGATCTGTTGAATGCCTAATTAATATATTTTCAATATTAACTGTTTATCAATAATAGTGTTTAATGCTATGTTTCTTCTGAGTGCAACTTTATTGTGATCAAATATTTTATTGTTATTCTCTGGATTTTCTGCAATTTTAGGTTTCTTTTTTCACTAAATAATTATTTAACAGACTTTTTTTCTGATATTGGGTTTTTGAAGGTTTTGTTTGTTTGAACGGTGTTAACACTAGTATTTTTGTAGGTATTCTATTTCAAGTTAAATATATGGCATTTTTTTGTTTGATGGTAGTATGTTGTCATAAATGGACACTGAATTTTTAAATGTTTTCTTCAACAACATATTAAGATGGTCATATTATTTTTTTATTTTCCAGTATGTTAACATACTGAATTACATATCTTCCTTTCCTCATATCAAAATATATTTGGATTCTATATAATATAATCATTTTATATTATTATTTTAATTTTTGGGTTAGTTGCTAATACTTATTTAGGCTTTTTGCAGTCATGCTCACAAGGGAATATTTTCTAGAATTTTATTGTGCTCATGTTATCCTAGTAAGGTAATCTAGTTATTGCCCTATGTTTTAATTTGCTATGTAATGGTATGTCAGGCAAGTTTCTTAGTTGGTAAAAAAATCAATTATAGTTTTCTTAGGCAGAAAATTAATTTTTCATTAATATATAATGGAGCATATGCAATGGGAAGACTAGAGAGCTTTGTTTAGAAAAAGGCAAGTACAAAGAGAAGCCAAGCAGCTGAAAACCCTTTGGCAGTTGCAATGAAGCTGCTGGCACTGCCACTGGTGAAAATTTTTCTCTTATCACTTCTGGATTCAACTCCATTGAAGTGACTGAATGTAATCTGTAGTTTTCCCAGCACCGTATTCAATTCATCTATTTTGTCAAAGTTTTCCATAGAAAAAGGTAATTAGTTGGCCTTACCTACCACATGCTAACTACCAGGGGTTATGGACAGGAAATGTGTATACCCTTTCACCTTTCATAATATTAAGAGCAAAGTTTAGTATATAATCAACTTTTTGAATATTCTATTTTATTTGAAAAGAAAATAAATTTTTGAATAAAGTTAATTGTTCATTTCATTCCAATTTTATACATTTAATTTTTCTTTGTCTATTTTGAGAGTTGCTGTCTGAAAAAAAGGATTAATTCCAACTATAACTCTATCCATTCCTTTTGCAGTGTTTATTTTACATATGGTTTTATATATTAGGCACTTCATGGCATCGATGAATAAAGTTCCATCTTCTTTGTCTGAGTTTTGAATCAATTGAGACAAACACAAGTTATTATATGAAGATCAAACTATATCTGTTTTGAATCCTGATTGAATTGGCAGGAGAATGTGGCTTTAGACCTTCAATCGAGTGATATTTTCAATACTTTATTTTTGCTTAACACAGATTTAGCCACTCAATCATGGGGACAGCTTGACGACTGCTGCCCACATCTGCAAGGGCAAGCCCCTACTACTACTACGTGTCAGTTAAAAAAAAATAGAGCATTTGTGTTTCTATATTAAAAGGCTGTCACACAAAAATGAGAAACAATGAAGAGACTAACCAAGATTAAACGTGATGGTTATTATTCCAAACTCTTTTTGCTCCTCTTTCTGTGGAGAGAAGTAAGTAGAGAGTGCTGGGGGTTACTGTCTAGTGAAGTATCTCACATAAAAACATAAAGAGTAGAGAATATATGTTTTTCCCCTAAAACATTAAGTTGAGCATGAAATTGCCAGTATTTCACCTTTTTCTAAACTAAAAATATCTATTTTTTATTTTGAAGTTATTTTATGTTATACTAAGTTCATATGTTTGTATCTTTTTCACATTTCTATTATGGAAATAACATATATGTTACTACTTTCAAAAATTTAACTTATTTAAAGAAATAAGTTCAAGCTTACAGATATTATAAAGAATAAGAAAAATGCATCAAAATCCATTAACAATTTACTGAGATCCACTTATTGTTAACTTTACTAACATTTTAGCATTTGTTTTATCATTCAGTACCCCTCCATACACTCTCTCCACACACAACATATTTGTGTGGCAGGGAAAGGGGTATGTTCTTTTTATGAAACGTTTTTGTTTGTTTTTGTTTTTCTTAAATATATTTTTATTGATTTCAAAGAGGTAGGGAGAGAGAGATAGAAACATCAGTGATGACAGAGAATCACTGATCAGTTGCCTATTTCATGCCTCCTACTGGGGATCCAGCCCACAATCCAGAATCGAACACAGAACCGTTCATTTCTCAGGCCAACCCTCTATCCACTGAGATAAACCAGCTAGGGCCAAACCACTTTTGGATAGATAACATATGTATGTCCTAGCCCAGTGGTTGGCAAACTGAGACTCGTGAGGCACGTGCAGCTCTTTGTCCCATTGTGTGTGGCTCTTCCACAACCACAGCTCGGGTGAGTATTTTTTGAAGAAGTGGTGTTAGAAGAAGTTTAAGTTTAAAAAATGTGGTCCTCAAAAGAAATTTCAATCATTGTACTGTTGATATTTGGCTCTGTTGACTAATGAGTTTGCTGACCACTGTCCTAGCCCTATACATACATAACAAGACCACAAATAATCAACTCAGTATATTTCACATTGATATACTAATTCAATCTATCACTTGTATCCCTTTTTTTCAATTGACCTAATAGAGCACCAGTCTAGGGTCAGGTATTATATTTAGTTGTTATATATATTTAGCTTTCTTTAGTCTGGAATATTTTTTCTTCTTGTTTTATGAGATTAACATTTTCAGGGAAAGTTAATTATCTTTTAAGTCTTCTCTATTTTTAAATTTTTATTGTTTGTTTGTTTTAATAGAATGTTCTTCATTTTGAGTTTGTCTGATGTTTCATCATGATTAGATTCAGATTATGCATTCTCAACTAGAACATTACATAGGTGATGCTATGTCCTTGTTAGGGATCACATCTAGATTCACACAATACCCATCTGTTCCTCACTGGTGATGTAATTTTGATCACTTAGTCAAGGTGTGGAGCAAATTCTCCATTGTACAATTACTGTATTTTTGCCCTACAACCAGTAAGAAATCTATCTGAAGACATGATAAGACCATGCAAATATCCTTCTCTTTATCAACATTTTCCCCTAAATTGGTTCTTGCCTAATCAATATTTATTATGATGGTTGCAAAATGCTAATTTTCAGATTTCAGTACTCCTCCACATTTACTAATCAGCACTAGACTTTCTACTGTAAGCAAGAACCCATCCTTTTCTTTTTTTTCATTTCAAATTGTTTATTTGTTCAGTCAGTTATTATTGGTTTAGACTCATGAACTCTTGTGAATGGTTTGTAATTAATAATTATGCTTATACAATGATTGTTTTGCCATGAATTCTGTTTTATTTCCTATTAATATTTATATATTTGCTTTTCCTTTTTCAGTATTTGCCTGGTATGTATTTTTTATGCTCTTATTTTCAATCATTCAATTTTAAGTATGTTGCTTATAAATAGCATGTTGCTGGTTATTGTTGTCTTATACCTATCAGAAAGTAACAGTCTTTTTTAGTTTTTAAAAAATGCTTATTGTTGAAAGTATTACATATATCCCTTTTTTGTCTTTTAACATATGAGAACAAACCATTCACATTTATCATTATTAGCGATATATTTACTTATGACTTATTTTTGACATTTTTTGTTCTTCTCTTTCTTAATATGTTTTTCTCATTTTGTTCATGTTTGTTTTATGTTTAATGGAGCAAGTTTTTCATTGCAATACTCTCTTCCTTCTATCTGGCTGCCTATTATGCTGGCAATCCTGGGGCTTCACTAATGAGACAACTCTTAAGCATAAGCACAATGAAAAGATAGCTATAGAGTGTGATAAGTAGGTCACTGTAGATCATGGGTTTGTTCATCATCATGCCTTGGAATGCATCTATGCCTGACATATTAGATTTTGTGTAAGATTTCTACTCAAATTCTTATAGGACCTGAAGAATTTACTGATATCCCAGTACAATTTGGGAGGTCACTCCCATTTATGAGTCTCATAACTACATGCCCTGTTAGATTAAATGTAGAAATGCATTGGTCTAAATTCAACAGATCTCCTAGTAAGAAACAAGAATATTTAATTCTACTTTGCCTGGTATCCATTCAAGTTTGATTATGTCTTCCTAAATGAAGATTTAATTCCTATTTTCCTCCCTTTAACACCCAATATACAGAGATTCTGAAGCTTAATATGTCTTTCCAGAGCTTCCACATTATAGGTTAAAATAGTATTGTCTCTAATCATAGCAAATTAAACTAATTTCAATTTTAAGAATAACTTGAGAATTGCTAACAATTTTTAAGTTTTTGGTATTAAACCAATAGTAGTTTCTAAACCTGAAAGTTTTAAGACTCAGATCATCATTTTGCCTCAGTTTGATTAAGTGTAATGGTAATAGCTAAAATGATTGCCTTAAGTAAAACTTCTGAGACATATATTATAGCACTACCTTCACTTGTCATCATATCATTCATAATATCATCTGTGTTTATATTTGCATCTGTGTGAATGTGTCTGTGTGTGTCTTTATCTAGATTGACCTTAGAACACACCAGAATCTTAGAATGCCTAGATGCTATACAAGTGCAAAAGACTAGCATTTATCAAAATATATTAAGTGCCTTATGCTTTATACACAACATAACACTTTATCCTTAAATAAATAATGTTATATCATTTTATTTTCTAGATGTGAAAATTGAATTTTAGATATGTTACCAGCTCATCCAATGATGCACTATGTGGGGATATTTTTTTTTCATTACTAAGTATACACTTTCTCCTGGCAATAATTATCCTGTGTTTTTTTTTAAGTGACAATGTTATCACCTCTACTTGCATCCCCAGAGTTGAGGACATAATGCATGAGTGGCTAATCAGAGTATTATGTTTCTCTGGTTACAGTGATTTGTTCAAATATAAGTACAAAATTTAATCTGGACTAATGAAATTTCATCCTGACACTTATATTGAGATGGCTGAGGCTCAAAAAAGATGGCGGCTGGCAGGACAGAGGTGAGGGAGAGGAAGTGAGTGAGTGAGGGTATGAAAGGAGAGCGTGTGGATGTGTGTGGTGTGTGTGTGAGTGAGAGAGGGAAAGTTAATTCTCGCAGGAGCAGCAGGGGCTAGCAGACAAGGAGTGCCTACCACTGCTGTGGGACACTGCCTGGAATGTGGGACTACAGCACAGAGCCCATGCCATCTTGAAGGGGAGAAAGGCCTTTTTTTAAGGAACTCATCAACACCACAAAGCAAACAGCCCTGGAAATGCCCCGTGACCCAGTGGCCACTCCAGCCAAAATCTCGCTACCCCAGCTGCAGACCCACAGACCCTGGGACCTCCACATACAAAAAGGTGAACCGCTTGGCAGCAGTAAGTGCAAGCTCCCCTTCCCTAGTGGCAGAACTCCAGATTTGTGTGTAACCAGCCCATGCGCTTTGCCACAGATTTGTGCTCAGCTGGCTCCACACCAGATTCCCGCTTGGCTTGTCCCACTTGCTCCATTCTCGGCCACCCCTGCACACTCCGCCCTGGACTCGTGTACAGCCAGCCCCACACACTCCACTCAGGATTCGTGCATATCAGCCCTGTAGGCAGATAGGGCACTCCACTCCTTAGGCAGCACTTAGGAGCTGCTGAGAGCCCCCGAGGGTGGAATATTGCAAAGAAAAGGATGCGTGGCTGTGCAGTAGAAATTCTGAACTACCTCTTCCTGGATAACTATTCACATTCAAACTGATGCCTCAACCACGGTGTCAGGACCTCTCAGAGTGCATCAGAACTCTGTACCCCACAAGCACACCTCCACAGATATGAGGTGAAAATAGGCAGGCACCCTGAGCCATCTACCCACAAGGTGATAGTAGGAGCTACTGAGAGCTCTCCCTAGGTGCGATCTTGAAAAAGCAGGGGTGGACTCCCACCAAGCAGTAGAAGTGAATTCACTCATCCAGATCCCGGCCCACAGGCACCTCAATTGCACAACTACACTGCCAGAGCCCTTCAGAATCCTTCAATGTGCCTCTCTGGCAAGCTACCTCAGGTGCTCCTGTGAACTGCCACTGAGTGTAGGCGCCTATCCACACAGGTGCAACAGCAAAATCTGGGTATTCCCACACCACAACTGCAGAAATCTGGGCACCACAGACACGCCTTTCCAGAGAGCAAGCCCCTGAGCCACATCACCCCAACAGACAGTTCCTTGAGGCCACTGTGAGTCCCTGCTGAGCAAGCATGATTTCAGTTAAGGGTGCAAGACAGCAAAAATTGGGAAACCCCCTCGCATGGTGAATGAATTCTAGATACTGCAGTTGTGCCTCTCAAACTCACAGGCCCACATAAAGAGAACCAAAATAGCTCAAGTAGGGAGCTACATTATATTGACAAGCCCAGGAGAACTGAGAGATTACGCCAGTAGCACCATCCCCCAAAGAACCTGGGTAGCAAAGCAACTGGATCTACAATTAAAACATTATAGAAAAACATGGGAAGATAAAAAAGCAACCCCCAAAGGAAAGAAAAAGAGGAACTACCAGAAAGGGAATTAAATGAATTCAGGCTAGCAGCCTATCAGAGATAAAATTCAGAGTAATGGTTATAAGTATGTTTAAAAGGCTGGATGACAAATACACACAACTCAATGACAAATACACACAATTCAATGAGAACTATAAGGAGCTGAATGAGAATGTCACCAACATGAAAAGAAACCAAGAGGAGATGAAGAACAACATAGCTGCAATAAAGAACACATTGAAAGGCTTAAATAGTAGACTAGAAGAGACTGAGGACCACATCAGTGAATTAGAAGACAAGGTGGGAAAAAATACACAAATACAGCAGGAACTGGGAAGAAGGCTTAAAAAACAAGAGGAGAGCCTAAGGGAGCTTTGGGACAACACAAAATGAAAAAACATTTGCTTAACTGGGATACCAGAAGGAGAGGAAGAGAAACAAGGAATAGAAAACCTATTTGAAGAAATAATGACAGAAAACTTCCCTGATATTGACAAGAAAAAAATTATGCAAGTCCAAGAAGTACATAGAGTCCCAAACAAGTTGAACCCCGAAAGACCAACACCAAGACACATCATAATTAAATTGGCGAAAACCAATGACAAAGGAAGAATTTTAAAGGCCACCAGAGGGAGACAGAAAGTTACTTTCAAGGGATCCCCTATTAGAATATCAACTGATTTCTCAACAGAAACACACCAAGCCAGAAGGGAATGGAATGAAATATACAAAGTGATGCAAAGCAAGGGACTGAATCAAAGAATACTATACTTAGTAAGGTTATCATTCATAATTGAAGGTGGAATCAGGAGCTTCACAGACAAAAAAAAAACAAAACAAAAAAACGACTAAGGCAGTTTATCACTACCAAGGCAGCAATGCAAGAATTGCTAAAGGAACTGCAATAAAAAGAAGAAAGAGAAAGGCAAGAAGAAACATAAACACTAAGGAAAAATATGATAATAAACATGTACTTGTCAATAATAACATTAAAAGTAAATGAATTAAATGCACCAATCAAAAGACATAGTGTAGCTGAATGGATAAGAAAACATGCCCCATATATTTGGTGTTTACCAGAGACCCACCTCTGAGCAAAGGATTCACACAAACTAAGAGTTAAGGGATGAAACAACTTTTTTCAGGCAAATGGAAATGGAAAAAAAGCTGGGATTGTGATACTTATATCTGATAAAATAGACCTCAACGTAAAGGCCATAATAAGAGATAAGGAAGGCCACTACACAATACTAAAGGGAGCAATTCAACAAGAAGATAGAAATCTGGTAAACATATACACACCCAATACAGGAGCACCTAAAAACAAAAAATTTCCTGGAAGATATCAAGGGAGAGATTGACAATAAGACAATCATAGTAGGGGACTTTAATACACTACTGACAACACTGGATGAATCCTCTAGACAAAAAAAAAATCAGCAAATAAACATCAATCCTAAATGACACAGTAGATCAGATGCTCCTATTTGATATCTTCAGAGCAATTCACCCCAAAGCCACGGAATAAAAATTCTTCTCAATTACCCATGAGGCATTTTCAAAAATAGACAACATAGTTGGTCACAATCAAAGTCTCCCCAAATTCAAAAAGATTGAAATCATATCAAACATTTTCTCAGGCCACAAAGGCATAATATTAGAAATAAACTACAATAAAACCATTCCAAAAATTCAAATCTTAGAAACTGAATAACATGCTATTAAACAACGATTGGGCTATCAATGAGATCAAAGAAAAAATTAAACATCCTGAAGACCAATGACAATAAAAACACAACATTGAAATTTTTGGGGACACAAAGAAAGCAGTCCTGAGAGGGAATTTTATAGCTCTACAGGCCTACCTCAAAAAAAAAAAAAAGGAAAGAAAGAAAAAATGTTAATAAATAATCTAAACCAACAACTCAAAAAATTAAAAAGAGAGCAAGAAAAGCCCACAGTAAGCAGAAGGAATGAAATAATAAAGATCAAAACAAAAATGAATGACAGTGAGACAAAAAAAAAAAACACACACACACAAGAGAACCACAAAACCAAGAGTTGTTTTTTTGAATAGATAAACAAGATTGATGATACTCTAGCCAGGCTCACTAAGAAGCAAATATAGAGGACCCAAATAAACAAAACCAGAAATGAAAGAGATTAAATAACAACAGACTCCCACAGAAATACAAAGGATTGTTCAAAAATACTGTGAACAACTCTATTCCAATAAACTGGATGTCCCGGATGAAATGGACATATTCCTAGAAAAATATAACCTTCCAATACTCAATCAGGAAGAATCTATACATCTCAAAGGGCAATGATTATGGAAGAAAATAAAGCAATCATCAAAAAGCAAACAAAATCCAGGGGCCAAGGAGCTTCACAGGGGAGTTTTACCAAACATTCAAGGAAGAACTAAAACCTATCCTCCTCAGACTATTCCAAAAAATTCAAGAGGAAAGAACACTTCCTAGCTCATTCTATGAAGCTAGCAATACCCTAATACCAAACCAGAAAAGTATAACACAATAAAAGAGATTTACAAGACACTATCCCTCATGAATATAGATGCCAAAATGCTCAGCAATATTCTAGCAAATCAGATCCAGAACTACATCAGAAAGATCATACACCATGACCAAGTATGATTTATTCCAGGAATGCAAGGATGGTACAATATCTGCAAATCAATAAATGTAATAAATTACATAAACAAATTGAGAGATAAATATTATATGCTCATATCAATAGCTGCAGAAAAAGCATTTTACAAAATCCAACACCCTTTCTTGATAAAAACACTCAGCAAGGTGGGAACAGAAGGATCTTGCCTTAACATAATAAAAGCCATATATGACAAATCTACAACTAATATCATGCTCAATGGGCAAAAACTAAAACCATTTCCCCTAAGAACAGGAACAAGACAGGGATGCCACCTTCTCACCAATCCTGTTCAACATAGTGCTGGAAGTACTAGCTATTGCGATCAGACAAGAAAAAATAAATTAAATCCATCCAAATTGGAAAAGAATTAAAACTGTCCTTATTCACAGATGACATGATACTGAATGTAGAAAACCTTTAGACTCCACAAAAATTGTTAGACTTAATAAATCAATTCGGCAATGTAGCAG
The DNA here is from genome assembly GCA_027563665.1 of Antrozous pallidus. NCBI lineage: Eukaryota > Metazoa > Chordata > Mammalia > Chiroptera > Vespertilionidae > Antrozous > Antrozous pallidus. The sequence continues at coordinate 76,896,377 of CM050509.1, forward strand.
GATTCAAAATTAGTGCCAAAATATTTATGGCATTTCTATTCACCAATAATGAACTAATAGAAAGAGAGACTAAAAAAGCAATCTGATTTACCATTGCACCAAAAAAATTAAGATACCTAGGAATAAACTTAACTAAGGAGGTAAAAGACCTATATGTGGGAAACTACACAACACTGAAAAAAAAAGAGATAGAGGAAGACATAAACAGATGGAAGAACATACCATGTTCATGGATTGGGAGAATCAACATCATCAAAATATCCATACTACCTAAAGCAATCTATAAATTCAATACACTTCCCATTAAAATACCAATGGCATATTTCACAGACTTAGAATGAACATCACAAACATTCATCTGGAATAAAAAGAAACCCCGAATAGATGTAGCAATACTGAGAAAGAAGAACAAAGTAGGTGTAAACTGAAGACCAAGTATCAAGCTGTATTATAAAGCCACTGTTCGAAAAACAGCCTGGTACTGGCATAAGAACAGACATATAGAACAATGGAATAGAATAGACAACCCAGAAATTGACCCAAACCACTTTTCCCAATTAATATTGGACAAAGGTGGCATGAACATACAATGGAGTCAAGACAGTCTCTTCAACAAATGGTGTTGGGAAAATTGGACTGATACATGCAAAAAAATGAAACTAGATCACCAACTTACACAATAAACAAAAATAAACTCAAAATGGATAAAGGACTTAAACATTAGATGGGAAACCATAAAAATACTAGAGGAATTCACAGGCAGAAAAATCTCAGACTTATGTCTAAGGAACTTTTTCACTGATAGTGCTCCTCGGGCAATGGAAACTAAAGAGAAAATAAAGAAATGGGAAGACATCAAAATAAAAGGCTTTTGCACAGCAAAGGAAACAATCAATAAAACAACAATAAACCACACTGCATGAGAGAACATATTTGCCAATGATATCAATGATAATGGTTTAATCTCCAACATTTACAGAGAACTCATACAACTTAACAAAAAGAAGATAAATAATCCAATTAAAAAATGGCCAATGGATCTAAATAGACACTTTTCAAAAGAAGACGGAAGGCTAGGAGATGTAGGAAAGCATTCTCAAAGTCACTAATCATCAGAGAGATGCAAATCAAAGCAACAACGTGGTACCATCTCACACCTGTCATAATGGCTAACATCAACAAACCAACAAACAACAAGTGTTGGGGAGAATGTGGAGGAAAAGGAACCCTCGTGCACTTCTAGGGGGATTACAGACTGTTGTAGCCACTGTGGAGAACATTTTAGAGCTTCCTCAAAAAACTAAAAATGGAACTCCCATTTGACCCAGTGATCCCACTTCTAGGAATATATCCCAAGAAACTAGAAAGACGAATTAGAAAGGATATATGCAGCCCTATGTTCCTAGCAACACAATTTACCATAGCTATAATTTGGAAATGATCTAAGTGCCCATCAGCAGATGAGTGGATTAAAAAACCGTGGTACATCTACACAATGGAATACTATGAGGTGGTAAAAAAGGAGCTCCTACCATTTGCAACAACATGGATTGCAATGGAGAGCATTATGCTAAGTGAAATAAGCCAGTCAGAGAAAGATAAATATCACATGATCTCACTCATGTGTGGAATATAATGAATAGCATAGACTGATGAACAAGAACAGATCCAGAGACTGAAAAATGTAGATCAGAACGTCATACCTCAGGAAAGGTGAAGGTCGGAGGTATTAAGGGGAGGGCTCAACAGAGGGACTTGTGGGCATGCATATGAGCCTAATCAATGGACACAGACAATAGTGGGGTGGGGCATGAGTGAGGGGTGGGGAGTAATGGGAGAATAAGGATACATATGTAAAAAATTATAAGAAAATATAAAAAATAAAAATAAAATAACATTTTAAATCTAATCCATACTTGTGGTCACCATAACCTTAAAAGAAATTGGTTCATGTGACAAAGATTTTTAAATAAAACTCTCAGTAACCTGAAAATTATTTTGGAGCGAAATAAAGAGAGCTTTCCTTCAAATGTCGTAAGGATGGTTATGGAAAGTCAATATATTTGGCCTCTTGAACGAAGGTACGTAATTTTTTGTTTTTGCCACTCTTACAAAGTTTATACAAAGTTACAAAAAGAAATTGACAGCCAGTTTGAAATTGGATTGACATGGCCTAGAGCAAAGAATATCTTTACATGATAATATTCTAAAATGTCATTAAAATTTTTTATATTATACAACAGCTTATTGTACAATTATCCCAAACAAACATACAAAATAATTCCTTAAGTGTTTGGCAGCAATTTAAAAAAGGACATGAAAGAATTTAATCCCTTTCAGAAGGAACTAAGGCACTATCAAGGCACTTGAACATTCTATATTGGCCCCTCTTGCACTTTTTGCCAAGAGGGACCGGTTCTCAAGATCCAATAGCCCGCAGCTGTTGCCTGAGCTTTCTGTTCATGCTGAGTTTGAAGCCTCGTGGTGGCTGATACCATGGATCTATCTCTTGCCCAATGGTGTGGGCTGGGCCTTCCCTGGAGAAGAAACCTGAGTCCCTTGAGATATGTGACCAGTGCTGGGACCTTGCCAGCAGGTGAGGGGATCCCATGGCAGGTGCTGGGTGTGGAGGCCACAGGGGCATAAGCAATGAAAGATACAGAACTGAACATCACATCACCCTGCTTGGCCCCAGAAAACGGGTGGTTAGCCAGAGATGGGTAAGATTCCTCAGGGAAGGAACAACCTAAGACAGGCACAGTTGTGGAGGGGCCATCAGGAGTGAACTTGGGGGTCCTCAGATGAGGGGCACAGAATCTCAACCCCACAACCTTGCAGGGGCTTGATCTCTCACCCCTTATGAGGGAGCCCTCCTACCCCATTGGCTGATTTGCTTCCCACACCCATCACACATTGGGACCCAGGTAACAGACAGAGACTTGGCCAACAGCAGTTGCCCTATATCTAAAGCTAGCCTAGCACCATGAATGCTCAGGGCCTACCCAAGAATGCAACCAATCATTTTCACTAATATTTACAGGGTAAAATAAGATGGTTGTTTTTGACAGTAAAATAGTAATCAAGTTTTCACATTAATTTAAATTGGCTAATTGAAATATGTGAATATTCAAGAAAATTTAATTGTACTGGACAAAAAAAGATGTTCCTAAAGTATTAACTAAAATTTCTATTGGTAGTTTATCTAACGGTAAAATTGCTTAGCATGCAATGAACCTAAAGCAGTCATATTTTTGTGCAAAAAAATAAAACTTAAAGTTATTAAGACTGCATTATAAAATTTGCCAAAGCCTCCAATAATAATAAAAAAGGAGGATGGTAGGGTAATATCATGTAAGGAAAAAATCCTGTAAGTCAATTACACCTAGAATATTTTACTTTAGAAAATTAATTTTCATTTGTAGTACTAACAGCAAGACACACATGATGTCAAAATAAGCCAAAAGGAAAATTGTCTGGGCAAAAATAAAAAGGATCCCAAGTCCAATTTATAGAAAAGATTCCTTTATTAACTTTTGGTCGAGAATATGTTTGTATATTTTCAGAAAACAACTCCAAGATCACGTGGATTCCTGCAACAGAGAGGAGTTGACAGGTCTGCTCCAACCATGAAGACAAAAGGAGAAACAGTCCAGAGATGGAAGACATTGAGGACCCCTTGCCAATCTACCATTCAGCAGCTGAGTGTTGCTGTAGGTTACCCAGGACCAAACAAGAGAGGGTGGGACCTGCATTGCCAACATTTGTCCACCAAGTAAGGAACAAGTAAGGAACAGTTAGACATTGAAACTGGTACTCAGAACTGTTGGTCATTGAATTTGGGGCTCTAATATTTCTTGTTCTAATATATTTATTTCTAGTCTGCAGTGGCAAGATTTTTTAAAGGAAAGAAATGGAGAAAATAAAGATAGATATAGAGGCAAAGAATCATGGAACAGACTGTCAGACTAAGGTGGTAAGGCAGGGGAGTTTGGATGGGGACGCTGCAAGGGATGAATTGAAGGACTTTCATGCGTGCATAAAAGCATAACCAAGGGATACAAGACAATGGGGGTGGGCAGGTGAGAGCCTGTGCTGGGAGGTGGGGGAATCTGGGAGGAGGTCAAGAGGGGGAAAAAAGGAAACATATGTACTACTAAGGGTAATTCTTTAAACAATAAAAAATAACAAATAAAAAATTAAAGTAATTAGTTAAAAAATAGATGGTTGATTAGAGTTCATCATCTCTTGTTTCTGGATATAGAAAACTCTTATTATTTTCATAACAGCCTGCCTGAAAATAATGTTAACATAAAGAAAAGCAAGTACAATATGCTGAGATGGTCTAATCTCAATCTTCGGTTCCCTGTGTTCCATCAAAGTGAAGCTAGTTTCATAGTCATAGACCTTATAGTAATAATATAAAAAAAATCAGTGTTTCTGTTCTTAAGCTTTTATTGAGTTTCTTCTATCATTTAAAAATATACTCTTGACTATAAGGACTAATACTTAGAGATAATTCTCTCTTCTTAAACTTTGTCTTCCTTTTAAGGCCCACTTGAAGTGAAATCTCCACTACAGAGTTTTTCTTTTCTTTTTTTCTTTATTAATTAAGGTATTACATATATGCCCTTATCTCCCCATTACCCCCCAATTCCCCATTCATGCAGAGTTTTTCTTGACCTCTTTTTCTTCCAGATATACTCTCTTTCCTAAAACACAACATAATTATTTTATAGTATTTGTTACATTCTATCTGTACTAGTCCTTTAACTATTAATGTTTTCCTTTCTTATTTCTTCCTACTCAATAATGGATTTTGTAATGAGAAAACGTTTTGTCATTTCTTGCAAGCCTTAAATAAAAGTAACCTAAAATGCATCCATCTTTTTAGTAGTTATTTGATATTTTTTCACTAAATTAACACCATCATTTTGTTTTCTTACTTAAAGTCAAAAGCTTTAAAGTATTTTGTTTCCTGAAATAAACTTTTGGAAAGCTCATAAAAAACAACACAATGGTTTGATTAAGATCATTAAGTTACTTGGAATATATTTATTGATATATTCACAATATTGGGCTATATCTACATAAATATTTTTTCTTGCTACAGTCAACTTTTAAATAATTCAATAACATAAAGCATAATACCATGATTCAGGAACCATCTTCATAAAGAAATGAATTATACTTTTTCACATGTTTAAAGAAAAGGTTTTTTGTACGTTGGGACAAAAAAAATGAAAATCTTTAAATGTTTCACTAATATCTATTCTGAAAAACCAAGTACTTCAAAAGTCCTTCGGAATTAAAACAGAAAATATTGGCCTATGAACTACTGAAACTTAATCAACTCTAAGTAAATAGGTTTGACAGTCAAAATTGCTTAATTACCATAGTTTTAACAAATTATTTAGGTAAATAATAATGAACTCTTTTATAAATTCAAAGGAATAAGAAAACTAAAATTTTCAAAGGATCATCTCAGTTACATCTTTGTCACAAACAAAAATCTGCTTCTTTGATATCTCATAGGGGGTTATTGAAATATGCACTAGAAATTATATCATCATTGTATGTTCAACATGACTTACCTCCTTGAATATAATTTCCATTCTAGAAGTAAACGTATAAATTAAAATAAACCAGTAGAGAACTCTACCATGCTCTTGTATGGTAAACATTTAGTGTTAGAGAACCTCATAAAGAACTTGTTAATTGCTGCTACAGAACTAATTGCAAAATGCAGTATACATTTCATATAAATACTTATAACTCACATAGCAAAATATTGTGGAGGTCACTTCCATTGGTATGTATATTATTTGGAATCTGTGTCTCCATTGGTAGAAGGAGATTCAAGGCTTCTTATTTCACCATCTTAATGAAGTCATTCTAGTACACTGCTTTTAATTTTCATACTTGGTATTGCATGTTTCAATATTCATTTATATTGCTGAGCAAAGTTCCATTGTGGATGTGCCATGTGTGTTTATTCTATTTGACTTAACATTTTTTTATAATTTATTAATTTTTTTATTACAGAGAGGAAGGGAGAGGGATAGAAAGTCAGAAACATCGATGAGAGAGAAACATCGATCAGCTGCCTCTTGCACACCCCATACTGGGGAGGTGCCCACAACCAAGGCACATGCCCTTGACCGGAATCACACTTGGAACCTTTCAGTCCAAAGGCTGATGCTCTGTTCACCAAGCTAAACTGGTTTCAGCTTGACTCTAAATTTTCATAAATATTATGTATTGCTTAGGTCTTTTAATACAAAATATCTAGTATAACTTACTTTGTCCGAGGACAATATTCAATGAGAAATTCTCTATATAGCTGAATACTTAGAGCTAAGAATTAATCTTTGGGATTTGAAGGTAAAAATCTGTTCCATTTCATGTTATAATGTGCTGAAGTAAATATCTGGGTTCTCCAGGTTGGTCATTAAAATAGTATGAATTCTACTCTTTTCTTTTCATTCTCTGGATAAAGATGACTATTAGAGTAATCCAGTCTATTATTTTCTAGAGTAACCAAATAATTTATTTTTAATTATTTGATTTTTAGATTCAAAATATACTTAATGTCATAAGTAGATTAATAAAAATTAACATGAGTTAAGAATGTACTGAGAACTTGTCATAAAAACGAAATCCAAGTAAAGTATTAAAATATTCAACAATAGAAACTAAAAAACATAATAAATATATTTATATTATATTTCTTGACTTAGATACACATAATACACACATATTGAGATTTGACAAATCATTTTCTTTTTTTTTAACTATAAACTAGAAGCTCAGTGCACAAAATTCATGCACAGGGGGCAGGGGGTGTCCCTCAGCCCAGCCTGCACACTCTCCAATCTGGGACCCCTTGAGGAATGTCTGACTGCCCATTTAGCCATGATCCAGGATCGGGCCTAAATGGGCAGTTGAACATCCCTCTTATAATCTAGGACTATTGGCTCCCAACTGCTTGCCTGCCTGCCTTCCTGATTGCCCCTAACCACTTCTGCCTGGCAGCCTGATTACCCCTTGACCAATCCCCTACCAGCCTGATTGATGCCTAACTGCTGGCCTGCTAGCCTGTTTGTCCTAACTGCCCTCCCCTGCAGGCCTGGCCACCCCTAACTGCCCTCCACTGCAGGCCTGGTCTCCCTCAACTGCTCTCCCCTGTAGGCCTGGTCACTCCTAACTGCCTTCCCCTGCAGGCTGGATCATCCCCAACTGCCCTCTACTGCAGGCCTGGTCCCTCCCAACTGTCCTCCCCTGCTAGCCATTCTGTGGTGGTCATCTTGGTTCCACATGCGGACAGCCATCTTGTGTGTTGGAGTGATGGTCAATCTGCATATTACTCTTTTATTAGAGAGGATAGAGGCCTAGTGCATGAGTGGAGGCCAGCTGGTTTGCCCTGAAAGTTGTCCTGAATCAGGATCAAGGTGGGGGTTCCCTTGGGACATGGGGCGGCCTGGCTGAGGGGCCGGTGGTGGTTTGCAGGCCAGCCACACACCCCAGTGACCCAAGCGGAGGACCTGGTATCTGGGATTTATTTAACTTCTACAATTGAAACTTTGTAGCCTGGAGTGGAGCGAAGCCTCCTTCTCACTCATTGACAGTAGCTATTTCTGTTGGGATTTATTTATTTTCTATAATTGAAACTTTGTAGCATTGAGTGAAGATCTGGGCCCATCAGGGCGTGTGGAAACCTTGGCTTCCTCCATCACTGGGGAAACCCAAGCCTCCCTCTTGCTCACTCTGTGGCCGTAGCCATCTTGAATACTCACTCCTGATTGGCTGGTGGGCGTGAATGGTGGGTGTGGATGATGGGTGTAGCAGAGATATGGTCAATTTGCATATTACTCTTCTATTAGATAGGATGCTGGCATACTCAATTTAACCACAAAGGATAAAGTAGTCTTAATTTTTGTTAAAGATAAATACAATTAGTATTTAGTTTTCTTAAAGAAAAACAACCACAAATGTATTTTCCAGTTGTTTTCAGATGTAAGTATGAATCATGAAAAAATGCAAAAAATATTAAAATCTGTAAATAAGAAAGTAATAAAATTCACACATAAACGAATGAGCAAAAATATGTATGTTGAAAGTATTTTAAAAATAGAATAGAATATTTATTTTCTAAAACACACTGTCAGATGTAAAGGTGTAGGATAAATCTTTGCTGAAAATTAAAATGTTGATTGTCTTAATAGTAGAGGCCTGGTGCATGAAATTCGTGCAGTGGGGGGTGTCCCTCAGCCAAGCCTGCACCCTCTACAATCTGGGATTCCTTGGGGGATGTCTGACTGCTGGTTTAGACCTGATCCCTGTGGGATATCTCTCTCACAATCCGGGACTGTTGGCTCCTAACCACTTGCCTGCCTGCCTTCCTGATTGCCTGTAACATCTCCCCTGCATGTCTGATTAACACCTAACTGCTCCCCTGCCAACCTGATCACCCCCAACTGCCTTCCCCTGCTAGCCTGGTTGCCTTCAACTGCCATCCCCTGCCAGCCTGGTTACCCCCAAACTGCCCTTCCCAGCAAACCTGGTCCCCTCCAACTGCCCTCCGCTGTTTGTCCTGATGGCCCCCAACTTCCCTCCCCTGCCAGTCTGAATGCCCCTAACTGTCTCTGTCTGCCTGATCACCCCTGCAACTGCCCTCCTTTGCAAACCTGATCTTGTCCCTAACTGCCTTCCTCTGGAGGCCAATTTGGTTCTTATTGGCCAGTTTCTATGGCAGTCAGAATCACTGGGGTTATTAATGGAGCCTGGTCAGAAAGAAGAGGCTGATTGGAGAGAAATGGAGGCATGGATGCTGGCCAGACCTGGAGAAAAAGAGAGAGGCAAGTGTTGAGCAACAGCTACCACAGAGGCTATGGATTAGACCCTGCTTCTATCTTCAGGCCTCTCTCCAAGCCTGATTTGCAGCCCCCTCAGCAGTCAGTGCTGAGTTGCCATGGCTACCCAGCACTGACTGCAGGACTTTCTTCCAGTTGATTGGTCGAGTCTCCAGTCGTGAGGAACCCAGGGTTTTTATATATCAGGATGCCTAACACAATTAACTCAATTGAATAATCAAATATTGCCAAAAGTAAAAATGTTTTAAAGTTTGTTTATATTTATTACAATGCTAATTTAAATTATTTAAATTAATTTTAGATTCAAAATGAGAACTTATTATGAACAGCCAGGTCAATCAAATAATCCTTGCATTTTATGGATCTATATGGTACACAAGCAAGCTGGTCTTACTAGTTTAAGCTTGTCAAAGCTCAACCCTCACTTTTAGCTTCTTTGTTTGACAGCAGATAAACTGAAAGTCTCACATTACAATGACAGTTTCTATGTTCCATGTTCATATACATATGCATAAAACTCAGACAAAAATAAAATATAATCCATGAAATGGTAATTCTCAGGACTGCTTCCTACTCCAACATATGTTTCTCTAGAACATATGCAAGCTAGAGCTGAGAATAGGAGAAAATGATAAGCAAACATTTAATCAACTTTTATGGCAGTTAGTATGCTTTTAAGGAAACAAGTTAATTCAGTATAATTGAGACTTTTCAGTTTATATCTTATGTGAGGTTTATGACCTTTCTCTTACTTGTATTAATAATTTCAGATATAAGAACAATAATCTAACAGTAAAATTTCTACATCATTTGATCCATTTACTTATTAATTTATATTTGGTTTTCAAGACTTTGTAATCCTAAAATAATTTAATTAACTTGATGTCTACCTTTTAAACAAATACTTTATTTCTAATGTCACAAAATTGTATTGGACAAAACATTAACTGAAAAGACTTACTTAGCCAAATGGTGCTGGACCTAGAATTAAAATTAAAAGGACATTAGTAAACTTTCAGCCTGGAAGTGAGAAACCATTCTTTTGTAAATATTAGGGAGATCTTTCCAATTCAGTTTTTTTTCCAAATCTACTTCATAGTAACCTTCATCCATGTACAATTTTGATGTCCTTAGAAACAAACAAGACATTAGTAAAATATTTTTTCATAAAATAAGGAAATAATTATTAACATTAATTAGGATTTTATACATGAATAATGCAGTTTAAAACTATAATATTTATGATAAAATGCCAATATGCAGTGTTAATTTTAAACTTTATTGCCTTGCCAAAAATATGAATAAAGACAAAAAGAATCAGGGACCCTTTCCCCCTTTCTATATGGGAGTCAGTTCTGTGGGACTCTTTCCCTCTCCCATGTGGGAGTCTGTACTTGTTCTTCAATTAATTTTTACCTTTGCTGTACCAAAAAAAAGACAGAAAGAATCTACATAATAAAAGCATAATATGTTAATTATATTAGACTGCTGAATGACCTTCCAGATATCCTTCTGGACAACCTTCCAGATGAAGCTGGGGATGTAAGGACCAAGGCAAGCTGCCATGGCTGTGAGGGCCAAGCTCTTTGCACAATTTTTATGCACAAGGCCTCTGTCTATAAATAAAATTGAGTTTTAAAAGTATAGGCCCATGAAAAATAAAATAAATTACAATGAGAAGATGTTCTTGTTTTAATTATGATACCACTTTGACTAACTGGTATACATCCTATGTAATAAAGAGGGAATATGCTAATTGACTTTCACACCCTCACAAAAATGGTGGTGCCCACAGTCAATAAGGTAGGAATATGCTAATTGATTGCCACACCCTCAAAGATGGTGATGACTTTAGCCACAAGATGCGGCACCCAGTCCCCTCAGCCCCGCTGGGGCAGCAGGCATACAGCATGGCCAGGTCCACCCCCAGGCTTGCCAAGCTGCTTTGTGAGCCTTCCTATGGAGTCCCCCAGACCCCTTGGGACACCAGTCACCCAGGGCTGGCCCAAGGCACAGGCAAGCTTCATATGTTGGCTGCCCAGCCACCCAGGGTGGGCCCGAGGTGCAGGCCAACCTTGTATGATGGCTGACCAGCTGGCCAGGGCCACCCAAGGCTCAGGTAACCAGGGACAGCTGAGGCTTGTGATGCTGGCAATGGCAGCAGCATAGGTATGATAGGGTCATCACCTTCCCCTGATTGCCTGGTCGCCTCCTATCTCTAAGGGCTCCCGGACTGTGAGAGGGGACAGGCCGGGGTGAGGGTCCACCCACCCACCAGTGCCTCAAATATCAAGTAGACGTCAGGAAAAAGAGGAGAGTTATAGTCAAACTCTACAATATACAGACCAATTCCCTTTGAGAGAAATTCAGAAAACAGTGAAATGCTCCTACACCTCAAGTGAAGTAAACAAGAGATGCAGTGAAATGGCTAGGAAAATCCATGGCACTTAGTCACCATAGTTTCTCCCTCTCTCACAGTAGTTCAAAAAATAAAAAAGTTTCATCTCCTGGTTTCTCCTGAGAAGAAAATGAGAAGACTGAAACATACATCCAACATTTAAACTGGTTGTTTGTCTTGTCTGAACTTAGCATAGGTAGTAAAGAAGTCCATCGAGAACAAAGGCAATAATTTTGATCAGCATAAGCTCATTCACCATAGTCCCTCTTTCGGACTCAATGTGAAATAAACAGGACAAAATGCCCACAACTTCTAGCTTCTTCTTGGGAAGCAAAAGAGTTAAGTGTTCAAAGTTATTGCTTTTTGAGGTGTGGTTGGATTGGTTTCTTTCTCACTTATTTCAAAGCACTGGTAGGATATGATATATTATATTATCTGCACCAGCTGAAAGAGCAAAAGATAGGTATCAGCTTGCTTATTTCCCCGGTGACATACGATAGGCAGACAAAATACAGTAGAGATTGGAAGTCTCTCTCTCTCTCAGAGAAAAGAGAATAATGGACTGTGCATCCAATTTTCCAGTTTTTTTGGATGGCTCTTATAGGGTCTTATTTCTTTCTCAGTTGACTCAGACTGCAGAACGGACTGGCTTACTCTAGACATCTGGGGGATTCAGATATGCAATCTATCATAGCTCCAGAAAATCTGCAGTACTCAGAAAGGAGAGAGAAGAGATTACAAGACTCTAAAATAAAAGAACCAGCAGATCTTTTTTTTTTCTTTTTCACAATTTCTTTGTTGATTAATGTATTACATATGTGTCCTTATCCCTCTATTAACCCCCCCAACCCTTCCCCCTACTCATGCCCTCACCCCTCTGATGTTCAAGTCCATTGGTTAGGCTTATATTCATGCATCCAACTCCTTTGGTTAATCTCTCCTCCTTGCCCCCTCCCTCCCGTACCTTCCCACTGAGGTCCAGCATTCTGGTCAATGCTTCTCTGCTTCTGGGTCTGTCTATGTTCATCGTTTATGTTGTTCATTATATTCCACAAATGAGTGAGATCATGTGGTATTTGTCTTTCTCTGACTGGCTTATTTCACTTAGCATAATGCTTTCCAGTTCCATCCATGCTGTTGCAAATGGTAAGAACTCCTTTTTTACTGCAGCGTAGAATTCCATTGTGTAGATATACCACAGTTTTTTTAATCCAATCATCTGATGATGGGCACTTAGGTTGTTTTCAAATCTTAGTTATGGTGAATTGTGCTGCAATGAACATAGAGGTGTATAAATCCATTCTGATTGGTGCTTCTAGTTTTTTGGGTTATATTCCTAAAAGTGAGATCACTAGGTCAAATGGGAGTTTCATTTTTAGTTTTTTGAGGAAACTCCATACTGTTCTCCACAGTGGCTGCACCAGTCTGCATTGCCCCCAGCAGTGCAAAAGAGTTCCTTTTTCTCGCCATTCTTGCCAACACTTGTCCTTCATTGATTTGTTGGTTATTGCCATTCTGACATGAGTGAGATGATACCTCATTGTTGTTTTGATTTGCATCTCTTGGATAATTAGTGACTTTGAGCATGTTGTCATAAGTCTCTTAGGCTTCCTTCTTTCCTCTTTCGAAAAGTGTCTATTTAAGTTTGTTGCCCATTTTTTGATTGGATTGTTTATCTTCCTTTTGTTAAGTTGTATGAGTTGCCTGTAAATGTTGGAGATTAAACCCTTGTCTGTGGTGACAATGGCAATTATGTTCTCCCATGCAGTGAGATTTCTTCTTGTTTTGTTTATGGTTTCTTTTCCTGTGCAAAAGCATTTTATTTTGATGCAGTCCCATTTGTTTATTTTCTCTTTGGTTTCAGTTGCTCTAGGAGCAGTATCATTGAAGAAGTTCCTGCGGCATATGTCTGAGATTTTTCTGCCTGTGAATTCCTCTAGTATTTTATGGTTCCCCTTCTTTGTTTAAGCCTTTGATCCATTTTGAGTCTATTTTTGTGTATGGTGTAATTTGATGGTCTAGTTTCATTGTTTTGCATGTATCTGTCCAATTTTCCCAACACCATTTGTTGAAGAGATCATCTTCACTCCATTTTATGTTCTTGCCTCCTTTATCAAATATTAATTGGGCATAGTGGTTTGGGTCAAATTCTGAGTTTTCTATTCTATTCCATTGATCTATATGTCTGTTCTTGTACCAGTACCAGGTTGTTTTACGAACAGTGGCTTTGTAATACAGCTTGAAATCTGGTATTGAGAACCCACCTACTTTGTTCTTCTTTCTCGGGATTGCTGCAGCTATTCGGGGTCTTTTTTTGTTCCAGGTGAATTTTTGGAAAATTCGTTGTAGGTAAGTGAAATATTCCATAGGTATTTTAATATGGATTGCATTGAATCTATAGATTGCTTTGGGTAGTATGGACATTTTGATGATGTTGATTCTACCAATCCATGAACACATTATGGTCTTCCATCTATTTATGTCTTCCTCTATCTCTTTTTTCAGTGTCCTGTAGTTTTTCGCATACAGCTCTTTTACCTCCTTAGTTAAGTTTATTCCTGGGTATCTTAATTTTTGTGTGTGTGATGGTAAATGGGATTGCTTTTTTAGTTTCTCTTTCTATGTAAAGGAATGCCATAGATTTCTTGGTATTAATTTTGTATTCTGCTACATTGCCAAATTCATTAAGTCTAATAATTTTTGATGGAGTCTATAGGGTTTTCTATGTACAATGTCATTTCATCTGCAAACAAGGACAGTTTTACTTCTTCTTTTCCAATTTGAATGCCTTTTATTTCTTCTTCTTGTCTGATCTCAATGGCTAGTACTTCCAGTACTATGTTGAACAGTAGTGGTGAGAGTGGGCATTCTTGTCTTGTTCCTGTTCTTAAGGGAAATGGTTTCAGTTTTTTTTTCCATTGAGTATAATGTTGGCTGAGGGTTTTTCATATATAGCTTTTACTATGTTGAGGTATGATACTTCTATTCTCACCTTGTTGAGCGTTTTGATCAAGAATGGGTGTTGGATTTTGTCAAATGCTTTTTCTGCATCAATTGATATGACTATGTCATTTTTATCTTTCAATTTGTTTATGTGATGTATTACATTTATTGATTTGCAGATATTGAACCATCCTTGCATCCCTGGGATAATTCCTACTTGGTTATGGTGTATAATCTTTCTGATGTACTGTTGGATCTGATTTCCTAGAGTTTTGTTGAGGATTTGGCATCTATGTTCATGAGGGATATTGGCCTATAATTCTCTTTCATTGTGTTTTGTTTATCTGGTTTTGGTATTAGGATGATGCTGGCTTCATAGAATGAGCTAGGGAGTGTTCCTTACTCTTGAACTTTTTGGAATAGTCTGAGGAGGATAATTTTTAGTTCTTCCTTGAATATTTGGTAAAACTCCCCAGTGAAGCTGTCTGGCCCTGGGCCTTGTTTGCTGGGAGCTTTTTGATGACTGCTTCAATTTCTTCCACAGTTATCGGCCTATTAAGATTTTTAGAATCTTCCCTATCGAGTTTTGGAATTTTGTATTTTTATAGGAATATGTCCATCTCTTCTAGGTTGTCTAGTTTGTTTGAGTAAAGTTGCTCATAGTATTTTTTAACAATCCTTTGTATTTCTGTGGGGTCTGTTGTTATTTTGCCTCTCTCATTTCTGATTTTGTTTATTAGGGTCCTCTCTCTTTGCTTCTTGGTGACTCTGGCTAGAGGTTCACCAATCTTGTTTATCCTTTCAAAGAACCAGCTCTTGGTTTCATTGATCTTTTGTATTTTTTTTGTCTCTATGTCATTTATTTTTGCTCTGATCTTTATTATCTCATTCCTTCTGCTAAGTCTGGGCTTTTCTTGTTGCTCTCTTTCTAATTCTTTAAGTTGTAGAGTTAGTTTATTTAGTACCGTTTTTTCCTGATTTTTGAGGTAAGCTTGTAGAGCTATAAATTTCCCTCTTAAGACTGCTTTCATTGTGTCCCATAGATTTTGGATTGTTATGTTTTTGTTGTCATTAATTTCCAGGATACTTTTAATTTCTTCTTTGATCTCATTGATAACCCAATCATTGTTTAATAGCATGCTATTCAGTTTCCAAGTGTTTGAGATTTTTGGATTGTTTTTATTGTAATTTATTTCTAATTTTATTGCATTGTGGTCTGAGAAGATGCTTGGTATGATTTCAATCTTCTTGAAATTTGGGAGACTTTGCTTATGACCCAACATTTTTGAATATGTCCCATGTTAACTTGAGAAGAACATATATTCTGTGGTTTTTGGGTGAAATGTTCTGAAGATGTCATTTAAGTCCATCTGTTCTAGTGAATCATTTAGGATTGCTGTGTCTTTGCTGATTTTTTGTCTAGAGGATTTATCCAGTGATCTCAGTGGTGTATTAAAGTCCCCTATGATGATTGTATTGTTGTCGATCTCTCCCTTGATATCTTCTAAGAGTTTTGTTATGTATTTGGGTGCTCCTGCGATGGGTACATATATGTTTATCAGGGTTATATCTTCTTGTTGTATCAATCCCTTTAGTATTATAAAGTGGCCTTCCTTATCTCTTGTTATGGCATTTACTTTAAAGTCCAATTTGTCTGATATAAGTATTGCTACCCCAGCTTTTTTTTCATTTCCATTTGCATAAAATATTTTTTTCATCCTTTTACCTTCAGTCTATGTGTGTCTTTTGTTTTAAGGTGTGTCTCTTGTAGACAGCATATGTATGGGTCCTGTTTTTTTATCCATTCAGCTACCCTATGTCTTTTGATTGGGGCATTAATCCATTTACATTTAAAGTTATTACTGAAAGGTATTTGTTTGTAGTCATATCTATTTTTGTGTCTGTATTTCTTCTTACCTGTTTATTTCTTCTTTTTACAGTATTCTGTTTAGCACTTCTTGCATTGCTGGTTTGGTGGTGATAAACTCCCTTAGCTTCTTTTTGTCTGTGAAGCTCCTGATTTTCCCTTCAATTTTGATTGATAGTCTTGCTGGATAGAGTATTCTTGGATTCAGTCCTTTTCTTAGCAACACTATATATATATATATATATATATATATATATATATATATATACCTCCTTCCATATATACCTCCTTCCAATCCATTCTACCCTGATGTGTTTCAGTTGAGAAATCATTTGATAATCTGATGGGGGTTCCTTTGTAGGTAACTCTCTGTCTCTCTCTTGCTTCCTTTAAGATTCTCTCTTTGTCGTTGGTATTTGCCATTGAAACTATGATGTGTCTTGGTGTGGGTCTTTTGGGGTTGATCCTGCTTGGGACTCTCTGTACTTGTGTAACTTTTTTCTTCCCCATATTTGGGAAGTTTTCGGTCATTATTTCTTCAAATAGATTTTCTAATCCTTGCTGCTCTTCTTGTCCTTCTGGCTGCCTTATTATACGTATGTTACTTTGTTTCATGTTGTCCTAAAGCTCCCTTAGGCTTTCCTCCTTTTTAAATGTTTTTTTCCCTCCAAATGCTGTTCAGTTTGAGCTTGTTTCTGTACCTGATCCTCTAACTCACTAATTCAGTCCTCTGCTTATTCTAGTCTACTGTTGAAACTTTCCATCGTGTTTTTGATTGTAGCTATATCATTTTTCATTTCCTCCTGATTCTTACATAGGTTGTTGATTATCTCATCCATCCGATGTATAAATTCCATGACCATTACTCTGAATTCTTTTTCGGTCATAGTGCAAGCTTCAGTTTCACTAATTTCCTTTCTTTGCGACTCCTCATTTTCTTTCTTCTGAGTATTGTGTCCTCTCCCCATTCTTACTGTCACCAGAAGGTTCAAACTTTGAGTTGTGTGGACCTGGGCTGTGTTGTGCGAACTTCGCACCACCTGAGTATCACTGAAGTGCTCTGACACTAGGGGGTGTGGGTGCTGAGGTTTGGTGGGAACCAACCTTTCTCAGGGTCATTGTTCCCAGTGTTTTGTGTGGTCTCACGTGCACAGCTAGAATCAGGGACCCTGCCTACACCACACTCTTGGTGTGTGTTGAAAATGGTACCTGGAGTCCAAGTTTCCCTATGTCTTCACCAGGAATCAACTATTAGAGTCTGTTGCCTCCTGAAGTTTCTCGTTGAGGGTCAGGGTCTCCGTGTGTGCATGCTCTAAGCTTTGGACTCACTGGTTCTTAGTGTGGATGTGCTGTGTGTCAGGGATTTCAGGCACATAAGGTAAGACACAGAGTCAAGTCAGTTGTGCTTAGTGCTGCCTCTTGCTGGGAGAATTTTGTTCTTGATCACCATGGGGGACTGGGTTGCACAATAGCTCTGTGGTGTGCCTGCACTGTGGAAGACTGATTTCCGTGTGTATTTGCCCTGTAACCAGTCAGGTGGCACTGATGCCCTGCGGGTTTGATCACCCGGTTGCATTGCAGGAGGCCACCTCCAGTCTCTCAAATTCCCTTAGCAGTACTGAGGCCACTGATTGAGCTCTCAGGCTCTAAGGCCCTATTCCCTGTCTGAGAGTTTCAGCCACTGACATGCGCATGAGCGCAGAGCATGTTCCCAAGCCCAAGACCCCCTGGGATAGCTGGGAAAGCGACTTTTCAAGCTCCAAGCTCCAATTACTGTCTGAGTGCTTCCTCCACAGGTGTGTGCGCACATATGTATACACATAGCGTTCTCCCAAGCCCAAGTTACCCTGGGATATCTGGGAAAGTGACTTTTAAAGTTCCGAGCTCCAATTACTGTCTGATTGTTTCAGCCACAGGTATACACATAGGTGCAGAGTGTTCTCCCAAGTCCAAGTTCCCCTGGGGTACCCAGGAGAGTGAGTTTTTAAACTCCAGGCCTGAGGTTCCCCATAGGGGTTAGGGGAGTTGTGGCTGAAGGGAGGGGCGGGTCTACTGGTTACTATGGAGCTATCACCAATCCTACAGGTAGGGCGATAGGCTTCTTGTCTCACAGAAACCTGCTGCAGGGAAGTCTGGACTCCTGTTGTCTGTTGGTCTGAAGCTGTGGCTGTAGTTCTCTGTCTCTGTTGGCTGCAGGTCCCTGGCTTGCGTCTGAGATGTGATTGCTTGAGGTCGTGGTCCCAGTCCAGGCAATTCTGCTTCTCAAGATGGCATGATCTCTGCCTCCATGCCGGCTAGCCTCCTGGGAGTGTTCGCCTTATTCGCGGGGCTCAGCCATCCAGGAATGCCCGGTTTGGCAGCCCCTTGGAGGACCTGCAGAGTCTAACTGTCCCTAGTTCATACTCACACACACACCACACATGCTACACTCTCCTCTATGGGTTCCTCACTCTCTCACACTCTCTCCCTCCCTACCTTCCTGCCCATCGTCGCCTTCTTTTCCTCCAGCATATCTTTTTAATTGGGAATTTATGCACAAAGTCCAGAGAAGATGTATGTACAGAAAAAGTTTGAGCAGTCCCCAGAAGATCTAGCTGGACTAATTGGTGAAGATCTTTCCCTGTATGACTCCAGTCTATAGGCACTGGGTTGAGTGGCTGGGCTTCTTGTTTGTTTGTTTATTGTTGCTGTTGTTGCTGTTGTTTTGTGTGTGTGTTTTAATTCAATGGTGCTCCAACATATGCCCCAACATAGGTAAATAAATGTTGAGAACATTATGCTGACTAAAATAAACTAGTCACAGAAAAACAAATCCTGCATGAGTCCTTTCATATGAGGTACAGAATATAGTCTTACTCATAGAAATAGCAAGTAGAGTGGTGGTTTCTAAGAGCTGGGGGAAGGGGAAATGGAGAGTTAATGGTCAGGGAATATAGTTTCAGTCATTCAAGATGAAAAAGTTCTAGAGATCTATGTGCATATAGTGAGCAACACTGTACTATACATTTAAGATGTGTTTACAGTAGATTTTTTACCATGTTACAAATATATTAGTATATTGAAATAAAGAAGTCAAATCCAAAGAAACACATACCGTATGATTCCTTTTATCTGAAGGGCAACCATAGGCAAAATAATGGTCATAGAAATTGCAAACTAGTGAGGTTAGGAGTGATAACCAGAGGAGGGCATGAGAGAACTTTCTGGGTTAATGTTATTTTGAGTGGTAATTACATGGGTGTATAAAACTATAGCAATTCATTAAGATAAAACTCTAACATCAATTTTATATAAATTATTGCTTAAAAATGTCAAAGTTTTTATTTCTAGAAGTTAAATGTGTATGTTTCCTTCTTAGGAAAAATAATATTGCTGATTAAAAAATGGCCACAACTCATGCCTGATCAGATGAAAGAAATGCTATATGTTCAGTTATAGAAAAATTGGGTGTAAGTGCAAATACCTAATTGTCTCATTTTACATTACATCTGTAAAGAGGTATATGAAGTAAAAGTGGGAGGTTGTGATGTTTAATTAAAAATTTGAAAAGTTCATAAACAATCAGTGCTATCCTGTGGTATATTTAGAAAATGTACATGGGCATAGAATTTATTTTCAGATAATATCAATAGGTTTACTAATGGTAAAACCTGTATAGAAACTGAGAAGATGGAACTACAGAGTAAGACACAGGGGAAAAAATAACCATACCCAAGAAACAACACGGGCAGAAACCAGGAGACAGCAAACTAATAAAACCAAAATCTAAACCCAAGCTCAGATAGATGTTGAGGATAACATTTTTTAAATTTTTAAAAAATAGGTATTTTTGTATTTTTTTAAAGCAAGCAAGACTTGTTTCCCTCCAAAAAATAAAGTTCTCATAATTATAGCCTTACTCTTGGGTGTAACTAGAAGAGGAATCAAAGCCCCAGAAACTAGACACGGTCTGAACAACAGTGATTCAAAGATAACTAATGTTCACTATATAAGTAGCCATTCTTTTAAACTTGCAGCTGAAAACAATCATGACAAATATATATGAAAGTATACTTGAGGCAAGAGAGAAATTTATTGATATTGGTTTGATCAACTGGGGATGACTTTTAATAGGGCAGAGTAAAAACAAGTTGTAGTTGAGGAAGTTATTATTTATTTGTATGCTTTAAGCTATATAATAAATATGTTAGACAATCTGTGAGATATCTCTATATATTTACCTCCAAAGTGACTAGAGATTGGGGATAACTGCACAATTTTGTCACCATTTCATGTTGTATTATCTATAATCTGTCCATATGTAATTTGCCATTCAAAACAAAAACAAGTTACAGTGTCCGCACAGAGCTTGTTATGGATTAACTCTGACTTGGACCAAAATCATAAAAGCCAACACTAACGAAGGCGGTTTAGGGAGAAATAAACAAGCAAGTTTTACACACACACAATAAAAATTTCTTTTTTTGCCTAATAGTATACCTTTCAAGCATTATAGCTTTGGTTTAAAGTCTCACTCAATATCAAGCAAAGCAGAAATCTAATAAATATTTCTTATAATTTCAGCATTGTAAGCACAACTTGTAAATTTTTTTCACAGAAGAATTGTGAGACTAGAAATATACTTTTAAAAAGTGTAGCAGCATGTAAGTTTAACTAGTCATAAAATACAATTTTGAATAAAGAGAGTTACTAAGAATTTTATGTTCTGTAACATGAAAAGTTGTTAACATTTTTCTTTTCCAATATACCTTAATACTTTATGTATTATTGGGGTATGTTTTTGATGTGCATTCTTTCCTTTGTCTTTATGTGCTTTTTTCTCTCCAAATATTCACCCAGAGTAGTATAAAATACGATTATCTTAGTCCCTCTACAATTTTCTATAAGTAAACATTCTTTTTGAAAAGAAAAAGTGGATATATTATCAAGTATCTACTTTTGCAGACCCCAGCAATTTTATTGAATACCAAATGTTCATTAGTACACACTGATGAAGACAATCTTCCTGACAATTTCAAGCGTGTTCACTCTTTCACAAACATATTGTTGATTGCTGATGTAAAATCCATTTGAGCATTGCAATAAAAAGAAAATATCACAAAATATGCTCAGGGCTTCATAGCAATGAGTGCCAAAATGTCAATAGACAGAAAGAGAATATTCACATGTGCACACACACATACAGCTATGTTTGTTACTTAGATCTGACTAATGCTATTTGAAGAAAATTAACTCCTGTTATATTTTTTATTGAATGGATGTGCCTTATAATAGGGTTTTATTCAGTTCTCTTAAATGAGGTTCTTTATTCAATCTAAGACAAAATGCTGCAACCCATAACAAAGTGATAGTCTAGTTTAAGAGAGATTAGTTATTTTTCCCATGCTAAATCATCTAGATGAAGTGTAAAGAGATTCTTTTAATCATACATATGTTTTACTATTTGATACCAACCATCCAGATGTTCTAAATATGTGGATGATTTGGCATCACATAAAATAATTAGAAAAGTAACTCTGATAATTCCTGGTAATTAATTTATTTATGTATTCATTCATTCTACAAATATTTAATTTGCACCTATGATATGCAATGTGCTGTATTAGGTGTTGAAAAAAGGAGTATAGGTATACAAGGATCAGAATCTGGGTTCAGAAAGCTTACAATCAAGTAAAATGGGTAGGATGTGAACACAAGGCAGAATGGGGTCTATGCATTCAGGGGCTAAAAATGGTCATGAGCATTAATAAATAAGACAGCCTTCCAAAGTTTATGATCAATTTAGCATTTGATCTGACATTTGTAAGAGTTGGTAATAGTTTTATAAAACAAAAGAAAATATATACACAAAGAAAGTGTATGTAATAAAATTATATTCATGAAGTGTTGTAATCTAGTGGAATGGTAATAAATAAAACAGGGAAAGTACTTTGACTTAAATTGGAAAGGACTTTGAGTTTATAATTTGTATTTATTTTTAAGTGACATGACACACTTAAATGTCATATACTCTTCTGAAGATATTTAGAAAAGAATTTCCTTACATAACTAATTTTCCATCCTTCATTTTCCCTTCTTCTATCTGGCAAGTAAGAGGGACAGATTATATCATCTCTAAGGTTCCTTCAAGTGTTCAAAAAGTTTGAAAATATTTTACTTTGTCATCAAGAGAATCCCAGAGACTAAGAAGCATAAGAAATATACAATCATCATAATACTCCAGGAAGTTGTATCTTATTGATGTGCAGGGTGCATTAAATTATGGAGATTGTGAATGTAGGGAGTGCAGTTAGAGGATTTCTGTGACTGTATTTGCAGAGCCTAATCTGGGACAACCTTGGAAACAGTAAGGGTTAGCTGAGGAAGATTATTATTGTTTGTTAACCATAAAAGTGTACAAGGAATCAGTGTATTTTTATTTGCATTTCTAATCACTTAGTCAGACTACTTAAATGTTTTACAGTAGAGCTTTTTATGTGCAGAATAAGACTTATAATCCCTGTATTGCAATATGGGAATGTCTAGGGAGTGTCACTCCTGTGTGAGTATGTGGGGTGTGTGTGTGTGTGTGTGTGTGTGTGTGTGTGTGTGTGTGTGTTTGGAAGTGCTATAATAAAAAAATCTTTTAAGAATAAAGTATTATCACTTTCCAAATTTTTCTGTCATTTATATTAACTAATGATCATTTCCATGAGACCTCTGTTTTCTCTCTTATTGCCATGTAAATACATATTAAACTATGCTTGTGTGACAGACCACCTTCTTAATTTTTATTATCAAACACATTTTAACTAGAGATGAGTATAACACAGCCACAATACATCAATGACAAATGCAAGTGTTTTTATATAAAAATATGTTTTATGTTCTACCATTTTCCAGTGGGTGACTCTTCTGATGTTTCAAAAGCTGAATGCCAAAAAAAAGGAAAAAATAGGAAGAAAAGAAAGTGCTTCATATTAACAAGAAACAAAATATTCACTGATTTTTGGAAAGTGAGATATTAGAGTTTTGAAACTTCAGCCATTGAATAGTTCTGTGCTTAAATTTGCTTTACTTGTCTGTATATAATGGAATAATTAGATTTTAAAAATAATTATTCCGATGGTAATAGGTACAATCATTATGTACATGTGTGTATGTCAAATGAGACAATGAATGAAAGACTGGCACATAATACATATAGTAGTTATTAAAAACAAATAAATTATAGTTTTTAGGTTGTCTTTGTAAGTAGGTATGAGTGGAGTGAAATAAAAACCATAATAACAATATTTAGAAGCAATGATTGGCCAAAGGACAATTGTATTTCTTATGTCATTTATAGAAACTGAAGCATATCTAAAAGTAGGAGTCAAGACAGCACCAAGAACTATTCCTAAAGACTGGCAATACATTTAGTAGTCAATTTAGTAATGCTTGTATAATACACTTTAGCCATTTTTTCTTACTATTTATATCAGATATCTTCTGTAGATGCTGGATTTATTAACTATATATGGCCTTAAAGTCCCCTGTTGGGAAATCATTCATAGAGTCAGTTGGGTACAGGCAGTAAAGGTTCACACTACAAATACAGTGCTCTCATTTCAAAGCAAACTGTACTTCCAAAAAGAAGAGTGTGTCAGGGTAAGCAGACGGAAAACAATTTTTTTGTCAGGCTATGTTCCTCTGCCCCTGAGACTAGGCTTCTCTCAGCCTCCTCAGCAATGACTCTCTCCAGCAGTGACCATAACAGCTGCTGTTCGCAGCTGACCTGACTGAGCCAATCTAGAAACTCTGCTCCTTGGGGAAGCTGTCTCCCTAGGCTCTCCAGAACTTAGGGAGGGATTCTACTCCACAGAAAAGGACTCTCTCCTCAAGAGACAGAACCAATTGCCTCCTTGTTGGCCTATTTCAATCTTGGCCAAATTGGGGAAATGGAATGGAGATTTCCCTGCATTCCCCTCTCCTCTGCCTCAGTATGTTTTTGTCATGTCAGCTGGTGTCATACAAAGGACAAGGAAAATATATACACAGTCAGAACTCTTTTGCTGGTCAGAGATTCCTTGAGTGCCTGTCCTGTCAGAGTCTGTTCAGTTTGTCTGTGTTGTGACCTTGGGACTCTGGAGAGGAATGGGGAGGGGGAGAAGTAAGTGTTGCCCTAAGAATGCTTACCATTCTTTTGTTGTCTGGTAATGTTCTTTGGAAGGATGGGGATTGGGGGAAGCTTGACCTTGTGTCTTTCTCAATAAACTCTTCATTTACACAAAAATGAAAAAAATATGTATATATGGTCTTTAATGCTGGTGTCCAGGCTAGAAATTATTAATAACTTAGAGGACTGGTGCATGAATTCATGCACACGTGGGGTCTGGCCAGCCTGCCTCAATGGGGTGCCATCAGGCCGGGCCAGCCAGGAGAAGGGCTATGGGTGGTTGGCAGGCAGGCCCTGCTCCCGATTGAAGTGTTGGGGGACAACCAGGGATGGGATCGGCCAGGGGGAGGGGGGCCAATCAGGGCCCAGACCAGGCTGGTTGGCTGCCACAGTGCATGTCAAAGCCACAGGTTGTTCTAGTCATTCTGGTCATTCCCTGGTTCAAGTTGCTGGGCTTTTATATATTTAGATATAGTGATAGTATAAGTTAATGAACATGTTCTTCTTATGTATACTCTGAAGCCAAATATAAGAGATGAACAATTATAAAAAATCACTTCTGACATTGCATAAATGGATCTGAAAGTTATGTACAATAAAATATGGAGAAAAGCCAGTTGTTTCTGATGAGAACTAATTACAAATATCTGCAGTGAGTACTTATCTGAGTCCTTGGTCATTTGAAGTTAATTCTTGTCTTCAAAGAAATAGACATGATAAGTTATACATATTAACAAATCAGAAATATCCAGTTCCTTAAATAATGGCATTTATATATGATTAAATAAAACTTTATATTGTTTTCTAAATATGAAATTTGTTTACTTACCTGTACTTCTTCCTTCTTGTGATAACCATGGGTTTTTCTTTTTTTCTGGTGAGCCGAGAAATCTGAAATCTTTAACCTTTGGGTTACAAAGGTTTTAAAGTGCCTCCCCGCTCTCTGTCAGCAGATATGATGCCATGGATTACTCTGATTGTGACTGTGATTAATAATATTTTACTCTCCTGACAGTTCCTGTTAGCTTCATGATGAACTGATGTTACAAATTTTCGTTGCACTTTAATGGTTGATTTACTGATGTTTATAAAATGAAAGGTCAATTCAATAGTTTAAAATAGTTGTGATTGCATTGATACTGAATGATATTTATTTGTAAAAAAGGAAAATAATGGAGAATCTCTGGCTGATAAGGTCATAAGGTTGAACAAATGAATGTGCCTAATTGCTCTATTTTCTATAAAAGGCCATAAAGTTTGCAATATTTTGTAAATGCCAGAGTTGCTGTCTCACATATAAAAATATTTTAATATACAGTATTGCAGTTACTGAAGTTCAAAGGAAGATAGAAAGGGAACTTTGAGTGAATCCTCCTCAATAAATTATCTGTTGAAAAGCCTTCAGGAAAGTTTGACTGCAATGTTGACAAAGAATAAAAATAAACATGTTACAAGGAAAAAAATTTTAAGTTATCTAAACACCTAGATAAATCTGGGTTTAGATATCTACATTTTAACAACATTCACATTTTATTTTGTTTGTAGGGCAAAAAAGAAAAAGAAGAAAGAAATTATTTGCAAGTTTTATGAAAGTTTGTGCTTGTGTTTAGAATTAATTTTATTTCAAGTTTCATTTTTGCTGCTCATTTAAGAAAGAAGAAGCTCTTCATAATGCCAGGACATGGCTCTAGTATTTCCCAGATATACAGAAGTTACAATTTCAATTTTATTTAAAAGTTGATTTCTTGATGTTTTTAAAACATTGCACTCATAATTATCTCATCATTATTATTATATATTCTATTTTTTAGTTTCAGTATCAGATTTTTAGAATTCTCATTATTGTTGTATTATAGATGTCCTCATTTTTCCTCCATTGCCTTCCTCCACCCTACTCCCACGCCCATGCCAGCCTTCACTGCACTATTTTCTTTGTCCAGGGGTTATGTATATATGCAAATAAGTGATTTAGTTAATCTCTTCCTGTCCTGTCCTCTGTGAGATTTGTCAATCCATTTCATGCTTCCATGTCTCTGGATCAGTTTATTTTGTTTACTATATTCCACATGTAAGCGAGATCACAAATCATCAGAGAGATGCAAATTAAAATGACAATGAGGTCTCACCTCACACCTGTCAGAATGGCTACCATCAACAAGTTAACAAACAACATGTACTGGCAAGGATGTAGAGGAAAGGGAACCCCAGTACACTGGTGAGAATGCAAACTGGTGCAGCCACTGCAGAAAACAGTATGGAGTTTTCTCAAAAAATTAAAAATGGAACTGCCATTTGACCCAGTGATCCTACTTCGAGGAATATATTCTAAGAGTCCTGCAATACCAATCAGAAAGAATATGTACACCCCTATGTTCATAGTAGCACTATGTACAATAGCTAAGATCTGGAAACAGCCCAAGTGTCCATCAGTAGATGAGTGGATAAAAAACTGAGGTACATTTACACAAAGGAATACTCTGCAGCTATAAAAAGGATTTATTACCCTTTAAGACTGCATTGAGGGACCTAGAACAGTGGTTCTCAACCTTTTTAATGCCGTGACCCTTTAATATAGTTCCTCATGTTGTGGTGACCCCCAACCATAAAATTATTTTCATTGTTACTTCATAACTGTAATTTTGCTACTGTTAATGAATCATAATGTAAATATCTGTGTTTCTCAATGATCTTAGGCTCTACAGCAACGGTTCTAAACCTGTGTGTCATGACTCACAGGTTGAGAACCGCTACCAGGGTCACCTAAGACCATCAGAAAACACAGATATTTACATTATAATTCATTAACAGTAGCAAAATTACAGTTATGGAGTAGCAACAAAAATAATATTATGGTTGGGGGTCACCACAACATGAGGAACTGTATTAAAGGGTGGAGCATTAGAAAGGTTGAGAACCACTGAGTGAGTATTATGCTAAGCTTTTTCTGCATCAGTAAATATGATCATGTTTTCTTCTTTGGTCTATTAATAAGTTGGATTGCATACATTGATTCCTGAATATTAAACCAGCCTTGCATTCTCAAAATAAAATATTAGCAAAAAAGCTTATAGGTCTATGGTAGGGAGGACTATTGGTTCATAGTTTCCTTTTGTAGTCTATCTGGTTTTGGTATCAAGGAATTGCTGACCTTATAAAATGAGTTGGAGAATATTTCCTCCTCTTCTATTATTTGAAAGAAATTATATAAAATTATTATTTCTTCTTTAAATGTTTTGTAAAGTTTGCCTTTGTAACCATCTAGGACTCATATATTTTTCTAAGGTTTTTAACTACCAATTCAATACCTTTGAATAGTCATATTGCCATTTGTGTGATTTAATCTTGGGTGAATTTAGGTAGGTTATGATTTTTGAGAAATGGTTAATTTCATGTAAATTATTGAATTTATGTTTACAGTTGTTTATAGTATTCCTTATTAATCCTATCAACATCTTTGAAAATTGCATTGATATCCACTTTTTAAACTCCTAATATTACTAACTTGTATATTCTTTTTGTTTTCTCAGTCTTGCTATATTTTAATCAATTTTATTGATTTCTTAAAGAATTGGATTTTATTTAATTAATTTTCACTTGTTTTCTTTGCCCACTTTAGGTTTATTTTTCATTTCTAGGGTTTAAATAAGAAGCTAGATTTTAAGGTTTAGACTTTTTTTTCTAATATGAGCATTTACTAGTATTGCTATAAATTTATCCCTAAGCACTGCTTTGTGTATGTCCAACAAAGTTTTATATATTATACTTAAGTTTCATTCAGTTTAAGAGTAAATTTTCTAATTTTTCTTGATAGTTCCTTTTCAATAAATACATTATTTTGTTGTTGAAATTCCAAAATTTTGAGATTTTCTTGTTATGTTTTTATTATCAATGCTATGCTTAATTTTATTTTTATCAGAGGACATATTACATATTACTTCAATACTTTTATTTATTTATTTTTCTTTCCCCCTCCCCCTTAGCCTCCCTCCAGCCTCCCCTACCCCCCAGCACATATCCCCAGCTTCCCCCCCTCCCCGCCCCAGTGTCTTTCATTCATTGGTTACGTTCATATGCATGCATACAAGTCCTTCAGTTGATCTCCCCCCGCATCTGCCTCCCATCCACCCAAGCCTTCCCCTGTAGCTTGATAGCCTGTTCAAGGCCATCCTGCCTCTATATCAATCATTCTCCCCTGTTTCTTTTCTTCAAAAATATCTTGCCTCTGCATACTAGAAATAAATGTATATGAACAAAAAATGTTTGAGTCTCAGTTTCAATGTCCAACTGTTCTGAGTCCCAGTTTCAGTGTCAAATAATTCTTTATGTGTATAAGTCAGCAATGGTATCCAGATGGTGGACACATCGTGTCAATGCAATATCCATCCTCTCTGGTTTGGTCCTGGGCTGCCTGCAGACATGCACAGCTGCCGACTGCTAGCATGGCAAGGTGTCGTCAGTGTCCCCCATCTCTGGATTATTAATAATTAATTTGTAAATCACAGCTCAAGTACCCATCAGTGGACAAGTAGTTAAAAAAAGCTGTAGCATATTTATAACATGGAATTCTGTGCAGCAGTAAAAAAGAAGAATCTCTTACCCTTTGAGACAGCATGGAAGGACCTAGTGAGTATCAGGCTAAGCGAAATAAGTCAGTCAGAGAAAGACAAGTATCACATGATCCTATTCATATGTGGAATCTAATTAACAAAATAAAACTGATGAATGGAGTGGATCCAGAGACATGGAAGCATTAAGCAGAGTGCAGAATCTAGGCAGGAAGGTGGGGGAGGATGGATGGGTGGAAGGTAATCAACCTAAGAACTTATATGCATATATGCATAACCTATGGACACAGATAATAGGGTGGTGAAGGTCTGGCTTTGGGCTGGGGTGGGCTAGAGGGAGTCAATGAAGGAAAAATGGTCACATATGTAATACTTTCAACAATATTTAATTTGAAAGTTAAATAAAATGATTAAAAATAACTAGTTTGTAAATCAGAATATAATCTATATTAGTTAATTTTCCACCTACACTTAAAAATGTGTATTCTGCTTTTTGGCTGGTAAAGATGTATATAGAATTCAATTATATCTTATTGGTTGAGTTTATTATATAACTCTTTGATGTCCTTGCTGATTTTTTATTAGTTCTATCACTGAAGGAGGAGTGTTGAAGAGTCCAACCATCATTATGGATTTATTTCTCCTTTTAGTTTTTGCTTGGTATATTTTGCAGCTCTGTTTTTTATTTCTCCAGAAAAGTTCAGTTGGGTAAGGATTACACCATCATTTTTATTCTTATGGAATATATCTACATTATACTCATCTTCTGAATGATATGCACTAAAATATATGAAAAAGATAAGTTTTAAATTTGTATGCTGAGATTTTTAAAATAAGGTTAAAGATTACAAAAAATAAATTGTATTCTCCATGTGAAATTGTGGGCACATTTTTAATTCTGCCTTTTCTAATTTTATTTTTGACAAATGTACTTTGTAAATTTAGTTGGCAAATGTTTTATTATTTAAATACTCTCTGCAGCTTAATTATATACATCTCTTCATCTTAGCATCCTTTTGCTTTATATAGCTCTTTCAATTTTCCTTTCTAACAGCTATTTTTTAAATTATACCATCTGTGTATTGCTTATACAACACTAGATTCCTACTTAATTATATTGTCCTGATGTGCCCCTTTCTGTCTTTAGGTTTACTTAACTGTCTGTTACTAAAATCCTTAACTTTCTTAAATATTTCAAATTTCTTTTGTAATGTTACAAAAATCTTTAGGCAATACATTTATATGTTTGAAGTACTGTCTAATATCCCTTCAAAGTCAATTCTCTAAAATCATAGGGTGTTGCTTCGTTTCTTTTATGTTTATACAATGTTTCATATTAGATGACAAAAATTTCAATGTTGTAATCACACCTGCTTAATTCTTTCCCAGAGATTTTTGGAATAGTTTTCATCTTATATATTTTAAAATAAGGAAACTTCTTTTTTTAAATTTTATTTACAATATAACTTATATTTAATAGTAGTACATATGTTCTCCTCCCCCCCCAACATCCTCCCCCCAGCCTCCCCTACCCCCCAGCACATGTCCCCACCTGCCTCCCTCCCCACCCCAGAGTCTTTCATTCATTGGTTATGCTCATAGAAATGCTATCATATCACTGATATCACAGCCAATATTGGAGAGATTGAAACCTCCACAACTTAACTTCTAATCCATTTTAAGCTTTTCTTATCAGCAAAAGTGTTTTCTGATGTTTTCCCTTACTGCTTTGTGACTCTGTAATAATATAGTAATATTGCTGTTATTATCTTCTAAACTTTTACATGTCAGCTAAAATATTTGTACACTTTACTCTGCAGATTCAGTATTTTCTTTTGCCACTTTCATCAACCTATTTTCTGTATTAACCTTCATTTCTCTTTTAGATATTTTTATTTAGCTTATATTTTCTGCTTCCTTATAGTACTATTTATTTCTAGTGAAAATTATGCAATATTGAGCTATGGATCTTAAGAGGACTTAGAGCACTAATTTGTGTCTTTCTTATTAGTCATTTTAGTGTCTTAACAGTGCTACATACTCGATGGAATGTAAAGTTATAGAGGATAAGAGCTGTGACTTTTTATGCAGGATGTGCACATTCTCTTTTATGAATTATATATGTACAAAACAATAATTAAACTACATATCACCTGAGGTAAATCTTATAAGAATCTAAAGGGTTTCTGAAAAAAATAAATCTTACATTCCCCTTAAAATAACTTATACATTCTCACAAGAGAATAACATAATTGTGACACTGGCATATGTTGGAAAGTTCAGTCAAATACTGGTGGTCTTTTGTTTTAAGTTGCTGTCTTCATATTTAGGTTCACTTTCATGACTATTTACTCATATTTTCATAGTTTAAGAAATATTTCTACTTTAAAATTCATATATTTTAACTTTAATACAAGTCTTGCCTATGAGGTAATTGCCCATAATGATAAGAAATCTATCTGCCCACATTCTGCAAAACACTCTGGAGTTTGCGTGCATTTTCTTTGAAATTATCCTATTTGCTTAAAAATTACCCAAAATATTATACTTAAAGATTGTATAATCCATGACTCATATCTAAAATCTTACTCTTGGATGAATCATCTCACAAATCTCACAACTGGTTTATTTTAAAACTAAGAAGTCAAAACTAAATAACAACACATCTTTTCAACATTTATACACAAAATTTGAAATTCTCAGCTCCCATCTCTGTATTCTAGCATTGGCAACTCTGAGACCCAGTTGATTGCTGAAGATGGAATTTGAAATACTTTGAAATTCTAAAGGTCATGCTTTCTAGTTTCCTGTCAATTCTTTGAGATGAAAGGAGCTCATGTGAGACCATAGAGAGAATGGGTAGTTGCTGTAAGAATAGCTTCCCTTGCCTGTCCTTCCCTGTTGTAGAAAGTCAGAGTCCATGTATGTATAATGGATAATATCAGAGAAGAGTAAAAGGGGATTGTTTAATGAAAAGGAAAGTGTAACCTTTCAGCCCAAAGGTGACAAAATGGTCCATAATTTTTTTCTGTCCTGAGCTTCTATTTTTTAGATGGCTTTATTTCCTGTTAGCATCATGCTTCTACACTCACTAATTTGTCTTTTGGTTTTTAGAACGAACTTGCTTTTTTGGTCTATAATAAAACATGTACATTCACTGATTTTCAAAAGATCACTTTTTGACAAATAAATTCACTGCAACAGGTTACTGAAATGTAAAGGAGGCATTGATAATTGTAAGCACTGAGGACACAGGAGAGTTACTTGGGCTGATACAAGCATGTGCTGTAGAAATGGAAATAGCAGGTTGAAATTGAACATGGCAAAATTTAGTCTGAATGTCAGAAAAAGTTGTCAACTCTGGGATTTAATTAGGTAGTGGAATAGTTTCCCAGAAGAAATGGCAGAAATTTATTGCTGGAGCTATTTAAAATTGGCCTAGACAAAGCACTAGGGACTATATAGAATGGGGCAATCCTTCACAGATTCTTGATGATTGATGTAGATAGCAATTGGTCTTTTGTATTTCTAATGTTCATGATCATTATTCTAGATTTTACTTCACAGTGCTTGCTAAATGT
Organism: Antrozous pallidus; assembly: GCA_027563665.1. Lineage (NCBI taxonomy): Eukaryota > Metazoa > Chordata > Mammalia > Chiroptera > Vespertilionidae > Antrozous > Antrozous pallidus. The sequence goes on from CM050509.1 coordinate 76,928,738, forward strand.
ATTCTCTTTACCACTATAACCCTGAACATCAGAACATTACATGATGCCCACAGGGTTATCCACATCTACTTTAAAAAGTGATCCAAGCTGAATATCCCATTTAATTTGTTAATCACATGGCTCCTTCTTTCTTTCTCTTCCTTCCTTCCTCCCTCCTTTCCTTCCTTCCTCCTTTATTTCCTCCCTCCCTTCCTTCCCCCCTCTCTTCCTCTCTCTCTCTCTTCTTTCTCTCCCTCCCTTGCTTCCTTCCTTCTTTCTTTACTTTCTTCTTTTCTTTCATAATTGGGCAGAAAAAATTCCTTCCGGGGGCTCTGATTAATATCCTTTCCTTTCCTTTCATTTCCTTTCCTTTCCTTTCCTTTCCTTTCCTTTCCTTTCCTTTCCTTTCCTTTCCTTTCCTTTCCTTTCTTTTCCTTTCTTTCCTTTTTCTTTTCTCTTCTTTTCTTTTCTTTTTTTTTAATTCTTTTTTTTATTTTTCAGTTTATTAATTACATTGTTTCCCCTTTTTTATCCGCCAATATCTTCCCTCCCCCCTGTACCTATCCCACCCTCCGCCCTCAACTCCCCCTCCCCAATGTCCTCTCCCATTGTTGCAAGATTTTCGTCCAATCTCTTGCTGCACTTCCCACAACCCTTTTCTCCCCAAGAATTGTCAGTCCATTCCCTCTCTATGTCCATGTTTCTGTTATAGTCACCAGTTTATCTTGTTCATCAGCCTATCAGTTCACTTGATTTTTATGATCATTTGTTGATAGATGTGTATTTGTTGTTCATAATTTATATTTTTACCTTTTTCTTCTTCCTCTTCTTAAAGAATATCTTTCAGCATTTCATATAATACTGGTTTGGTGGTGATGAACTCCTTTAGCTTTTTCTTATCTGCGAAGCACTTTATCTGATCCTCGATTCTGAATGATGGCTTTGCTGGATAGAGTAATCTTGGTTGTAGATTCTTGCTCTTCATTATTTTGAATATTTCTTGCCACTCGCGTCTGGCCTGCATCGTTTCTGTTGAGAAATCCGCTGACAATCGTATGGGTGCTCCCCTGTAGGTAACCAACTGTTTTTCTCTTGCTGCTTTTAATATTCTCTCTTTATCTTTTGCTCTTGGCATTTTAATTATGATATGTCTTGGTGTGGTCCTCTTTAGATTCCTATATTTTGGGGTTCTGTGTACTTCTTGGGCTTTTAAGTCAGTTTCTTTCACCAGGTGGGGAAAGTTTTCAGTCACTATTTCTTCAAGTAGGTTTTCATTAACTTGCTCTCTCTCTTTTTCTGGCACCCCAATAATTCGGATGTTGGCTTGCTTGAGGTTGTCCCAGAGACCCCTTATGCTATCTTCAATTATCTGAATTCTTTTTGTTTCTTGCTTTTCCAGCTGAGTGAATTTTGGTTCTTTGTATTTCAAATCTTTGACTTGGTTCTTGTGGCCCTCTGGACTGCTTTTAGGACTTTGTGTAATATTTTTTATTTCAGTCTGTGTATGCTTGATTTCTAGTTGGTCCTGTTTTTTTATCTGTGAGGGTCTGATTTGTATCCTCAGAGATCTTGTTCATTTCCCTGAGAGTCTCATTCATTTGCTTGTAATTATCATTCATCTCCTTGTAATTCTCATTCATTTGCTGGTTGGTCTTGTTTATTTCCTGGTAATTCTCATTAATTTGATTGGCCTTTTGTAGGAGCCTCTTGAAAAGCCTTATAACCGTGGTTTTGAACTCAATGTCTTGTCGTCTTTTCTCCTCCATTTCTTTCACACCTGATTTCTTTCCATGTCTCTGCATGGTGGCTGCTTTATGTGGTGGCTATCCTCAAAGGGACAGTGGCTCAGTCTCCCCAGTTACCTGAGGTGGGTACTCTTACTGCAATCCTTTATGGGTTGTATTCAGTGTTTTTGAATTTAAACCCAGCTTTTTGTTGTTAGCCCTAGGAGGGTTTGACCTCCAGGCCAATTGGCTGTGAAGGGAGACTGTGTTCAGATTGGATGGGCGGAGTCTCTGGGCTGCGCGCAGCGGCAGCTGGGTCTTATGCGGTGCTCGCGCCCAGGTCTCTGTTGGATGGGGATGGCTGCAGACTCCTCCAAGAGAAAGCCGCTAGTCTCTTCCCCTTGCCAGACAACTCTGCCTTTCCCCAAATGTGCCTGCACACCAAAAGTCCAGCCCAGGGCTGTAAAATAAATGGTTTCCGGAACCAAGTTTCCAGGGGGCAAGTCGCGGGTTTGCGCACCGCGCCCCGCTTCCAGGGTGCGTCCCCCGGACCTCGGACCGTGCCCAGTTCCGGGTAATCTGTGCAGGGGGACCTCTCCTACCCTGGATCTCGGACCTCGCCCGGCTCGGGAAATCTGGGCAGTGAGACGCCTCCGCCCTTCCTCGTGGGTGAAATCCGGCCGGTCCCTGCTCCAGCCCCAGCCCGCGCGCGCTCGACCAGAGCGGCTCCTAACCTCTTTCCGTCTGAAAGATTGCGCTCCCGCCGGTCCTGAGTCTGTGTCCCACCTTTGCTCCTATTAGTGGAGTTTACATTCAGCCAGCTTTCTGGCGATTCTGGGTGCTTGTCTGTTCTGCTGTTATGTTGTAGTTCTTAAATAGTTGCGCGGGGCAGAACAATAGGTGTTTGCTTATGCCGCCATCTTGGTGTTCCTCTCTTCTTTTCTTTTCTATGTCTTATCTCTGTGTGTGGACTGGAAACATTTATCGATTGATTAATAATTTAACATTTTTTATTTTGGATAAATGGTTTTTATAACTCATATTTTTACATTTTTTTCATCTGAATAACAGTTGATAAAGGATTTTATTTTTTTATTCATATGTCTTACAATGCCCTCTGAATATGATAATAATCTTTCAATTTAGGCTTCTTGTTTATCAACTCTTTTTTTCCCATTCAATCTCCGAATAAGAGAAGGCAGAAAAAGAACCTGAACTTAAATGAAATGTTGCTGATAATTATCTTTTCAATAGCCTTTGCAATAAAATCAATAATTCTGTTTTGTGTGAGGTGTGCGACTATTTTTTTGAGAAAAAATTATATATATTCACAATATCCCTTGGTCATACTCAATAGGTGGTACTCAGAGTGTATTTTATTCAGGTTCAGAATTTGTTTCCTTACAACAAAGGTATTAGAAATATACCTTGTAATCTAGCTACCACATACCAATGTATATCTTACAGGCATACAGTATTCTACTCAATTTTTTGTTCCTTTCCTTGAACTTTTTCAGCCACTTTGAAAGTTAGAGGAGTACCTATATACCTGTCCCTTTATTCTCTTTATAACAATACTAGCTAGCTTTAAAAAAAAAAAACTAGTCTATACCAGACAGTGTGTTAGTTCTTTTCACGAGTTATGGTTTTGCATCATCACAATAATTCTGTGAGGCAGGTATTTTTATTAACTTCATTCTCAGGTAAGTAACTTGTTTAAGGTCACACAGCTATTAACTGGTAGAGTAAGGGTGAAATAGAGATTGTCTGACAGCAGAGTGCATACTCTCAAAACCAATGAATTGAAATGACTGAAATGCCTCTGAATGGGGAGTAAGAATCACTGTATAATGTTCTGTGAGTTTTAAGAACCTTAGGAATAAACACAAATGAATTATCTTCAGTTTGATAATGTATGCTGCAGTGATATGTGCAAAGAAACAAGAGGCTAAACAAAGTATTTTAATGTGTGATATTCTAATTCTGTATACCTCCCCCATCCCCACACACAGATTTTATTTCCTGGTTCTGGAAGAGTTTCAGATGGATTGCAAGTTGGGAAGTCCATTGTTCACCAGATGCTAGTACCCATTGTTTGATGATTTTGAGTCTCTCGCATAGCTTTTAAATACTAACCAAGATAGCATCTATCACAGTCAAACATTTCAAACCTTTCATAATTGTGTAATTCTGCAAAATGTAATTAGGTCACCACTAAGCCATTTATTTTCAAACCAGAATAACCTCAATTCCCTTAAGCTATAATTGTTATATATACTCTTGAAATATTTTGGGACACTGTCTATATACTAATTGAGGCATTAGATGTTGTTCATGTGGAATAGTATAAGTAGAAATTAACAGACCTTGGCAGAGTTTAATGAGTACTTTACAAAAAGGGATGGTCATCTTTGCTATTTTGCTTCTTATTTTCATTGTTCCAATTATTTATGATATTCTAATATAAACAATTTTTATTAATTTTTCAAATGCTGTTGCATTACTTGATCATAATCAATTCCCTCATTTACATTCAAAATACTTGCTTTATTATCTGTATTACTAACATATGAAGGTTAAGACTAGGTTAACATGGGAAAATGAACATTTGTTATTATTGTGTAGTGAGTTTTCTAAGCTCTTTTTAGTCATTACAAAATGCTAAAAGTAATATCAGTCTAAGGGGAACGAACTAATCGGTAATAATGAGAGCAGCTGAGAGCATACCTTAAAGCTGTTTTTGCATCTGTCAATATCAACAAAAACAATGATATTAAATGATAAAGGTAACTTTGAGGGCTTAAACACTTTCTGTACCAGAAACAAAGATATATTACTAACTGGGTAGTTGGAGACAATAAATCAGTAAGGAATAGTCTCTTTAAAAATTTATGTACATGAAATATTTTTTTTAAAATAAATTTCATTAATTTCAGAGAGGAAGGAAGACGGAGAGAGAGAGAGATAGAAACATCAATGATGAGAGAGAATCATTGATTGGTTGACCCCTGTATGCTCCCCACTGGGGATCGAGCCCACAACCTGGGCATGTACCCTTGACCGGAATCGAACCTGGGACCCTTTAGGCTGCAGGTCCACATTCTGTCCACTGAGCCAAACTGGCTAGGGCTGAAACATATATATATATATATATATATATATATATATATATATATATATATATATATATTGCTTTTGGCCATTTGTTTGTTCAGCCAGATAATTTTGAAGAGTTGTCACTAACCAAGAGTCAACTTTAAAGCAAAATATATTAAAGTTCTACATAAAATCTGACAAAAGTATCATTGTGAATATTTATTTCCATTTATCGTTGTGTAAGATAAATTTTTAAAATTCACCCTCCCCCCAAAAAAGAGTGGATTTAATTTCATGAAAGTTAAATACCACCATTTTAAATGTTATAGAGACAGATGTTATGAGAAAAATGTTGTGAGTTAAAAATTATTATTCATCTTATATAATCAAGCCTAATATGCAAATCGACTGAATGGCAGAACGACCGGTGGCCAGTCGCTACAATGCACACTGACCACCAAGAGGCAAATGCTCAATGCAGGAGCCCCTAGCCCGCAGGCTCCAGGCCAGCCAAGGCAGGTGCCAGCAGAGGACCCTCAATCACCCTGCAGGTTTCCCCATAGAGGGAGGCAAACAGCAGTGGTGGCAGAGAGTGGAGACAGCTAGTGAGCAGGCCAGTGCTGCCCCTGATTGCCCTGCCAATTGTCTCCAAAGCAGGTGCCAGTGGAGACTCCTCATCACCCCACTGGTCACCCTGCATATCTTCTATGATCTGCTAGCCAGGCCTAGGGACCCTTCTCGTGCATGAATTTCCTGCACTGGTCTTCCAGTTCTATCATAACAGGGGCTGACATCCTATTGAAACCTGAAATCCAGGTGGATATGCAGGGTTGAATGAAAGACTGGGATTTGTAAAAATTGTACTATAGCTAGGAGTCTTTTTTGAATTAGTGTACAAGAACTAAAATAGAGAAAGTAAAGCCATAACAGAACTATCATTCTAAGAAGGTTAAAGGGAACAAAGACAGTAATCAATTATGCTTATCCAAGGTCCAAACTGAGTTAAAATGCAAGGGAACCAGGCATTAAATGGGAAGAAATGTCTGTAAATAAAAGCAACCTAGTAATGGAGAATGACTGGGGCAAGAAATCTCAGCATGGCTGATAAGAGCAGAGTTGGACAACAGAGGTTGGAGAGAAATTTTCCCAAACTGCAGAATCTTGGTTTGGATTAATTTTGTTAAAAGAGATAATGGGCTTCTTTACAAAGGTAAATGGCAGGCTCTTCGCAGGCTTCCTGATAAGTCAAAGTTTAAGGCTTAACTCTAAAAGAGATATAAAAAAAATTTTAAATGCTAAAACCAGGAATTTTGAGCATATTATTATAATTCTGTCTGTATTTTCAGTACTGTTTTCCTTGTATCTTTTCATAGGTACATTGATTAATCTGAAACGTAATACTACTGTACAATCCCCATTGATCTGCTTATTCATCTTCAAACACTGGATAGCCACATTACATTTGATGCTTCTTCTTAATAGGAAGATATTATTATTGATCTTACTTGATCTTCCAGTAAGGTTAAAGGGCCTACATTGATTGTTGTGGATATAACTTTAGTCCTCTTCCAGAGATAAGACTGTGATAACTAGCTAATTCTACCCTCAGAGTCTATGCCATCCTATGGAGATGTTATGCTGGATGTGTCAAAAACTCTCAGGTCTAGCAGAAAGCATTTTGGCACACTGAACTAATATCTATGAAGTTATTTTTCTATGGCTTCTATTATGCAAAAAGAAGAAAACACCCATTAAGTGTCCTTATCTATTGGAATGAAGTGTGTCATAAAAATATATATTTATGGAATTAAATAGCTCTTAGCCATGTGATCTTGGTCAGGTTGTCTCAAGTTTCTGAGTTTCTGTTTACTCATATTTAAAAATGGAGATAAATATTACCTACCTCACATACTTATTAAGATTAAATGAGAATGCCTGTGTAAATTCTTGGCCCATATATGGCTCAATAAATATTTGTTATATTTACAAATTTATAAACAAATATTTATTTGTTAAATTTAAACCAAAGGATTGTACCTGAATCAAAAGCCAATTCTCTCTTATCACTCTCCCACCCCCCCACTGCCTTCCCTTTGAAGACTGAAAGACTCTTAGATGCTTTTCTGTCTCTGGCTCTATTTTTGTTCATCAGTTTTTGTTTTTCATTAAATTCCACAAATGAGTGAGATCATGTGATATTTTATTTTTATTTTTTCGTGTATGTATGCATATAAGCATAACCGATAGACACAAACACTAGGGACTGAGGCATGTGTTGAAGGGTCAGGGTGGCTATGGAGAGGTCAATGGGGAATAATGAGACATATGTAGTACTGCATGCAATACTTTAAACAATAAAGATTTAAAAAAAACATCCAATTGTCTTCAAGTTAGGGTCATCTTGTTTTCTATACACACCAAATATTCTCTACTGCATCACTGTGCATTTTCTAATGATGCACATAGAAAGATTGAATTTTTCCTAAGAAATGTTAACAAAAATTCTAGTGATACAATTTAAACAACAACCTAATAGAATGGAAAGCATTAATTTCCTTAGATGTGCCTCATACTGAGTGACCTATACAGGTCTATAAGGAGAAAAAAGGATCAATAGCTGCCCTTTCATAGAAATAAACTAAGGACACAAAAGTGAGCTGTGCAGTGTAACTATATTTTGCCAAAATATAAATGTGATAATTCACTCCCTACTTTCCAGGTATAAGGAAAAATATGACACAAAACTTTTTAATTTGTCAAACAGTACTCTTTCTTTTTTGGGGGTGTTGTATAAATCCATTTTTCAGGGGATTATTAGGAACATTCAAATTAGAGCAAACTAATCTAAAAGATCCCTGTCAACACACACATAAAAATACCAACTAACATACTCTTAGGGATTTTAAACCTGAAATTGTACACAAACTGTAGTCATATGTGTAAATGGAGAGAGATGGCAAAAGAAGTCAGTTTTTCATAGCTGTTCTTGGCCCAAGAAATGTTCACAACTACTGGCTTCACTGTTTATATACCTATTCCATCCTTCCCCATCCTGGATCCCTGTCAGTGAATGAAGCACTGAGGCACAAGCACATGAGCACTTTCTGTGTGTTGCTATTGTGTGAGATAGGTTTGTTCTAATTATTAGTTAAGACAAGCATGCCAAAAAATCGTTTACTATAATGAATTTGAGTTTCATTGATGGTGAAAGAATTATCGACCTGCACCTACTGAAACTCCAAATTAAAAGCAGTTCACTCAGTTTCTCTTCATAAATTTGCTTCTTTAAGGAACTCTTTTTATAGTAAAATATATAGCTGAATCTCCAATCAGGAAATACTGATTTCTCAAGAGGTCCAATAAAATCTCCCTGATTCTTAGCTCTTATAGAGGTAAAAAAAAATAACCCTCAAATGCATCATATGCCAACCTAAATGAAGTGGCATTTATGTTTTACGCTACTCTGGATATGTCTCAACAACAAACAAACCAAGTGCTCAATCATTTTTCTTTCAATAGTCATTTGTTAGGTACTTATTATATACAGACAATGTTAACTACTGCTGTTTCTATGGTAAGCAAATGAATATGGCCAACCCAAACTTCTCCATCTAGAAGGAATCCAATAGAAACAGTATTATACTCACTAAAATCAGGCAGGACTAAAAGTTTTATGCATTTGGGTGAAAAAATTACAGATAAATGATTGGATATATACCCTGTATACCAGAGATTCTCAAACTTCCGAGGGCACAAGATCACAAGAGAAATTGTTTGAAATGCATGGTTTTGAAGCCACTCTCAGGGCTTCTGTTTCGTTAGGTTTGGTATGAAGCAATAATCTCTATATTTACACGCATTCAAAGTGATCGTAATGCACTTGTCTATGAATTCAATTTAGAAACATAAACTATCCCATCGCTGCTAAAAGCTATAAAATTCTCAGTATCTTCTACTATAGCTCTCTTTCTTCAAAGTGAAAAAGTTGAACTTTAAGTTTCTTCTGAGTGGAGAAGTGGTATAGTCAGCTAGAAAAGGAAACCCAAGAACTTGTATGTATATATGTATATCCCATGGGCACAGAAAATAGAGTGGTGAAGGTCCGGGGAGGGAGCTGGCCAGAAGGGGTCAATGAGGAGAGACAGGGTGGCATCTGTAATACTTTCAACAATAAAGACTTTAAAAAAAGAAAAGAAAAGGCAACAATCCAACTATATAAGCCAAATAGCCAGCATATTCACAACTTTCCTTGAACCTATTAGAATGCAAAGCTTGCAGGGGATTAAACTGAGCCAAAGTCAAAAGAGAGGCAGATACCTACTGGAAGACACAGAGCATTGACTGGGACAAGGTGTATCCTCAGGCCACTAAGAATTTCACTAAAGTGATTGGCAAAAAAAGTGGAAGTCTTTGAGTGAAAGCCTCTGCAGCTTCAAGTATAGGAAGAGTGCACACGATATTACTTGAAGTTAAAGCCTATCTACAGTGAGAGTAACCATAGCAATAAATCTGAAACCCAGCCCAAAACTAAATTAGAATTAACTCAAACCATTGGACTGGAGACTCAGCAAGAAGAAAAGCTTGCACATTTCCAGGAATAAAATTTATTTACCTCAGTTTTTTCTGTCTTGCACGAGGTTTTTGACATTCAAAAAAATACAAAGCATAAGAAATATCAAGAAAATACTGTATACTTCAATGAGACAATAAAAAATTACAATTAGACCTAGGTAACTGATAAAGTGTCTAAAATAACTATGATTTATATATTAAAGACTCTAATAGAAAATATAGAAAACATGTAACCAGCTGGATAATTTTAGCAAAGGGATGGAAACTATAACAATAAAATATTAGAAATAAAAAGCACCCTAACAGAGATAAAGAATGTTTTCAATGGGCCAATCTGCAGATTTGACAATGGTCAAGGAATAAATCAGTGAAATTAAAGATAGATCTATAGAAAAAAAAGAAGAAAAAGAGGGAGAAAAAACAAATCCAAGCATCCACAAGCTGAGGGATTCTACCCCAAAAAATCTAACATGCAAGTAATTAGAATTCCAGAAGGAAGGGGGGAAAAGGAAGCAGAAGAAATATTTGAAAAAATAATAACCAATAATTTCCCAATATTAATGAAAGACACCACACTGCATGTCCAAGAAGCTCAGAAAACACCAAAGAAAAAAGTGCCATAAAAGAAAAATAAAAAAAATCACCTAAGTGTATTATATTCAAACTTCTAGAAACAAAATGACAGATTTTCTTTGGAGATTGCCAAATGGCAGACTTTGGGTAAGATCTCCTTTTGAGTATCTTTGGCCCCTCCCAAAAATATTCTCATCTATTCCTCAAAACCTATAAATATGTTACCTTATAAAGCAAATGGGACCACTAGTATGGATTAGATTTAATATTTTATTTTTATTTTTTATTTTTTCTTATAGTTTTATTTTATTTATGTTATTTATTTTTTTAGATGTGTGTCCTTATTCCCCCATTACTCCCCAGCCCCCACCCATGCCCCACCCCCTGTTGTCTGTGTCCATTGATTAGGCTCATATGCAAGCACACAAGTCCCTCTGTTGATCCCTCCCCCTTACTCTCACCGACCTCCAACTTCACTGAGATGTGGCATTCTGATAGATGTCTCTCAGTCTCTGGATCTGTTGAGTTAGGATAAGGAATTTGTGTTTTTGCCTCTCTTACAAAGTTTATACAAAGTTACAAAAAGAAATTGACAGCCAGTTTGACATGGCCTAGAGCAAAGAATATCCTTACATGATATTATTCCACAATGTCATTCAATTTTTTTAATATTCTACAACAGCTTATTGTACAATTATCCCAGATATACAAAATAATTCCTTAAATGTTTGGCAGCAATTTTAAAAAAGGACATGAAAGAATTTAATCCCTTTCAGAAGGAACTAAGGCACAGGGAAGGCACTTGACCATTCTATATTGGCCCCTCTTGCTCTTTTTGCCAAAAGGGACCCTGTTCTCACAATCCAATAGCCCACAGCTGTTGTCTGAGATTTCTGTTCATGCTGAGGTTGAAGCCTCTTGGATCTGTCTCTCACCCAATGGTGTGGGCTGGTCCTCCCTGGAGAAAAAATCTGAGTCCCCTGAGATGTGTGACCAGTGCTGGGGCCCTGCTAGCAGGGGAGGGGATCCCATGAAAGGTGCTGGGCATGGAGGCCACAGGGGCATAGGCTACCAAGGAGATAGAACTGAACCTCACACCACCTTGCTTAGCCCCGGAAGATTGCTGGTTATACAGAGACGGGTAAGATTCCTCAGGGAAGGAACAACCTAAGGCAGGCATAGTCACAGAGGGGCCATCAGGAGTGAAGTTGGGGGTCCATATATGAGGGGCACAGAACCTCAACCCCCCAACCTTCCAGGGGCCTGATCCCTCACCCTTTCTGAGGGAGTTCTACTACCACCCATGGCTGCTTTGCTGCCCACACCCAGCACAGATTTGCTACTTAACAGAGATGGCAAATAGCAGTTGCCCAATATCTAAAGGTAGCCTAGCACCAGAAATGCTCAGGGCCTACTCAAGAATGAAAATAATCCTTTCCACTAATATTTACAGGGTAAACTAAAAAGGTTGTTAGAGTATTAAATTTGACAGCAAAATAGTAATTAATTTTTCAGATTAATTTAAATTCACTAATTGAAATAAGTGAATATTCAAGAAAATTTAATTGTACTGGACAAAAACTGTTCCTAAAGTATTAATAAAATTTCTATTGGGAGTTCATCTAATGGTAAAATTGCTTAACATGCAATAAACCTAAACCAGTCATATTTTTGTGCAAAAATTAAAACTTAGTTATCAAGACTGCATTATAAAATTTCCAAAAGCCTCCATTAATTAAAAAAAAAGAGGAGGATAGTAGGGTAGTATCATGTAAGAGAAAAAAATCCTGTAAGTAAATTACAACTAGAAAATTTTTACTTTAGAAATTTAATTTTTATTTGTAATACTAAGAGCAAGACACCCATGTAAAACACACATGGTTTTAAAATAAGCCAAAGGAAAATTGACTGGGCAAAAACAAAAAGGATCCCAAGTCAAATTTATAGAAAATATTCATTTATTAACTTTTGTTTGAGAATATGTTTGTATGTTTTCAGAAAACAACTCCAAGACTATGTGAATTCCTGCAACACAGTGGAGTTGATAGGTCTGCTCCAACCACGATGACAAGAGGAGAAACAGTCCAATGATGGAAGATGCTGAAGATGCATTGCCATGCTACCATTCAGCAGCTGTGCATCACTGAAGGTTACCCAGTAAAAAACCAGAGAGTGTGGGACCTGCATTGCCAACATTTGTCCACCATCCAGATATCATTGCTGACATGCACACATAAGGAACAGTTTGACATTGAATCTGGAACTCAGAATTTTTGGTCATTGAAATTGGAACTCAAACATTTATTGTTCTCATATCTATATTTCTAGTTTGCAGAGGCAAGATATTTTAAAGAAAAGAAATGGGGAAAATAAAAATAGATACAGAGACAAAGAAGCATGGAACAAACTGTCAAACAACAATGGGAAGGCAGGGAAGTTGGGGGAGGTGCTGCAAGAGATCAACTGAAGGAATTGCATGCATAAAAGCATAACCAGAGGCTGAAACCGGTTTCACTCAGTGGATAGAGTGTGGGCCTGCAGACTGAAAGGTTCCAAGTTCAATTCTGGTAAAGGGCATGTAACTGGCTGTGGGCACATCCCCAGTAGGGGGTGTGCAAGAGGCAGCTATCGATGTTTCTCTCTCATCAATGTTTCTGACTTTCTATCCCTCTCCCTTCCTCTCTGTAAAAAATCAATAAAATATACTTAAAAAAAATCATAACCATATGATACAAGACATGGAGGGGCAGATGATGCATGTGCTGGGGGGTAGGGTAAGCTGCAGGGAGGTCAAAGGCGGGGAAAGGAAACATATATACTACTATTTGTAATACTTTAAACATTAAAAGAAAAAGAGAGAAAAAAGAAAGAAAGAAAAAAATAAAGCAAATTTGACTTGCAGATATGATTAAATTAGGGATTTTGAGATTGGGATGATTTTAGATTATTTGTGTGAACTCTAAAGCCAATTTTGAGATCTTTACAAGTGAAAGGAGGAGGCAGGAGGGTCAGAGTCAGATAAAAACTTTTAAGATGCTACACTGCTGGCTTTGAAGATGGGGGAAAGGGCCATGAGCTAAGAAATGTTGGCCATTTCTTGAAGCTAGAAAAATAAATGGGAAAAATTCTCCCCTAGAGCTGCCAGAAGCCCCATTGACACTTTGATTTTAGTCTTCTGTAAACCCTATATTCTATACCACACAAACATTATTGGCTTGGAAAAATCATCTCAGAATTAATTAAAATAATCTCACATCCTAATATAACCCTTGTCCATATTTTAATCTCTCTTTTCAAACTCCATTTAAAACTCATCTCCTTCAGGAGGCCTTCTTCAGTCCTCTCTAATATTTTATTGTATAGTTGCTGTGGTAGGCAAAATAATACCCTGCCTACCCAAATCCCCAGAACCTGTTAATATTTTATGTTACATGGCAAAAGGGAACTAGAGTTGCCTGTGGAAGCAATATTACTGGTTAGCTGATCATTTAAAATAGGGAGAATATCCTGAATTCTTTGAGTGGGTCCAAGGTCATCACAAGAGTCATTAAAGTTGAAGATAAGTTACACAGGGGAAGATGTGACTATGGAAGAAAGGTACAAATGATACAACATTTGTAGATATAAGATGAAGGAAAGGGGCCATGAACCAAAGAATGCTGGCACCCTTAGAAGTTGGGAAAGGCAAGAAAATATATTATTCCTATAGCCTCCATAAAGGGAAGGAACCTTACCACAAGCTTGACCTTATCCTACAAAACTGTAAGATAATAAGTGTCTATTGTGTTAAACTACTAAGTTTGTGATTATTTGTTACAACAGCAATTGGAAATAATGCATTTTCAGTAAGTTTCTCTTTTATAAGTTGGAATTTTTAAATTGGAATAAGTTAGCAGTTTTTAAAGTAATGAATGCAACTAATGATTAAGCATTTTTTCAGTATGCCTAAAAACTTAGTCCTTATTCTCAACCTAAAATCAGGGCCTGTTTCATATATATCCTATTTGATATATGTATAATTTTATTAAATGATTGAAAATAATGGTCAGTATTATATTCACTAGCTTATAGCTCTCACTATTACAATAGTGAGATAGTTTATGGGTGTATCACCAGAAAATAAGAAATACTCTTTGTTTCTCCACCTATTTAGTCATCATCCAGTCTGGCAAACATTTATTTTTTTAACCCCATGTTTTGAAGTGGATTTCAAGAAAGATAAAGTTTAACATTAAGTCATATTAAAAAAATAGTTATGCAACAAAAGTATCAATGATCAGGGCCTGACATTTAATTTTACTGAATATCTAGCCAAAGGCAGCGCTATTATTGGTTTTTCTTCCTAGCAATAGAATTGCTGGCTTTTTCCTTTAAAGTTGAAAAAAATTGCCAGCTGCCTTAAGATTTCCCATCTAGAATAGAAACAATCGGGAAATAATGCATTTCAAACACTTTCCTAAATGGAATCCCCCTTACACATACACATGCACACACACACACTTGCAGAGAAATAGCATCTTCATTTTCCCAACCCTAAGCCAAAATAAAGAAACCTTAGGACATAACCAGGTCTTTGGCCTGCAATTTTTTAGAGACCCAAATTCTCCTTTTTCTGCTAGAGGACAGCACATTGGAAACCAAGTTCACTAAAGCTGCTCTTTCAGGAACATGATATATTCCTAGTACTATTGCATAATTTTTCATAAGTAAAAAAAAATTTTTAAACTCACATTTGTGTAATGTTATTATATAAGTTTCAATTCATACTAACATCAGTAGCTCTTTTGTTGATGAATTTGGTAGTGGAATAAAACATACTTCAAGAAATATAGAATTTTGAATTATTTTTAAGTAATAAAGTCATTTATTGAAGCTAAAGCTTTTCATGTTTTTAGCCTAAAAGTAGTATTCAGTCTGCGCCAAATTGGGTGGTTGAAATTAACATAGAATACTTGTAGTCTTACAAGCTTAAATAACTAGAATACAAAATTCGGGGCTACCGTGAACTATCAGAAGTGAAGAGGGTACCATAAAGGAGACATTCAGAGTGGGACTGTCAAATTCTGTGCATGAGGTCTATGTATGAAAATACACGATAAGACCAACATTGAGCTATCAATATGTCATAATCAACACAAAAGAATTATAAAGCTGCTATTATAGACATATTCCAAGTCATGAAAAATAGGCATATAATAAGTGAAAAGATTGGAAGTATCAGCAGGAAAAATAACTAAATGAAATTTATAGGACTAAAATATTCAAATTCAAATTTGAAAACAATCTCTGATGGAATCAGCAACAGATTAGTGGTGATGGAAGAAAGTATCAGTCAATTTGAAAACGGCAATTTAAATTGTTCAACACAACACAAAAAACTAAGAGGAAAAGAAAAGTTATAAACCCTAATGAGTGTCTTGGCATAGTGTGGGACAATATCAAATGGTTAAATATATACACAACTAGAAGCCTGATTCATGAAGATTTGTGCCAGAATGGGCCTTTCTTTCCCTGGATGCTGGCACCACCTTTGTACTGGCATGGGCCACCTTTCTTCCTTTCCATGCTGTCCAGAGGCCCCGAAGGCTGGATGTGGTATAGAACACCTGCATTGTCACCATGGCAATGACGCAAGCGTCCCACCTTGCCCCCAGCTACTCAGCACCTGCATATGCAAATTAACCTGCCATCTTTGTTGGGTTAATTTGCATACGTACTCCTGATTGGCTGGTGGGAATCTTGAAGGTACAGTCAATTAGCATGCTACTCTTTTATTAGGTAGATTGGAGATTTAGAAGGAGAGAAGAGAGAAATTTGAGGATAAAATATTTGAAAATTCGAATTTCCAAAATTTAGTGAAAGACATAGATTTAAGAATCTCATTAAACTCCAAGCAGAAAATATGCTAAGAAAATTACACCTTAGCCCCACAGACATGACTCAGCGATTGGTCATTGACCTATGAACCAGGAGCTTACAGTTGGATTCCCAGTCAGGACACATGTCATGGTTGCAGGCTCAATACCCAGTCGGGGTCGGGAGGGATGCAGGAGGCAGTTGATCAGTGATTCTCTCTCATCATTGATGTTTCCATCCCTCTCTCCCTCTCTGTTCTTCTATCTGAAATCAATAAAAACATATTTTAAAAAATTATATTCAAAACATCAGGCAGAATGAAGAGCACCCAAAATGGAAAATATGTAGGTAAATATGAAAGAATTATTTCCTTAAAATACATATGATTATCTAAAGCATAACTTCATACAACATTTTATTGTGAGTTTTATAACTTATTTAGATGTAAATCACAAAGCAGTACTTGTCAAACTATAGCCAATGGGTTAAACCCATCTTTAGACATATTTTGGTATAGCTTATGAGGTAAGAATGATTTCTACATTTACATTTTTAAGTGACAAACAATAGAATATTTCATGACAATTACATCAAATTCAAATTTCAGTGTCCACATGTAAAATTTTGTTGGAACACAGTAATACACATCTGTTTACATATTACCTATGGCTTTTGATTAATACTTCACATTATATGCAAAAATTAACAAAGAATGGATCATAGAACCTAAAATGCCAATATAGCCAGAAGTAAACATTATAATATCTTTGTAACTTTGTGGTTCACAAAGATTGGTTAAATAAAGCACAGAAGTAATCATAATAGAAAATAGGCATGAGTTGGAGGAGGGTTGAGGGGTTAATAGAGGGATAAAGACATATGTAATACCTTAATCAATAAAGAAATTAAAAAAATAAAATGGGATCTATCAAAATTTTAAAACTTCCATGTTTCAGTAAGTAATATTAAAAATTAAAAAGGCAAGCTAGAGACTAGAAAAAGGCAAATCATAAACTAGGACATTTGCATGACATATATCTGGCACAAAATGTATATACAGAATATATAAAAGAGCTCTTATAACCCAATGAGATGTATTAGTTTCTTATTATTGCTATAGTAAATATCTACTAATTTAGTGGCATAAAATAATATATATTTACAAGAGGTTCCGTGTATGAAATTCATGCACAGGAGGGGGTGGTCCTCAGCCAGGCTTGCTCCCTTTCACAGTCTGGGAGCCCTCAGGGAATTTCAGACTACATTTTTTAAAAAAATCACACTGTACTTAATGTTCTTACTAACCCCTTCTTTTAAACTCCCCTCACTCTCACATTCTATTTCTTCTTTTTACTTAACTATTTTCCTGGCCTCACCCCATTTTAGCATCCTTCTCTTTCCTGCTTTCTTTCCCTCTCTCCCTTTAAACCTTCAATGGCCCCTCTCCCTTCCTCAGTCCCTCCCTCCTTCCTTCTCTCCCTTCATTCCCCATGTCTGTTTCTTTCTTACTCCTCCCACCTTCCCCCACCATTTGCCTTTCCCTTGTTAGCCTGAACCCTGCCTCCCACCCTCCTTCCCTATTGTTACCCTCTCCCCCCACCATGTTCACTGGTTTCTCTTTTAAACCTTCCCCTTTCCTCTCTGGGACCTACTTCCAGCCCTGCCTGAGAGCGCTTTGATATTAAAGCTTCCATTCAGGGGGCATTAACCCCCAGACCAGGGCCCAGTGCTGGCCAGGCCTTCACCACCCCCTCTTCCCTGGCCTCTCTGCCACCATCCTCCTCAAATTCCATTCCTGTGAAACTCCAACTTCTAGTCAACAAAGTACAGTTAACATGCCACCAAACTAACCCTGGCCAGTCTCTTTGGAGTCCAGCCCTTGGGGACATAAGAGGTACCCTCCTTAGTGCCCAGCTCCACTCCAGCTAAGCTGCGCCTCCCCTCCCAGTGCTAAGCATCTGGCCCAGGGAGGATGGCTGAGGCCCATAGTCCCAACAGCAAAGCAGGAGCATCTCCACCAGGAAGGCCTCGAAACCTTCACCCCTCCATCTCAGGACGCCAACAGCAGCATAGCATCTTCAACTCACACTTCCTGTCTCTCTCTCTGCTTCCCTGTGGCCACATATTCCCTGACTCTGATCCTCCTGACTTTCCATGATAAGTACCCTTATGATTAGATTTGTCTCACGGGAATAATCTAGAACTATCTTTCCATCTTATGATCTTTAATTTGAAAATATATGCAAAGTCTCTTTTCCTGGGAGTCCCTTTTATTGGTATACACATGTTTTGGAAATTAGGATATAGACATCTTGGGAGGCGTGCATTATTCTGTCTCCCATAAATGACAACCAGCCCAATATTTTAAAGGACAATTATTTGAACAGCCACAAATAAAATAAGCACATTAAAAGATGGTAAATCTTTATTCACAAGGAAAATTCAAAAGAAAACCACGATGAATTACCATCATTCACATAGTAGAGTAAAAAATGTTTAGAGTATGAAATTAAACACAAAGTTGTAGTGAGGATGTATTTCAAATGGAACCCTCACACATTGCTGATGGAATGCAAAATGGTTGAGCCATTTTGGAAAACAGTTTACAAATTCTTACTATATGCTTCAGTAATTCTATAGTCACACACCCAAAAAAAGATTTTATATTAATTTTCATAGCTGCTTCTTTATAATAGCCCATACTGGAAGTGGTCAATTGAGGTGTGTTTATATATTTTGATACTCTTTAGCAATAAAATAAACAAACCACCAATAAGTGTAATATTGAATAGTTAGTAGTCTCAAAAATGTTATACTGAATAAAAATATTAGATACAAAAGATCATGTTTGAATATGAAGTTTTAGAAGGAGCAAAGTTATTCTATAGTGATGCAAATCATATCATATGTTACCTATATAGAGGTGGGGACAATTGATTACAAAGGGCTATGGTTGTTTTAGTGTTTACACAAGTGTATATATTTATCAAAATACTAGAGGCCTGGTGCATGAAATTCATGCATGGTGGGGGTTGATTCTCTCAGCCCAGCCTGCACCCTCTCCAATCAGCAGTCAGACATCCCTCTTGCAATCTGAAACTACTGGCTTCTTACCACTCACCTGCCTGCCTGCCTGATCACCCCTAAATCCCTCTGCCGCCACCACCATGGCTTTTTCTGTAAGGAAGTTGGACATCTGGAAGATGGCCGGAAGACTCGGTCTAATTAGCATATTACCCTTTTAGTAGTATATATAGATTATATAGGATAGGCTTGCTTAAATGGGGGGTAAGCCTTTTTCAGCAGAGGGAGATGCTCTTGGCAGACAAAAATACATAATCCCTATATCTGGACTGATCGCCAACCATAAGAACTATACTAGCAAACTGGTGATGAAAAAATTGAACTGCTCTCTTACACCTTACACTGAACAGCTATTGCCCTTAAAACCCCTCCTCATCCCCCACTTTAGGTTCTGCCTTTGCAATTCACCCAGATTAGGTTCAGATTGGTTGGTTTCTATGCCAGTCAATGTCCAAAGCTCTGCCTCCTAGGCAGCCATTGGCAACTTGCACTTCATCCAGATTTGGTTCTTATTGGTCAGTTTCTATGCCAGTCAGCATCTCTGGGCCTATCTCTGTGCCTGATCAAAGAAGCAGGGCTGATCAGCAGCCCCCAAGGAGGCCTAGAGAGAAACAGAGGCAAGGTTGCTGGCAAAACTGGAAGAGAGAGGGGCAAAGGCTGATCAACAGCTGCCATAGAGGCTGGGGATCAGACTCTGCCTCTCTCTGCAGGCCTCTTTCTGGGCATGATCTGCAGCCTCCTCAGCAGTCAGTTCTGGGTTGCTGTACCAGCTCTGGCTTCTGACTTCTAGGGTTTGGTGGAGCCTTAGCCATTATGGACCTTTGGCTCTTTATATATAGATTAGATATAGATATAGATATAGATAGAGATAGAGATAGAGATAGAGATATATAGATAGAGATAGATAAATAGATAGATAGATATAGCTAGATAGATATTAACTGACACAATTAAAATAGACTAATTATTTTGTATTCTACTTATACTTCAATAAAGTTGAAAAACATAATGAAGAAGCAACAAAGAACAAGAAATTAATAAAACTGAAAGTAAAGAATAATTTATTATTTTGGATTTAACTACAATTTACTCAATTTGTATGCAATATTGAATATTTCATAACAATAATGATATTGAGTATGATTCTTGTGCCATGTACATACCATGTGTCAGACATGGTCTAGTGCTAAATATAGAGGGGAGTATAACCCTAACTCTCATGTGTCTGTGGAAAATAATAAAGTATAAACATCTAAATATAACAATTTTAGAGAGCAATAAGCACTATGAAGAAAATGAAATAAGGTTATAAAATAAGGAGGTACAACATTTAATGGTTAACTCTACTGGTTCTGGAGCCATACTGCTTATGTTCAAATCTTGAACTAAATTCCAACTCTGCTACTTAGGCAGATCACCAAAACATTCTCTGCCACAGTTTCTACATCTGTAAAATTAGAATAATAATAGTAGCTTATAAGATGGTTGTAAAATTAAATAAGCAATATTTAATGGTTTACAATAATATCTAGAATATAGTATGCATGAATTTAAAAGTAGTTATTATTATTATTATTATTATTATTATTATTATTTTACACTGTTACTCCTGAGGTGTGATTATGTAAACTGGAGCTATACATGTCTGAGATAAACAAAAATGAATGAAGGAGAGAACCAAGATGGTGGCATAAAATGCCAATACTTGCTGCCTCTCACAACCACATCAAAATTACAACTAAAAGGCAGAACAATTACCGCCCATAACTGTGGGAAAGCTGGCTGAGGTGAAGAAAGCACACTGAGACTGGTAAGAAGTGCAGAGGTGTGGAAAGTTGCTTGCATCCGGATGTGCTGCTCTTTTAATGGGGAGGGAGATACAGTCTCCCACTTGCTCTGAACTACAGTTCTGGATGAGACTCTGGGGCACCCAGACACACATTGGGGGAAACTGGACTTCTGGCATTGAGAAAGGAATGCAAAGGAGGCTTTCTCTCAGAGGTGCTCACAGAAATCATTGTTCCTGCATGGGGGCGCAGGATATGGAGACCCAGGGACCTCTCTGATTCAGGGCTGACTGACAGACATTCAGGGCTGCCTGGCAGACATTCAGGGCTGACTGGCAGATATTGCTATTTGCTCTGCCCTGGTGATTCCCAGAGACCCCGCCCCATCCAATTTACAACCCCACCCAAGCTGTGTGCATCAGCTTTTGCATATGAATGGCCTATCCTTTTACCTAAAACAAACTGCAGCTGGGTCAGAGATCCCCAGAGATTCCAAAAGAAGCCCACTGCCTGGAAGCAGCAGCAGCCACCTTGCTTTGGAGCTGAGCCTCATATGGCATTTTCAAACCCCATACAAAGAGGAGGAATCTACAGATATATATGTAGCTCCTGCTGGGCAGCCCCAGACAGTGGCTGATCTTGCACCTCTGTGGAGATCCAAGAGCCAGTGTACCCAGTGGTCAGTGGAAGACCATATCAGATTACAACTCTTCACATCCATAAGAGACACACTAAAGGGGCAGACTCAGTGAGCACCAAAGCTTCCCGAAAAAAGTCCTGCCCCATAAGGGTATTTCCTACACAATAGATCTTCCAGTATAGAAACAGCTGCTGATCACAGCCAACTGGCCTGGAAGTCAATTCCTCCCAGTGATACCAACAGCAATCAATGGTTAACTACAGTAAGACTGTGCAGACAGCTCACAAAGTGGTGCACCAAGAGTATGCACCTCAGGTGACTGGGAAGCTGAGCCACTGGTCCCTATAGTGCACCTACCACATAAAGTCACTCTATCAACTCAAAGAGACTTAGCATTTACCCAGTACATAGAAAGAAACACAGGGAAGCACCCAAATGCAGAGACAGAGAAACAAGTCACAAATGAAAGAAATGGATGAAAGGACAATACTTGATATAGAGTTCCAAACCATGGTTATAAGGTTACTCAAGAATCTTCTAGAAACCTCTGAGAAATTTAGTGAGATCATCAAAGATATAAAAAAGGACTAAACAGAAATTAAGCGTATACTGACTGAAATAAAGAATAATATACAGAGATTCAACAGCAGGATCCCAAGGACATAGTCAAAGATTTCAAATATGAAGAAGCAAAAAACACCCAACCAGAAAAGCAAAAAGGAAAAATAATCTCAAAATATGAAGATAGTTTAAGGAGCCTCTGGGACAACTTCAAGTGTAACAACTTTGAATTATGGGGGTGCTAGAAGAAGAGAGCATGATATTGAAAACCTATTTGAAGAAATAATGACAGAAAACTTCCCCTACCTGGTGAAAGAAATAGACTTACAAGTCCAGGAAGTACAGAAAACTCCAAAACAAGAAAAATCCAAAGAGGACCACACCAAGACATATCATAATTAAAATGTCAAGGGCAAAAGGCAAAGAGAGAATCTTAAAAGCAGCAAGAGAAAAACAGTTAGTTACCTACAAGGGAGTACCCATACAACTGTCAGCTGATTTCTCAACAGAAACTATGCAGAGCAGAAGGGAGTGGCAAAAAGTATACAAAGTGATGAATAGCAAGAACCTCTATAAGATTACTCTACCCAGCAAAGCTATCATTTCGAACTGAAGGTCAGATAAAGAGCTTCACAGACAAGAAAAAGCTAAAGGAGTTCATCACCAACAAACCAGTATTATATGAAATTCTGAAGGGTATTCTCTAAGAAGAGGAAGAAGAAGAAAAAGGAAAAGATAAAAAATTATGAACAACAATGTGACAACAAATACATATCTATCAACAAGTGAACCTAAAAATGAAATGAATAAAAAACCTGATGAACAGAACAGACTGGTGAATGTAATAGAATCAGGGGTATGGAAAGGAAGCAGACTGACAATTATCTACAGGAAGGGGTTGGGTGGGATGCAGGAAGGAATGGGACAAAGGGCTTATACTTAGGGATGAGGTCAGTGACGGAGGGGGAGGCCTAGAGTGAGGTGGGAACTGGGTGAAGGGGAGCATTGGGGGGGGAGAGGAATATCTATAATAATCGGAATAAACATTTTTTAAATAAAAAAAGTCTTCATAAAAGGGTAAATTTAAGAAATGAAAAGGCAAAGATGGAGAATGTACACCAGTTTGGGGGGAAAAAATGAATGAAGGAAAGGAGTTACATTTCTATCAAAGAGGATGGTGGCCTGCTTTATTTGGATACAATCTTTTCCCTATTTCTTCCACTAAATTACTTCCTTTGTTTATGCTCATTTTTAAGCGTTACTTTTTAGCATTCTTTTTATGACTTATTCTCACTGTGAATTTGAGTTGTAATATTTTATATTTGGTAGTGCTAGCATAAAAATAAATTGAATTGGTTTTTTCCCATTTAAGTCTAAATTTAGATAAACAGTTTTTTCTTGATGTTCCAAATATATGTTAAGCATAAAAACTACATTAGTCTTACATTCATAATTAGTACTTGATTTTTAAAGTAAGTATGACATGGTAAGAAGATATGCTTCTATTTGAATCTTTAAAAAATCACTCCTCTATTTAGTTTTGAAAAAATTAGTCTACATTAAAATATAATAAGCTGAGTATGCTTTGAAAGGAACAAAAGAGCATAATCCTTATGATAACCATTTGATTTTATAGTCTACCAAATCAACGGTTTCAAACCAGTCTCTTGTGAATGTATATAAACAAAATTTTATATTTCAGTAGATAATTTTTCATTTATTTTCCTGAAGTAAAATTAAATGTATAGCTGAAAAGATTATGGAAAATTCATTTAAGCCATAAAACCTAACAAGTTTACATTCATTTAGAAGAATGACCTTAAGAAATTATTGGAATTGTTGAAAATGTAATGCTTTGTTTAATTTGATAATATATTTTATGTTGCTTTTTGCTGCTTTACCATTTTTAAGTAGTGAGATAACAACAGAAAAGGAATTTACTAAATCATCATTATAAACAAAAAGAAGTTTCTGTTTTTATAATCTATTTCAGTCCATTCTATGTTTTCTCAATAGTCTTTCCAAATAATCATGCATTTTGTTAGTGAGTGTAAAATAATGAAGCTTCATTTGCAAACTATTGAAATCAAAGACTCATTAAGCATATGAACTTTAATTTTTCTATGCATGAAGAGGAAGACATTACATTCCAAAGTAACTTGTCCCCTTCTAATCCAACTAATACTATGACCTAAAAATTGAACTAGCATTGCCTGAAGATATAACCCTAGACGTATAGGAAAACGCCAATCTCTAAAATAACCAGTTGCTATAACAAAAATAACTTTTGCAAATTAAAATCAATGCCTTAAACTGCAGCAAGGAATGAATAACTAGTCAATGTAAAAAAATCACAAAAAAGTAGAGTAAGTACCTCTAAAAATATTTGAACAAACATTGAGTTGGTTTTGCAATTTAGCCATATATAAACCAGTTCACATTAAACAGTTCCAAATTATAATTTCAGATATTTATTCTAAATATTACGATATTTTCTTTGTAAATAATGGCAAGAATATCTATAATTACTCACTAGTTCCATCCTAGAGCTTGACATATTGTATTGGTAACATAAATGGGTGCTTAATCAATTCTTATTGATTATTTTCTATCTGGTAATATTTCATTTATTGGGATTTTTATTTGGCAAGGCATGATTCACTCTTCTATGGCTAACATAATGTGAAAGGGCATCATTCAAGCAACTACTAGAACCAGAAAAGTTAGTGCTTGTTTCTGCATTTACAGAACTGTGCTTTTATGTCCCAATAAATTTAATTTTATAATTATGGCAGACTTATATAAAGCTTAGCAGAAGCTATATTTGATAACCACCATGGACAGAAAAAAAGCACCATTGGATTCTGTTACATATGTGTATAATTATGAAAACTAAATTCACAGCTCAAAAAATATTAGCCATGGTTATTGACATGTGTGTATGCAGTGTCAAACAATTAAAAAAAAGATATGTGATTCATAATAGTTTTAAAAGTTTTGTTTATTTAAAAAGTGTTTTATTTCCTAGGTAATCTTGTAATTTAAACAATTTAAACACAATTTTCATAGTCACTTGTAATTCCTCCTATAATAGTTTACCTGTTCAATAGCACTTTTAGTACTTTGCAACACATAAATTCTTATTCACAGTTGCATTCTCCTTTCTTGACATTATCTCTTAATTCTATTAATGAATAATCAATACATAAAACCCTTTCTTGGTAACTTTATTGTTCTAAATTAAATTAAAAGCAGTTCTGGGGGTCTTCTACAGTGTTTAGAAGGGTTCAGGAATCTGGAGAAGGAGCTGCTATAAATTTTTAAAGAGTCTAGAGACAAAACATAATTTTGGAAGGCATTTTGGGGGGCCAGAAGAGCTTGGCTATGGGAACCAAGTTCTTTTGTCTCTCTGGACCCCTTGCTTTTTATTAACACAAATTGTCCTAAGGCAAAGTAGATATACATGAAAAGCAAGGTTTAGTATACAGAATCCATTGTCAGATTTGGGGGACTGCCTATGGCTGTTAAGGTGTTTGGCCAGTAGGAGACAATAACGTGTAGATTGAAATGCCTTCAGCTGTCTGGCAGCAAGCAATCATTTATGAAACTCTTTAGGTGTGGGGAAATGCCCTTAGCCATTTACAGCAGGCAGTCCTGAAGGTTCCATCAATCTTTTGATGAAACTTCTTGCATTTATGACATGCTGGAATTAGCTTCCTACACAGTTGTTTCTGTGTGTTTTTTGTTTGTTTGTTTTGTATTTTTTCCCAAGAAAAAAGAAAAATGCTAATGTGAAGCCCCAAAAAGTGTAACCCAGTTTTAAGTGATTAAAGTGAAAGCTCATAGTTTGGATCAATAAGCTATACATAGTTGTATTTTGCATAAATCAATTAGTACATCTTTAGTGGGTTAATAATTTTATACTTTACTAGAGACCCGCTGCAGGAAGATTCCTATAAGAATAGATCTTCCTGTGGCCTTAGCAAAGCTCTCTCCCTTCTCTGTTGCCTAGTTCCCTTCTCCACTACCTTGCTCTCTTCTTACTCTGCTGCCTGGCTTGCTCCCTTCTCCTCTGCCTCATTCCTGTCTCCTCTGACTCGCTCCAATCTCCTCTGCCTTGCCCCCATCTCCTCTGCCTTGCTCCCTCCCTTCTCCCACTTCCAACTTACTTACTTCTCTGTAGCTCTGCTCCCTTCTGCAGTGCTTGGCTTCTTTCTAGGACACCTTCTCTGTGTGGATATGCAAATTAATCACCATCTTGGTTGGGTTGATTTGCATACTTTCTCTGATTGGCTGGTGGGTGTGGTTGGTGGGCATGGCTGGTGGGTGTAGCGAAGGTACTGTCAATTTGCTTATTACTCTTTTATTAGATAGATTTTCATATCAATAGCAATGTAACCTTTTAGCAAAATTTACAGGTATTATACCAAGTAATTAAAATGAAATTTAAAAGGTAGATTGATAAATTTCCTATTTATGAAATGTAAATTCAAAGACAACCAATGCTGACAAAAATGGGTCTTGATACTTCCTCTTTTTAAAATTTTTTTCTTACTTGAACATGCCATGTGGCTGCAGTTGCAAGTAATCCAGAAAAGAAGTAGATGTCATCAATTTCTTTATTTATATACAATAGAAAATAAAATATACATACATGTTCTGGTTATCAACTATGAATAAATGGTTAAACATTATATCTTTAGCTCTTATCTCTAAACATATGCATTTAACTGACATTTATCACTCTGGATGTTTGAGACACAAAGCTGACTAAGGTTTTCTGAGGTTTGTGCCTCAGAAAGCCTACGATATAGTGGGAACGAAATGCATGCTATTTGGTAAGTACTATCTCTTCCATTTTTAGTTCTCCCACAGGAACTACTTTTAATTTAATTTATTAAAAATAGTTCCTGTGGGAGAACTGAAAATGGAAGAAATAACTGCAGAAAAATCTGAAAAGACTACATGGAGGACATGATATAAACTCAATCTTGAGACAAGTAGGATTTTTTTCTTGGCTAGAGAGAGAAGAAAGGGCATTTTATACAAGTCCAATGACATAAAAATATAAAAGGGAGGGCATATTCAAAGAAGATAATTCTAGCTGGAATTTAATTTGCATGACAGAAAAAGTGAGAGACTGTGAGGAAGGAAATCCTATTTAATAAAGAGGGAATATGCTAGTTGACAATCATGCCCTCACAAAGATGGTGGTGCCCAGAGTCAATAAGGAGGGAATATGCTAATTTACTGCCATGCCCTCAAAGATGGTGGTGCCAACAACTACAAGATGGTGGTGCCCAGACGCTTCAGTCCCCCAGCTTCCCAGGTCTGGCCCGAGATACAGGCAAGCCTCTGATGGTGGCTGCTTATCCAATGCTTGAGGCTCAGGTAAGCCTCAGATGACGGATGCCCAGCTGCCCAGGGCCACCTGAGGCTCAGGTAACCAGGGTCAGCCGAGGCTTGCTCTGCTGGCAGTGGTAGCAACAGAGGTGTGATAGGGGAATCACCTTCTCCTGATCACTGGGTCACCTCCCACTCCTGAAGGCTCCTGGACTGTAAGAGAGGGCAGGTCGGGCTGAAGGACGCCCCCTGCAGTGCATGCATTTTCATGCACTAGGCCTCTAGTCCTATATAATAAAAGAGAAACATGTAAATTTGACTGTACCTTTGCTCCTGATTGGCTATGCTACCAGCCAATCAGGAGCGAAGGCAGTGCCAAGTAGCATGAGCACCTGGGGGTGGAGATTAAATAGCAGTGGTGGCGAGTGCCCAGCCCTCGGGGCCGGGTGGTCACAGGCCACACCCACTAGCCATGCCCACCAACCAAACAGGAACAAATTATGCAAATAAACCCCAAACAAGATGGCTGCCGCCACTGAGAGCAAGAGGGAGGCTTGGGTTTCCCCTGCAACAGAGGAAGCCAAGCTTTCCACCTGCCTTTGCCAGCCAAAGTCTCAATGGTACAAAGTTTCAATTATAAAAGATACATAATCCTAAGGCAGCCACGAAACTGGAGAGAGAAGAGACTAGGTTGCTGGGGCGGTGGAAGAGGCTAAACTTCTGCAGCCCTATTGCCTAGCCCTCCACTCTAGGCTACAAAGTTTCAAACAGAAATGGCTGTTGCCATGGAGTGAGCAGAAGGCTTGGCTATGCTCTAGGCTACAAAGTTTCAATTGTAGAACATAAATTAATTTCAGATCCCAAGGCCTCCCTTTGGGTCCCTGGGGGCATGGACCACCTGCAAACCACCATAAGCCCCTTGACCCAGCTACCCCACACCCTAAGGGAACCTCCACCCTGATCCAGGACACCCTTCAGGGCAAACCAACCAGCCCCCACCCATGCACCAGGCTTCTATCCTATCTGATAAAAGAGTAATACACAGATTGATCATCAGCTCAACATACAAGAGGGCTGACCCCATGTGGTCAAAGATCCTGCCCCCATGTGGGCACAAGATGGCCACCACAAGATGGCCAGCAGAGGAGGGCCATTTGGAGGTTCCAGGCCTGGAAGGGAGGGCAATTGTGGGCCACCAGGCCATCAGGAGAGGGCAGTTGGGAGGGACCAGGCCTGCAAGGGAGGGCAGTTGGGGGCTATCAATCCGGCAGGGTAGGGCAGTTAAAGGTGACCAGGCTGGCAGAGGAGGGAAGTTGGTCACAAACAGGCTGGCAGGGGAACAGTTAGACATCAATCAGGCTGGCAGGGTAGTGGTTAGTGGCTGATCATGCTGGCAGGCAGAAGCAGTTAGGGGCAATCAGGGAGGCAGGCAGGTGAGCAATTTGGAGCCAGCAGTCCTGCATTGTGAGAAGGATGTCTGACTGCCTGTTTAGGCCCGAAGTCAATCGTGCCTAAACGGGCAGTTGGACATCCCTCAAGGGGTCCCAGATTGGAAAGGGTGCAAGCTAGGCTGAGGGACATCCTCCTACCTCCCGTGAACAAATTTCATCCACCAGGCATCTAGTTCTATATAATAAAAGGGCAATATGCAAATTGATCCTAAGTGCAGAACAATCAGCAATGACTGGTTGCTATGAAGTGCACTAACCACCAGGGGGAAGGTGTTCAATGTAGGAGCTGCGCCACCTGGTAGTCAGTGCATTCCCACAGAGGGAGCTCTGCTCAGCCACAAGCTGGGTTGACAGCTTTGAGTGCATCATTGGTGGCAGGAGTTCTCCCACCCCCTCAGCAGTGCTAAGGATGTCAGACTGCAGCTTAGGCCTGCTGCCCATGGAGAGTGGGACTAAGCCGTCAGTTTGACACAGCCCTAGGGCTCCCGGGCTGTTAGAGGGATGTCTGACTGCCAGCTTTGCCTTGATTCCTTGGGGAGTAGGTCTAAGCCAGCTGGTGAACATCTTTGCAGGGGTCCCTGGCTGTGAGAGGGCACAGGCTGGTATGAGGGACTGACTCTCCTGAGTGCATGGATTTTGATGCACCAGGCCTCCAGTAGTGCTATAGACAAGTTGGCCTTGTTCACATTGTGAAGGACTATGTATGCTACACAAAAGAGTTTGGAGTATATACAATAGGCAGTTGGTGGTCATTGCCATGAGAGTTATTAAGCATATAAGTCACAGGATCATAATTGTTTAGAACGATAACTTTGTTATCAGTGTAAAGAATTTCTTGGTGGCATTAGTAACCCTCTATAATTTGTTGTATAGAGCAAGACACATGGTAGGAGATAAAATAAGATTTTTAACAATGGAAATGGAATATGGGTTGAAGCCTCATGATATACATTATAGATAGACTAAAATGCATCAGAGAATAGCTTGGATGTAGGAATTGAAAGAAATAAAGGAGTATAAGACCAAGCCAAAATTTTTAGCTAGGACAACTTAATAAAAGGCTGTAAAGTTTCTAATTATAAAAGGAAGTTAAAGTAGGTTAAGGAAGGGAAGTATAAATGATGATCTTTTAGTGATGGGTAGATTGGAAGTACTTCAGAGACACTTAAAATAGGGTGTTAAAATATAGAACAAGAACTCAGAATGAAATTGGGAAGTGTGGATTTTGCAGTCATAAATTACCTAAAATTTATGTGATTATATGCAATACTTATGGACACAGGTGAGGGTGGGAACTGGGTTGAGGGGAGATTTGGGGAGAAAAAGGGGGGCGTCTGTAACACTCTCAACAATAAACATCCTATCTAATAAAAGAGTAATATGCAAATTGACTGTACTTTCGCTATACCCACAAGCCATGCCCACAAGCCATGCCCACAAGCCAATCAGGAGCAAAGAAACCCAACTAAGATGGCTGTGACCACTAGAGAACAGGTCATCCAGGGCCATGTGGAGGGCGGGAATGGACAGTGCTATCCAGCAGGGGCCACGAGTGTAGCTTCCATGCTCCAGACAAGGCCACGCGGAGGGAGGGAGCAGGCTTTTTCCCGGGCCTTGGGGTGGGCTTGGGCCAGGGCTGGGGCAGGGGCAGGGCGCACCAGCAGATCAGACACATGGCAGGGTGATCTTCTCGGTTCCCAAGGCTGGGCTAGGGCCAGGGCTGGGGCAGAGCCAACCAACTGCAATACAGTGATCAGCTGTATCGCAGGGCTACAGCTGGCTCGGGTCTCCTGGCCAAGGTCCCGTGAACAAGGATGAAAGCCTCTACCAGAGGCTTTTGGCCTTGGACAGGCCAGCGATGAGCCATCATTAGGACATCCCCTGAGGGCTACCTGTATGTGAGAGGGGGCTGGTTGGGCTGAGGGACCTCCCACCCCCAGTGCACGAATTTTGTGCACCAGGCCCCTAGTTTATAAATAAATAAATAAATAAATAAATAAATAAATAAATAAATAAATAGTCTAAAAATGATTACTGTAATTAATGACTACTGAAATCCTTAATTTCCTTGTGAATTTTATGTTTTGGCAAGTTAATATGACAAATGTTTTAGGTATATCTGTTTCTGAGTATATAATTATACTATCTAATAAAATAGTAGTATGCAAATTAACCATCACTCTGCTACATCCACAAGCCACAGCCACTAGCCACACAGGAGCAAGTATGCAAACTAATCCCAACCAAGATGGCTGGAACCATAGAGAGAGCAGGTAGGAGGCTTGGGTTTCCCTGGTTATGGAGGAAGCCAAGCTTTCCACATACCTGGGCCAGCCCAGAGCTCTGCTTAAGGCTACAAAGTTTTAATTACAGAAGAGAAATAAATTCCAACAGAAATGGCTGCAGAAGGTTTGGCTCTGTTCCAGGCTACAAAATTTCAATTGTAAAAGATAAATAAACCCCAGATACCAGGGTTGGGTTGCCAGGGGACCTGGACAGCCTGCAAACCACCACAGGCCCCTCCCCCAGGCCACCACACACCCCAAGGGAATCCCCACCCCGATCTGGGACACTCTTCAGCACAAACCAGCTGCCCCCACCCATGCACCAGGCCTCTATCCTATCTAATAAAAGAGTAATATGCAGATTGACCATCACTCCAACACACAAGAGGGCTACCCCCATGTGGTCAAAGATCCTACCAGCATGTTGACACAAGATGGCCAGCAGGGGAGGGCAGTTGGAAAAGACCAGTCATGCAAGGGAGGGAAGTTGGGGGCGATCAAGCCTGCAGGAGAGGGCAGTTAGGGTTGACCAGGAGGGAAGTTTGGGGCAAACCGGCTGGCAGAGGAGCAGTTAGACATCAATCAGGCTGGCAGGGGATTGGTTAGGTGCCAATCAGGCTGGCAGGGAGAAGCAGTTATGGGCAATCAGGAAGGCACGCAGGGAGGCAGTTGTGAACCAGCAGTTCTGATTATGAGAGGGATCCCAGATTGAAGAGGTGCAGGTTGGGCTGAGGGACACCCCCCCCTACACAAATTTCATGCACCAGGGCTCTAGTAGAACATAATGATACATGTACTACTGGCACTTTCCTGCATTTTTAAATGTTTGTTGAAAAAAAATTTTAATATGTGTTTGTTTTTTATTGAAGGGAGAGTGAGAGAATGATAGAAACATCAATGACAAGAGAGAATCACCAATCAGCTGCCGTCTGCATGCTCCCTACTGGAGATTGAGCCCACAACTGGGGTGTGTGCCCTCACTAGGAATCAAATTATAAACTCCTGGTTCATGGGTTGATGCTCAACTATTGAACCACACTAGCCAGGCAGATTTTTTTAAATCATGAATTGATATTGAATTTTGTCAAATGCTTTTTTGCATCTATTGAAATGATCATATAATTGTATCCTTAATTTTTTAATGTAATGTATGACACTGATTGGTTTGCAAATGTTAAATCATCTTTCATCCTTAGAATAATTCCATTTGATCACGAGGTATGAGCTATTTAATGTATTGTTGAATCAGTTTGCTAATATACTTTGAGGACTTTTGCATCTACGTTCATCAGGGATATAGATTTGTAATTTTCTTTTATTGTAGTGTCCTTGTCTAATTTTGGTATTAAGGTAATATTGACCTCAGAAAATGAATTTGGAAATGTACCCTACTCTTCTATTCTTTGGAAGAATTTGCAAAGTGTTAATTCTATAAATGTTTGATGGAATTCATCTGTGAAGCTATCTGGTCCTGGGCTTTCTGTTAGGATTCAACCTCCTTACTAGTACTTGGTATATTCAGATTTTCTATTTATTAATGATCCAGTCTTTGTAGGTAATAAGAGACTTCAATGCTACAGTTTCATCAATGGATAAATCATTCAGACAAAATCAATATGAAAACATTGAACTTAAACTACACATCAAATAAGATGAATTTAATAGGTAATAAGCATTCTATCCAAAAGCAGCAGAATATATCTTCTTCTCCATCTCATATTTTGAGATATATCATAGGCCACAAAACAAGTCAATAAGTTGAATTTAAAATCATATCAAGCTTCTTTTCCAACAACAATGGTATGAACCCTTTGTATGCCATAAACCTCTATAGACGCAAGCAGCAGACCTTCCCCACATAACAAGCACTCCTATAGCTGCAAACCTCACATATCAACTCTGGTCGCCCAATTTTAAAATCAGAGTTGTTAGTGACATTTTGGACATGTGGCAGTTAACTGGTGAAAATAGTAATGAAATATAAGGGGGGGGGAATCACAAATATGTGGAAATTTAAAAACTTACTACAAAACAATCAATGGGTTAAAGGAAATAAAAAGAGAAATAAAAATTTTATTGAGATAAATGAAAATTAAAATACAAGTTGAAGCAAAAAAAATGGTGCTAATAGGAAAGGTCATTGTGATTAATGCCTACACTAAAAATAAAGAGCTCAAATAAAAAAAAACAACCCTAACTTTCTAGCTCAAAGAACTAGGATAAAAACAAGGACCAAAGTTAGCACAATAAAGAAATAATAAAGATCAGGGCATAGATAAATGAAATAGTGACTAAAAAGACTGCCAATAAATGTGAAACAGGTAAAATAGAGAAAACACAAGGAAATATACCCAATTACCAAAGCAAGTAAATATGAATTACAAACTTGAACAACCAAATGGTGTTACAGACAACTTCTTACAAAAATTAATTGAAAAGTTAATTTCATACTTAAATCAAATTTTTAGAGAAAAAAGAAAAATTAAAATGCTCTGTAGGTTCTTTTATGAAGATAGTATAACCATGTCAACAGAACCGAAAGAGAACTGTGTAACAAAGAAAATGTTCAGGTTAAACATACTAATGAACAGAGAAAGATAATCTTGAGGAATATATTAACAAGTTAAGTCCATTAATGTTTTACAAATAATGTCCAATTTATGTTTTCTAATTGAATAAAAGAATTGTTCAGCATCTAGTTAATAAGCCTGTATTATGTACTTGAAATTTGCTGAAAGAGTAGACTTTAATTGCTCTCACAAAAGAAAAGTCATGACAACTATATTAGCTAATAATATCAATTTGGTTGTGGTAATCATTTTACAACTTAGACATATTTCAAAACATCACATTGTATGCCATCCTAATAAAAGAGTAATATGCAAATTTGACCATACCTTCACTACACCCACCAGCTATGAGCACCAGCCACGCCCACCAGCCAATCAGGAGCAATATGCAAGTTTACATCCAAACAAGATGGCTGCCGCCCATGGCAAGGCAATTGCTGGGTTCCCCCGGGCTTGGACCGAGGCCAGCCAGTGGATTGGCTGCATGGCAGGGTGATCCACTGGGTGGCCAACGCCGAGGGAATAAAGTCTCTTCCAACAGGCTTTTTTCCCTGGGCCTTAGGGCAGGCTTGGGCCGGGGCCAGGGGCAACCCAGCCAGCAATAGCTGGATCGCAGGGTGATCACTGGCTGGGGTTCCCTGGTCAAGGGCCCCTGCCCAAGGATGAAAGCCTGGGCCAGAGGCTTTAGGCCTTGGGCAGGCTGGGGGTGAGTGGTCAGTAAGACATTCCCTGAGAGCTCCCACTATGTGAGATGGGGCAGGTTGGGCTGAGAGACCACCCACCCCCAGTGCATGAATTTCATGCACCGGGCCCCTAGTTGGTACATACAATTTTTAATTGTCAATTATACATTATACATTAGGAAAAAATTCTCAGTATATAATTTAAAAGCAATTTGAGATTAACTATTTGGATAACAAGTCTGATCTTTCTGTAGTGAGTTATGATTTCCATTAATAATATTCTTGAAAATTGGCACTGTTTTCTCTCTTATACTTTTGTCTTTGTGTATTTTCTTCCATTTTTTATAATTTAATTATAAGCTTATAATATAGATATATAATTTTGTGGCCTTTTTTGTAAATTTACATATACCTTTTATGTTGGTGCATAGTCCAATATTGTGGCTAATATTCAGTTCAGTGTATTTGCTATACCTTTGATCATGTCCATATTATGAACATTAGGTACATTTAACTTTTTTGAAAGGAAAGTTTGAAGTTACAGGTGGTGTTATAAATATATTACATGACAATTTAAAAAATTAAAACTCATGAACATCTTTTTATTTTTATTTTAAAATAAATATTTATTGTTAAAAGTATTACAATACTAATAATGTACAAATTATTAGAATTTATAAGAAAATTTAGCAAAGTTGTCCTAAATGTGATTGTATACAAAAGCTATTTGATTTTTTAATTTTAAGATATATTATAAAAATGCAATATTTAAAAAGGTAAAATTTAGCATTATCCTTTTAACTCAAAACAGATTGAGCTCTAGCCATTTTGGCTCAGTGGATAGAGCATGGGCCTGTGAACTACAAGGTCCTGGGTTTGATTCTGGTCAAGAGCACATGCCTAGAATGCAGGCTTGACCCCCAGTAAGGATTGTGCAGGAGGCAGCCAATCAATAGTTCTCTCTTATCATTGATGTTTCTCTCTCTCTATCTCCCTCTCTCCCCTCCTCTCTTCAATCAAATTTTATAAAACCAGCTTGAGACAGATCAGTTAGAAAAATTGGGTAATACATAAGTTTATCTGAGAGCCACTAAAGCATTAAGGACTACAGGAGCTAAGCTTCAGAAGAAGAGAGAAATTTGGAAAGGTGAGCTGAATTCAGCTGCTTTTCCACTGGGAACATTTGCAGAGGCTGAACAGAAGCAGAGGCTGACATTTTGGGCTTAGTTTAGAACAGAGCCACTGATGGAAAAATGAGAGATGTATCTACGACATGATCCATCCATTCCAAACCTACGTGATTATTCCAGAGAAATGTAAATCTACTAGAGGCCTGATGCACGAAGATTTGTGCAAGAATGGTCCTTCCATCCCCTGGCTGTCTGCATTGCCTTAGCTCCCACCCTGAGCCGCCTTTCTGCCTTTGCTCCAGTCTGGAACCATCTTTCCAATTTCCCATGCTGCCTAGAGGACCAGAGCGGCTGCGGTGGTGCAGAACACCTGCAGCACCTGTGCATGCAAATTAACATGCCATATTTGTTGGGTTAATTTGCATACTCACTCCTGATTGGCTGGTGGGGCAAAGATATAATCAATTTGCATCTTTCTCTTTTATTAGTGCAGATGTTCACACAAAAACCTGTACATTAACGTTCATCACACTGTATTTCTAATAGTCCTAAACTGGAAACAAGCCAAATTTCCTTTCACAAGTTAATCATTAAACACATCATGGGATAGCCATACAATAGAATATTATTCATCACTCTTATCAAAATGTATAATTGAATTATGTGCAGTTTATTGTATGAACTTGTAAAGTATGTGTCCCTTCTAATTATTGTATGTAGTTTTCTATATAAATTATCAATGCCAAGATATTCCATTGTATTTTTTTAGATCTTCTATACCTTGTTGATTTTTTTGTCTACCTGCTTTCTTAGTTATTGATAAAGGTATAATATGTTAAACTTTCCCACTAAGATTGTATACTTATCTCTTTCTCTTTATATTTTTCTATTACTGTCAATATCTTCTCAAGTTGTGCTTACATTAAATATTTGTTATATCTTCCTGATAGATGTACTCTTTTTTTCTTCATAACTATTTCTGTTAGCTTAAGTAATTCTTACCTTCTTACTGTCTGTCTATATTGTCTATAATGAGTATAGATTTGTCAGTTTTCTTTCAGTTTGTTTGCATGGTATATCTTTCTCCATTAAATTTTCTCTTCTAGGCAGTATGTAATTTTATCCAATTTGACAATCCTGTAATTTAATTGTTATATTTAGTCTATTTATGATAATATAATTATTAGTTTGGCTTTATATTTACTGTCTTGTTTACTCAATCTTTCATGTGTGTCCTTTTTTAATTCTTGACTAGTTTTTATTGGATTAACCAGGAATATTTTTTAAACATATTTTGTTTATTTTTTACAGAGAGGAAGGGAGAGGGATAGAGAGATAGGAACATCAATGAGAGGGAAGCATCAATCAACTGTCTCCTGCACACTCTCTACTGGGGATGTGCCTGCAACCAAGGTACATGCCCTTGACCGGAATCGAACCTGGGACCCTTGAGTCCACAGGCCAATGCTCTATCCACTGAGTCAAAGTGGCTAGGGCAGGAATATTTTGTTATATCATATATCCTTCTATTACTTTGTTAGTTATAAAGTGTTTTTTTGTACTTTTGTTGTTTTTGCCCTGGAACAGTGGTAGACAAACTTTTGTTAAAGGATTAGAAAGTAAATATTTTATGGTCTAAGGGCCATACAGTAACAACTTGCCAAGATACAGCAAAAGGAGACAGTCAATGAGTGAATAAATGAGTGTGACTCTTAACCAATAAAACTTTACTTAAAAAACTGGTGCCTGGCCCACAGGTGTTCCAACCCCAGCCCTAGACATTAAAACATGCACACTGACTTGTTGAAGTTTAGTATTAATTAAACAACTCTTATCACTTCTCAAACTATACTAGCATCATAGAAAACTTTAAATTCATTTAACAGTCTCATGCTTTATTTACCATCGTTATTTTATATTTTAAGTAGTGGTCTGGTGCACAAAATTTGTGCACGAGGGGGGTGGGGGTGAGGGTTGTCTCTCAGTCTGGCCTGCATCCTCTCCAATCTGAGATCCCTGTGGAATCGGGCCTAAACTGGGACTTGGACAACCCCCTCACAATCCGCTCCTAACCGCTCACCTGCCTGATTGCTTGATTTCCCCTAACCACTCTGCTTGCTAACCACTCTGCAGCTGGTCTCTTCTGCTGGCCTACTCATCCCCAACTGCCCCCCACCATCAGCCTGATCACCCTCAACTTCCCACCCCTCCTGGCCTGATCATTCCCAACTGCCTTCTCCTCCTGGCCTGATCACCCCTAATGGCCTCTGCCTTGGCCCCTCCACCATGGCGATCTGGGACCCCCGTGCGCACACTCCCTTCACAATCTGGGACCCCTGGCGCCCACAGCGAAGTATGGCGGTAGCCAGTCTTTTCCCTCGGCCTCTCGTGGCCCCACCCTTTGCGCATGCACCAGTGATCTGGGACCCCCCATGCTCATGCCCATCATGTTCTCTGACCCCAGGCATCCACAGCAAAGCACTGTGGTGGCCGGCCTTCCCACCATACCTCTGTGTGACCTGGGGAACTGGCACCATGGGCTTGCTGGAACCACCAGAGCAGCGTCCGCTCCCCAGGCCCATGGTGCTCTTTCCCCAGGCCATGCAGAGGTGGTGGGAGAGGCAGGATCCTGCACTGTGTGGCCCCGCCCCCCACTCCTGATTGGCTGGTAGCATAGCCAATCAGGAGCCAAGATACAGTTACATTTGCATGTTACTCTTTTATTAGATAAGATTCTTTATATTTTTAAGTTTTATTTAAAAAACAATTATAGATTTACAAATAAATCTTGCAAAAAAAGGGTACACAGAGGTCCTGTGTGTCCTTTATCCTGCCTGACCCAAATAGAGCACCTGGCATAATTACAGTACAGCTAGGGGCCCAGTGCCTGAACTCGTGCACCTTGAGAGGAACTGTGGGCCACAAGGCTGCAAAAGGCACAGTGGTGGGTCTTGGCCCATACTCTGTGCTCCCATATCACCCCTCCTACTGCAGTCTCTGGTCCCACATGCTGACAGTGCCAATCCTATTCACACCAACTAATAGCGTGGAGTGATTGGGCCTGGCGCCAGCAGTAGGTACAAGCAGGTCTGGCGCCATCAGTAGGTGTGAGTGGTGGCTGCTGCCCCGATCACCCCACAAGAACAGAGGGAGGTGGAGAAGCCCTGAGGGGCAATCAAGGCTGTCAGATGCTGACATCATAACTGCTGATGGCACTGAGCGATCAGGACCTGCACTGGGCACCAGCAGCAGGTGTGAGTGGGGCCAGTGCCAGCAGCAGTTGTAAGCACTGGGCAGGACCGTGATGCTTGAGAGCAAAGAATTATCAGTAACCACCAGAGGCTCTCCCCCATGACAGTGACTAGTGCCCCACCTTGGTCTGATGCCCCTGCTCACCTGCTTCACCACCCCACCATGGCCAATGCCTGCCATGTTCCACACACGCCCCCTGGTAGTTAGCACATGTCATAGTGACTGGTTGTTTAGTTGTTCTGATTGTTCACCTGTTTGCTCTATTTGCATATTAGTCTTTTATTATATAGGATATTAAAATCAAGGAAACAGCATTGGTACCATTCACAGAACTTAAGATTTCATAAAATACACATGCACTAATGTGTACATGTGTATTTTTGTGTACCTTTGTGCAATTTTATCACATGTAAAACTTTGTATAACTACTATAAAAATCAAGATACAGAACTTTTCTAATGCTATAAGATAATCTTGTCCTACCATATATTACCCATACTCCCACACCCCTAACCTAAACCATTATCTCTGGATAAACACTATTCTTTCTTCCATCTCTGTAATATTATTTGTTAAAGGTTATAAAATAGAATCCTTGAGGTTTATTTGAGATGTGACAGGTGTCAGTCATTTGTTTGTGTGTTTTTGTTTTCATTTGTAGGTAGTGACTGATGGTATGGATGTGCAACAGTTTAACTATTTGCTTATTGTAGGGCATTTTGATCATCTCTATTTTTTGGCTCTTATGCATAAAACTTCTATAAGCATTCTCAAACAAGTTTTTGTGTGACATAAGTTTTGATTTTTCTGGGATAACTTCCCAGGAATACAATTGCTGAGTTGTGCGGCAGTTATATGTTTAATGTTTTAAGAAACTGTTGAACAATTTTTCAGAGTGACTATATCATTTTATACTTACATCAGCCATGTATAACCAATGTTTCTGCATCTTTTCCAGCATTTGGTATTGTAGCTTTTTTTTTTTTATTGTGGATGTTATGAGAGGTATATAGTGATATCATTGTGGTTTTAATTTGAATTTCACTAATGGCTAATAATGCTAATATCATGTGATTGCTTGACATATTTATGTCTTTTTCAATAAAATACCTTCAGAAATTTTGCCCATTTTTAATGGAATTATTATTATTATTATTATTAT
Source organism: Antrozous pallidus (assembly GCA_027563665.1). Lineage (NCBI taxonomy): Eukaryota > Metazoa > Chordata > Mammalia > Chiroptera > Vespertilionidae > Antrozous > Antrozous pallidus. Next base: position 76,968,486 of record CM050509.1, read on the forward strand.
TAGTAGTAGTAGTAGTAGTAGTACTAGTAGTAATAATTATTATTATTATTTATTATATAGTATAAGGAAAGCTTGATGTATTCTAGATGAGTCATTTATCATTTGTCACATAGGTGGTTTGCAAATATTTTCTTCTAGTCTCTAACTTGTCTTTTCATACTATAGGCAAGGTATTTCAAAAAAGTTTATATGAAATCCAATCTATTTAAGATCTCTTCATCTTGGCTTAGAACCCCAAAATACTCTATTTTAAAAGTTTTATGTTTTGAAATATTACACTTAAGTTAATTATCTATTTTGAGTTAACTTTTCTATAAGATATGAAGCCTAGTCCAATGTTTATTTTTATATTTTTTTTACCCAAGGATGTTCAACCTCTCTATAACCTTTTGTTGAAAATATTTCTTTCTTTGTTAAATTGCTTCTGCACCACTTAAAAAAAATTAACTGGACCTATTTTATGTGTGGTTGTATTTATGATTTATCTATTCTGTTCCATTGATCTATATGTCTATCTCTCTACCAATATTACAGTCTGAATTACTATAGCTATAGCTAAATCGCATAGACTGATTTTTCTCACTTTATCCATCATTTTCAATATTGAATTAGCTACTCTAGGTTTTTATTTTCTACTAGAGGCTCAGTGTATGAAATCATGTAGGACCCAGAGTTCCTCCCACCACTGCCATGGGACCCATCAATGCACCTCCTGGTGATGGGTCATTATGGCATTTGGTGTTACAGCTACTGGCTTTTTATAATATAGAGGCTTGGTGCATGAAATTCATGCACTCTGGGGTTCACTCAGCTTTGCCTGCACACTTTGCAGTCCAGGAACCCTCAGGGGATGTCCAACTGATGGCTTAGCCAGCAGTCAGACATCCTTAGCGCTGCCACAGAGGCAAGAGAGGCTCCCACCCCAGCTGCTGCACTCGCCAGCTGCGAGCCAGCTCAAGGTTTCTGGCTAAGCAGTGCTCCCCATGCTGTGCACTGACCACCAGGAGGCAGCTCCTGAATTGGGCATCTGCCCCCTGGTGGTCAGTGCACATCATAGCAACCAGTAGGTCTGCTGATCAGTCGATTTGCACATTAGCCTTTTATTATATAGGATATGTATTTTAGAATACTCACGCCTATAACTATAAAAGTATCTGAGGTTTTTAAAAACTATTTTTATTGATTTTTAGTGAGAGATAAAAGGAGAGGGAGAGAAAGAAATAATGATATGAGAGTGAAACATCAGTCTGCTGCCTCCTGTACACTCCCTACTATGTATCAAGCTCACAACCCTGAAATGTGCCCTCACCAAGAATCAAACTGGCAAACATTCCTGTGGTTTGGCCACATATGAATATGGTTTGTTTGTTTATTTAGATCTTCTTTTATTTCTTTTGACAGTATTGTGTAATTTTCAGTAAACAAAACCTGTACGTGTTGGAATTACACCTATAAATTTCTCTTTTAGTGTGTGTGCAATTGTAAATCATAATTTATTTTTTATTTTATGTCCATTTGGTCATTGTTATCATATAAATATATGATTTGTTCTTTAATTTTTTATATTGCATATTGAAACCTTGCTGAACTCACTTATTAGTTAAGGAAATTAATTTAGTAGCTTCTTTAACATTTTCTATGCAGCTACTTATGTTATATGCATATAGAAACAGTTTTACTTTTTCCTTTCCAATTTGTATGCATTTTATGTCCTTTTAGTGCCTTTCTGTGTTAATTTAGGATATCCAGGATCATGCTGAATTAAAATAGTAAGCCTGAACATGCTTGCTTTTTATCCAGATCCTAAGTGAAAACATTTAATATTTCACCACCAAGTATAATGTTAGCTATAGGTTTCTTAAGATATACCAATCAAGTTGATAAAGCTCTTCTGTACTCTCAAATTGTTGTGAGTTTTTATAATAAACATAGAAATTCACGCACATGGGGGTCTCTCAGCCCAGCCTGTGCCCTCTTACAGTCTGGGACTCTTGGGGATGCCCACCTGCTGGCTTAGGCCTTCTCCCTGAGAACAGATGATCTAAAAGAAATAATCATATCCTTGAGTAAGGATTTTTTCAAAAGGTAATGGTTGCATGAATATTCACTGCCAGTGGGGCTGAGGGGTCTAGGCACTGTCATCTTGTGACTGTGGATGCTGCCATGTTGTGAAGGTGTGATGGTCAATTAGCATATTACATCTTTATTATACAGGACTAGTTTCGAATTTTTTCAAAGGCTTTTTCTACATCTGTTAATATAAATATATAACATTTTTCTCTAATCTGCTGTTACAATGGATTTTATTGATTAAATTTCAAATGATGAACTACCCTTGGATATGTAAAATAAATTCCACTTGGATTTGGTAGATTATTTTTTACAAGTGGCTGACATTGGCTAATATGTTACTGAAAACTTTTTGTTTATATTAATGAGAGATATTGATCTGAAGTGTTTTTCCATCTCTTTTGGTTTTGATATCAAAATAATACTGACCTCATAAAATGCTTTAAGCAGTGTTTCATATAAATAAATTTTTTATAAAAGAAGTGTTTCATCTTAGTTGCATTTTGGTAATTTGTGATTTTTAAGAAAGTGGTCCATTTCTTCTAAGTTTTAAAATTTATGTGTGTAGAGTTGTTTTAGTATTCTTTCATAATCCTTCCAATGGTTTCAACATCTGTAGTAACACTTCATACTTCTTTCCTGATATTAGTGATTTGTGTCTTCACTCTATCTTTGTCTGCTTTGCTAAAGAATTGTTCATTTTCTTTTTTAAAGAGCTACATATTTGTTTAAATGACTTTCCCTATTGTTTTCTTATTTTCAATTTCATTGATTTCTGCATTTCTTGACACTATTTCCTCTTTCTGCTTGTTTTGAATTTATTTTACTTCTTTTCTTAGTTTCTTGAAGTAAGAAGTTAGATAATTGATTTGAGGTGTACTTTTATAAATATAAGAATTTAATGTGATAAATATCCTACTGGGCTCTGTTTTTAATTGTGTTTCACATATTTTGATATATTGTATCTTTGTTTTATATAGCTCAATATATATTTTAAGTCCCCTAAGATTTCATTTTGATTCATAGTTTGTTTAAAAATGTATTAATTTCCAAGTGTTTCAAGATTTTTCTGTTATTTTTCTATTATTGATTTGTAGTTTGATTTCATTAAGATCAGAAAACATATTTCAAGTGATTTTGAATTTGTTTAAGCTTAATTGTGACTCAGGATGTGGTCTACCTTGGTGAAAAATCTATAAGTGCTTGAAAAGAAATTCTATTCTGCTGTTACTGGGTTAATTCTATTATATCGATTAGATCATGTTGATTGATGATGCTTTATTTTCTAAATCTTTGCTGTTTCTTTGTCTACTTGTAAAATTTGTTGCAAGTGTAGTTCTGAAGTCATGGGCTATAATTGTGGATTTCTCTATATCTTCTTTTTAGCCCTAATGGTTTTATTTCATTTATACTGAAATTGTGTCGTTTGATACATTCACATTTATAATACTTCTGTCTTCAGATGGATTAATTCTTTTAGTATTACATGTCCTTCTTTATCCCTAGAAATTTACTTGTTCTGCAATCTACTTTTCAAATATTCACATAGTTACTCCTGTTTTTAAAACAACTATCAAGACCGTTTTTTCATCTTTTTATTTTCAAGCTACTTATGCTGTTATGCTTTAAATGAGTTTCCTATGCAGAACAAAGGGTTTTCGTGTATTTTTAAAAAATCTACCCTTCCAATCTTTTGCATTCTATATTTAGGGTGTTTATGTTAAAAATAAATATATTAGGGCTGAGTTCTGATATTTATTATGGGCTTTCTCTTTGTTTTCTTTTTCACATTCTTATTTTCTTTAACTATGGATTAATTGAACATTTTAAAATTTATTTTTACTTAATTTTAAGTAAATTTGTTATTTTTACTTTATCCTTGCCTTAATTTATTTATACTGCCTTTGATTGTATTATTTTGTTAACTTTATTAGTGGCTGCTATAGGTAATTATATATAACTCATCTCATCCTACCAATATTGGCCTTCTTCAACTTAATGCAAAAATATTAAAACATGGCTTCATTCAGTTTCTGTCCTTAACCCACTTTTGCTTGCACCACAACTGCCACCAGGTTTGAGTCTCCGAAATATCTATAGGCTTTTCTTTTTCCCAGGCCTTTGGTCAGATAAAACCCTAGTTTTGTGCTTTGTTTGGTTTTGTCTGTCTGTTGGCCATTCCAACTTGTAAATTTCTGTGGTGCTTAGTCTGAAATAATTCTACACAATAAAGAGATAATATGCACCCTTACAGTGTGATGGTCTTCATGCACTCACACCATCACACTGTAAGGGCTCAGACATTCAACACTGGGTAGATAAATATGGGGACCAGCAAGGCACAAATGAGCTTGCAAAGAGGAATTGGAACCAGCCAGGCTATGGCCTGGGAGAGGGACAAGCCACCCACCCAGTGGTCCATGGTATCAGCAACTGTACCTGCACCTGTGGCCCAGCCTGGGAGAGGGACAGGCTGCATGCCCCACGGTCCATGCATCATCAACTACACCCCCTGCCCACGAGGGAAAAGCCTCCCACCTTGTGGTCCTGGGTGCCAGTGCCTGCTGTTGCAGCCCAGTAGAGGGGCAAGCTGCCTGCCCCATGGGCCAAGATACCTGCAGTTGCAGTCTAGGCAAAGGCACCTGCCAAGAGTCCCCTGTGGCTGTGGCCAGCCCAGGTGAAGCCAGCCCAGGTCCTGGGTATCTATGGCCAGCCAGAGGGAGAGAAGCCCAGGTCCTGGATGCCTGCAACTGGCCAGAGGAGGGAATCCTGGGTCCTGGGTGTCCATAAAGGAACAGGCAGTTAGGGGGGATCAGGCAAGCAGTTAGGGGCCATCAGGCAGGCAGGCAGAGGTGGTTAGAGGTGATCAGGCAGGCAGGCAGGTGAGCAGTTAGGAGCCAGAGTACCCAGATTGCACGAGGCACTCATACATCCCTCAAGGGGTCCCAGATTGGAGAGAGTGCAGGCCAGGCTGAGGGACTCTCCCTGTGCATAAATGCCATGCACCAGGTCTCTATTGGTAGTTAAAAGAAAATCCAGGACCGTGAACTGTGATTATATAGTTTTGCTTATTTTGTAACAATTCATTGCACTGTGTATTTTTGTTTTTTGCACATCTATGTATTTTCTTTCATAATAAAAATGTTAGGGGGGAAGATAATTCACTGCCATGCCATTTCTAAAATTCTTAGATACATAGGTAGTCCACCTTGTTTTCCACCTTTCAAAGTTATTCAATGACTTTCTGTTGAAATATTTCCAGTTTACTTAGTGTAAGAGCTAAAACAAAAAGGCAATGTTGCATTACTCATCCTCAGCTGGAAAGATGTACTTTGAGTGACTCAAAGTTTTTACTATTCTCCACATGAATATATTCACAAATGAGTGAAAAGGGTTGTGAGTATTGATTTTGGAATTACAAATAAATTTAGTATAGGCAAATATTGCAAATATAGAATGTGTGAATATTGAGAATTGACTACATATAATTAGGGTTAGAGTTAAAATTATGTATATTATATATTCATATATATCACATATCTACACTAATAAAATATGCAAATTGACCATGCCTCCATGACATCCATCAGCCAATCATGAGTTAGTATGCAAATTTACCCAACAAATATTGTGGGTTAATTTGCATACACAAGTGCAGAGCAAGGACTGAAGATGACTGAAGACTGAAGACTGAAGATGCTTGGCTTCTCTGCTGCAGCTGGAATGGAGAAGCCTCAAGGATTAGCTACTCTGCTGTGGTTAGAGTGGAGAAGCCAAACCTCACTGTGGCCAAAGTGGAGGAGCCTTGCCTTAAGGCTTGGCTTCCCTGATCTGGCCAGAGCAAAGGCTTGGGTCCCGGGTACTGGAGAAAAACCAGTGCCAGCAGCCGGGGAAGAAAGACTTATTTCACAAATCTTTGTGCAATGTGCCTCTAGTTTATATATATTTAACTTTATAATATATTATAATCAGTATTATTGTTATTATTATTCTAGTCACTATTCATTTATATTAACTCACATATTACCCTACACATTATCCTTTATTTTTTTCTATGTTTCTACATTTTTATTGCAATCATATTCATTCTTGAATAAGTCTATCATTTCTTTAGTAAGATTCTAGTTTTGGTTGTCTTTGTAGTATTTTTATTTTTAATTTTTTCCTTGATATACAATTTTAAGTTATTAGTACATTTTTAGGACTTTAATGTTGTCATTCTATTATCTTCTGATTTCCATTGTGTCTATTGAGAAGTGTTATGTCTCCTTGAAGAAATGTGTTTTATTATTGTTGCTTTTAAATTTTGTCTTCTCAAAAAATATACTTTTATTTATTTCAGAGAGGAAAGAAGAGGGAGAGAGAGATAGAAACATCAATGATGAGAGAGAATCATTGTTCAGCTGCCTCCTGCATGCCCACTAGTGGGGATCCAGACTGGAACCCAGGCATGTTCTCTTGACTGGAATCAAACATGGAACCCTTCAGTCCACAGTCAGATGCTCTATCCACTGAGCCAAACTGGCTAGGGCAAGATTTCTCTTTTTATCATTGATTTTCAACAGGGTTACTATGATGAAACTAGTTCTCTTTCTTTCTTTTGTTAATCCTCACCCAAGGATATTTTTCCATTGATTTTTAGAGAGAATGGAAGAAAGAGGGAAAGACAGAGAGAACCATTGATGTGAGAGAGACACATCGATTGGTTGCCTCTTGCACACACCCAAACCAGGACCAAGGAACCTGCACTAGAGGTAAGTGCCCTTCATCAGAATCAAGCCCGGGACCCTTTAGTCCATGTGTCAACACTCTATCCACTGAGCAATACTGGCTAGGGCAACAGTTTTCTTTTCATTTATCTTCCTTGGTATTGGTAGGGTTTATTGAATCTATGACCTAAAATCTTTAATCCATTGCTTTGTTCAGCTTTATTAAGTTGTAATTGACATATAGCATATCTGAGATTAAATTTAAGATGTACATATGATAAATATATCCCAAAGGAACACCTCCATCACCTCACATATTTACCATTGTTTGTGTGTGATAACATTTAAGATATATTCTCCTAGCAATTTTCAAATGTATAAAAGAACATTCTTCATTATAGTCACTAGGCTATACATTAGATACAAAAAAAATGTATCCTAAAACTGGAAGTTACAAAAAGCAGGATTTCCAGATCTGCCCTTCCAGTGTCATGGTCGCCTCTGATTGGTCAGTGCCAAGAGAGTAAATTAGTCATTGTAGCTGGTCCTAAGGCATGGTGTCACTTGTCTGGTTTTGTTGCTTATCTGGGTCTGGAGTTAAAATACAACTGAAACCTGGATGTCATCTTTTGAGGAAAAGTTCAGGAACTCTATACTGCCTGACCAGTGATATGAAAAATTCAGGTTCCAAATTGCATGACCAATGATATGCTAGGAGAGGATAGGTTATCCTGTGGGCAAGGTTCTTGTTTTCCCAGCTTTTCCACTTGCTAGGCATCCAGGGCTTTTTGCCCTGGTGAGGTTCTGTACCTGCTCATGCTAACACAAACAAACCATTTTATTGATATATTGCAGTAATATGTATTTGCCATGTACTTCAAGTATTTTGCAAATACAAGTATTTTATAATTTTATGGCATTTTCACTTTTAATTGTTTCATTCAGGTCACAGCAAAATTCTAATTATAGCTTTTAGAAGGAAAGTTGACAATTTCCTCCATTTTATGTAATCTATATGCATAACCTATCTAATAAAAGAGTGATATGCAAATTGACTGTACATCCACTGTTGGAATCCTTTTCACGTCCCACATGGTTCAGGGTTCCAGTTCAGGGTTCAGGTTCTGGAGAAGGCTGCACGCAAATGAACAAAGACTCAGAAAAACACAGATTTGGAAAAATGGGGGGCCATGTGGCGGCCTATCTCTAGTGGAAGGACTACCTTTTGCCTTGGCCTTGCCATTCATTCTATTTAGGTTCTGGGAATACACCCATTGCCTTTAGGCAGGAAATAAGCCGATTATCTTGTCAGGAAGGATTTACATGATTATCTGGTGGGGAAGTTGCCCTTGTCACCCTTATTTCAATCAGATAGGTAGTGGTAAGCTCTGACCTTTCAGAGCTTCAAGGTTGACTAAGCCTTTTGGATTTCTTGTCCACACCTTTCAATTGGTGAGGTAATGGCTTGTTCCCGGCAATCCACCACAACCACAACCCACACTCACCAACCAATCAGAGCGAGTATGCATATTAACCCAACCAAGATGGTGCTTATTTTTTGCATATCCAGGAGCAGAAGATGATGTAGAAGGAAGCCATGCATTGCATAAAGGAGCAAAGATGCAGAGAAATAACCAAGTGGGGTGAAAGAGACAGAGGGATGCAGGCATGGTGGGGGAGAAGGGAGGGAGCAAGGCAGAGGAGACTGGAGGGAGCAAGGCAACAGAGAAGGGAGGGACTGAGGCAGCAGAGAAGACAGTGAAGCAGCAGATATGGGAGGGACCTTTGCTCAGGTCACAGGAAGCTCTATTCTTGCAGGAAATCTTCCGGCAACAGGTCTCTAGTATACATATAAAACCCTAATATGCGAATAGACTGAACAGCAGAATAATGGAACAACCAAACAACCAGTTGCTATAACATGCACTGACCACCAGGGAATACACACAACACATGGCTGGCATAGGCAGCAGGCAGCAGAGTGTGAAATATGGTGGGCATCGTGGGTGGCGGGATGGTGGAGCAGGTGAGCAGCGGTGCCAGACCAAGGCCAGCCTCTGGTGGTTACTGAAAATTCTTTGCTTCTATGCATCATGGTCCCACCAGGCACTTGTACTCCCTGCCAGTGTCCGTGCTGGCTGCAATCATTTGACTTGTCATTAGCGGGTGTGAATAGTGGTTGCTGGTCCTGATTGCCCTTCAGAGTTTCTCCACCTCCCCTTGCTCCTGAGGGGTGATTGGGGCAGCAGATGCTGCTCATGCCCACTGATGGCACCAGCCCCAATCTCTCCACACCATCAGTGCATGGGATTGGTGGAGGCTGGTGCAGACTGTTGAAAGACAGAGAACTGGGAGGGGGAGCTGCAGCAGGTGGGGCCAGGTAGGGGTATGGAGGATAGGCTGAGACTTGCCCCTGTGCCCACCACAGCCTCACAGCCCAAGGTTCCTTTCAAGGTGCACAAATTTTTACACTGGGCCCCTAATATATGTATATTAAGTGTCACCATAAGAATACCTGGTAACTAGTTTTAATACAAGCTCTTCTTAGATATGGGTTATTAAACAAACATTGAAGTAATGAACCTAATTGCAGAGTTATAGTGACATACATTTCTTAGGATTTCATATATTATGAATTTATGTTGGTGAAAGTTTTGAAATTAATTTGTTCAACAGGAAGAGATTCTGGTAATGCCAATGCATCTTTCTTCTCAAGCCCCTGCTACCTTTAATTTATATGAAAAACTAAAGAATAAGAAGATTACTATGAAATATTTTGCTTGTGAGGAGCATGCTAGTGAATAGTCAAAAAGCAAAATGTTTTAAGATGAGCTCAAATAAATGAACAAGTGACTAAACTGAAGAAATCAAGTAACAAAGGCTCAACTTCAGTTCCCAGCATATTAAGTCTCTGGTAAGGTTTTAGTTATGTTAAGTGAATGTTAATTAAGACTCATATATGTCTTTTTAGCTTTATATCTCATTCTACTTGTATGATGGAAAAAGGAATGGGATCAAAAGTATTGGATAATCATCCTGAAAACCAAGAAAATGTTTTCTTTTGAAAGTTTTTTTCTCCTACACTCATTTTTTCCATCAAGTATCTAAAATGTTTTCATCAAAAAATTCTGATCATATCATTAAAATCTTAATTCATTCTGCTTTTCATTATACTAATATAAGAATGTATCATCTATGTATTATGTGTACCATATATACTGTTCATATCAATATACACCATTTATCTCTATACAAAATTACATATTCATTCTATTTCTGTTAAAACTATTTCTTGAAATTTAAACCAAATCTTCCCAAAGCAGTTATATTTTTATGACAGAACTATTAGAGGAAAATAAACAATGTCATTGGTGAAAGGAATGTCAAGCTGCTTTTGAATTGACTAAACAGCAACTGATGTCCTCAAGGATTCTAGTGTATTATAACCCTGCTCTGCCAATCTGTTTAGCTACTGACACTTCACCATATGGGGTCAGAGCAGTGATTTCTCAAATAATGTCAAATGACCTAGAAAAGCCTTTAGCATTTGCTTTGTGAACACTTACTGAAGAATTAGGCACAGATGCGGAGGTCTTACCTTATATGCTTGGATTTGTCACCATTAAATTACTGAATGTCACTTCTATACATACTCTGAGCATGGGAAAATCTATGGTACTGAGACTCTAATTTCTGTTGAGGGGCATTTGCAATGTGAGTAACTCCAATTCAGCTTAAACTTTAGAGTTTATAGTGGTACACATGTTTCTTTAAATTTCATGAATTAAGAAAACTTTGAGAGAATTACTAACCAAAGATATGCTAAGAAACACCTTTACTTAAGAGAGAAATCTTAGCCATAAATTTAGCTGTGGAAAAATAGGTAATGAGTTTTATAGGTCTTAGTAGTCGCCTTTGTACATGTTTGCTCAGATAAAATAGTTATTTCACAATGTCATGTGGAAAAACATTGAATGAAAGCAAATGATGCAGAGATTGCCAAAGGGCATGTGCAAGACACCAGGATAAAGAAGTTTCAGAATGTTTACAGGATTGTCAGTGAGAGCAAAGTCAATAGAGACAATGAATAATATTTGACTTTATAGATTTTTAAGTGCAAATTATGAGTGCAATGTACTTGAGTACAGTTATCTAGTTTCATTGAAGAAGAACAGAAGTCATTGCTCTACCTAATACTACATATTATGCTGGAAATAAGCATATTAGAACATAAATAACAAAGGAGATTGCTGCTAACATGAAAGATATTTTTCTTAGGGTCAGAAAAGCCAAGAAAATGTGAATAGCAATTAGCAGATGTGAACTTTAGTTTCATTTAATTAAAATTAATGGTGGGGGAGAAATGAGGGACTCTAAATACACTGGGGGGAGAGGCAAATAATTGAGAAAGTCACAAAGCATGTTTATCTGGCTTTGACTAAGAAGCCATAGACATTTTTTAAAAATATATTTTATTGATTTTTTACAGAGAAGAAGAAAGAGGGATAGAAAGTTAGAAACATCGATGAGAGAGAAACATCAATCAGCTGTCTCCTGCACACCCCCTACTGGGGATGTGCCAGCAACCAAGGTACATGCCTTGACCGGAATCGAACCTGGGGCCTTTCAGTCTGCAGGCCGACCCTCTATCCACTGAGTCAAACCGGTTTCGGCACCATAGACATTTTTTCATCCAGTGTTCCATGTCTGCACTGTTCATTTCCTTTAATTTTTACATGGTTTGCTGATGAATGCATTTTTCCCCTCTTATCATCATCTGTCTCTTAATGATACACAACCACCTGACCTTGGTCTCTCCTCATAATAGACCACCATTACAATAAATGTATCACCTAAAAAAAATGTATTCTTCAGTGAAAGGTGTCTGATGTTCTCCACTTTCATGAATCCTAAAACCTGTTCAGAATATGAGTGTGAAAAAAGAGATTATTTTAAATTATTATACCCAATTCAGAAATTCTGCCAAATTCCTAGTGATGAGTAAACTATCATTTTATTTTCAAATGGCCTGGTGATGTCTTGTTCTACATGATTTTGCATCTAGTGAGCCCACAAAATACATGTGTTCCAGTTAAATACACACTAAATCTCTTCATTCTACTAGTAGTCTGATGAGTAACTAAATATTTTTTTTTTTGGCCTTAGGTTAAGGTCTTACTCTCTTTCACTGATGAAAATATCATCTGTTGAATTCTGATTATGTATTGAATTTTCCCAATGTTTTCCAACTAAGGTTACAATTTTTAATTGAATATTTTAGTTTGAACAAAATAATATTGTAAAACTATCTGTGGTAATCATGATTAATACAAAGACTGTAGAAGCCTAATAAATAGTGCTCTATTCATTTTTAAAATAAATTAATCCTTAAGAATGTATACAACTCTCAATATTACCAAATCCCAGAACCATTGAATGTTGCCTTTTCTAAAGTTAAAGAAATTAACTTTTTTTCTAAGCTTGCCTGACTGTAATTTGCTTAGAATTCTGATTTTTCTTAATGCTTTCTTAAATGAAAGAAAGTGTTTATGCAACAAGCTAAAACATCTTTAAGCTTACAAAAGCTATTTAAGGAGCAAACTACCTTCTGGAAACACTGCCTGGAAAAGGAAATAATAGAAAGCATTATGAGAATGAGAAACCTGTCCTAGTGGAAATTGTTACATGGGAATGGATGATTTGCAGAAGCATAGAACGGAATGAAAAAACTGAACCCATACAGTTTAGATTGAATAATATCCATCAGAAAAGGAAGTTAGTGAAGATAAGAAAAAAAAATCAGACGGTACTTTGCATATACGTATGCTATCTTGCATGTCCTATCTAATAAAACAGTGATATGCAAATTGAGCATACTTCCTCTAAACCCACAAGCCATGCCCACCAGCCAATCAAGAGCAAGTATTTAAATTAACCCAACCAAGATTAATGTGGCCACAGAGAGAGCAGGAGGCTTGGGTTTCCCAGCAATGAAGAAAGCCAAGCTTTCCGCACACCCTGGCAGGCCCAAGCCTCCACTTAAGGCTACAATGCTTCAATTATAGAAGATAAATAAATCCCAACAAAAATGGCAGCAGCCACTGAGCAAGCATGAGGTTTGGCTCCACTAAAGGCTACAAAGTTTCAATTATAAAAGATAAATAAATCCCAGATACCAGAGCCTCCGCTTGGGTTGCTAGTGTGTGTGGCCAGCCTGCAAACCACCACAGGCCCTTCCCCCAGGCTGCCCCATGCCCCAAAAAAACACCCACCCTGAAATGAGACACCCTCAGGGCAAGCTAGCCAGCCTCCACCCATGCACCAGGCATCTATCCCTATCTAATCTAATGAAAGAATAGTATGCAAATTGACCATCACTCCAACACACAAGATGGCTGCCCCCATATGGACACAACATGGCCACCACAAGATGACCAGCAGAGAAGGGCAGCTGGGAGGGGCGAGGTCTTCAAGGGAGGGTAGTTGGGGGCAATCAAGCCTGCAGGGGAGGGCATCCTCTGAATGGTATTTTGAGAAACAGGCAACTACATGCCAACATTTTTATTGTATTTTCTACAATTGCATAGAATGAAAAGAAAATGGGTGAGATGGAATTGTATCCACTTTCACATTCTCATTATTTAATAGTTGAATCATCCCAGGTCTGCTAATAACTAGCTGTATGGCCAAAATCAAGATTTTTAACCTGTCATTTGCTCATCTGTAAAATTGTTTAAAAATAACTATCAGATGCACTGTGAGAATTAAAAGAAACAATTTTTAAAATATATCTCCCATGGTGCTTAGAAATGTTTCTGGTTTTGTTGTTAGTAGTATCAATCCTACTTTTGCTGCTACTATTACTACTCTTATTACTATTACCCAATAATACATCAATTAAAGGTCATTTTAAAGTACTTCAATTTGTCCTAATATAATAATCCATTGATTTCAGGCAAAATTGCTATCAAATTGTAATCTCTGTGTAGTAGGTGTCAATCTAACCCTTGCAGGAACTGATTGTATTCTTTTCTTCTCTATAACAGAGTTTTCTGCCTCTGCAATACTGTCAGCACAGCATGCACAATGACATGGCAGACAAGTAGCAAGTCAAGCAGGGATAAAGAGGGCACATAAGTTAACTGAAACAACAACAACAAATATTCAAAAGCGTTTGTCTTCTTTCCTGATAACAAAACAAAAATGAATTCTGCCTTCAGCTTTGTGATAAAGCCACATGTGGAACCATAAAACTGTGGCTCTTTTCAGTCAAATAAACCTCTTTCATCAGCTTTCTTAGAAACATGCTGGAAACATAAAGACACAATTTACTTCCATGAAGTGACTGAAGGTTTTATTCTCTCATTTTGACAATGACATCAGAATTTCCCAGGTGAACAAACCCTCCTATTAAAACTCACCGTCTTACAGGATCTATGCTTGAAAAAGGGAAAAATGCAAGCATTTTGTCAGCACAAAATGTAAATCAACTTTGGCTAAGTTGAAGCACAAAGAAAGAAATTTTGTGTTTAGGCTTTTATTTTTTTCGCTTTGTAATATTTGCTTTTTTCTATTTGCATTTGTGCAGACACATGGCCAGTGGATTCTAGAGAACTATTTTTCAGACAGCCTAGATGAAAAGTGGTTAATATTTTTAAAAGTTCAACTTCTGCATCTTAATTTCTTAATTTATAAAATGAGATTGTTACAACACTTATCATCTCTAGATAATAAGGCTATTGGGATGATTGAGTTAGTGATGTAATGGGATTTGAGATCCTTGATTTAAAGGTATTGTATAAGGAAAATGATTTGACTATCAAACAGAAAAATTCCAATTTTCTTCTGTGAAATAAACATATTATATAGACCAATTTTCAAAGAAAGGTATAATGGGGATGCTTACCAAATTTCATGTACATGCGTTACACACTGAGATGCATGTAATTGTGTATGCAAAATGGATAATACATATAAAATTGGTCATTTGTGTGTGCAATTACCCATTTCATGTTCACAAATGCTTGTTTGAAAATCGGGCCCTAAAACTCTAACAGTAGAGAAAAAAATCAGCTTGCACACATAGTTTCTGAAACAGAAATTATGGCCTGCCTTGACTGTAAACCTGCTGTCAAGTATTTTTGCTGTCTTCTTTTCAAAATTGAATCAGAATGTATTTCCAGAGTGCAAGACAATAGAGTATCATGAAAAATATTAATTAATTAATTTGTTTATTTATTTGTTTATTTATAATTTTTATCTTTATTGATCAGTTTATTAATTACATTGTTCCCTTTTTTCCCCTATAGCTCCCCTCCACCCGGTACCCATATCACCCTCCACCCTCAAACCCCACCCACTGTCTTCTCACATACTTGCATGATTTCTGTCCAGTCTCTTGCTGCACTTCCCACACCCTTTTCTCCCCAAGAATTGTCAGTCCATTCCCACTCTATATCCATGATTCTGTTATATTAACCAGTTTATCCTGTTCATCAGATTATTAATTCACTTGATTTTTAGATTCATTTGTTGATAGATGTGTATTTGTTGTTCATAATTTACATTTTTATCTTTTTCTTCTTCCTCTTCTTAAAGAATATCTTTCAGCATTTCATATAATATTGGTTTGGTGGTGATGGACTCCTTTAGCTTTTTCTTAGCTGAGAAGCACTTTATCTGACCTTCAATTCTGAATGATAGCTTTGATGGATAGAGTAATCTTGGTTTGAATATTTCTTGCCACTGCCATCTGGCCTGCATTGTTTCTGTTGAGAAATCCACTAACAATCATATGGGTGCACCCTTATAGGTAACTAACAGTTTTTCTCTTGCTGCTTTTAATATTCTCTCTTTGTCTTTTACTCTTGGCATTTTAATTATGATGTGCCTTGGTGTGGTCATGTTAGGGTTCCTATATATTGGGGTTCTGTGCGCTTTTTGGGACTCCTAAGTCAATTTCTTTCACCAGGTGTGGGAAGTTTTCGGTCACTATTTCTTCAAATAGGTTTTCATTATCTTGCTCTCTCTCTTTTTCTTCCACCCCTATAATTGGGATGTTAGTATGCTTGAGGTTGTTCCAGAGGCCCCTTACACTATCTTCAATTTTATGGATTCTTTTGGTTTCTTGCTTTTTCAGTTGAGGGGATTTTACCTCTTTGTATTCCAAATCTTTAACTTGGTTCTTGGGGTGCTCTAGAGTACTTTTAGGTCTTTGTATAATATTTTTTTTATTTCAGTCAGTGTATGCTTAATTTCTGGTTGGTCCTTTTTCATACACTTGAGGGTCTCATTCATATCCTCATAGGTCTCATTCATTTCCTTGTAGGTCTCATTCATTTCTTTGTAGGTGTTCTTCATTTCCTGGCAGGTCTTGTTCAATTCATGGTAGGTTTTGTTCATTTCCTCATAGGTCTTGTTTATTTCCTTATATGTCTCGGCCTTTTCTAGGAGCCTCTTGAGAAGCCATATAACCATGGTTTTGAATTCCACGTCCAGTCGTTTTTTATTTTCCTCCATTTCTTTCACATCTGATTTCTTTCTATGTCTCTGCATGGTGGCTGCTTCCCTGAGTTGGTCAATTAGTTTTGTGTGGTAGATGTCCTACAAGGGAGAGTGGCTTAACCTCCCCAGTTACCTGAGGTGGATATGGGTTGCACAGTCTTGTTGAAGTTAACCTCAGGTTAATCGTTGTTAGCACTTGGAGGGGTTGACTTCCAGGCCAATTGTTTGTGAAGTTCAGCTGTGCTTTGGTTGGATGGGTGGAGTCTCCGGGCCAAGTAGACAGCGTCAGCTCCACGCTATGTGGCCCCAGGGTCTCTAAGAGAGAGCTGCTGCCAAACTTCACCAGCTGCTGGAGAATTCAGACTCTCCCCAAATGAGTCTGCACACCCAACGTCTCACCCAGGGTGGCAAAACAATGCAGTATGACAGTTTCCCGAATGAAAGAGAAAGTCATGAGTGCTCTCTGGGAGGTCAGGCACCTGTGCTGTTCCCAAGCTCATGCACACTCCGCACAAGTTCACCCTCTCCACAAGCCCGCAGACCCCTGCAACACCCGAGCTTTGGCATGCCCTCCCACTGTCCAGTTTTTACCCCGTATGATAGTGGGTTCCCTGGACTTCGCTCAGAGCAGGAGAATAAGTCCAGTGGGACGTCTTTGTCTCCCCCAGTCAAGAAAACTGGCCGGTTTTCAGCCGCCTGCCCTACCCACTGGCGCACACACTCCTCCAAATCTCTTACTCCATGCATATCTTCAACACTGTCCACCGCCACTCCTCCCAGTCACAGTGTCTTCTCTTCACTTTTATTTGTGGAATTTTCACTTAGCCAGCTTTCCGGTGATTCTGGATGGTGTTTGTTCTTTCGTTAAGTTGTAGTTTTGAAATTGCTGTGTATGGCAGCAAGATAGGTGTTTACCTATGCCGCCATCTTGGTTCTCCCATGAAAGATATTTTTAAAAGATAAACATAGAAATGTGTTAGCCAGCTTCTACCAAACATACTAATATATCTTGTGACTCTAGCAGCTAATGATGAAGGCTATGTAATCACTGCTTGGTATAAGAGGCTATTGTATGTAAAGAAAATAGGAATCAAAGAGGAACCAAGATGGCGGCATAGGTAAACACCTATCTTGCTGCTCCACGTAACAATTCCAAAACTACAACCTCAAGACAGAACAAACATCATCCAGAATCACCAGAAAGCTGGCTGAGTGAAAATTCCACAAATAAAAGTAAAGATAGGACACTGTGACTCAGAGGAGCAGCGGAGGGCAGCATTGAAGATACACTCAAAATCATAGGTTTGGAGCCATGCATGCACACCAGCAGAGAGGGTGGGCGGTTGCAAACCTGACCGGTTTTCTTGAATGGGGGAGACAAAGACATCCCACTGCACTGATTCCCCAGTTCCAGGCGAGGTCCAGGGAACCCACACTCATACAGGGTGAAATTGGACAGTGGGAAGGCACTGAAACCCAGGCGCAGCAGAAGTCTGCGAGCTTGTGGAGAGGGCGAACTTGTGGAGAGTACACGTAAACTTGGGAACAGCAGTTTGCGAGTAAACTTGGGAACAGAAGGGCTCGACCGCACAGAGAGGACTTGTGACTTGCTTCCTTGTTTGGGAGATCACCGGACTGCTTTGTTTTACAACCCAGTGCGAGACTTTGGTTGTGCAGACTCATTTGGGGAGAGGCTGAGTTGTCTGTTATTGGGTGGAGATCAGCGACGGCTTTCTCTCAGAGGTGCATGCAGCAATTTGCACCTGGCACAGAGACCCAGGTTCTACATAGGAAGGAGCTGACACTGCCTGCTCAGCCCAGAGACTCCACCCATCCAACCTGAGCACAGCTGACTCTCACAGTCAATTGGCCTGGAGGTCAAACCCTCCTAGTGCTAACAACAATAATCTCGGCTTAACTTCAACAAGACTGTGCAACCTATAAAGGGCTGCAGCAAGAGTATCCACCTCAGGTAACTGGGGAGGCTGAGCCATTGTCCCTTAGAGGACATCTACCACACAAAGCTAATCGACCAACTCAGGAAAGCAGCCACCATGCAGAGACATGGAATGAAATCAGCTGTGAAAGAAATGGAGGGAAGAAAAAACTGGCCATAGAGTTGAAAACCAGAGTTACAAGGTTTTTCAAGAGGCTCCTAGAAAAGGCCGATGAACTTAATGAGACCTACAAGGAAATGAACAAGACCTACGAGGAAATGAATGATACCTACAAGGATATGAAAAAGGATCAACTAGAAATTAAGCATACACTGACTGAAATAAAAATATATATATACAAAGACCTAAAAGCAATCTAGAGGACCGCAGGAACCAAGTCAAAGTTTAGAAATACAAAGAGGCAAAATCCACTCAACCAGAAAAGTAAGAAGCCAAAAGAATCCAAAAAATTGAAGATAGTGTAAGGGCCTCTGGGACAACCTCAAGCATACCAAAATCCGAATTATAGGGGTGCCAGGAAAAGAGAGAGAGCAAGATAATGAAAACCCACTTGAAGAAATAGCGACTGAAAACTTCCCCCATCTGGTGAAAGAAATTTAATTAAAAGCCCAAGAAGTGCACAGAACCCCAAAATATAGGAATCTAAAGAGGACCACACCAAGACACAACATAATTAAAATGCCAAGAGAAAAAGACAAAGAGAGAATATTAAAAGCAGCAAGAGAGAAAGTTAGTTACCTATAAGGCAGCACCCATACGATTGTGAGCGGATTTCTCAACAGAAACGATGCAGGCCAGATGGGAGTGGCAAGACATATTCAAAGTGATGAACAGCAAGAATCTACAACCAAGATTACTCTATCCAGCAAAGCTATCATTCAGAATTGAAGGTCAGATAAAGTGCTTCACAGATAAGAAAAAGCTAAAGGAGTCCATCACCACCAAACCAATATTATATGAAATGCTGAAAGATATTCTTTAAGAAGAGGAAGAAGAAAAAGATAAAAATGTAAATTATGAACAACAAATACACATCTATCAACAAATGAATCTAAAAATCAAGTGAATTAATAATCTGATGAACAGGATAAACTGGTTAATATAACAGAATCATGGATATAGAGTGGGAATGGACTGACAATTCTTGGGGAGAATAGGGTGTGGGAAGTGCAGCAAGAGACTAGACAAAAATCATGCAACTATGGGAGAGGACAGTGGCGGGGAGGTGAGGGCGGAGGGTGGGATGGGTACTGGGTGGAGGGGAGCTATAAGGGGGAAATTGGAGAACAATGTAATTAATAAACTGAACAATAAAGATTAAAAGATTTTTAAAAAGGAAATAGGAATCATGTTTCATAAAAACTACAAAGCATTACATTTTAAGTTCTGCACTTGTCCATGGCATAGGATTACTGAAACCAGCCCGTTAAATATCCATCTATTGAAAGTAGACTTTTTGTTGTTTTTTATTAAACTGGCATTTACACAACTTGAGATTTCTTTAATGTCAACTCCTTTGGAGAAAGAGAGGTGGGGTGATAGGCAGAGTTTGTACCATATATGTAGTGAGCATATTACTTGTTTCAAGAAATTACTAGATTTTATATAAAAATCATTCCACCAATTACAATGAACTTCCAAATATAACTTCCCATTCTCTCTTTCTGAGTCATTTTTAGAGATGATAACCAAGCCTCAACAAGAGTGTCACTTGACTAAGGGAATATGTTTTATTAGCGATGGCTTTCCATAATTCCAATCCAGATTTCATAAACTGAGAATCAGCTTCTTTCCCTTCCTCAGTGCTGGCAACATTCAAACAGTTGTGTAAGCACATAATGAATAAAGGACACTAGCATATTCTTACTCTATGAGAATCATCACAAGTCTCCAATGGATAAAATTACTAAAGCTGCAGGAATATCTTGAAATTAATTAATATTTAGCCTTTAAAAGAAAAAAACAGTTTATCCAAAAAATATATACTTGCCTTTACTTGCTTACGACTTTCTTAAAAGCAGAGATATGGATATGATTTCTATAGGTTCTCCATTCTCAAGTATATTTTGTTCTCAAAAGTCAGAGAGCAGATCTCAAACTACTTTAAATGTAATATTATATGAGACAAAAAATACATGCTCAACCATTGCTTTAATTGTAAGGAGGGAGAAAATGCATACTTCTACCCCTGCAATTTCAACTGTAGTTTAGATGGTTTCTACAGATACAATAAGAAAAATTGTTCTTGAGAAAATAGCAAAAACAAATAGCCCATTTGCATAGCTGGAAGATGTGAATACCATGACTTATGTTCCATTTTCAAGTTTGAGATGCAATTTCATTTGGTGTATGAACAGAACACCAAGTGTATGCAAAATAGTGCACTTAAGATCTATTGAATATTCTCTAATGGCGTTTTAAGCAGAAAAATTTTAATAATCACAATATATTGATGATAGTTTTCTTGATCCAAAATGAAATGTGAATTATAAAGTTGAATGGTTTATATATTATAAATATATTTATAGGAAATTACTATTTAAATAGAAAACTAGCAAATTTTTATGATATCAGTTACAATTAAGAAAATTATATTAACCGTATCTATGTGTGCTGTTAATTGCCAACAAACTTTAAAAATTTTTAGTGTTTTTCTCCAGATTTTTATGTAAACATTTATTAACGAGTATTATAATGATTTTTGATGGTATGTAATACTTTTTAATGTCACTTTTGAAAATTTTCAGCTCTCAAGACAACATCATTTTAAGAAATAAATACTTGTGAAAGAAGAGTTATTCAAATATGGTTCATTTGTCTTTGAATTATATAAGTTCAAATTCTATTTTGGAATAAAGTAATCCATAAATAAAACATTTAAATCATCAGTAAAATATATACATTATGATTGCTATCTTAACTGTAGTTTGGTGAAACATTATTTAAGCTCAATATCAAAGACCGATTTGTAAATATAAATAATATTAATATATATAATACATATACCATAGTTGTCTTATCTTTTAAAATATTGTCATTGAAATAATTGCAAGCTACTAACTTTGTCTCTTTTACAAAAATATGCTCTTTCACAAAGGAAAAAAGTAATTTAAGATAATACTAACTATTGCTGAAGGAAGTAATCAAGTGCACTTGCTAAAACATCCTTTTAGTAATTCTTATTGTTTGTGGAGTTTAAAATAAGAAACTTAGCCTATCAATTTTAAGTCGGAATATGATAACAGTTGAAAAAAATATTTAAAGATGCATTGTAAGATTCTATTGAAATTCAATTCAGGACTTATTGAACTTAATTGCTGAGGACACTACTAATAGGGGCAGGATTGACTTTTATTTCCATGATTTTAGAAAGCAGTCCTCATACCAGAAAGGTTAAAAGGGGGTAGAAAAAACAGTGAAAAACCATTCCTACAACTGGAAAACACAGCTTAAAGTATGTATCTTAATGATGGTTCAGAAACATCTCTTTATACACAAAGTATCACATCATTCTTTTAACAGAAATATAGGAAGCCACAGAAAAACATGACATTAAGAAAATGAAAAAACAGAAGGATTTTACAAGCTTAGTAAATGTTTAGTGTTTTTATAAAACATAACTGGAATTGTTTTGTATAAGTGAGATCACAACAGGCATAAGAAAGAGTGATGGGGTGAAAGGCTATAATTTAGCTCTTATCATCTTTCAAATATGTTTTGTATGGTAGATGTGAGATATTTGGTTTCTATCAATATTTTAAATTCACACATAAGAAAAAGCTAAAGGAGTTCATCAGCACCAAACCAATATTATATGAAATGCTGAAAGATATTCTTTAAGAAGAGGAAGAAGAAAAAGATAAAAATACAAATTATGAACAACAAATACACATCTACCAACAAATGAATCTAAAAATCAAGTGAATTAATAATCTGATGAACAGGATAAACTGGTGAATATAACAGAATCATGGACATAGGGAATGGACTGACAATTCTTGGGGAGAAAAGGGGTGTGGGAAGTGCAGCAAGAGACTGGACAAAAATCATGCAACTATGGGAGAGAACAGTGGTGGGGAGGTGAGGGCGGAGGGTGGGGTGGGTACTGGGTGGAGGGGAGCTATAGGGGAAAAAATGGGGGGAACAATGTAATTAATAAACAGAACAATAAAGATTAAAAAATAAAAAATAATAAGAAAACAAAACAAAATAACAAAAAAATGAAAATATATGGGCCTTTGTCTAGATTGTTAGAGTATTGTTAGTAACAACGATGCAGCCTAAACGGAAGAATTTAAAAGTGCTTCTGTTGCATACCACCAACTCTGGTTTTGGAGCTATGCGTACCGGGCTTTCATCACATCACCATGTGTGCACATGTAATGAAAAAATATATTTTAAGACTACACATTCGCTACACACTAAACTTGCCTTGATCCTCTCAATATCCCCTCTCACTCTCTCTTTCTTGTTCTTTACTTCATGACACATACATTTTCACCACACACACCCAGACACCATCAAAACTGGAGCTAGTATTTCAGGCCCAGTTTTAAGTATACATTCCAAATTTGAACAATTACTATCCCCTAACTCCTTGGGGTTAGCATTTGAGGGAGGAAGGAGAGAATTAGTTATCTGTTGCCATAATAATTCCATATAATAAAGTGGTAATATGCAAATTGATTATCACTCCAACACATAAGATGACTGCCCCCATGTGGTCAAAGATGTCCTCCCCCATGTGGACATAAGATGGCTGGAAGGGGAAGGCAGTTGGGAGGGACCAGGCCCCACAGGAGGGCAGCTGGGAAGAACAAGGCCTGTAGGGGAGAGCAGTGTGAGGTGACTAGGCCTGCAGGGGAGGACAGTTGTGGGGGACCAGGCCTGCAGCGGAGGGCAGTTGGGGAGTAACCAGGCATGCAGGGGAGGGCAGTTGGGAGGAACCAGGCCTTCAGTGGAGGGCAGTTGAGGGGGACCATGCCTGCAAGGGAGGGCAGTTGGGGGTAACTGGTTCAGTAGGGGAGGGCAGTTGGGGGTGACCAGGCTGGAAGGGGAGGGAAGTTCATGCCAGCAGTCCTGGATAGTGAGAGGGCAGTCAGACATCCCTTGACGGGTCACAGATTGGAGAGGGTGCAGGCTGGGGTGAGGGACATACACCCCCATGTACCTATTTCATGCACTGGGCCTCTCGTCTATTTAACAAACCATTCTGAAACTCAATTGCCTAAACGAATAACCCTATCATATTGCTCATAACCATATAATATTGCTCATAAGTCAACATGTTGGCTGGGAAGTTCTCTTGTTGGTTGAGGTTGATGGAGTTCACGCATGGATCTGGAGGACAGCTGGAAAACTTTGCTGATACATTCATAATTAAGACCGCATGTGGAGTCACTGGGATGAAAAGGCTCTTCTCCACATAGTGTCATGTCTTCCACCAGGAAAGCCTATGCTTTTATGAAGAAGGATTCCCCACCCCCCCCAAAAAAAAATAGGTGCATGAAGCCTCTTGAGGCCTAGACTCAGTATAAACCCGTCATGTACTACATTCTATTAGCCAAAGTAACAGGATTTACCCAGAATTAAGGAGTAGAAAAACAGGCTCTTAAATATTGTTGGAAAGAACTGTAAAATCACATTATGAAGGGCACAGATAAAAAATAGTGGAGAATTAGGTCATTTCTGCAATAAATCTACCAAAAGAATCTATATAATAAAAGCCAAAGTGGCCATTAGGATGGAATGGCTGGTCGTTATGATGTGCACTGACCACCATGGGTCAGACGCTCAATGCAGGAACTACCCCCTGGTGGTCAGTATGCTTATACAGAAGGAGCACCATTCAATCAGAAGCCAGGCTTATGGCTGAAAAGCACCACTGTGGCAGAGGCAGAAGCCTCTCCTGACTCTAAGGCACTACCCAGTGGCAGTAGCAGGTGAAGTTAGCTGGTACGGGCGTGAGTGGTATGGCACCCAGCCCTGGTTCAGGCTCCTCCCTGGCCACCTGCCACTTGACACACTGCTACATCCCTGAAGTATCCCAGACTGCAAGAAGGTGCAGGTTGGGCTGAGGGACCCCCTTCCCCAGTGCATGAATTTTTACACCGGGACTCTAGTATTCTAATAAAAGAAGATCCCAAAGGTTCAACTGTCACACAGAATCAGAATCCCCCAATGCAGTGGTTCTCAACCTTTCTAATGCCACGACCCTTTAATACAGTTCCTCATGTTGTGGCGACCCCCAACCATAAAATTATTTTCGTTGCTACTTCATAACTGTAATTTTGCTACTGTTAATGAATTATAATGTAAATACCTGTGTTTTCCTATGATCTAAGGCCACCCTGATAGCAGTTCTCAATCTGTGGGCCATCCTGCTAGCAGTTCTCAACCTATTGGTCACAACCCACAGGTTAAGAGCCACTGCTGTAGAGCCTAAGACCATCAGAAAACACATATATTTATGTTATGATTCATTAACAGTATCAAAATTATAGTTATGAAGTAGCAAATAAAATAATTTTATCGTTGGGGGTCACCACAACATGAAAAACTTTATTAAAGGGTCTTGGCATTAGAAAAGTTGAGAACCACTGCCTCAATACAAGGTCTGAACACCAATGATGTATGCTTTCAAATGGTGAACCAGGGCATATCTGATCCCAGATAGATGCATGACTATATGTCTCAAATCATTTAGTTTCTGCTGTTCAACTCTTCATAGAGGCCTTGCCTATCAAACCTTCATCCTAACTAAAATTGTAGCTCTTCTTTACCGTCTAATGCTTTTCCCAGCCTAGATTTTCTTCCCAGCACTCATCACCACCTGACCTACTGTTTATTTGTTTGATTTTTTTTACTTGTCTACCCTCAACTAGGATGCACATTTCTGAGTCCAGGAATTTTATATCCCTGCACTTAGAACACTGTATGGCATAGTAGATGCATGGCAGAGTAGATGCTCAATAAGTGTGCATTGAATGGATGCCTTAATAGACCAGGGCTATTGAGGTCCCATAGTTACTGCCTCAAGAGCTAAGCATAAAAGTCACAAAGCCTATTGGTAGCTATATTTACTTCTGACTTGGGCAAAAGCATACTATCTAATTATATCTCTGTATCTGACTTCTCTTCAATGAGTCTCATCTACTAATTCTGCTGTGAAAAGATTTGACCCTAAAACATTATGCCACTCAATGTATTCTTTCATGATTCATGTCCACAGCTTAGCCATTAGTGTTACCTAACTTAAATCTATATGGTTCTTAGTATGTCTAAGTAACAATGCTACTTGCTTTAAGAAGATATTATGAAATGGTGAAAAGACTGTTTTGTGAGCATAACGACCTGACTTTAAATCTAATTTCTGCTTTGGTTATGATTTTGGAGGAGTTACATACCTTCTTAAGATTCATTTTTCTTACACCTGTAAGATAATATCTCTAAGCCCATAGTCAGCCTCTTAAAGGAAATCTGGTCCATAGAACTGGATAGCCAATAACAATATTTGTACTAGATGAACTTCCCCACTCATATTAGATTGGCCCAAATTCAGCTTAGATTGAACCCAATTAGCTTCTTTCCCTATCTTCCTCCTTCCTTGAGATTGGAAATGAGAACATATGATCTGTGGAGACTGAGTAACAAAGAACTACTCTAAAGAGCAAGAAAGACAAAGCAGGCCCCAAGAAAAAAATCAGAGGCAAAAAATGGAGGGAAAGTGCTACCTGATTTTCCAATAACTTATAAATTCCTTATTTTAATTATTTATCATGATGTTTCTATTCATGCTTTTGGCCATCATAAAACATTACTGGTTCTAAACAATTAATATCCATTTTCTTCATTAAGCTAGTTAAAATTGGTCTCAGTTATTTACAACCAAAAAGTCCAAAGCAATAAAATTACTTTTGGAGTTGTTGAAAAGATTAAAAGGCCTGAAAAATTCCTACCAAGCTGTACTTAATTTTTATCATTTAAATCTACTGGAACTATGCTTATCCCTAACTTTACTCTGCTTATTGTTCCTACTTATGACCTCAATGACCCTGTTCACTGCCAACTTAGCGAGACTGGACATGGTGTTGTACTAAACTATATCCAGATCTATTGAATAATGGATTTATACATATGTGCCTTGATCATGAATTTTTTAAAGAAATGTATAATTTTTTTGAGCAGATATACTGCAGAGTTAGATCACACCTACTCTCTCATCCTTAGAGATCTTGATCCTATATTTTTAACAGGCAAACTGACTGGAAACTCTAGCTCTGTCATTTGCCAATTTATGTGGACATAGGTCATATACTCAACCCATTTTGCCTCTGTTTCTTCCTTTGTACAATGTGTTTAACAATGGTACTCACTAAATAAATTATTATGAGGCTTCAATGACTTAACAGGCAACAAAAACATTTTAGAATAATTCTTTGTTATTGAACTACTTTGCTCCCAGAATATTTAGTTCTTCTCAACCAACACAAAACCATCAAAAGATTTAAACTAGCCTGTTTCAAATACACTTCATTATTTTTTATAGTATTAACTCAAGTCCACAGACGGATACTAACACATTCATTCTGATTATTTCTGTTATTTATATCCCTATAGTACTTATAGAAATATTCTATTGTTTTGCACTGTCTTATAAATTAAATTCTCATTTTGAATATTCTTACAGAAACATAGCTTCACTTAACTATAACCATAAATTCCTAAAGACAAGAGTTGTTTGCATCTTCACAGGTATTTTTAACTATGTTTTATGTTTGATACACAATATTTTCTCAACATTCACTTATCTTAATTACAATATATGTATATTATTTTGAGAGTATTATATAATTTAAACTTCACTATCATTATGTTAGTGTTATGTCTTAAATCTGTATCAAAAATGAAAGAATAGACCCTGGCTGGTTTTGCTCAGTGGATAGAGTCTCAGCCTGCCAACTGAAGGTTAGCAGGTTCAATTCTGGTCAAGGATAGGTACTTTGGTTGCAGGATAGATCCCCCACCCTGGTCAGGGTGATGTGTCTATCTCACATTAATGTTTCTCTCTCTGTGTCTCTCTCCCTCCCTTCTACCTAACTAAAAGTCAATGGAGAAGTATCCTTGGGTGAGGATTAACCAAAATAAAGTGAAAAAATAGGCTATTTGATATATTTATTTGGATTTTTTGTTTATTTAAAATGTTCTTATATATTGTAAATACCACCTCAGAGATTGTCTTCAGTTTATAAACTTCATTGTGGTATTCTTTTAATTGGACTAAATTTTATTGTAAACAACCAATACTGCAGCACTAGAAACAAAACTCCCTAATGAACAGTCATTGAGCTCATCTGGTATGGCTCAGTTGTTGAGGGTCCACCTATGAACCAGAAGGTCGAGATTTGATTCCCTATCAGGGCAAATGCCCAGGTTGTGGGCTCAATCCCCATTAGGGAGTGTGCAGGAGACAGTCGATCAATGATTCTCTCATCATTAATGTTTCTATCCATCTATTCCTCTCCCTTTCTCTCTCTGAAATCAATTCTATATAATAAAAGCCTAATATGCCAAGTGTCTACTTGTCCGGTCTGCCATTCACCCAATCAAAGCATAATATGCTGATATATGCTAGGACAGTGATCAGGAACCTTTTGAGCTTGGTGTGTCAAAATTCGCCAAAAAACCAAGCATAACTCAGGTGGTGTGTCACTTCTAGAAAAAAACATAATTTTGAGATATTTATAGTTTAAATAACAAAAATGTATAATTGTAATATACAACTGTATTTAATAAACCAAAAAATAATTATTTAACTTACCTGCTTAGTGACTTCTTTGTTCATCTTTCAGTTGGTTTCTTTTGTTGGTCATGATATTATTTAACTTGTGTGGGGTGCCGTGCACTAAGATAAGTGAGGGGGAGGGGGAATTCTTTAACTAACCCACACCTATTAGTGACTTTTTTGTTACGAAATTTCATTGGCTAAACCTTCAATTGAAGGTTGGTATTTCGTAGACTTCAAGCCCAAGCAAGAGCTACTAACTTCATCTGTCAATCTGTTTCTTTTGTTGGTTTTGATATTATTTAACGCTGAGAATAAGGTCTCACAAAAGTATGTAGAGGGGGAAATTGTGAGTAAAGCCATTGCTATATTTTTCAGGGTGCTAGAAGTTTCTGGTAATCAGTTCCAGGCACTCCAAATTTCCTGTTTGTAGTGGCACTCCTCTTAATTCTCCAAGTGGCACCTATCCAGATTCTCAAGCTTTGACCTCAAGTTGACAAACACCTGAGCCCAGATGCTGTCTTGAAATTCTACAAGTTGCATTTCCAAATCATCAATTTGCATCCATTGGAAACTATTTAATTCCAAAGTACTGTAGACTACTACATCAGGATACTTAATTATTTGTATGGTCTGTTCTAGGCTTCTAAATTGATTAAATCTATCACTGAACTGGTCAAATAAGGAGTCTAAAACATACTGGTACTTTATATGCAAGGGCTTCATTTCATTTCGTACAGCTGCACTGGCCTTCTCAAAATACTTTGTTACTCGAGGAAAATACTTATAAGTTTTAGTTTCTACATCTCACTTGAGAATTTTAAGTCTGGTTTCAAAAGCTTTTATGTATCCAAACCTAACATCAATACTTTTTTGCCAAAACCTTGTAACTTTAAGTTCAGTTCATTAATATGAACAGAGAGATCTGTAAAAAATATCAGGGTGTTGACCCACTTATCATCATTGAGCTGAGAAAAGTTTCCCAGATCCTTATCCTCAAGAAATACCTTAATCTCTTCAAAACATTCCACAAAGCGTTCAAGAACTTTGCCTCAGCTCAGCCATCTTACATTATTGTACATCAGCAGTCCACTGTAGGTGGAATCAATCTCCAGTAAAAGTGCAGAAAATTCTCGCTTGTGAAGGGGGCGAGCAGCTATTAAATTAAATCTTTTTGTAACAACTGACATTAAATCCTTTAAGTCAGTGAATACTGCCTTGGCACATAAAACCTCCTGTTGGGTAATACAAAGAAAAGGCACAATCGGATGTCCAATAGCTTCCATAAACATTTTGACAAATCCGACTTTTTTTCCCATCATGTTTGGTGTCCCATCTCTTGTCACTGACACAACTTTAGATATATCAATGCTTAGGTCACAGAATGTTTGTATAACAACCTTACATATTTCATTTTCTGATGTACTTGTTGTCACTGACACTTTGTCAACTCTTCTCTCATTGTGAGACCATCAGAATATCTACCAATAATGGTAAAAAGAGCATGTGATGTGATGCAGGAAACCAGTCATTACCTCACCAATAGAGATGTAATTAGAACAAACAAGAAACCTGGTCAAACCTTAATGGATCTGTTTACTCACTGCTTAGGTGAGACACTAGCTGCCCCTCTTTAGTCTTATGTTAAGTATGAACTATTCACATATTGTTTAGATGACACATTGGTAATTGAAGAAGCTTCCACACTTTTAATCTTATGTTAATTCTTGCTGGTTGATTTCATTGTTGGAATTTCCTGACCTAAAGGACATGGATATATCACTTAGCCCTAATAAAAGGGGATAGAAAAGCCAGAGCATGTGGCATCCGTCCCCTAGAGGTGAACCCCCGCCTGGCCCCCATTATACCCAAAATAAAGGCTTTTCCAGTCTCTCTTCATTTGTGTGCGGCCTTCTCCAGATGCTGAATCCTGACATGGGAACCCTGGACACGCAGGATGTGAAAAGGATTCCCACATCTGGCGCCTGACCTGGGAACATCTGGAGGAAATTATATTTTTTGCCTAGAGAGAAGGAGATGATATTTTGCCTAAAAGAGTGAAGGAGGAAATATACCGAGAAAAGGTGTGGAATTTCGCCATTCACAAAGCCCACGGACTAACTGCATAGCAGTGGTCTGTAAGTAGGGTGGGAACATCTTTCTAAACCAGGTTAACAAGGAAGAATTAGATTATAAAATAATGTGGTTTCTTGTTCAAATTAAAATCTTAGTTTGTATTTGGAATCTAAAAACTGTAAAGAGAACTGAAATTCCACTGCTGAAACTGCCTCTGGTGCAGAGAATTTCAAAGGTAGTAAAAGAGGGCAGGGCTATCTGCTCTACCACAATGAGATTGCTTAAGGTATTTAAAAATTATAAAAGAACTTGCAGGGAAATACAAATTTTGGGCAAATTGGGTATTAGTTATTAATTTAGAAAGCAAAACAGAAGAAGTTTAAGATCTGTCTTTATCTTCTAAGCATGAAAAGAAATTCAGCCAGATCTGTTGCTGATGCTTCCCCAGAAGTAAGCAGAATGTGGGGGAAGGGAGCCACATGGCGATCCAATATGGACGCCACCCTCAGAAGGCCATTACAAAAGGGTCTCATCTTTGCCATGTTTTTTTCCAGTTTTAGTGACTTAAGACTTTTACAAAATCTATAAATGCACCGGGATTTCTGTACACTTGTAAAGGGAAAGGACATTTTTAAAACTAAGACTCGTGCAATTGTCCAAATTGAGGTATTTTAGATAGAGTTTTTTAAAGCTGAACTTAACCTTTTGCTATGTACAGAATAAAAACCTGAGAGTTTTTAACCTAAGGAAGATGGCAGATATGAACCAAGAGAAAACAACTCAAGCTAGTTCCAGGAGCAGACTGGCATTTCAATAATAAAGAGTGGTTTATTAAAATGCTAAGACTAACTTAAGGCCTTTAAGAAAATCAGTAAATTGCGTTACAAAAGAATTTATCCAAAGTAAATGCCTTAAAATAATTGGAATTGGATATGAAAGTCCAAATTTTGTTGAAATATAGATAAATAATGCATTAATTATAAAGATCTAAAAAGTGCAGGTAATTGGCTATGCCCTTTGTTAATGGAGGGAGAAGGGTAGTTGCCCTTCCCCCAGCACAAAGGTAGAACTGGTTTACTGCCAGCAGCCATCTTTAAAGAATGTGGCAATTTACATTAGAAAAAAATCAAAATTGGTTTTCCAAAGCCACTGGCAAATAAAAATTAAAAGTTTAAATTTGCTTCCTCATGAGAAAAACCTAGAGGACAGAATTGAAGGTATTAATTGATAATGTCTTGTATTTTTCTTAGAAATATGAAGTATTATTAATCTAAGAACTGCTAAATGTTTAACTTTCCAGCTTTAGAAATTCAAAGTTCAAATTAAATTGGGAGAAATTGTATAAATGTGGTAATTAAATGCCTAAAGTATAACTCGTTTTTTTTTAAAAAAGGGTTATGTTTTCTCTGGTAATTAGAAATTCAAAATATTTTACTTGATGGTCTAAATTTAAAAAGGAGAATTAATTCTATGATCCAGTTTAAATTTAATTGATATTCTTTAAAAATAATTTAAGCATATAATCTTTAAATCATATATAGATATAAATATAGATATAGATATAGATATAGATATAAATATAGATATAGATATAGATATAGATATAGATATAGATATAGATATAGATATAGATATAGATATAGATATTTGAGCTTTCCAAGTATATTTCAAGACTGTGAGGGTAACTTTTGGACATTTCAAGGGCCCAGAAATGTTGTCAAAAGTTTGTTCTCTCTTAAAAGAAATATTTTTAAATTATACTTGAAATAGCATAGAAAGTTTTATCAAATAAAATTAATCAATATATTTGACTTATACATATATTAAATGTTATTAAAGTTTTGCCTCTAAGAAGAACAAAATAAAGTAACAATATATATTTTACTTATATACATATATTAACTGTTATGGAGTTTGCCTCTCGAAGGGGCAAAATGGAACAACAATATATTTCTTAATTATAGCCAAATTTTTCAACAGCAGTAGAATGTTAAGAAAGACAAAAAGCCCCAAGCTGCCTGCACTTTTAAGTAGGTTGGTTGTGGGACAGTGTGCTTTGTCAAGACCTAAACTAACTTTACTGAAAAAGTTTCTTTGTTTTTTAATTAAAGATACATACTTAAGTTACTTTAAAATTAGCTTTTTAAAATATGATCAAGGTCTCATAAATTAAGTTACATTGAGAAGCCAATGATTTTTGCCCCTCTTGCCCTTTCTGCCAAGAGGGACCCTCTTCTTACTATCCAAATACACACAGCTGAAGCCTGAGCTTTCATTTCAAGCTGTGGCTGAAGCCTCTGGGCAGCTGGCACCATGGATCTGTCTCTCGACCAATGGTGTGAGCTGGGCCCTCTCTGGAGAAGAAACCTGGGTCCCCCGAGATATCTGATCAGTAACGGGACCCCGCCAGCAGGCGAGGGGACCCCAAGGCAGGTGCTGGACGTGGAGGCCACAGAGGCATAGACTACCAAGGAGACAGAACTGAACCTCACATCACCCTGTTTGGCCCCAGAGGATTGCTGATTAGCCAGAGATGGGTAAGATTCCTCAGGGAAGGAACAACATAAGACAGGCACAGTCGCAGAGGGGCCAACAGGAGAGAACTAAAAGGTCAACAGAGGTGGGGCACAGAACCTCATCCACAAACCTTGCAGGGGCTTGAATTCTCAACCCTCCTGAGGGAGGTCTCCTATCCCCACAGCTGCTTCACCTCCCACGCACAACTCAGACCAGGATCCAGGTGGCAGACAGAGACTCAGCCAGCAAGAGCTGCTCTATATCTAAATGCAGTTTATTACCAGGAATGCTGAGGACCCACTAAAAAATGCAAATATGCCTTTCCACTAGTATTTACAGGGAAAACTAAGATTTCTGCTTGAGTATTAAAATTGACAGTAAAATAGTAATCAAGTCTTCAGATTAATTTAAATTGGCCCTGTGAAATAAGTGAATACTCAAGAAAATTTAAGTGTACTGGACAAAAAGCTTTTCCTAAAACATTAACTAAAATATCTATTAGTAGTTCATCTCACTGTAAAATTGCCTAACATCCAAAGAACCTAAAGCAGTCATATTTGTGTGCAAAAATTAAAATTTAAAATTACCAAGACTGCAAGATAAAATTTTCAAAAGCCCCCATTAATAATAAAAAAAGGCGGGCAGTGGGATAATATCATGTAAGGAAAAATATCCTGTAAGTAAAATACATCTGGAAAATTCTTACTCCAGAAAAGTAAATTCCATTTGTAAAACCAACTGCAGGATACCCATGAAAAAACAAACATGGTGTCAAAATAAGCCAAAGGAAAATCATTTAGGCAAAAATAAAAAGAATCCCAAGTCAATTTTGCAGAGAGGATCCCTTTGTTAACTTTTGGTTGAGAATGCGTTTGTGTGTTTTCAGAGAACAACTCCAAGCCCATGTGGGTTCCTGCGACAGTGAGGAACTGACGGGTCTGTTCCAGCCACGAGGAAGGTCCAGAGATGGGGGACGCTGACAACACCTTGCCATGCTAACAGTCGGCAGCTGTGCATGGCTGCAGGCGGCCCAGGACCATACCAGAGAGGATGGATCTTGCATTGCCACTATGTGTCCACCATCTGGATACCATTGCTGACATGTACACATGAAGTACTATTTGACATTGAAACTGGGACTCAGAACAGTTGGACATTGAAACTGAGACTCAAACATTTTTTGTTCTTATACGTTTGTTTTCAGTATGCAGAGGCAAGATATTTTTGAAGAAAATAAACAGGGGGGAGTGATTGTTATTGTCATATAGAGGCAGGGTGGCCTTGAACAGGCTGTCAAGCTACAGGGGGAAGGCTAGGGTGGATGGGAGATGGATGTTGGGGGAGATCAACCGAAGGACTTGTATGCATGCATATGAGCATAACCAATGAATGAAAGACACTGGGGCGGGGATGGGGGTAGGTGGGGACATGTGCTGGGGGATAAGGGAGGCTGGGGGAAGGATATTGGGGGGGGGAAGGAAAACATATGTACTACTATTAAATATAAGTTATATTGTAAATAAAAAAAGAAAAGAAAAAAAAAGAGAAGCCAATGTTTTTATAGGTAACTGAATTTAATTAAAATCTAAAAAACTGATTAGAAGCCACTATTTATTTCCTGCCTGAGTTTTGTGGCAGTTTACATTCTTAATTGCTACATGCAATTGCGGCTTGTGAAATTTGCTTTACTTTTTAAATGAAGATGCTTACTTTAATTACTTAAATAAACTAATTTTTTAAAATTAAAATTAAGGTTGCCAACAAAATAAAAAGCCAATATTTTATAAACAATTGTAATAAAGGCCAAAAACAGCTAGGGAGATTTGATTTTCTGCAATGTTATTTTGACCATCTTTTAAAGAAGGGATTAGACAACCACCATGATAAGCATATGGTCACTGATCGCATGGGGGGCCACCGCCATCTTGGAAATAACAACTACTTTGAATAAGCTAATGTATTTGTAAGCAATTTAAATGAGACTTCTAAGAAAGTTACTGAAGCCTTCCCATGGTCCCTCTGTGGGTGCAAATAAACCTAAGGGAATAACCTTTAAAAAAATAAAATAAAATTCTAGCTTAAAAAAAAAGGAAATTTGAAAGAAATTTGAAATCTCTTTCACTGGTATTTACAGGATAATCTGAGGATTGTTATTAAAATATTAAATCTAATATGTACTAGTGGTCATCATAACCCAAGCAGAAATTAGATCATATTCATGAGTTAATACAAGAACAAACAGAGGCTGGCCACATAGAACCTTCCAATAGCCCTTGGAATTCGCCTATATTTACAATCCCTAAAAAGACGACAGTAAAATGACGATTGTTACATGACCTTAGAGCAGTTAATGCTACTATGCATACCATGGGAACTTTACAACCTTGATTCCCAGCACCTTCACAAATCCCTTTAAATTGATCTCTTATTGTAGTACATCTAAAGATTGTTGTTGTTGTTGTTGTTTTTACCATTTCCTTGGCACCTCAAGATAAACAAAGATTTGCATTTTCACTGCCATCTATTAATAATATAGAACACATGAAAAGATATCAGAGGAAGGTTTTGCCTCAAGGAATGGCCAATAGCCCTACTTTGTGTCAAAAGTATGTGGCTCAAGCTGTCCAGTCTTTAAGAGACAAATACTCCCAATGTTATATTATTCATTATATGGATGACTTGCTTTTAGCAAGCTCATGGGAAGATCCGACTTTGGCTATGTTTTTCCAGTTGCAAGAGGAGCTCCCTAAATGGGGCTTAAGAATTGCTCCAGAAATGGTACAAAAAGAAATGCCTTTTCAATATCTGGGAACCATAATTGAGAACCAATGCATTAGGCCTCAGAAATTGGAGATAAGAAAAGATTGTCTTAAAACTTTGAATGACTTTCAGAAATTATTAGGGGACATTAACTGGTTAAGACTTTATCTGAAGATCTCTACAGGAGAAATGACAAATTTATTTAATTTACTTAGAGGTGACTAATCCTTTCTCTACTCGAACTTTAACAGATGAAGCTAGGAAGGAGTTACTAAGAGTTGAGCAGGCAATCTCCTTAGCCCAAGTAGCACAGGTCCAGCCTGAATTGCCTTTATTGGGACAAATTAACCCCACTGCATATAGTCCCACTGGAGTCATCTTTCAATATAATAATTCTCCTGCCATTATAGAATGGGTTCACCTAGGACATCAATCCTCTAAAACTGCAGTTACATATGTAGAACTAATAACCCAATTAATATTTGAAATTAGAAAATGCTGTAAACAGCTTAGAAGGGAAGAGCCACCATGTCTCTACCTCCCCTTCACTGGGAAGCAATTAGAAATGTTATTTCAGACTGATATGAATTGGCAAATTGCATTAAGTGGATATTTAGGGAAACTTAGCTGTCACCTATTAAAAGATAAATTACTACAATTTTTATATAATATCTCCATCTTTATACCAAAAAATACTAGACAGGAACCTATTCCTGGAGCTTTAACTGTTTTTACTGATGGATCATCTAATGGGAAAGCTGCCTATCATACAATAAATTCAGACCGAGGCTGCATTGCAGGACTTCCAAGAGCCTCTTAATATTGTCTATGATTCCTCTTATGCTGCAAACTTAGTGAATAGAATTGAAGCTGCCCGGTTTAAATGGCTTAGTGACCAAAATTTATTTTTATTATTTAAACAAGTTCAGCAGATTGAACAACAGAGACAGTATCCTTTTTATATCACTCACATCAGCGCTCATAGTGTCCTGCCTGGTCCTTTAACAAAAGGAAATGCACATGCTGATCAATTGGTTGCTTTATTAAAAGAAGTCTCAGAATATCATCAGCTTTTACATCAGCCTGCCAAAATGTTGTCCAAAAAATTTCAATCACTCGACAAAAGGAAAAACAGATTATTAAGGAATGTCCCACTTGCATGTTACATCTACCTCAAGGGCCTAACACAGGAGTCAATACTAGAGGTTTACTAAGAGACCATATCTGGCAAATGGATGTAACGCATTATACTCTTTTTGGATGCCTTGGAGCATTACGTGTCTCTGTAGACACCTTTTCAAAAGTCCTATGGGCCACTGCATCTACAGGAGAAATGGCAAAACAGGTTATTTTTTAAAATATATTTTTATTGATTTTTTTGCAGTATAACTTATAATTAATAGCAGTACATGTTTTCCTTTCCCCCTCCCCCTTATCCTCCCCCCAGTCTCCCCTACCCCGCAGCACATATCCCCACCCTCCACCCACCCCCCCCCAGTGTCTTTCATTCATTGGTTATGCTCATATGCATGCATACAAGTCCTTCAGTTGATCTCCCCCCTCATCCGCCTCCCATCCGCCCAAGCCTTCCCCTGTAGCTTGACAGCCTGTTCAAGGCCACCCTGCCTCTATATCAATCACTCTCCCCTGTTTCTTTTCTTCAAAAATATCTTGCCTCTGCATACTAGAAATAAATGTACAAGAACAAAAAATGTTTCAGTCTCAGTTTTAATGTCCAACTGTTCTGAGTCCCAGTTTCAGTGTCAAATAATTCTTTATGTGTACATGTCAGCAATGGTATCCAGATGGTGGACACATCGTGGCAATGCAAGATCCATCCTCTCTGGTTTGGTCCTGGGCTGCCTGCAGACATACACAGCTGCCTACTGCTAGCATGGCAAGGTGTCGTCAGTGTCCCCCATCTCTGGACCATCCTCGTGACTGGAACAGATCCATCAGTTCCTCACAGTCGCAGGAACCCACATGGTCTTGGAGTTGTTCTCCTGAGGTTTGACATTCTGATGGACTTTTCTCAGTCTCTGGATCCATTCTTGTTCATCAGTCAATGTCATTGATTGTATTCCTCAAATGAGTGAGATCATGTGATATTTGTCTTTCTCTGCCTGGCTCATTTCACTTAGCATAATGCTCTCCAATTCCATCCATGTTGTTACAAATGGTAGGAGCTCCTTCTTTTTTTCCGCAGCATAGTATTCCATTGTGTAAATGTACCATAGTTTTTTAATCCACTAATCTGCTGATGGGCACTTCAGCTGTTTCCAAATCTTAGCTATGGTAAATTGTGCTGCTATGAACATAGGGGTACATATATCCTTTCTAATTCGCCTTTCTAATTTCTTGGGGTATATTCCTAGAAGTGGGATCACTGGGTCGAATGGGAGCTCCATTTTTAGTTTGTTGAGGAAACTCCATACTGTTCTCCACAGTGGCTGCACTAAGACTACAATCCCACCAGCAGTGCACGAAGGTTCCTTTTTCTCCGCATCCTCGCCAGCACTTGTCGTTTGTTGATTTGTTGATGTAAGCCATTCTGACAGGTCTGAGATGGTACCGCATAGTCAAAACAGGTTATTAATAATTGCCTAGCTGCTTTTGCCATCATGGAAGTTCCAAAAAATTATTAAAACTGATAATGGTCCTGCTTATACAAGCTATCAATTCCAGGAATTTTGTAAAAAGTGGAAAATTCAGCACATCTAGGGATACCTTATAATTCCCAAGGACAGGTCATTATTAAATGACAGCATCAAAGGTTAAAATCTCAACTTGAAAAACAAAAAGGAGGGATTGTGGAAAAATCACCTGTGGGTAGGCTGCACCAAGCCTTAATTATTTTAAATTTTTCTTTTTTTAAATCTTTATTGTTCAGTTTATTAATTACATTGTTCCCTTTTTATTCACCCTATAGTTCCCCTCCACCTGGTACCCATCCCACCCTCTGCCCTCAGCCCCCTCCATGGTCCTCTCCCATAGTTGCATGATTTTTGTCCAGACTCTTGCTGCACTTCCCACACCCCCTTTCTCCCCAAGAGTTGTCAGTCCATTCCCTCTCTATGTCCATAATTCTGTTACATTCACCAGTTTATCCTGTTCATCAGATTATTAATTCACTTGATTTTTAGATTCATTTGTTGATAGATGTGTATTTGTTGTTCATAATTTATATTTTTATCTTTATCTTCTTCCTGTTCTTAAAGAATATCTTTCAGCATTTCATATAATATTGGTTTGGTGGTGATGAACTCCTTTAGCTTTTTCTTTTCTGTGAAGCACTTTATCTGATCTTCAATTCTGCATGATAGCTTTGCTGGATAGAGTAATCTTGGTTGTAGATTCTTGCTGTTCATCACCTTGAATAATTCTTGCCACTACCGTCTGGCCTGCATCGTTTCTGTTGAGAAATCCGCTGACAACTGTATGGGTGCTCCCTTATAGGTCACCATCTGTTTTTCTCTTGCTGCTTCTAATATTCTCTCTTTGTCTTTTGCTCTTGGCAATTTAATTATGATGTGCCTTGGTGTGGTCCTCTTAGGGTTCCTATATATTGGGGTTCGGTGCGCTTCTTGGACTCCTAAGTCAATTTCTTTCAGCAGGTGTGGGAAGTTTTTGGTCACTATTTCTTCAATTAGGTTTTCATTGTCTTGCTCTCTCTCTTTTTCTGGCACCCCTATAATTCGAATGTTGGTATGCTTGAGGTTGTCCCAGAGGCCCCTTACACTATCTTCAATTTTTTGGATTCTTTTGTATTCTTGCTTTTTCAGCTGAGTGGGTTTTACCTCTTTGTATTTCACATCTTTAACTTGGTTCTTGGGGTCCTCCAGAGCACTTTTAGGTCTTTGTATAATATTTTTTATTTCAGTCAGTGTTTGCTTAATTTCTGGTTGGTTCTTTTTCATATCATTGAGAGTCTCCTTTATATCCTTGAGGGTCTTATTCATTTCCTTGTAGGACTCATTCATTTCCTTTGGAGTCTTGCTCATTTCCTTATAGGCCTTGACCTTTTGTTGGAGCCTCTTGAAAAACCCTATAACCGTGCTTTTGAATTCCATGTCCAGTTGTTTTTTTCCTCCATTTCTTTCACATCTGATTTCTTTCCATCTCTCTGCATGGTGGCTGCTTCCCTGAGTTGGTCAATTAGATTTGTGTGGTAGACTTCTTACTAGGAACAGTGGCTCAGCCTCCCCAGTTACCTGAGGTGGATATGGGTTGCACAGTCTTGCTGAAGTTAAGCTCAGGTTAATTGTTGTTAGCACTTGGAGGGGTTGACCTCCAGGCCAATTGTCTGTGAAGCTCAGCTGTGCTCAGGTTGGATGGGCGGAGTCTCCAGGCCAAGCAGACAGCATTAGCTCCACCCTGTGCGGCCCCAGGGACCATGAGCCGGTGGCAATGGTCTCCAGCACCTCTGAGAGAGCCGCTGCCAAGCTCCTCCAGCTGCCGGGGAATTCAGACTCTCCCCAAATGACTCTGCACACCCAATGTCTCACCCAGGGTCGTAAAACAAAGCAGACTGACGGTTTTCCGAATGAGCGACAAGTCGCAGAGTGCTCTCTACGCGGTCATGCAGCTGAGCTGTTCATGTGCAAGCTGCCTTCTCCACAAGCTGGGAGAGCCCTGCAGCACCCGAGCTTCGGCGTGCCCTCCCACTGTCCAGTTTTTACCCCATATGATAGTGGGTTCTCTGGACTTCACCCAAAGCTGGAGAATCAGTCCAGTGGGACGTATTTGTCTCCCTGTTCGAGAAAACTGGCCAGTTTTCAGCCGCCCGCCCTCTCCGCTGGCGCATGCTCCAAACCTCTCTCTGAAGGAATCTTTCTAAGCAGTCCGCCGCTGGTCCTCCAAGTCACAGTATCTTATTTTAACTTTTATTTGTGGAATTTTCACTCGGCCAGCTTTCTGGTGATTCTGGAAGGTGTTTGTTCTTTCGTTAAGTTGTAGTATTAAAATTGCTGAGTATGACGGCAAGATAGGTGTTTTACCTATGCCGCCATCTTGGTTCTCTCCTATTTTAAATTTTTCACTTATGAAAATGGAAAGACTCCTATTGAGACCCATTGGCACCACGATATAACAAAAGAAAATGGTTTACTTAAATGGAAGGATCCCAAATCCAGTTTATGGAAGGGACCCTATCCATTATTAACCTTTGGTAGAGGGTATACTTGCATATTTCCAGAGAATTTTTCCAAAGCCATGTGGATCCTTGCTAGAAATATTAAACTGCATCAGGGATCCAAAAGGGAAACTAAGCAGAATTATGAGGACCTTGCACCTGGAGCCACACCATGCAGCTGCAGACAATTAGCTACCTCAGACACAGAGATCAGTGACTCCAAACAATCCACTGAAGATAAAGAGCAGCAGGAGGACAACAAACAGCCCAGAGACCACCCAGATCATGGTAAAGAAGATGATACAGATGCCTGAGAACATCTTTCTGGCCATAAAAGCAGTAATCAACTGTACGGTAATATTACCTGGGGAAAAGTGGGACAGTATTTTGGACTTATGTTCCTGACCCTTCATGGGTAAGAACCCTTATGTGGGTTGATCACCTATATACCAAACACCTTGGTTCATCCAGGAGCAATAGGGGTGGGGCAAGAAAGTATAATTACATAGGTGTCTCCACCTAGCTTCTCTTTTTTATGACACAAATTCAAACCTCTACTCCTTTGTGTGTAAAATTAAAGGCTTCTGCCTTGCATGGACACAAAAGGAGGGTAGGCAAAAGCTATGACACATCTACTATCACCACTTGCTCCTAGGAGAAGTGCAGAAACAAGTAATTAGACTTTGTCTATACAAAAAGAAATTAACAGCCAGTTTGGAAATTTAATTGTCATGGCTTAAAGCAAGAATATCCTTACATTATATTATTCTACAATGTCATTATAATTTTTGATATTTTATAGCAGCATATTGTACAATTATTTCAAACTTACTTATAAACTAAATCTTTGAATGATTGGCAGCAATTTAAAAAGGACATGAAAGGATCTAATCCCTTCCATTGTGTGGAGGGCTTTTTGGATAGGTACTTGAGCATTCTATGTTGGCCTTTTGCCATGAAGGGATCCTCTTCTCACAATCTAATTGCCCACAGCTGTTGCCTGAGTTTTCTGTACATGCTGAGGTTGAAGTCTTGTGGTGGCTGGTACCATGGATTTGTCTCTTGCCCAATGATGTGAACTGGGCCTTCCCTGGAGAAAAAACCCAGGTTCCCCAAGATATATGATCAAGTGCCGGGGCCTGCCAGCAGGCAAGGGGATCCCAAAGCAGGCACTGGGCTTGGAGGCCACAGGAGCAAAGACTACCAAGGACACAGAAATGAACCTCACATCACCCTGCTTGCCCCTGAGGATGGCTGGATAGCCAGAGACTGGTAAGATTCCTCATGGAAGGGACAACCTAAGACCGGCACAGTCACAGAGGGGCCATCAGAAGAGAACATGGGGGTCAACAGAGGTGGGGCATAGAACCTCACCCCCCCCCGACATTTCAGGGACTTGAACACTTGCCCCTTCTGATGGAGGTCTCCTGCCCCATGGCTGCTTCACTTCCTGCACCCAGCCCAGGTCGGGACCCAGGTAACAGACAGAGTCTTGGCCCAGCCCAGATTGGGACCAAGGCAACAAAAAGAAACTTGGCTAACAGCAGCTACCCTATATCTAGCACCAGGGATGCTTAGGGCCTACTCAAGAATGCAAATAATCCTTTCCATTAATATTTACAGGGGTAAACTAAGATTGTTGTTAGAGTATTAAATTTGACAGTAAAATAGCAGTCATGTTTTTCAGATGAATTTAATTTGGCTAAAGGAAATAAGTGAAAATTCTAGGAAATTTAATTGTGCTGGATAAAAAGCAGTTCTTAAAGTATTAACTAAAATTTCTATTGGTAGTTCATCTCATGGTAAGATTGCTTAACATGTGATAAACCTATTATGCTAAAAATTATAAATTTAAAGTTATCAAAACTGCATTATAAAGTTTCCAAAAGCCTCCATTAATTCACAAAAAAGGGGGATAGTGGAGCAATATCATGTAAGAAAAAATTATTCCTATAAGTACATTAAATTTTTTTTTAGTTTAAAAATTATTTTTATTTGTAAACCTAACAATGAGACACCCATGAAAAACACACATGATGTTTAAGTAAGGCAAAGGAAAGTCATTTGGGGAAAAAAATAAATAGGATCCCAAGTCAAAAGTTTCCTTTTTGGTCGAGACTATGTTTGTGTATTTTAAGAAAACAACTTCAAGACCATGTGGATTCCTGAAACAGAGAGGAATTGACATGTCTGCTCCAACCATGAAGACAGGAGGAGAAACAGTCCAGAGAGGGTCGGACCTGCATTGAAAACATTTGTCCACCATCCAAATACCATTGTGGACATGTAAACATAAGGAACTGTTGAATATCGATATTGGGACTTACAACTGTTGAACATTGATATTGGGACTTAAAACTGTTGGACGTTGAAACTAGGACTCTGATCTACAGATGCCATAATTTTTAAAAGTGGAAGGATGGGGGAAGATGCAGGAAACCAGTCATTACCTCACCAATAGAGATGTAATTAGAACAAACAAGAAACCTGGTCAAATCTTAATGGATCTGTTTACTCACTGCTTAGGTGAGACATTGGTAGCTAAAGCAGATGCCCTCTTTAGTCTTATGTTAAGTGTGGACTATTTACTCACTGCTTAGGTGAGACATTAGCTGCCCCTCTTAATCTTATGTTAATTATGAACTATTCACATATTGTTTAGATGACACATTGGTAATTGAAGAAGCATCCATGCTTTTAATCTTATGTTAATTCTTGCTGGTTGATTTCGTTGTTGGAATTTCCTGACCTAAAGGACATGGATGTATCACTTAGCCCTAATAAAAGGGGATAGAAAAGCCATAGAATGTGGTGTCCTCCCCCTAGAGATGTACCCCCACCTGGGCCCCATTATTCCCAAAATTGATGCTTTTCCAGTCTCTCTTCATTTGTGTGCAGCCTTCTCCAGATGCTGAACTCTGACATGGGAACCCTGGACATGCAGGACGTGAAAAGGATTTCCACAATGTGACATCAGTAGTTTCATCAAGTGAGATAGAAAAATATTTACAATTACTTATGTCTCTCTTTAATTGATGTTGTATGTTTGTGTTCAGTCTCATTATTCGGTCTTTTATGATATTTCTACTGAGTGGTAACTCAGATATTCACTTAATAATTGCATCTTTATTCTGCATATCGTGAAATAGAACTAGTACACATCTTAGGAGAGTTTCTTTAATAAATTCTCCCTCACTGAATGCTTTTCCATGCTGAGCTATGGAGTGAGCAATGCTCAAACTTGCAGATGTTAAATTTGTAGAGCCTTTTATAAATTTAAGGTGGAATTAGATTAGTTCTTATGAAGGTATAACTGTCTGGAAATGTATTCCTTTCTTTGATCCTCACTTTTTTTCAAGAGCTGGTAATGATTAGTTTCAAAATGTCTATTTATACTCCACATTCTGCTTACTACCATTTCAGTACATAGAACACAAAATGATATGCCTTTTTTTTCTATAATCCATACATCTCGGTCCATGTCTCTTGAAAGGGTCAGCTTCTGCTACTACCACTTCCTCTACTTAACCTTTTTTTGGGGGGGTTCTCCATCAGGGGGACAGTGACAGAAGATAGAATTATAGATAGCCTGTTAGGCCTGCAGGCCATTAGGGGTTAACTAGCCTAACTGACCTGTGACAAGATGGTACATGTAACTGTTTTTTGGAAAGGACAGGGTTAATAAGAATAAATAGGGGTTAATAAAGATGCACAACAGTAATAGTGATGAAATGGATTCTGCACTATGCTGCAAAATGACATTCCTTATATAAATTAAGATGGTTGCTGCTATTTCGAATGGCAGAAAACAGCACCCATAGCACAGGCCCTCGCCTCTTCCAGCCTCCCCCTCACTTATCTCAGTAATGATGGTCAATTAGAAATCCACGACATCCCAGAACAGTAGATTGGATGATGGTTGTTGTGGTTATGTGGATGCTGGTAATGGCAATCACAGTGCCCCCAGAGACGTGTCCCCTGTGGCATTGTGCTGCTCCCTGCTCTACCGGCCAGAAGTGAGGTCAAAGATCCTCTAACGGCCTAACCAGAAGTCCCAGAACTAGATGCTCTGTGCCGGAGTTCTGTTGTTTTGGCCTACAGACCACCGGCACAGAGTGTCTACACTACAGCAAATGTTTCATCCTTGGCTACTGTACCTAGCCGTGCAGTAGCCAAGGATGAAATGTGCTTCTCGGCATGCAGCCCCATACTTCTCTGTATGCAACTGCATGCACCAGTGTGTTATTGAAAATGGCTATGCGTGTCAGTGCTGACAAGCATGTCA
This sequence comes from Antrozous pallidus, assembly GCA_027563665.1. Lineage (NCBI taxonomy): Eukaryota > Metazoa > Chordata > Mammalia > Chiroptera > Vespertilionidae > Antrozous > Antrozous pallidus. Next base: position 77,013,280 of record CM050509.1, read on the forward strand.
TAGGTCCACCATCACAGTACTAGGGCCACTTGACCACTCGCTATGACATGCACTGACCACCAGGGGGCAGATGCTCCAACCAGTAGGTTAGTTTACTGCTATTGTCTGGCTGATCAGCACTGAGAAAAAGGGGCTGGACACACCCTGGAGCCCTGTACAGTCCCTCCCAAGCTGGCCCACCTCTCATATTCCTCCTTGGTCCCAATCATGCATCGGTGGGGCCCATCAGCTTGTGCTGTGTCCTCTCACAATCTGGGACCCCTTGAGGGATGTGGGAAAACCAGTTTTGGACCAATCCCACAAACTAGGCTGAAGAACCCCACTGGTGCATGATTTTGTGCACTGGGCCTCTAGTAATATATTTAAGAAAAGTCATTGAATCATTGAATACAAGAAATGAATAGGCTTTTGGATTATTTTTTATAATTCAATGATAAATAAATGAGTTATGACCACATTGGGAAAATATTTAAATTTCTTGCTGATTTGAGGTAAATTACTGACATAGATAAAAGCACCAAAAAATTCAAAATGCATCAGTAAAATAAGGACATTGGTAACAGACTGGATAGTGAATGCTGTCAATTTTAAAATTACCTTGGACTTGTCACCTCACAAGAAAATTTAAAATGCCCTTGAAATCTTACATTGGATATATAAAAAATATTTCATAGAGGTTTTACGAGTTTGACAACAATCCTAAAATTTATATGGCATTTAAAAAAGTGAGTTATAAGGAGGAACCAAGATGGTAACATAGGTAAACACCTACACTGCTGCCTCGCACAACAATTTCAAATATACAACTAAAAGACAAAACAGACATCATCCAGAACCACAGGAAAGATGGCTGACTGGATATTCCACAACTAGAAGGAAAGAGAAATGCACATAGAAAATCAGAGCAGCTGCAAAACCTGAGGTAGGGACACATGCATACAGAGAGGAAGGGCATGAGAGGACAGGGTGGCTGAGTGCCTGGCTAGCAAGCTCTAGTGGGAAGGAGACAAAAGCTCCAGACTGTGCTGAACCCCAGTTCTGACTGCACTGAATCCCAATCCCGGGAGAGATCTGGAGGCCCAGGCCCATACGGAAGGCCAAATAAAAGGAATCCAAAGAGGACCACACCAAGACACATCATAATTAAAATGCCAGGAGCAAAAGACAAAGAGAGAATATTAAAAGCCACAAGAGAAAAACACTTAATTACCTACAAGAGAGCACCCATACGATTGTCAACTGATTTCTCAACAGAAACTATGCAGGCCAGACGGGAGTGGCAAGAAATTTTCAAAGTAACCGAGATTACTCTACCCAGTGAAGCTATCATTCAGAATTGAAGGTCAGATAAAGAGCTTAAAAGATAAGGAGTTCATCAACACCAAAGCAATATTCTATTAAATGTTGAAAAGAATTCTTTAAGAAGAGGAAAAAGAGATGTAAAAGCACAAATTACTTACCTTAGTTCAAGCAGTCAAATATATTGACTTTCCCCCTTACTCCCAACCCCTGCCACTTACTCTGAGGTTTGACATTCTAATGGACTTTTCTCAGTCTCTGGATTTGTTCTTGTTCATCAGTCTATGTCATTCATTATATTCCACAAATGTGTGATATCATGTGATATTTATCTTTCTCTGCCTGGCTAATTTCACTTAGCATAATGCTCTCCAGCTCCATCCAAGTTGTTGAAAAAGGTAGGGGTGCCTTCTTTTTTACCGCAGCATAGTATTCCATTGTGTAGATGTAACCAATGAATGAAAGACACTGGGGCAGGGAGGGGGGCAGGTGGGGACATGTGCTGAGGGGTAGGGGAGGCTGGGGGGCCGATAATAGGGAGTAAAAAAGGAAAACATATGTACTACTATTAAATCTAAGTTATACTGCAAAAAATATTTTAAAAAGAAGAAGAAAAAGAAGAAAACGTGGGGGGGGAGCATGGATGGAACTGGATAGCATTATGCTAAGTGAAATAAGCCAGTCAAAGAAAGATAAGTATCACATGATCTCACTCATTTATGGAATATAATGAACAACATAAACTAATAAACAAACACAGATCCAGAGACAGAGAAGCATTGACTATCAAACCTCAGATGGAAGGTAGGGGAGGATAGGGGTAAGGGGAAGAGATCAACTAAAGGACTTGTATGCATGCATATAAGCATAACCAATTGACACAGATACCGGGGGAGGGGAGGGCTGAGGGCATGAGTGGGCAGCAGGGGTTGGATGGAGTAATAGGTGATGAGGACACATATGTAATACCGATCACCTCAATCCTGCCCCCTGCATCCTGGGCCACCATGGCCCTGCCCTACCACAGCCCAGGCTGCCTGGGGCCCACTCCCGCTCCTGATTGGCTGGTGGGCGTGGCTGGTGGGCATGGCTAGTGGGTGTAGTGAAGGTGCGGTCAATTTGCATATTACTCTTTTATTAGATAGTATTACTTTGTAACAGCTTCACCTGTACAGATTAATGGTTAGACAATTACAGATTTTTAAATGTGTAATTTATTGCAGATTATTTTATCATTCAGAGTAAATGTTAGTTTTTGTGCTTAATTTAGATACTTAATTATAATTTGTATTCTATTTCTTAAACATTATATCCCAAATTATTTACCCTTCAGGTTTCATAATACCTGAATCTTCCCCTCATCATATGATTTTATTTTCTGTCATTGATTTTTCAGTTTAAAATGGAAGACTGGCAAATTTGTGATCACATTTTTTATGAGGCCAGGGTAAAAGAAAATATATATAAAAAAATAAACAAAACAAAACAGGAGAATCACTGTAACTGGTTTGGCTCAGTGGATAGAATGTTGGCCTGTAGACTGAAAGGTCCCAGGTTCAATTCTGGTCAAGGGCATGTACCTGGGTTGCGGGCACATCTCCTGTAGGGGGTGTGCAGGAGGCAGCTGATAGATGTTTCTCTCTCATTAATGTTTCTAACTCTCTATCCCTCTCCCTTCCTCTCTGTAAAAAATCAATAAAATATATTTTAAAAAATAAGAAAATCACCTACTATACTAGGAATTTCCCCATTTCATATTTGCAATTCTAAAAAGAAAGATTAAAAATGAATTCTTGCCATTGTTAATGAATCTTTGCACGTAAACCCCCCCCCCGCAAAAAAAAGAAAAAAAAGTCTTGTACCATTTGTGTTTTCTCTTTTAGATTGGACAAGTCTGCTTAGAATGCAGAGTTTAAAACTGAGAATTTCACTTTGCAATGAATTACATAAAAATACAGAAATGTGAATGCCAGGAAAAGTCCTAGTAACTGAGGTATAAGAGATTGTGCTATATGTTAATAATATATATGAATTCATGCATGGGGCATGGGTGGGATCCAGCCAGTCTAGCCAGAGGGTAGGGACATGGGCAGTTGGCCAGTCTGCCTGCTGGTCAAACTTGTGATTGAAGGGACAATTTGCATATTAGCTTTTTATTATATAGGATATACAGTCAGTGGCCAGATTATTATGCATTCAGAGATCATAATAATCTGTCCACTCAGTGTATATATTCTATCTAAAAAATTAAAAATAAAGTATTATTAAAACCAAAGTGTACAAAATTTGAATCTATTTTATCAAACTTTAAATTAAGTAAAAATTATAAGATAAACAATAAATTTAGTATCTATACTAATAAAAGGGTAATATGCTAATTAGGCCATGAGACCTTCTGGACAGCCATAGCGGTGAGAGCCAAGGCAAGGCAGTTAGGGGTGATCAGGCCAGGAGATGAGGGCAGTTGGGAGTGATTAGGATGGCATGGGGGGAAGTTGGGGACAAGCAGGCTGGCTTGGGGGGGGGCATTTGGGGTGATCAGGCCATCAAGGGGAGGGGTCAGTTGGGGCCAATCAAGCTGGTGTGGAGGGCAGTGGGGGGTGAGAAGGCCTGGAAGCAGAGTGGTTAGGAGCCAGCGGTCGTGTATTGTGAGAGGGATGTCCAACTCCTGGTAGTTGGACATCCATTAAGGAGTCCCAGATTGGAGAGGGTGCAGGCCAGGCTGAGGGACACCTCCTCTATCCTCCCTCACCCTTCCACATGAATTTCGTGCACCATGCCACTTGTTCATATATAATTGCAATAAATAATTTATCATCTAAAATACTCAAAATATTTATTATATAAAAACTAGAGGTCTGGTGCATGAGATTTGTGAATTGAGGGGGGGTTCCCTCAGCCTCTCCTGGCATTCAGATATCTCTCACGTAATCTGGGATCCCTTGCTCCTTACTGCCAGCTTGCAGTGGAGACAGGAACCCCGCTTTTGCACTTGCGAGCTGTGAGCCTGGCTCACTGCTCTTTAGTACTGCCTTGGAGGCAGGAGAGGATCCCACCATCACTGTTGGGATTGCCAGCCATGAGCCTGGCTTCTGGATGAGCACTGCTCCCCCTATGGGAGTGCACTGACCACCAGATGGCAGCTCCTGCGTTGAGTGTCTGCTAGATGCTGGTCAGTGCATATCATAACAACTGGTCATTTGGTGTATTTGCATATTATTATTTTATTATAGAGGATATACAAATATTTAATAAAAAATGTAAGGGTATTATGGTGTCACAGGAGGTTAATGAGGGCCTAACTTAAGGACTAGTGACCATAGGAGATGACAAGCACTAGTCCATGTCAATTCAATCTCAAACGAGCTGCCAACTTTTTATAACTTTATATAAACTTTGTCAGGAATGTAAAACACAAATTACTTACCTTAGCTCAAGAGGTCAAATATATTGACTTTCCCCCTTACTCCCACCACCTCCCACTTACCCTGAGGTTTGACAATCTGATGGACTTTTCTCAGTCTCTGGATCCATTCTTGTTCATCAGTCTATGTCATCCATTATATTCCATAAATGAGTGAGATCATGTGATATTTATCTTTCTCTGCCTGGCTAATTTAACTTAGCATAATGTTCTCCAAATCCATCCATATTGCTGCAAATGGTAGGAGCTCCTTCTTTTTTATCGCAGCATAGTATTCCATTGTGCAGATGTAACACAATTTTAATCCACTCATCTGCTGATGGGCACTTAGGCTGTTTCCAAATCTTAGGTATAGTAAATTGTTCTGCTATGAACATAGGGGTGCATATATCCTTTCTAATTCACGTTTCTAGTTTATTGGGATATATTCCTAGAAGTGGGATCACTGGGTCGAATGGGAGCTCCATTTTTAGTTTTTTGAGGAAACTCCATACTGTTCTCCACAGTGGCTCCACCAGTCTACAGTCCCACCAGCAGTGCACGAGAGTTCCTTTTTCTCTGCATCCTCGCCAGCACTTGTCCTTTGTTGATTTGTTGATGTAAGCCATTCTGATCAGTATGAGATGATACTGCATAGTCGTTTAGATTTGCATGTCTCGGATAATTAGTGACTTTGAGCAAGTTTTCATATGTCTCTTGGCCTTCCTTTTGTCTTCTTTCAAAAAGATTCTATTTAGGTCTGTTGCCTATTTTTTTTATTGGATCATTTGTCCTCCTCTTATTGAGTTGTATGAGCTGTCTGTAGATGCTTGAGATTAAACCTTTTTCACTGATAACATTTGCAAATATGTTCTCCCATACAGTGGGTTTTTTCTGTTCGTTTGTTTTGTTTTGTTGATGGTTTCTTTAGCTGTGCAAAAGCTTTTTATTTTGAAGTAGTCCCATTTGTTTATTTTATCTATAGGTTCCATTGCCCTAGGAGCTGTATCACCAAAGAAGTTCTTTCGGCATATGTCTGAGATTCTTCTTCCTGTGGATTCCTCTAATATGATTATGTTTTCCTGTCGTATGTTTAAGTGCTGTATCCACTTTCAGTTTATTTTTGTATATGGTGTAAGTTGGTGGTCTATTTTCATTTTTTTGCATACAACTGTCCCATTTTCCCAACACCATTTATTGAAGAGACTGTCTTGACTCCATTTTATGTTCATACCTCTTTTGTCAAATATTATTTGAACATAGTGGTTTGGGTTGGTATCAGGATTCTCTATTCCATTCCATTGATGTATATATCTACTCTTGTGCCAGTGCCAGGCTGTTTTGAGAACAGTAGCTTTGTAATACAGCTTGAAATCTGGTATTGAAATCCCACCGACTTTGTGCTTCTTTATCAGGATTGCTGTGGCTGTTCAGGGCCTTTTTTTATTCCAGATGAATTTTTGGAGAGTTCTTTCTAGGTCTGTGAAACATCATATTGGCATTTTAATGGGGAGTACATTAAATTTATAGATTGCTTTGGGTAGTATGGACATTTTAATGATGTTGATTCTTGCAATCCATGAAGATGGTATGTTCTTCCACCTGTTTACATCTTCCTCTATCTCTTTTTTTTAGTGTCCTGTAGTTTTTTTGCGAATAGGTCTTTTACCTCCTTAGTTAAGTTTATTCCTAGGTATCTTAATTTATTTGGTGTGACGGTAAATCGGATTGCTTTTTTAGTCTCTCTTTCTGTAAGTTCACTATTAGTGTATAGAAATGCCATAGATTTCTTGGCGTTAATTTTGTAGCCTGGTACATTGCTGAACACATTTATTAAGTCTATTAGTTTTTTTATGGAGTCTTTCGGGTTTTTTATGTACAATACAGGTCATCTGCAAATAAGGATAGCTTTACTTCTTCTTTTCCAATTTGTATGCCTTTTATTTCAACTTCTTGTCTAATTGCAATGGCTAATACTTCCAGTACTATGTCGAACAGGAGTGGTGAGAGTGAGCAACCCTGTCTTGTTCCTGTTCTTAGGGGAAATGGTTGTAATTTTTGCACATTGAGTATGATGTTTGCTGTGGGTTTATCATATATGGCTTTTATTATGTTGAGGTATGATCCTTCTATTCCTACTTGGTGAGAGTTTTTCTCAAGAAAGGTATTGGATTTTGTCAAATTCTTTTTCTGCATCAATTTATATGACTATGTGATTTTTATCTCTCAATTTGTTTATGTGATGTATCACATTTATTGATTTGAGAATATTGTATCATTTCTAGGATAAATCCTACTTGCTCATGGTGTATGATCTTTCCGATGTACTGCTGGATCCAATTTGTTACAATTTTATTTAGGATTTTAGCATCTATATTCATGAGGGATATTGGCCTGTAATTCTCTTTCATTGTGTAATCTTTATCTGGTTTTGGTATTAGGGTGATGCTAGCTTCATAGAAGGAGTTTCAAAGTGTTCGATCATCTATAATTTTCTGGAATAGTCTGAGGAGCATAGGTTGTAGTTCTTCCTGGAATGTTTGGTAAAACTCCCCCATGAAACTGTCTGGCCCTGGGCTTTTGTTTGCTGGAAACTTCGTGATGACTGCTTCAATTTCTTCCACAGTTATTGGTCTATTGAGTTGTTTAGATTCTTCCTGATTGAGTTTTGGGAGGTTATATTTTTCTAGAAATATATCCATTTCCTCCAGGTTGTCCCATTGGTTGGAGAAGAGTTGTTCATAGTATTTTTTAAGAATCCTTTGTATTTCGATGGGGCCTGTAGTTATTTCACCTCTTTCATTTCTGATTTTATTTATTAGGGTCCTCTCTCTTTGCTTCTTGGTGAGTCTGGCTAGAGGTTCATCAATCTTGTTTTTCTTTTCAAAGAACCAGCTCTGGGTTTTGTTGATCTTTTGTATTGTTTCTTTGGTCTCTATGTCATTTATTTCTGCTCTGATCTTTACTGTTTCCTTCCTTCTACTTACACTGGACTTTTCTTGCTGCTTTCATTCTAACTCTTTGAGTTGTTGGTTAGATAATTTATTGCCGCTGTTTCTTGTTTTTTTGCAGTAGGATTGTAGAGCTATGAACTTCCCTCTCAGAACTGCTTTCACAGTGTCCCATAGATTTTGGATTGCTGTGCAATCGTTGTCATTTGTTTCCATGATTTTTTCTATCTCTTCCTTGATCTCTCTAGTAACCCAGTCATTGTTTAATAGCATGCTGTTTAGTCTCCATGTGTTTGATTTCTTTGGATTGTTTCTATTGTAGTGGATTTTCAGCTGTATGCCACTGTGAACTGAGAATGTGCTTGATATGATTTCTATTTTCTTGAATTTGGAGAGACTTTGCCTATGACATAACAAATGGTCTGTTTTTGTGAATGACCCATGGGCACTTGAAAAGAATGTATATTCTGTGCCTTTGGGCTGAAATGATCTGAAGATGTCAATTAATTCCTTATGATCCAATGACTCATTGAGGATAGATTTTTCTTTATTGATTTTTGGTTAGAGGATTTGTTCAATGGTGGTAGTGGGGTATTGAAGTCTCCTACTGTGATTGTATTGCTGTTTATCTCTTTCTTGAAATCCTTTAAGAGTTTTTTTATGTATTTGGGTGCTCCTGTATTGGGTGTGTATATGTTTACCAGAGTTATTTCTTATTGTTGGATTGCTCCCTTTAGTATTATGAAGTGGCCTTCTTTATCTCTTATTATTTCCTTCACTTTGAGGTCTAATTTGTCAGATATAAGTATTGGTACCCCAGCTTTTTCTTTTCATTTCCTTTCGCCTGAATAACTTTCTTTATCCTTTCATCCTCAGTCTGTGAGCGTCTTTTTTTCGAAGGCGGGTTTCTTGTAGACAGCAGATACATGGGTCGTGCTTTCTTATCCAGTTTATTACCCTTTGTCTTTTTATTGGAGCACTTAAACCATTTACATTTAAAGTTATTATTGATAAGTACTTATATGTTGGCATTGTTGTTCTTTACCCCTGTGTTCCTTCCTGGCTTCTTATTTCTTTTTACAGCAGACCCTTTAGCATTTCTTGCATTGCTGGTTTGGTGGTAATGGTTTCCTTTAGTGCTTTTTTATCTGTGAAGCTCCTGATTTGACCTTTAATTTTGATTGATAGCCTTGCTGGTTACAGTATTCTATAATTCAGACCCTTCTTTTGCATGACTTTGTAAATTTCATTCCATTGCCTTCTGGCCTGATATGTTTCTGTTGAGAGATCGCTTGTTAGTGTGATGAAGGTTCCTTTGTAGGTGACTTTCTGTGTCTCTCTGGCAGCTTTTAAGATTCTTACTTTGTCATTGGTGTTTGCCAATTTAATTATAATGTGCCTTGGTGTAGGTCTTTTGGGGTTCATTTTGGTTGGGACTCTGTGAGCTTCTTGGATTTGTTTGGGTTTTTTCTTTCATATATCAGGGAAGTTTTCTGTCATTATTTCTTCCAACAGGTTTTCTATTCCTTGCTCAGTTTCCTGTCCTTCTGGAAGCCCAATTATACGGATGTTGTTTTGCTTCATGTTGTCCCAAAGTTCCCTAGTTCCCTTAGACTCTCCTCCTGCTTTAAAATTTTCTTTTCTAGAAGCTGCTCTACTTGGTTATTTTTTCCTACCTTGTCTTCTAGCTCATTGATGCGGTATTCTGCTTCTTCCAGTCTACTCTTAATACTTTCCTTTGAGTTCTTTACTTTAGCCATGTCACTTTTCATTTCTTCTTGGCTCTTCTTCATTTCTTCTTGTTTCTTCTTCATTTCTTACTGGGTCTTCCTGATTTCCTCTTGGGTCTTCTTCAGTTTCTCTTGGTTCTTACACATATTGTCAAATTTGCCTTCCATTCTTTTAAGCTACCTTATGACCATTTCTCTGAATTCTTTCTCTGTCAGGTCATTAATTTCCATTTTGTTTACCTCCTTTTCTGGTGAGGCTTGTTTTTCTTTCATATGTGGGCTGTTTCTTTGTCTCCCCATGGTCTCTCTACTCTTTGTATCTGGTTCTGTAGTTCTCACTCTCCTGTGTTGATTTAAAGGCACAAAATACAACACAACCAGGTGCAATTCACCAGGTACTGAACCAGAATGTAGTCACAGTAATGTTAATTCAAAATAAATGTGATCGCCAGAGAAAGGCAAATTTGATGATAAGTGAGAAAGAAGAAAGAGAACGCCCCCACACACACAGAGACACTCACACATCCACACTCACACAAAAAGAAAGAGACCCCCCACACACACACTCACAAAAGGAAAGACAGGCATTACAACATGATAATGGGAAAAGTGGAATATGTTAAAAAAGGGGAGTAAACTATAAATGTGGGGTGAAAACTCCTTTAGAGCAGCCCCTAATCCAAACCAACACCAGCAACAAGTACCTACAGATTGATACAAAGTACATGCAACTACTAATATCAAGGAAGGTGAGGGAACACAGAAGCAAAAATCTATCTAAGAAACAATGCAAATGAGGACAACAAACAGGAAACAACACCAAAAAACCCCTACAAAAACCCCAAAATAAAAGAATAAGCAAATCAATCTCACAATCCTGCATAAAAAATAGATATAATCAACAGTCAAGTAAACAACAATGACAGGACAGGGATAAAAACAATTTAGGATAGTGAAGTCAGAGAAGCTAGAGTTATATATGGACTTGGAGTAGGTGGTTGGAGATTAGATACATAAGTGGGGTGAAATTTTAACAGCAGTAAAAAGAAAGAATTAAAATAAATCTAAAGCGGGAAATGTGTAAGGGAAACAAGGCACTAAATTGGGAAAGGTTAGCAAGAGAGTGGTGGTATAAAGGCGAAGTTGTGGTAGAGTGAAAGATACTAAAAGGTAGATGAAAATAGACTGTATTCCCAAAGTAAAATACAGAGAAAATAAAATCAATTCCTTGTGTTACACAAGAGTCAATTTGTCATTCGACCCCTGGGTGGCAGTGTTTCTAGATTGACCTGTGGGTCTATTGGTCTTCTCTAGCCTGAACTAAAATATCGCTGTCCCTGTGGTATTAAATACTGCCTCTCTAATGGAAACTGCTGTTTTAGCAGCCAGGTCCCTCCCAAAATCTACCGTGTTTGCCTCCTCTGTCAGGTCCAAATTGGTTGCCCTCCTGGGATTCCCTCTGCCACCAGCTCCGAGGGCCCTCTCCCACATTTACCAGATCCAACAGCCACAGACTTTATTTTAGGTGCAGATCTCCCGGCTTTGAGTTCCAAGGTGCAGATCTCCCAGTCTGCCAGCTCCCTTGTTCTCACGCCCAAAGTAACCCCAGGGAAAATCTGAACTTTCCGTGCTGGAGCACAGAGCTCCTTAGATTCTGTGCATCCTTGTCAACTGGATGCCAGTGTTCTGGGGGATTCAGCTGTCCAGCAGGTACTGCAGCTGTATATTTTCAGATCCTTCCCCTTCAAGTTGGCGTGGTTCGCCTCCGCTCTTTTGGCTCAGTGAGAGAACCCAGCAGTACTGTTGCCATTCAGGCTGGGAGGCAAGTCCAGCAGTCTGCTATCTTCTCCCAGAGCACAGCTGTCCCCCTACTCACCAACAATCACTCCCTGTGCGACCTTCAGCTGCTCCCTCCTTCTGCCCTGGGACAAGATTCGGATAGCATCCCTCTGTTCCACCGCGATTTTTCCCACTTCAACAATGGAACCTGTTCATAGTATTTTTAACAATCCTTTGTATTTCAATGGGGTCTGTTGATATTTCACCTCTATCGTTCCTGGTTTTATTTTTCAGGGTCCTCTCTCTTTGCTTCTTGGTGAGCCTGGCTAGAGGTTCATCAATCTTGTTTATCTTTTCAAAGAACCAGCTTTTGGTTTTGTTGATCTTCTGTATTGTTTCTTTGATATCTATGTCGTTTATTTCTGCTCTGGTCTTTACTAATTCATCCTTCTGCTTACACTGGGCTTTTCTTGTTGCTTTCTTTCTAACTCTTTGAGTTGTTGAGTTTGATAATTTATTGCCACTGTTTCTTGTTTTTTTGCAGTAGGATTGTAGAGCTATGAGCTTCCCTCTCAGAACTGCTTTCACAGTGTCCCATAGATTTTGGATTGTTGTGCTATCATTGTCATTTGTTTCCATGATGTTTTCTATCTCTTCCTTGATCTCTCTAGTAGCCCAGTCATTGTTTAATAGCATGCTGTTTAGTTTCCATGTGTTTGATTTCTTTGGATTGGTTTTATTGTAGTTGATTTCCAGCTTTATGCCACTGTGATCTGAGAATCTGCTTGATATGATTTCTAACTTTTTGAATTTGGAGAGACTTTGCATATAACCCAACACATGGACACATGGTCTATCCTTGAGAATTACCCATGGGCACTTGAAAAGAATGTATATTAGCTTTGGGCTGAAATGATCTGAAGATGTCAATTAATTCCAACGGGTCTAGTGAGTTTTTGGGGATTGACGTTCCTTTACTAATTTTTTGTTTAGAGGATTTGTTCAATGGTGATAGTGGAGTATTAAAGTCTCCTACTATGACTGTATTGCTGTCTATCTCTCCCTTGATATCCTCCTGGAGTTTTTTTATGTATTGGGGTCCTCCTGTATTGGGTGCGTATATGTTTCCCAGAGTTATTTCTTCTTGTTGGATTGCTCCCTTTAGTATTATGAAGTGGCCTTCTTTATCTCTTGTTATGTCCTTTACTTTGAGATCTAAATTTTTGGATATAAGTATTGCTACCCCAGGTTTTTTTTTCATTTCCATTTGCCTGAAGAACCTTTTTCCATCCTTTCTCCCTCAGTTTGTGCGTGTCTTTTTTTCGAAGGTGGGTTTCTTGTAGACAGCAGATACATGGGTCGTGTTTTCTTATCGAGTATATTACCCTATGTCTTTTGTTTGGTGCATTTAATCCATTTACATTTAAAGTTATTATTGATAGGTACTTATATGTTGGCATTTTTGTTTTTTACCCTGTGTTCCCTCTTCGCTTCCTATTTCTTTTTACAGCAGACCCTTTAGCATTTCTTGCATTGCTGTTTTGGTGGTAATGGTTTCCCTTAGTCCGTTTTTGTCTGTGAAGCTCTTGGTTTGACTTTCAATTTTGATTGATAGCCTTGGTGGGTACAGTATTCTAGGATTCAGACCCTTCCTTTGCATCACTTTGTATATTTCATTCCATTGTCTTCTGGCCTGATACGTTTCTGTTGAGAGATCACTTGTTAGTCTGTTGGGGGTTCCTTTGTAGGTGACTTTCTGTGTCTCTCTGGCAGCTTTTAAGATTCTTACTTTTCCATTGGTGTTTGCCAATTTAATTATAATGTGCCTTTGTGTAGGTCTTTTGGGGTTCATGTTGGTTGGGACTCTGTGAGATTCTTGGATTTGTTTGGGTTTTTTCTTTCCTATATCAGGGAACTTTTCTGTTGTTATTACTTCAAACAGGTTTTCTCTTCTTTGCTCCGTTTCCTGTCTTTCTGGAAGCCCAATTATATGGATGTTGTTTTGTTTCATGTTGTCCCAAAGTTCCCTTAGGCTTTCCTCCTGCTTTTTTTTCTAGAAGCTGCTCTATTTGGTAATTTTTCCTACCTTGTCTTCTAGCTCACTGATGGGGTCTTTTGCTTCTTCTAGTCTACTTTTAGTACTTTCTATTGAGTTCTTTACTTCAGCCATGTCACTTTTCATTTCTTCTTGACTCTTCTTCAGTTTTTCCTGGGTCTTCCTCATTTCCTCTTGTTTCTTCTTCAGTTCCTCTAGGTTCTTACTCATATTGTCAAATCTGTCTTCCATTATTTTCAGCCACCTTATGACCATTTCTTTGAATTCTTTCTCTGATAGGTTGCTGACTTCCATTTTGGTTATCTCCTTTTCTGATGAGGCTTGTTTTTCCTTCATACGTGGGCTGTTTCTTTGTCTCCCCATAGTCTTTCTTCTCTGTGTATCTGGTTATGTAGTTCTCACTCTGCTACATCGAAGTAGAGGTACAAAATACAACACAACCAGGTGCAACACGCCAGGCACTGAACAGGAATGTAGTCACAGTGTTGTAACTCCAAATAAAGGTGATCGCCAGAGAAAGGCAAATTTGGAGATAGGTGAGAAAGAAGAAAGAGACCCCCCCCCACATACATACACAAACACACACACACACACACACACTCACACAGACACTCACAAAATGAACGTCAGGAGTGCCAAAATGATATTGGGAAAAGGGGAGAAATTAAAAATAAAAAAAAGGGGAATAAACTATAAATATTGGGTGAAAACTCCTATAGGACAGCCACTAACCGAACAAAAACCAGCAACATGTACCTGGAGATTGATATAAACTACATACAACTACTAATATGAAGGAAGGTGAGGGAACACAAAAGCAAAAATCTGTCAAAAAACAATGCAATTGAGGACAACAAAACAAAAAACAACACCAAAAAAAATCCCCACATAACAAACCAAAATAAAAGAATAAGCAAACCAATCTCACAAACATGCATAAAAAATTGATATAATCAACAGTCAAGTAAACAACAACAATAGGACAGAGAGAAAAACAATTTAGGATAGTGAAGTCAGAGAAGCAAGAGGTATGTATGGTCTTGGAGTAGGTCGTTGGAGATTAGATATATAAATGGGGTGAAAATTTCACAGGGGGTAAAAAGAAAGAATTAAGGTAAATCTAAAGCAGAAAAAGTGTAAGAGAAACAAGGCACTAAATAGGGAAAGGTTAGCAAGAGAGTGGTGGCATAAAGGTGAAGTTGAGTTAGAGTAAAAGATACTAAAGGGTAGATGAAAATAGACTGTAGAACACTAATCCCAAAGTAGAATAAAGAGAAAATAAAATCATTTTTTTGTGTTACACAAGTGTCAATTTGTGATTCAGCCCCTGGGTGGCAGTGTTTCTAGATTGACCTCTGGTCTATTGGTCCTCTCTAGCCTGAACTAAAATCTTGCTATCCTTGTGGTATTTAATACTGATTTGTGGGGATGGGCTGCTCCAGAGCTGCCTCTCTAATGGTGACTGCTGACTTTTATTTCCAGGCTCCAGAAACATAGCTCTCCCCTGCGGTCCCCCAGGTTATCCCCCACTAGGGGATCCAAAGATCCTGCTTTAGCACTGAGAAGCTCAGATTAGGAGAGGAAAAATAAACGTAAGTGGGTGAACTCAGGTTCTGCACAGAACTCAGGTTCTGCAAGTATGTCTGCTTAAATCCCCTTTACTCCTCGGGTTTATCAGCCATGATCCTTCCAAAAATTTTTTGGTTTCCCTCCTCCGTCGGGTCTAAATGGGTTGCTTTCTTGGAATTATCTTTGCCACCAGCTCCAAGGGCCATCTTCTATATTTACCAGCTCCAACAGCCACAGATTTTATTTCAGGTGCAGATCTCCCAGCTCTGAAAGTTCCAAGGAGCAAATCTCCTGGCTCTGCCAGCTCACTCGTTCTCATGCCCAAAGTAACCTCAGGGGAAATCTGACCTTTCTATGCCAGAGCACAGAGCTCCTTAGAGTCTGTGAGTCCGTGCCAACTGGGCACCAGTGTTCTGGTGGTCTCAGCCATCCAGTGGGTACTGCAGCTGTATATTATCTGGCCCTTCCCCTTCAAGTTGGTGTGGTCTGCCTCTGAGCCAGTGCCTCCACGAGAGAACCCAGCAGCACTGGGGCCTCTTGGTCAGGGGAGGCTAGTCCAGTAGTCCCTTACCTTCTCCCGGACCACAGCTGTCCCCCTACCCACCAACAAACACTCCCTGTGCAACCCTCAGCTTCCCCCTCCATCTGCCCTGGGAACAGATTCAGATCGCATCCCTCTATTTTGCTGCCATCTTTTTTCTCCACTTCTTATAACTTTTGTGGCAGCACCTTAGTTGCTAATATTTGCTGATGAATCATACAGTGGGTTTCGATGACTTTTGTTGATTCATTCAGTACCAAACTTTGAAATCCAGATTGACATCCTAGCATAGCTGGAGCACCACCTGTGCAAACACCACAAACCTTTTCCCAAGAGATCTTATGCTCTTTCAGAAATGAACCAACTGTGTCAAATACATCACATGCAGTAGTTTCAAAAAAGAAACTCATCGTTAGAGTCATCATCATTAATATACCTCATGTGAACCAGTAACTGTGAACATTTTGCAACGTCTGTAGATTCATCAAGCTGCATACTAAATATTGGAAGTGGAGCAGATTTAATTTCATGGATTACCTGATCAAGAATATCAGCAGACATGTCATCTATTCTTCTGCAGACAGTGTCATTAGATAAGGAAATTGCACTCAATTTCATAACAAATTCATCTCCCATCATAACTTGAGCAATGTCTTTGGCCGCTGGCAACAGTAAATTCTCAGCAATGATATGAGGTTTCATAGCTCTGGAGATTCTGAGTGCCACCAAATATGAAGCTTCAACAGCTGTTACATTTTCTTTGTGGTACTTGCCACCAGTGTCAAGTCTGGCTTTCTTGAGTCCATAAACTTAGCTTCTAAAATAGTTGGTATCCTTGCAGGCAAAGCTCAGATGCTTGCTATCAAAATGGCATTTTAGTTTGTTCTACTTCATAGATTCGGCTGATAGAACTTGACAGCAAATAACACAATGCAGTTTCTCAATTCCTGCTGTAATTATTGAGGTAAAACCATACTGTAAAAAATCCTCACTATGTTTTCCTTTCTCAATGTTCTTCTCTACATGGTCCATTGTCATGGAATGGTTTGCTAATGAAAATAATATATAACAATAGCTATAATAGTACAAAAGATGATACATGGCATACTTCAGTCAATACAGTTCATTAAAGTTTCCTATAATTTACCATTCTCTGTGTTGTTGTTTTTTACATACCTTCATGAATTATAATTCATGAAATGTCGTTTTACCTCTAATACTGCTGCTTTCAACACAGCAGCTGCTTTCTACACAGTACCTGCTCTCTACACAGTAGCTAATCTCTACACATGTGTGACTGGTCCACAGAAGTACATTATAGCACCATTCATCTGCTAATAGGCACTTAGGCTGTTTCCAATTCTTAGTTTAAATTGCACTGTTATGAACATAGAGATGCCTATTGAAAAAATTGCACTTGCTATCACAAAGGGACAGTATTCACATCAACCACAGCTGAATATAAAAAGACCGATCAGCATCCAGATTAAATTACCATGATATAGATTTTTTTGCAGTAGTTGATGATTTTACAGTACATAATTTTACATTTACCCAGTAATTATAATTCATGAAGTGTCATTTTACCTCCAATACTGCTGCTTTCAACACAGCAGGTGCTATCTACACAGTAGCTGCTCTCTACACATGTGTGATTGGTCCACAGAAGTACATGATGGCACCACCCCTGTCACATACACCTGTGTTTATATGGGGTGTATGTGATTGGGTTGGCACGATGATGTCATTACGCCAGGTGCTCGTATGTGGGTGTATCGGCATGTGGGCAGAACCATCTGGAGACACATAGAGGAGCGGTATCTCGGATCCTAAGACCACTGGAAATATGTTTTTTTCCGATGGTCTTAGGCGACCTTTGTGAAAGGGTCGGTGGATCCCCAAATGGGTCGCAACCCACAGGTTTAAAACCAATGATCTAATACAACACTAGTGATATTTTTCTTTGTTTTCTTTCAGTCTTTATTATTGAAAGTATTACATAGATCTTCCTTTTCGATCCATTAAGCTCTTATTTCCCTCCCCTATCCTTCTCCCACCCCCAGGCCCTCACTACCTAATTTTCTGTATTCATAGGGTATGCATATATGCATACAAGTTTATTGGTTCATTGCCTTCCTTCTGAGGTTCAACAGTCTGCTCATCCTTCTATGACTCTGGGTATATTTTTGATCATCATTTTTTGTTTCATTAGATCCCTAATATGAGTGAGACCACGTGATACTTACCTTTCTCTGACTGGCTTATTTCACTCAGGATAATACTTTCCAGGTCCATCCATGCTCTCACAAATAGTAAGAGTTCTTTCTTTTTTTATTGCTGCACAGTATTCCATTGTGTAAATGTCCCACAGTTTTTTTTTAAATCCATTCATCTTCTGATGGGCACTTAGGCTGTTTCCTATTCTTAGCTTAAATTGAACTGCTATGAACATAGGGATGCATATATTCTTTCTAATGAGTGTTTCATGTTTCTTAGGATATATTCTTATAAGTGGGATGACTGAATCAAGTAGGAATTCCATTTTTAATTTCTTGAGGAAACTCTATACTGTTTTCCACAATGGCTGCACTACCACCAGCAGTGCAAGATGGTTCCTTTTCTCTGCATCCTGGTCAGCACTTGTCTTTGGTTGATTTGTTGATGATAGCCATTCTGACAGGTATGAGGTGATATCTCATTGTAGTTTAGATTTGCATCTTTCAGATGATTAGTGACTGAGCATTTTTTATTATGTCTCTTGGCCTTCTGTATGTCCACTTTGGAGAAGTGTCTATTTAGGTCCTTTGCACATTTTTGGTTGGATTGTTTGTCTTCCTTTTGTTAAGTTGTATGAGTTCCCTATATATCTTATAGAATAAACCCTTATCAGATGTATCTTTGGCAAATATGTTCTCCCTTGTAGTGGGGTCTCTTGTTATTTTGATGATGGTTTCTTTTGGCATGCAGAAGCTTTTTATTTTGATGTAGTTCTTTTTGTTTATTTTCTCCTGGGTTTCCATTGAGGCATTGGTAAACATATTGCTATGAGAGAGAGATGTCTGAGATATTGCTGCCAATGGTTTAATCCAGGACTTTTATGGTTTCACATCTTACATTTAAGTCTTTTATCTATTTTGAGTTCATTCTTGTATATTGTGTAAGTTGGTGGCCTAGTTTCATTTTTTATACATATCTGTTCAATTATCAAAACAAAATTTATTGAAGAGACTGTCTTTGCTCCAATGTATTATCTTGCCTCCTTTGTCAAATATTAATTGAGCATAGTAGGTTGGATTGATTTTTGGGTTCTCTGTTCTGTTCCATTGATATATATGCCTGTTCTTGTGCTAGTACCAAGCTGTTTTAAGTACAGTGGCTTTGTAGTATAACTTGATATCTGATATTGTGATTCTTCCAACCTGGTTCTTTTTTCTCAGGATTGCTGCAGATATTTGTGGTCTTTTTCTGGTTCTATATACATTTTTGGAGTGTTTGTTCTAGCTCTGTGAAATATGCCATTGCTAGTTTAATGGGAATTGCATTGAATCCATGGATTGCTTTGGATAGCATGGATATTTTAATGATGTTGATTCTACCAGTGCATGAACATGGTATATTCTTCTACTTTTTATATTTCCTTCTATCTCTTTTTTTCAATGTCTTATGGGTTTTTAGAATATAGGTCTTTTACCTCTTTGGTTAAATTTATTCTTAAGTACGTCAATTTTTTTGTTGCAATGGTAAATGGGATTGAGTTTTTTGTTTTTTTTTTTTGTTTTTTTTAGTTTCTCTTTCTGAAAATTCACTATTGTTGTACAAAAGTGCTAGGAATTTTTGGGTGTTAATTTTGTATCCTGCTATGTTTCTGAATTCATTTATTAAATCCAGTAGTTTTTAATGGCGTTTTTAGGGTTTCTATGTACAGTATCAGGTCATGTGTAAATAATGAGAGTTTTATTTCTTCCCTTCCTATTTGGATGCCTTTTATTTCTTCTTGTCTGATCACTATGATCAAGACTTCCAGAACTATGTTGAACAAGAGTGATAAAAAGGGCACCTCTCTCTTTTTCCTGTTCTTAGGGGAAATGGTTTTAGTTTTTGCCCATTGAGTATGAGGTTGGCTGTAGATTTGTCATGTATAGCCTTATGTTGAGGTATATTATATCTATTCCAATTTTGCTGAGCATAATAAAAAATGCTCAGTCACTAATCGTTGAATTTTGTCAAATGCTTTTTCTGCATTGATTGATATGATCATGTGATTTTTGGCTCACAATATGGTTATGTGCTATGTCACACTTATTGATTTTTGAAGATTGTACCAGCTTTGCATACCTGGAATAAATCCTACTTGCTCATGATGTATAGTCTTTGTAATGTATTGTTGGATTCACTTTGCTAAAATTCTGTTGCAGATTTTAGCATCGATGTTCATTAGGCATTTTGGCCTATAGTTATTTTTCTTT
Organism: Antrozous pallidus; assembly: GCA_027563665.1. Lineage (NCBI taxonomy): Eukaryota > Metazoa > Chordata > Mammalia > Chiroptera > Vespertilionidae > Antrozous > Antrozous pallidus. Next base: position 77,033,074 of record CM050509.1, read on the forward strand.
GTCATGTCTTTTTCTGTTTTTTGGAATTAGGGTGATGGTGGCTTCATTGAATGAGTTTGGAAGTGTTCCTTCTTTTTGAATTTTTTGAACAGTTTGAGAAGTAGAAGTATTAGATCTTATTTGTACATTTGGTAAAACTCCTCTGTGAATCTGTCTGGATCAGGGCTTTTGTTTACAGGAGTATTTATTTATTTATTTATTTATTTATTTATTTACTGCTTCAATTTCATCAGTAGTTATCAGCTTATTTAGGTTTTCTGATTCTTCCTGATTTAGTTTTGGAAGGTTGTATATTGCTAGGAATATGTCCATTTCATCCAGGTTGTCCCATTTGTTGGAATAAAGTCATTCATAGTATTTTATTACAACCATTTTTATTTCTGTGAGGGCACTTGTTACTTTACTTCCTTCATATCTGATTTTGTTTATTTGGGTCTTCTTTTTTTTCCTGGTGAGCCTAGCTAGAAGCCCATCAATCTTGTCTGTCCTTTTAAAGAACCAGTTCTTGGTTTTATTGATCTTATGTATTGTTTTTAACACTAGTGATTTTCAAAGTGTGGTTCATGAACCCCTGGTAGTTCCAAAGATCCTTTAAGTTTAAACTATTATCATATGACTATGAAGACATCCTTTACCTTTTAACTTTATTGACATTTGTAATGTTACAAAAAGGAGAGTTAAAACCTTTGGTAATTTAGCACTGATAAAGTCTATCACAGATAACTAGTGTTCATTGTATTTTTTATTTACTACTAGAGGCCTGGTGCAAGAAATTTGTGCATTGGGGGCAGGGGGTATTCCTCAGCCCAGCCTGAACCCTCTCCAATCTGGGATTTCTTGAGGGATGTCCATGTCACAATCCAGTACTGCTGGCTCCAAACTGCTCGCCAGCCTGCCTCCCTGATTGCCCCTAACTGCTTCTGCCTGCCAGCCTGATCACCCCCTAACCACTACCCTCCCAGCCTAATTAATGTCTAACTGCTCCCCTGCCAGCCTGTTTGCCCCCAACTTCCCTCCTCTGCCAGCCTGGTCACCCCTTACTGCCCTTCCCTGAAGGCTTGATTGCACCTAACTGCCCTCCCTTGCAGGCCTTGTCCCTCCCAACTGCCCTCCCCTGCTGGCCATCTTGTGGTGGCCATCTTGTGTCCACATGGGGGCAGGATCTTTGATCACATGGGGGCAGCCTTTTTGTGTATTGGAGTGTTGGTCAATCTGCATATTACTCTTTTATTAGATAGGGTAGAGGCCTGGTACATGGGTGGGGGCCAGCTGGTTTGCCCTGAAGGGTGTCCTAGATCAAGGTGGGGTTTCCCTTGGGGATCGGGCAGCTTGACTGAGGGGCCTGTGGTGGTTTGCAGGCTGGCCATGCACCCCAGCAACACAGGTGGAGGCCCTGGGATCTGAGATTAATTTATGTTCTACAATTAAAACTTTGTAGCCTGGAGTGGAGCCAAGCCTTCTGCTTGCTCCATGGGACAGCCATTTATGTTTAGGTTTATTTAAATTTATAACTGAAACTTTGTAACCTAGAGTGGAGCCCTAAGCACTAGGGCTGCAGAAGCTTGGCTTCCTCCATCGCCCAGGCAACCCTAGCCACTGCTCTCTCCAGCTCTGTGGCTGCTGCCATTTCTCTTGGGATACATATTCTATAATTGAAACTTTGTAGCATTGAATGGAGGCCTAGGCCAGCAAGGGCAGGCAGAAAGCTTGGGTTCCTCCATTGCCCTGGCCACCCTAGCCTCTGCTCTTTCCAGTTCCTTGGCTGCCACCATTTCTGTTGGATTTATGTATCTTCTATAATTAAAACTTTGCAGCATTGAGTGAAGGCCTAGGCTGGCAAGGGCAGGTGGAAATTTGGCTTTCTCCATTGCAGGTGAAACCCAAGCCTCCCTTCTGCTCTCAGTGGCTGCATCCATCTTGGTTGGGGTTTATTTGCTCCTGATTGGCTGGTGGGCATGGCTTGATCAGAGGAATGATCAATTTGCATATTACTCTTTAATTAGATAGGATTATGCCCTCACAGTAAGAACTAAAGCCAGTTTCACTATGTATAATGCCAGGTGGCTGCATAAATTGTCAGGGAATCATTTTGTAAATCATATAATTGTATAATCGCTATTCTGTCTGTACACCTGAAACTAATATAAAATGATATTGAATATCAACTGAAAGTAAAAAAAATGAAAGAAAAAATAATGACCCTCATGAAACAATAAAATTATTTCTTTTATTAAATTTTAAATTTTAGTATACATCTTTTTAATATTTTATATGATGAAATGACAGTATATAGTAAAATACTTCTATGTATTATGGTTGTCTCAATGAAAAACATTTGTGATTGAGTTCCCAGCTGAACTAGCCACTTTTTACAGAAACACCATATTCAATTGTATGAATGATTACCGAACTGTGGTTATTAAGACTTTATTTGGTGGGCTTATTCCTAAATATTAATGAAGTCAGCCTGCCACTTGAAGATAAACAACTCATAATATCTGTTGCCCACAATAAAATTTGATCTTCAAGTAAAAATTGGTATTATGGAAAACTGAACTTGACATCTTCCAAGTACTTAAATATTTTGGTGATAAGATCTGTGATGATTTTAATGTGGTTTTAAAAAATTATGTAACAAAATATGTCAACATTTGAAATATCTGTGTAAATCAAAGAATAAGTATTTTCAAAGTGATCAATATATGATTTTCAAAATCATGCATAAGTCAAAGATCAATTAAACATCCAAGACTTATCCATTACTTTAAAGTAACACAGTACAGGTTGCCGTACCCACTGGGAGTCTGAGACTCCCACCTCCTCCCCAACATCGATTCCTAGTTGGTGAAGAAGCGGACTCCGAGGAAACCTGTGCTCAGCCACGGAAAGGTCAGGTTTCTCCGGGGGTTAAGGGAGCTGGTAACACAGGGAGATTCGCGCCTGGAGAAAAAAAGAGGAAAAACCTGCGGCTGTTGGAGCCGGCAAACTTGGAAGAGGGTCCTCGGAGCTGGTGACAGCAGGGGGGGATACATAGAGGGCGACACATTTGGACCTGAAGGAGAGGGCCAGCCTGAGAGTTTTGGGAGGGAGCAGGCTGCCAAACCCAAGGGGAGAAAGGGTTTCGCGCAAACATACGAGCAGGACATGAGTTCGCGCACCTGCGTTTGTCCTCTCTAAATCCGAATTTCTCAGCACTGAACGAGGAAGGGGGGATCCCCTGGTGGAAGAGAACCTGGGAGACCACAGGGGCGAGCTGTTTTTCTGACGCTGGGGATCAGAACAGGTCCTCACAATTAGAGAGGCAGCTCTGGGGTAGCCTAACTCCACAAATCAGTAGTAAATACCATAGACATAGTGGGATTTTAGATCAGGCTAGAGAGGACCAATAGACCCGGAGGTCAATTCAGAAACACTACCACCTAGGGGCTGAATCACAAATTGTCTCTTGTGTAACACAAATTAAGGAATCAATTTTATTTCTACTACTATTTAAATTTTCTTAAGTGCCATTTTATTCCATCTTTATTCTACTCAGAGATTAGTGATATATAGTCTTTTTTTATCTACCCTTTAGTTTCTCTTTAATCTACTTAAACTTCCCCCTTATGCCAGCACTCTGTTGCTAACATTTCCTTAGTTAGTGTCTTATTCCCCTTACACTTTTTCTGGTTTAGATTTTCCTTATTCTCTCTTTTCAGCACCTGTTAAAACTTCACCCCACTTTTATATCCAATCTCCAACCACCTGCTCCAAGTCCATACACATCTAATGCTTCTCCAACTTCACTATCCTAAAATGTTTTTCTCTCGGTCCTGCTGATGTTGTTTATATTTTATGCATATTTGTGAGATTGGTTTGGTTATTCTTTCCTTTCAATTTGTTTTGTGGGGTGGGAGTTGGCATTGTTTTGTGTATTGGTGATGTTTACAATTTTTTTTGATAGATTTAAGCTTCTGTGTTCCCCAACCTCCCTTGATATTAGTTCTTGTATGTAGTTTCAATTTCTCCAGGTACTCGTTGCTGGCTTTTGCTGGGATTAGTGGCGGTCCTCTGGGAGGTTCCAACCCATATTTATAGTTTACTCCCTTTTCCTTTCTTTTTACTCCTTCCCTTTTTCCCAAATTTATTTTGGCATTCCCTTTTTTCTTTCTTTCTTTCTTTCTTTCTTTCTTTCTTTCTTTCTTTCTTTCTTTCTTTCTTTCTTTCTTTCTTTCTTTTTTCTTCCTTTCTTTCTTTCTTCTTTCTTTCTTTCTTTCTTTCTTTCTTTGCTTCTTTCTTTCTTTCTTTCTTTCTTTTTCTTTCTTTCCTCCTTCCTTCCTTCCTTCCTTCCTTCCTTCCTTTCTTTCTTTCTTTCTTTCTTTCTTTCTTTCTTTCTTTCTTTCTTTCTTTCTTTCTTCCTTTATATTGTGTGTGCGAGTGTGTTTTCTCTTACTCTCTCTTACCCCACCTATCACCTAATTTACCTTCCTCTGGCAATCACTTTTAATTTGGAGTTACCAATACTGTGAATACATTCTTCTTCTGTGCTTGGTGTGCTGCACCTGGTTGTATTGTAGTCTGAGCCTTTAAATCAACACAGGAGAGTGAGAACTACATAACAAGACACACAGAGAAGAAAGACTATGGGGAGACAAAGAAATAGCCCACCAATGAAAGAAAAACAAGCCTCACCAGAAAAAGAGGTAACCAAAATGGAAGCAAACAACCTGTCAGAGGGAGAGTTCAGAGAAATGGTCATAGGGTGGATGAAGAGAACAGAAGCCAATACAAGTAAGAACCATGATGAATTGAAGAGGAATCAAGAGGAAATGAAGAAGAGCAAGGAAGAAATGAATAAGAAATATGAAGAAATGAGGAAGAATTATGAAGAAATGAAGAAGAATTATGAAGAAATGAAGAAGACCCAAGAAAAAATGAAAAGTGACATTACTGAGGTAAAGAACCCCATAGAAAGTATCAGGAGTAGACTAGATGAAGCAGAGGACCGCATCAGAGAGCTGGAAGACAAGATAGGAAAAAACACCCAAGTAGAGCAGCTTTTAGAAAAAAAATTAAAAAGCAGGAGGAGAGCCTAAGGGAACTTTGGGACAACATGAAACAAAACAGCATACGTATAATAGGGCTTCCAGAGGGACAGGAAACTGAGCAAGGAATGGAAAACCTGTTGGAAGAAATAATGAGAGAAAACTTCCCTGATATAGGAAAGAAAAAAACCCACACAAATCCAAGAAGCTCACAGAGTTCCAAGCAAATTAAACCCCAAAAGACCTACACCAAGGCATGTTATAATTAAATTGGCAAACATCAACGACAAAGTGAGAATCCTAAAAGCTGCCAGAGACAGACAGAAAGTCATCTACAAAGGAACCCCCATCAGATTAGCAAGTGATTTCTCAACAGAAACTTATCAGGCCAGAAGGGATTGGGATGAAATATACGAAGTTATGCAAAGAAAGGGTCTGAATCCTAGAATACTGTACCCAGCAAGGCTATCAATAAAAATTGAAGGTCAAATCAGGAGCTTCACAGACAGAAAAGGTCTAAGGGAATACATTACCACCAAACCAGCAATGCAATAAATGCTAAAGGGTCTGCTGTTAAAAGCAATAGGAAGCCATGAACGAACATAGGGGCAGAGAACAAAAATGGCTACAAACAACTATCTATCAATAATTACTTTAAATGTAAATGGTTTAAATGCTCCAATCAAAAGACAAAGGGTAATAGACTGGATAAGAAAACACGACCCATATATCCGCTATCTACAAGAAACCCACCTCCAAAAAAAAGATGCACACAGACTGAGGGTGAAAGGATGGAAAAAGGTTCTACAGGAGAATGGATATGGAAAAAAAGCTGGGGTAGCAATACTTATATCCGACAAATTAGATCTCAAAGTGAAGGATGTAACAAGAGATAAAGAAGGCCACTACATAATACTAAAGGGAGCAATCCAACAAGAAGAACTAACTCTGGTAAACATATATGCAACCAATATAGGAGCATCCAAATACATACTAAAACTCCTAGAGGATATCAAGGGAGAGATAGACAGCAATACTATCATAGTAGGAGACTTTAATACTCCACAATCACCATTGGACAAATCCTCTAAACAAAAAATTAGTAAAGAAACATCAATCCTCAATGAATCACTAGACCAGAAGGAATTAATTGACATCTTCAGATCATTTCACCCCAAAGCCACAGAATATACATTCTTTTCAAGTGTCCATGGGTCATTCTCAAAGATAGACCATGTGTTGGGTCATAGGCAAAGTCTCTCCAAATTCAAGAAGATAGAAATCATATCAAACATATTCTCAGATCACAATGGCATAAAGCTGGAAATCAACTACAATAGAAACAACCCAAAGAAATCAAACACATGGAGACTAAACAGCATGCTATTAAACTATGACTGGGTTACTAGAGAGATCAAGTAAGAGATAGAAAACATCATGGAAACAAATGACAACGACAGCACAACAATCCAAAATCTATGGGACACAGTGAAAGCAGTTCTGAGAGGGAAGTTCATAGCTCTACAATCCTACTGCAAAAAACTAGAAACAGCGGCAATAAATTATCTAACCCAACAACTCAAAGAGTTAGAAAGAAAGCAACAAGAAAAGCCCAGTGTAAGCAGAAGGAAGGAAATATTAAAGATCAGAGGAGAAATAAATGACATAGAGACCAAGGAAACAATAGAGAAGATCAACAAAACCAAAAGCTGGTTCTTTGAAATATTAAACAAAATTGATGAACCTCTAGCCAGACTCACCAAGAAGCAAAGAGAGAGGACCCTAATAAATAAAATCAGAAATGAAAGAGGTGAAATAACAACAGACCCCATTGAAATACAAAGGATTGTTAAAAATTACTATGAACAACTCTACTCCAACAAACTGGACAATGTGGAGGAAACGGATATATTTCTGGAAATATATAACCTCCCAAAACTCAATCAGGAAGAATCTAAACAACTCAATAGACCAATAACTGTGGAAGAAATTGAAGCCGTCATCATAAAGCTTACAGCAAACAAAAGCCCAGGGCCATACGGCTTCACAGGGGAGTTTTACCAAACATTCAAGGAAGAACTAAAACCTATACTCCTCAGACTATTCCAGAAAATTCAAGAGGATGGTACACGTCCAAACTCCTTTTATGAAGCTAGCATCACCCTAATACCAAAACCAGATAAAAATGACACAATGAAAGAGAATTACAGGCCAATATCGCTCATGAATATAGATGCAAAATTCCTCAATAAAATTCTAGCAAATCGGATCCAGCAGTACATCAGAAAGATCATACACCATGACCAAGTAGAATTTATCCCAGGAATGCAAGGATGGTACAATATCAGCAAATCAAAAAATGTGATACATCACATAAACAAATTGAGAAATAAAAATCACATAGTCATATCAATTGATGCAGAAAAAGCGTTTGACAAAATCCAACACACTTTCCTGATAAAAACTCTCAACAAGGTAGGAATAGAAGGATCATACCTCAACATAATAAAATCCATATATGATAAACCCACATCAAACATCATACTCAATGGGCAAAAACTACAACCATTTCCCTTAAGAACAGGAACAAGACAGGGCTGCCCACTCTCACCACTCCTATTCAACATAGTACTGGAAGTATTAGCCATTGCAATTAGACAAGAAGAAGAAATAAAATGCATCCAAATTTGAAAAGAAGAAGTAAAGCTATCCTTATTTGCAGATGACATGATATTGTACATAAAAAACCCGAAAGACTCCATAAAAAAGCTAATAGACTTAATAAATGAGTTCAGCAATGTAGCAAGCTACAAAATAAATGCCAAGAAATCTATGGCATTCCTATACACCAATATTGAACTTACAGAAAGGGATACTAAAAAAGCATTCTCATTTACCATCACACCAAAAAATTTAAAATACCTAGGAATAAACTTAACTAAGGAGGTAAAAGAGCTATTCGCAGAAAACTACAGGACGCTAAAAAAAAGAGATAGAGGAAGATGTAAGCAGATGGAAGAACATACCATGTTCATGGATTGCGAGAATCAACATAATTAAAATGTCCATACTACCCAAAGCAATCTATAAATTTAATGCACTCCCCATTAAAATACCAATGGCATACTTCACAGACCTAGAAAGAACTCTGCAAAAATTCATCTGGAATAAAAAAATGCCCCGGATAGCCAGAGCTATCCTGAGAAAGAAGCACAAAGTCGGTGGGATTTCCATACCAGATTTCAAGCTGTATTACAAAACTACTGTCCTCAAAACAGCCTGGTACTGGCACAAGAACAGACATATAGATCAATGGAATAGAATAGAGAATCCAGATATCAACCCAAACCACTATGCTCAATTAATATTTGACAAAGGAGGTATGAACATAAAATGGCATCAAGATAGTCTCTTCAATAAATGGTGTTGGGAAAATTGGATAGATACATGGAAAAAAAATGAAACTAGACCACCAACTTACACCATACACAAAAATAAACTCCAAATGGATACAGGACTTAAAGGTAAGACAAGAAACCATAAAAACATTAGAGGAAGCTATAGGAAATAAAATCTCAGACATATGCCAAAAGAACTTCTTTGATGATACTGCTCCTAGGGGAATAGAAGCTAAAGACCGAATAAACAAATGGGACTACATAAAAATAAAAAGCTTTTGCACAGCTAAAGGAACCATCAACAAAACAACAAGAAAACCCACTGTATGGGAGAACATATTTGCAAATGTTATCAGTGATAAAGGTTTAATCTCAAGCATCTATAGGCAACTCACACAACTCAATAAAAGGAAGACAAATGATCCAATAAAAAATGGGCAACAGACCTAAATATAACCTTTTCTAAAGAAGACAAAAGGAAAGCCCAGAGACATATGAAAACTTGCTCAAAGTCGGGGAGAACTAAGATGGCAGCAAAGGTAAAACACCTATCTTGCCGTCATAATCAGCAATTTTAATACTACAACTTAAAGAAAGAACAAACACCTTCCAGAATCACCAGAAAGCTCGCCGAGTGAAAATTCCACAAATAAAAGTGACTGTGACCCGGAGGAGCGGCGGCGAACAGCGTTGAAAGATTCGGACGGAGAGAGGTTTGGAGTGCGCGCTGCAGAGAGGGCGGGCGGCTGAAAACCAGCCAGTTTTCTCGAACGGGTAGGCAAAGGCGTCCCACCTGACTGATTCTCCAGCTCTGGGCGAAGTCCAGAGAACCCACTATCATACGGGGTGAAAACTGGACAGTGGGAGGGCATGCAGAAGCTCGGGTGCTGCCGGGTCTCCCGGCTTGTGGAGAAGGCATCTCGCGCGTGAACAGCTCAGCTGTGTGACCTCGCAGAGAGCACAACGCGACTTGTCTCTCATTCGGAAAACCGTCAGACTGCTTTGTTTTAAGACCCTGGGTGAGACATTGTACATGCAGACTCATTTTGGGAAAGTCTGAATTCCCCGGCAGCCAGTGGAGCTCGGCAGCGCCTCTCTCTCAGAGGTGCTGGAGGCCATTGCCCCCAGCACAGAGTCCCTGGGGCCGCATAGGGCGGAGTTAACACTGTCTCCTTGGCCCAGAGACTCCGCCCACCCAACCTGAGTACAGCTGAGCTTCACAGAAAATTGGCCTGGAGGTCAACCCTCCAAGTGCTAACAACGATTAACTGAGCTTAACTTCAGCAAGACTGTGCAGCCCATATCCACCTCAGGTAACTGGGGAGGCTGAGCCACTATCACTAGTAGGAAGTCTACCACACAAAGCTAATTGACCAACTCAGGGAAGCAGCCACCATGCAGAGATGTGGAAAGAAATCAGATGTGAATGAAATGGAGGAAAAAAACCGACTGGACGTGGAATTCAGAACCACGGTTACAGGGTTTTTTAAGAGGCTCCAACAAAAGATCGAGGCCTATAAGGAAATAAGCAAGACCATAAAGGAAATGAATGAGTCCTACAAGAAAATGAATAAAACCCTCAAGGATATAAACGAGACCTGCAAAGAAATGATCAAGACCAACGTGGAAATGAATGAGTCTTACAAGGAAATGAAAGAAACCCTCAAGGATATAGAGCAGACTCTCAAGGATATGAAAAAGGACCAACCAGAAATTAAGCATACACTGACTGAAATAAAAAATATTATACAAAGACCTAAAAGTGCTCTGGAGCACCCCAAGAACCAAGTTCAAGATTTGAAATACAAAGAGGTAAAATCCACTCAGCTGAAAAAGCAAGAAACCAAAAGAATCCAAAAAATTGAAGATAGTGTAAGGGGCCTCTGGGACAACCTCAAGCATACCAACATCCGAATTATAGGGGTGCCAGAAAAAGAGAGAGGCCAAGACAATGAAAACCTATTTGAAGAAATAGTGACTGAAAACTTCCCACACCTGGTGAAAGAAATTGACTTAGGAGTCCAAGAAGTGCACCGAACCCCAATATATAGGAACCCTAAGAGGACCACACCAACGCACATCATAATTAAAATGCCAAGAGCAAAAGACAAAGAGAGAATATTAAAAGCAGCAAGAGAGAAACAATTGGTTACCTATAAGGGAGCACCCATACGATTGTCAGTGGATTTCTCAACAGAAATGATGCAGGCCAGATGGGAGTGGCAAGAAATATTCAAAGTGATGAACAGCAAGGATCTACAACCAAGATTACTCTATCCAGCAAAGCTATCATTCAGAATTGAAGGTCAGATGAAGTGCTTCGCAGATAAGAAAAAGCTAAAGGAGTTCATCACCACCAAACCAACATTATATGAAATGCTGAAAGATATTCTTTAAAAAGAGGAAGAAGAAAAAGGTAAAGATGAAAATTATGAACAAAAAATAGACATCTATCAACAAATGAACATAAAAATCAAGTGAATTGATAGGCTGTTGAACAGGATAGCCTGGTGAATATAACAGAGACATGGACCTAGACAGGGAATGGACTGACAATTCTTGGGGAGAAAAGGGTTGTCGGAAGTACAGCAAGAGACTGGACAAAAATCTAGCAACAATGGTCGTGGACAGTGGGGAGGCGGAGGTGAGGGTGGAGTGTGGGATAGGTACAGCGTGGAGGGGTGCTATAGGGGGATAAAAAGGGGAAACAATGTAATTAATAAACTGAACAATAAATATTAAAAAAAAAGAAAATTTGCTCAAAGTCACTAATTATCCGAGAGATGCAAATCAAAAGGACTATGCGGTACCATCTCACACATGTCAGAATGGCTTACATCAACAAATCAACAAATGACAAGTGCTGGTGAGGATGCGGAGAAAAAGGAACTCTCCTGCACTGTTGGTGGGATTGTAGACTAGTGTAGACACTGTGGAGAACAGTATGGAGTTTCCTCAAAAAACTAAAAATGGAGCTCCCATTCAACCCAGTGATCCCACTTCTAGGAATATACCCCAAGAAACTAGAAAGGCGAATTCGAAAGGATATATGTACCCCTATGTTCATAGCAGCACAATTTATCATAGCTAAGACTTGGAAACAGCCGAAGTGCCCATCAGCAGATGAGTGGATTAAAAAACTGTGGTACATCTACACAATGGAATACTACACTGTGGTAAAAAAGAAAGAGCTCCTACCATTTGTAACAACATGGATGGAATTAGAGAGCATTATGCTAAGTGAAATTAGCCAGGCAGAGAAAGACAAATATCACATGATCTCACTCATTTGAGGAATATAATGAATGACACAGACTGATGAACAAGAATGCATCCAGAGACTGAGAAAAGTCCATTAAAATGTCAAACCTCAGGGTAAGTGGCAGGTGGTGGGAGAAAGGGGGAAAGTCAATATATTTGAATTCTTGAACTAAGGTAAGTGATTTGTGTTTTTACATCCCTGACAAAGTTTATATGAAGTTATAAAAAAATTGGCAGCTAGTTTTAGATTGAATTAACATGGCCTAGTGCATGTCATCTCTTATGGACACCAGTTCTTAGGCTAGGCCCTCCTTAACCTCCCGTGACACCACAATACCCTTACATGATATTATTCTACAATGTCATTATAATATTTGATATTTGACAACAGCATATTATACAATTATCCCAAATAAACTTACAAACGAATTCTTTGAATGTTGGGCAGCAACTTAAAAAAAGGATAAGAAATCCCTTTCAGAAGGGATTAAGGCACTGGGAAGGCAAACCAGCATTCTATATTGGCCCCTCTGGACCTTTTGCCAAGAGGGACCCTCTTCTTATTATCCAAATACACACAGCTGATGCGTGAACTTTCAGTTCAAGCTGTGGCTGAAGCCTCTGGGCAGTTGGCACCATGGATCTGTCTCTCGACCAGTGGCGTGAGCTGGGCCCTCTCTGGAGATGAAACCTGGGTCACCCGAGATTTGTGATCAGTACCGGGACCCTGCCAGCAGATGAGGGGACCCCATGGCAGGTGCTGGACGTGGAGGCCACGGGGGCATAGACTACAAAGGAAACAGGACTGAACCTCACATCACCCTGTTTGGCCCCGGAGGATGGCTGGTTAGCCAGAGACGGGTAAGATTCCTCAGGGAAGGAACAACCTAAGACAGGCACAGTCGCAGAGGGGCCAACAGGAGAGAACTAAAAGATCAACAGAGGTGGGGCACAGACCCTCATCCACAAACCTTGCAGGGGCTTGAATTCTCACCCCTCCTGAGGAAGGTCTCCTACCCCCACGGCTGCTACGCCTCCCATGCCCAACTCACACCGGGACCCAGGTGGTAGACAGAGACTCGGCCAGCAATAGCTGCCCTATATCTAAATTTAATTTATTACAAGGAATTCTGAGGACCTACTAAAAAATGCAAATATTCCTTTCCACAAGTATTTACTGGGTAAACTAAGATTTCTGCTTGAGTATTAAAATTGACAGTAAAATAGTAATCAAGTTTTCAGATTAATTTAAATTGGCCAAGTGAAATAAGTGAATACTCAAGAAAAGCTAACTGTACTGGACAAAAAGCTTTTCCTAAAACATTAACTAAATTATCTATTAGTAGTTCATCTCACTGCAAAATTTCCTAACATCCAAAGAACCTAAAGTAGTAATATTTGTATGCAAAAATTAAAATTAAAAATGACCAAGACTGCAAGATAAAATTTCCAAAAGCCCCTATTAACCAAAAAAAGGGGGTGGGGGACAGTGAGGTAATATCATGTAAGGAAAAATATCCTATGAGTAAAATACATGTAGAAAATTCTTACTCCAGAAAAGAAAATTCCATTTGTAAAACCAGCTGTAGGACACCCATAAAAAAACACAAATGGTACCAAAATAAGCCAAAGGAAAATCGTTTAGGCAAAAATAAAAAGAATCCCAAGTCTATTTTGCAGAGAGGATCCCTTTGTTAACCTTTGGTCGAGAATGTGTTTGTGTGTTTGCAGAGAACAACTCCAAGACCATGTGGGTTCCTGCGACAGTGAGGAACTGACGGGCCTGTTCCATCCACGAGGATGGTCCAGAGATGGCGGACTCTGACACCTTGCCATGCTAGCAGTTGGCAGCTGTGTGTGGCTGCAGGCGGCCCAGGAACATACCAGAGAGGATGGACTTGCATTGTCACGATGTGTCCACCATCTGGATACCATTGCTGACATGTACACATGAAGAACTATTTGACATTGAAACTGGGACTCAGAACAGTTGGACATTGAAACTGAGACTCAAACATTTTTTGTTCTTATACGTTTGTTTTCAGTATGCATAGGCAAGATATTTTTGAAGAAAAGAAACAGGGGACAGTGATTGATATAGAGGCAGGGTGGCCTCGAACAGGCTGTCCAGCTACAGGGGGAAGGCTGGAGTGGAGGGGCGGCAGATGCTGGGGGAGATCAACTGAAAGACTTGTATGCATACATATGAGCATAACCAATGAATGAAAGTCTCTGGGGTGGGGAGGGAGGCAGGTGGGGATATGTGCTGGGGGGTAGGGGAGGCTGGGGGGAGTATATTGGGGGGGGAAGGAAAACATATGTACTACTATTAAATATAAGTTATATTGTAAATAAAATTAAAAAAAATAAAGTAACACAGTACAAAAAGTTCACAGTGACACAGTACAAAAACATGTCATACTTTTTCAGATACTATATTGCAATTAACCTTTAAGATATTACTACTTGTCAAATGTGGTATCAAATAATATTCATAATTATCCTGAAATATAAATATAATACTCTTCTTTTTTCTAACTACAATCTGTATGAGACTCAATTTTCTTCAGAAACTTCAATCAAAATAATATAGCATAACAGATTAGAGAAGCAGATATGATAATCCAGCTGTTTTATATTATGTCGTGTATTAAAGTGTTTTGCAAAAATATAAAAAAGTAATGTTACTTTACTCACTAAATATGCTTTATGTTTTGAAAAATGTAATTTAATATGTTACTGTACATGCAATTTTATTACTTTTTAAATTTCATAAATAAAAATACCTAAGTATTTTTAAGTTTTCTATTATGGTGTCAATAGATATAACCCACATAAACTAAAGCTCTTTGTAGTCTTCACTATTTTTTAAGACTATAAAGGATTTCTGAGACTAAAGCATGAGAATCATTGCGATACAACAAAATCTATTCCTCCTGACTTAATATATAAATGTGAATAATAAAATCATAATGCTTTTAGAGGAAAACTTAGATTACCTTCCTGACATTGAAATAGGCAAATATTTCTTAATATACAGAAAGTATATTGATAGTCACTAGTTTTTAAAGTGAGGTTCAAGGCCCACTTGCATCAATATCTCATGATCGGCTTATAAAAAGGAATGATTTCAATTCCAAGCCTAAGGATATATCTAAATCTCAACACGGTAGTTTCTTATGTCTTTCAATGTTATTTTTATGTATTCCAGTCACTTTTGTTCATCTGAAGCTGTTAATGTATTTTCTGTGCATTTGATGGTAATATCATTTGAGAATTCTGATTGTTTTGAATCATGTTCAACAAAGTGCAGGGTGTAAACAAACAATACACTTTATCTAAGATAAAAAAAGAGTGAATGAAAATTATTGCAAAATAAGTATCTGAAAGACAACCTAAGATCATTGTTAATCTTAAATAGAGTTGTTTCAAAGTTGTGTGGAAATGAAATCTATTAGAAATAAGAGACAGTATGTGGGTAGTGAGTGTATAGACCAGATGTTCTCAAAGTGTGGTCTCTGGACCAGTAGCAGATACATTACCTGGAATCTTATTAGAAATGCAAATTCTCTGGTTCCACCTGATAACTGGATTAAAAAAAACACAGCACTTTTGAGGTGGGCCAGAAATCATTTTTTAACAGGCTCTCCAGTTGATTCTGATATATGCTTAATTTTGAGAATAATAGATAGAAACAATTATTTTGAGAAATTTAGTTGTGAACAAAGATGCCTAAGCATATTTAAATACTGACGGAATAGTGTTTCTACTGAAGAAGTGGTTAAAAATGTAATAATAAAAAGAAAATTCCACTAGGTAATATTATTGAATAGTTGTAAGATGATGGAATTCAGTCACAGTTCAAAGTAGAGTGTTACTTATGCATTGTAATAAAAAGGAAAGTCAAAATGATGGATTTAGATAATAGCTAATATTTATTGAATCATTATTATATGCCAGGTAGTAATCTCATATATTCATATCTTAAATTCTTATATTGTTTTAATAATCCTAGATAAAACTATTATTATTCCTATTTTACTGGTGAGGAGTTAGAATTAGTGAGAGATTAAAAATATTTTCCAAAATCACACAGCTTGTAAATAATAATTCTACACAAGAGGCCTGGCTTCTAAGCTTATGTTATTTTTTTTTCCAAAAGTTACGTTCTTAACTATTGTTCTATGCTGTATCTTAGTCTCAAGTAGGTTTTTTAATGTAATGTGTGGAAGTAGAAAGAATTCCTGTTAGATAGCTCCCACCTCCCCCAAGAAATAATTTGCTGAAAGCAAGTGAGGAGGAGAGTTCAGATATTTAGTCAAAGGAGATAATTTTAGAAATAACCATTGTGGAATATGAAGGGAACAACTGAGAAAAATGTCTTAAAAATCATTAAAATGGCTAGAATGGTTGAAGACCCCTTCGAGGTTGGTGATCATTAATTTAGAGTCCTACAAAAACCCTGATATATTGTAACCCATGGCAATAATTAACTGCCTGTGTGTAGGTGAAGAGATAGATATTTGGTTTTGTCCAAGGTTGGAATTTTTGTCTGTTAATTAAGAAGAGAAGGTAGGGGAACAGAATGCTTTCTGGGTTAGCACTAGGTGCCTCGAACTGATAAGCAATAACATGTAAACTGGGTATAAATACAAGTTAAAATGAAATTTCTTAGACTGTCAAGAAAGTTAAAAAAGAAAAAAAATCACACATATTCTTACAGCTATTTTTAAGTCTCTGTTCCCTGGCAAGTCTTTAGCCATATGTGTGAATATTTTACATTTTTTAAGCATATTGTACCTTCAATTTCATATGTTTTTTTTCCACTTAGAAATATATCTTAATTTGCTACAGTTTTTTATTTATCATTTTAATAAATGTTTTACATATTTGATATAGCATGATCTACTTAATCCTTCTCATATATGGAACCATTTTTGTTGTCTTAAATTTTCTAATTTGTTCATCCTTTTTGAATATATTTCTCAGAGGAATTCCTTTAGATGAGATTATTGCAAAAAAGGATATAAACAATTTATGTCTCTTGATTTGTTGAAAAATTTCAACTTCCTTTCCAGAATAATTGTGCTAATTTACCTTTTCACCAGAAAAGTGTGTATATGCCAGTTTTTCTATATTGTCTCCCATTATCAGGCTTCTAAAAATACTTAAGCTGAAAACAGTTTGGCTCAGTGGATAGAGCAATGGCCTACAGACTGAAGGGTCCTGGGTCTGATTCTGGTCAGGGGCATGTACCTTGGCTGTGGGCATATCCCCAGTAGGGCGTTGCAGGAAGCAGCTGATCAATGTTTCTCTCTCATCTATGTTTCTGACTTTCTATCTCTCTCCCTTCCTCTCTGTAAAAAAAAATCAATAAAATATATCTAAAAAAAGAAATAAAAATACTTAAAATATTTTTCTAATTTACTGGGAATAAAATAACCTTTAATTTTATTGTAACGATTTCTACTTTTAATTGTCAATGAAAACATTTCTATATGAGTTTTTGCCTTATATATTTCCTATTTTTGCCAGTGTCTAGTATGTCTATTAGGATTTTGATGTTATTCCTATTTAATCAACTCAGTAAAAAGTAGATAAAATTCCTCCTCTTAGACGTCATAGATATAATACATTATTGAAAAATGTATAAATTACCAGTAGCTCTGAGTGTCCATTTTATTGCTTCAGTGCATGTCCAAATTAATAGCTTTGGAAATATTCACATCTATTAGCATAACATTTGCATATGGCAGCAGAGGAATATTTGGGAACACAAAATAATTCATATAATTACTTAATTTGGAATTATGGAGATATAGCTATAATACATAAAATATTTATGGATTTATATTGTATTGCAGAATTATATAGTTTTACCTGAAAAGATATGTAATAAAATTTGCTTATATTTGCAAACATGTAAGATTTCAATTTTATTCATATAAATTTGATTTTAAAATTTTCTATCTATTGAGGAGGAACCAAGATGGCAGCATAGGTAAACGCCTATCTTACTGCCCCACACAGCAATTTCAAAACTACAACTTAACAACAGAACAAACATCATCCAGAATCACTGGAAAGCTGGCTGAGTGAAAATTCCACAAATAAAAGTAAAGATAGGACACTGTGACTCAGAGGAGCAGCGGAGGGCAGCGTTGAAGATACGTGTGGAGTCAGAGATTTGGAGCCCTATGTGCGTGCAAGCAAGCTGCGAGGGCAGGCAGAGACAAAGGTGTCCCACTGCACTGATTCTCCAGTTCCGGGCGAGGTCCGGGGAACCCACACTCATATGGGGTGAAACTGGACAGTAGGGAAGCACGCTGAAACTCGGGTGTTGCAAGGTCTGTGAGCTTGTGGAAAGTGCGCATAAACTTGGGAAGAGCAGAGGTGCACGATCGCACAGAGAGGACTCATGACTTGCTCTCTCGTTTGGGAAACCACTGGACTGCAGTTTTTGTTCTTGTGTATTTGTTTCTAGTATGCAGATGCCATATTTTTTTAGGGAAAAGAAATGGGGGGAAAAAGATAGATGCAGAGGCAGAGAAGCATTGAACAGACTGTCAAAGTACAGTGGGAAGGCAGGGGAGGGTGGGGGGTGGGGGCTGTGGGAGATTAACTGAAGGACTTGTATGCATGCATATAAGCATGACCAGTGGATACAAGACACTGGGGGGTGAGGCAGGTGAGGGCATGTACTGGGGGGTATGAGAGGCTGAGGGAGGTTAATGGGGGGAGGGGGGAAAGGAAACATATGTAACTACTATTTGTAATAATTTAAAGAATAAAAATATATAGATTGTGAAAAAATAAAAGTCAATAAAACATATTTTAAAATAGAAAGTTCAAATGAAAATGTATATATAAACAAATTTTGTATATGATAAAGGTAGCCTTTCAAATTAATGACAAAGGTGTTATTATTTAATAGACAAGATTGGTAAATGGTAGTGGTTCAAGCAATTGGACCCCAAATTAAAGCTACCAGAGATGGTAGGGCCAGTCATACTTGTGCTGATGTGCTTTATGTGAGCAGATCTTTCCATTAGAAGAAAATAAGCTAGGCTAAGAGGTCAAATTCACATCACCACTTTTAAAGTAATTAGGTTGTTATTTCAATTCGCTAAGAAATTAAACCTAAAAAGGACATTAAAAATAATTTGAACCTGGCATTCAAAGTTCATAAAATGTCTCCTGAAAACTCACCGAGTATTTTTTTTTTGTAAATTATGAATCACATTATGTAACCAGTAACCGCAATGCTACTCTTTATGACACATTCTCCAAATAACTCCAAATTTCCACTGGTAATAAAAAGCCATTGCATCCCAAGTTCTTTGCAGCATTTATTTCTAAATTTGTGTCTGAGGCTGTGTTAAGTAATGAAAGAAAGCAATCTCTAGAAGTTGACTCTACCTGGAAGTCCCAGAAAGGGGAACAATTCTTTCAATTCAGCCAAAGCCCAATTCTGAGTGCCCTTACCCCCATGACTCCTTCTCCAATGATTTCACCTTATTCTGAGAAATCTTCTTGAGCTTGTCCTTAATGCACTTTCTTTCCAACGTTATTGTGTACTTACAAACCAGACATTAAGAAAGACATGTAGCAAACATAGTATTTATTGCTCACAAAAAGGTACAAGGCAGGATTTTGTGTAGATGCTCTATATAGGATGACAGTCTACATAATGCTGAATTTTACCCTATGCCGTGTCTCTAGGGAGCCCAAACACTATTACAACTGTCCAGAAACTCAGACAAATAAGTTACATCCTTTCAAGGGCTTCCAACAGCAAAGGAAAAAAGAATTTCACTCTTTTTTAATATTTTTAATTTCTTTATTAATTAAAGTATTACATATGTGTCCTTATCCCTCCATTAACCCCCCTATCCCTCCCCCCAGGGATGCCCTCACCCTCCTGGTGTTCATGTCCATTGGTTAGGCTTATATTCACGCATACAAGTTCTTTGGTTGATCTCACCTCCTTCAACCTTCCCTCCCGAGGTCCAGTATTCTGGTCAATGCTTCTCTGCCTCTGGATCTATCCCTGTTCATCAGTTTATGTTGTTCATTATATTCCACAAATGGATGAGATCATGAGGTATTTGTCTTTCTCTGACTGGCTTATTTCACTAAGCATAATGCTTTGCAATTCCATCCAGGCTCTTGCAAATGGTAAGAACTCCTTTTTTACTGCAGCATAATATTCCATTGTATAACTATACCAAAGTTTTTTAATACACTCATCTGCTGATGGGCACTTAGGCTGTTTCAAAATCTTAGCTATGGTGATTTGTGCTGGAATGAACATAGGGGTGCATAAATCCTTTCTGAATCATGTTTCTAGTTTCTTGGCATATATTCCTAAAAGTGGAATCACTGGGTCAAATGGGAGTTGCATTTTCAGTTTCTTGAGGAAACTCCATATTGTTCCCCGCAGTGGCTGCACCAGTCTGTATTCCCACCAGCAGTGCAAAAGAGTTCCTTTTTCTCCGCATCCTCACCAACACTTATCTTTTATTGATTTGTTGATGACT
The DNA here is from genome assembly GCA_027563665.1 of Antrozous pallidus. NCBI lineage: Eukaryota > Metazoa > Chordata > Mammalia > Chiroptera > Vespertilionidae > Antrozous > Antrozous pallidus. Next base: position 77,053,297 of record CM050509.1, read on the forward strand.
GCCATTCTGACAGGTGTGAGATGATACCTCATTGTTGTTTTGATTTCCATCTCTCGGATAATTAGTGACTTTGAGCATGTTTTCGTATATCTCTTAGCCTTCCTTCTTTCCTCCTTTGAAAAATGTCTATTTATGTCCTTTGCCCATTTTTTTATTGGATTTTTTCTCTTCTTTTTGTTGAGTTGTATGCATTCCCTGTAAATGTTGGAGATTAAACCCTTGTCTGTGGTGACATTGGCAAATATGTTCTCCCATGCAGTGGGATTTATTGTTGTTTTGTCAATGGTTTCTTTTGTTGTGAAAAAGTTTTTTATGTAGTCTCATTTGTTTATTTTCTCTTTAGCTTGCATTGCTCTAAGAGCAGTATCATTGAAGAAGTTCCTTCGGTATATGTCTGAGATTTGTATGCCTCTAGTATTTCATTGGTCTCCCTTCTTATGTTTAAGTATTTGATCCATTTTGAGTTTATATTTGTGTATGGTGTAAGTTGGTGGTCTAGTTTCATTTTTTTGCATGTATCTGCCAGTTTTCCCAACACCATTTGTTGAAGAGACTATCTTGACTCCATTTTAATGTTTATGCCTCCTTTGTCAAATATTAATTGGGCATAATGGTTTGAATCAATTTCTGTGTTTTCTATTCTATTCAATTGATCTATGTGTCTGTTCTTGTGCCATTTTAAGAACAGTGGCTTCTCTGTATCTGACACCTTTAAACTCTAACCTCAACTTTCAGAGCTCTCTGCTTCAAAATGTTTTTCTAGCTTCCAACCACACTCAACTTTTTTTTTTTCAGAAACCCAAATGAGCCAAAGGCCCTCTATGGGCCTTCAACAGATTTACTAAATAAAAATACTGTGTACATATTGCATGTGAAAAAGCAATTTAATGTATTTAGCAGAACTATTTACAATAACCAAAAAGTGAAAACAACACTGATACCATCATATAATGAATTCATAAATAAAAAGTGGTATATTCATACAATGGGGTAGCATTCAGTCATAAAAAAGAATAAACTATTGATATTGCATGGCATAGATAAATCTTGAAAACATTATGCTCAGTGAGAAGAGCCAAACACAAAAAGCCACATATTATATGATTGTATTCATATGAAATGTCCAGACTATGCAAATCTATAGACTCAGAGAGATTAGTAGTTGCCAGGGCTTGGTGGGAGGGAGAGTGCGGAATGACTGCTAATGGGTATAATGTTTCTCTTTAAGGTGATAAACAATATTCTAAAAGTAGCTTTTAAAGATGATCCCACAATTCTGTGCATACTAAGCAGCATTAAATGACAAATTAAATGACTGAATTGTATGATGCTTGAAGTATATTTCAACAAAGCTGTTAAAAATGCAATTGAGGATGATTTGAAAGTCATTACAGAAATGGCAGAGGGGCAAGGTAGTCCAGTGCAAATATAGAACTGAACTTGGGTTGAAGTGTTGGCATCTCACATTTGTGGTTGTGTGACCTTGGATAAACTATATCTCAGCCTTTAGCTGTAAAACTGGAGATAATACAACTTATACTAGCTTGTGTGAGAATTAAATGGGATAGTGAGGGTGAAATGCTATGTAAACTGTAAAATTTTATTCTTATATATAGTAGTTATGTGAAGTCCAGTATTTGTCACCTGTATTTTTATTCCTAGTCCTACAAGCCCCCATGTTAACAATCAGAAGAATTAGCTTCAGATGAGAAACAACATTCTTAGTTATCCCTTTTTTAATTTTAGATAATATAAATGTATTTTAGTATCTTTGGTTGATACTCAGACAAGTAAGTTTTGTTCATGAGTCACTGAACACCACAGTTTCATCTAATGCTAATATAATAAGAAGGCAATTTTGCTCAGGAAATTCAAAGAAGATGACTCTATTGAAATAATTTTAAAGCTAACCTTTATATTATGACATTAAGGAGTCAGGGGAAAAAGTGAGAGGAAGGATGTATATTTCTTTATAAATCTGTTCTGAGAATCTTGGGGTGGGGGGAGTCAAGCAAATATCTGTAGAAGTGAATGTTTTTCTCCTTTAATCTAAAGGACAGCTGATAAGCAATCTGTTGTTTGTATAGAAAGAAATGCTAGTAAAAGAGGAAGAAAGTACACTTGGGGAAACATCTGCTATGAGAAACCACTTGAAAAGTAAGCACGGGGAAACATTTGCACAACACACAGCATATAATATGCTGCAGAAATAAAGAGAGGATAATGCCGGCAGGAAAGATCTATATGCATAAATTTATGTAGCATAGGGAAACATAAGTAATAATATAATAGATTGACTATTTTCCTCTTTATAAATAATTGGCAATATATATTTTAATACTGGACTGAAGGGTCATGATCACTAAAACACATTGACCACAAATAGCATCTATTGCACTAGCATAAGTCAACCCTCACCCTCCTCACAGTATGCTCACTGTAAGGAGAATAGAGTTGAAATAGGGGATATGCTCCTTCCTTTTGAGGAATTCTTGGCTGACCTAGAGACACAGTCAGAGAGAGAGAGAGAGAGAGAGAGAGAGAGAGAGAGAGAGAGAGAGAGAGAGAGAGAGAGAGAGAGAGAGATGAGACATTAAACATTAAAAATTGGGGCAGTAATCATAAAAATTCATTCATATACTTGTTTTCTTCTGAAAAAGCAGATACTCAAACAAAACTAGGCCAACTTTCCTGAATGGCAATGATCAGCTTAATCTGACTTGCAGCTGCCTACTTCAGAGACAGCCTGTGTTCCTTTGTCCAACATATTTCCCTTACCCCCAAATTACATCACTAATGTATTGTTTAGAAGATTGGTGTGAAGATGAATCAGATAAGGAGCTCTCAATTACTATGTATGTAAGGAACATTTGTATGTATAAAACCTGAGTATGTAGGTATGTACATGCATGTATGAAACACCTGGCCTTAGTATATGTTATGTAAGAAACATTTAAAGTGCTGGTAATAAACACCATTTCCTGGAATATACCCTCCAACTACAAACTCTGAGTCCAGGTGACTGGAATACACATTTTTAACACTAGCATCATAAATATTTTTTAGATACATATTAGTATGAGAAACACTATTCTGGGATATCCCCTCTCTAAGTCACTCCACTTACTGGTGGAAGACTAATATTAATCTAACTCTAACATGATGCTTTCTGCTGAAAAGTTCTTAAATTATTTCATTTCATCTACTGCATGAAGTTCAAACTAGTCCGTCTGACATACAAAGCCTGCAATTATGTATTCCAAGGCACTTTTTCATTATTTTCCAGTTATATAAATCTTACAGTATTTATAAATTTAACTATTACCTTATAAATGCCTCATACCTCTCTAATCTCCAGACCTTGGCAGAGGCTTGCCTTTATATGTGGAATGTATTTTTCCCAACTGCCAATTAATTAATACCAAGTTGGAGAGGTCATATTTTTTTACCACAGTGGTTCTCACTAGTAGGTTGTGAAACCCAAGAACTCACGACATTCATGTGTTCAAAATATGTAGGGCAGAAAAGCAGAGAAAGAGTAGGAATGGGCCTCAGGCATCTGAATTTTTTACAAAGTAATTGGATGGCTCATTCTGATGGAAAGGACATACTTTCAGAACTAGTAGTATATAAAATAAACATTGATCTGGAATCAGAAGACCAGTTTCTAAACTTGAGTCTACCATTAACTTACTATGCATCTTGGTGTAAATTGGTTAAGATTTCTCCATTTATAAAAATTAAAAGTGGTAAAATGAACATCGTTATTAAAAAATGGAAGGATTGGGCATGCATACTGCTCTTCTTGTGGAACTTTAGATTGTAATGTCTCTGATAATCTGCTCCTAACTGGTACCATGTGTTGCTGTGATTTTGTCCCAAGCATTGGTCCATGATATTCAGCAGTTACAAAGAGACCAGCTCTGCAGAACAGGAGTTGAATCAGATAATGGAAAAGTTTTCTTTCCCTAAATGACTTCAGAGAAGAGCTGTGGGGAAAAACCTGAAAGCAAAAAAGTAAAAAGCAAAAATGTTAAGTGTGAACTGAAATGAGCTCATTGGAATATGTCCATCGAAGCTGAAGCTGAAATCAGAGGTAGACCAAGATAATTTATTACAGGATTGTGGAAAAGCACCTGTTACAGGGTCTGATTCAAACCTTTTGTTGTTGCAATTATATAATGAACTTTATGTCAAAGGCAATGATTATACAAGAAATAAAATGTTATGCATGTGTCTTATATTTTTAACATTAGTAAAGTACACCTTTTCTACAACCTTTCCTAACATGACCTTTGGAAGACTGTCCCTGGACAGAAATTTCCTAATTCTAAGAAATGTACTTCTTGAATCATCTGTTCTTTTGGTAACCTAATAAAAAATTCCTGTAAACAAGATTGTGTTTAATTTAGAAATGTATTCTATTTAAGCCCAAAATAAGTAATAAGCATGACATGGTACATTTGCTAAACTACCAAAAGGAGATAAGGTCCAAGAAAAATCACAATCATGAAGCTAACTAGACAGGCAGAGCCCAGTCCCGCCATCACAATCATGGGGGAACTGGACAGGTAGAGCCCAGACCTGCCATTGAGATCACAGAGCAAACTGGACAGGCATAATCGAGACCAGCGATGGCGATCAGGGAGGAACTGGACAGGCAGAGCTGTGAACTGCCATTGCAATCACAGAGCGAACTGGACAGGAAGAGCCCAGACTCGCCATCGTGATCACAGCGTGTGGCAAACTGGACAGGCAGAGCCTAGACCCTCCATTGCGATCACAGAGCAAACTGGACAGGTAGAGCTGAGACCAGCAATTGCAATCACAGGAGGAATTGGACAGGTAGAGCTCAGGCCCGCCATCAGGATAACAGAGCAAACTGGACAGGCAGAGCTGAGACTGACATTGTGATCATGTAGCCAACTGGACAGGCAGAGCCCAGACCCACGATCACCGGGGAACAGGAGAGGCAGCCCTGCAGTTCCAGGCAAAGAAGCCTCTTTACTGACCAACCTGTGCCTGGGACGTCTTTGGGTGCGTGGTAGAGTCCAGGGCCTCTAGCCTGCAGCCATGGGAAGTCTCCCTCTCCCTAAAGTTAGGAGCACCAGCCCAGGTCTACCCAGTGGCCTGGTCCTGACTGAGGGGGTAAGTTCCTGCAGACTGGGGTTTGATCCTCACGCATTAGCAGTAGGAGATCAGTGGTTTATTATTCCTGTGTGTCTGGATTTTAATTGGTCAAATGCCCTGTGATCCCTGTGGGCAGCTTAGCAAAATCTTTTAGGAGAAGAATTCTGTCTTGGTTTCCTCAAATTCCCTCAACACCTGCTTACCCCTCTGTAAAGGCACAGAACAAGTGATGTCCTTAAATAGAAATTAGGGGTCTCCAGCCAGGGTAGGCCTCTCTCATCATAAGTCATTTGGACTGGATGGCCTTTGAGTATTTATCTAAGCACTATAACAGAGAATCACAAGCTCAAGTCATGATCTCTGCCCTTAAAATCTTATTAGAACGAGTGGATGATAAAAACGCAGTAATAGCATCAGAATGTAAGGCAACAATACAGAGAGGAACAGAGGCAATTACTAGGATGATTTTCCAATAATCAGTACAAAGAGTATTTTCTATGAATTAAATAAATTTTGAGTGGAAGTAGCTGCTTCATGAGTATGGCATCTCTTCCCATTTTAAAGGAAGCTGAGTTTGATGTGATTTGTGTACTATGCTATGATATCTGAGGCACAGGACAAGGGAAGTCCTAAGTATAATATGCTTTGATATTTGAGTCATTCTTTATTGTTCAATGTAATTTATTTCTGCCCGGCTCACTTTTGTAATTGTTAAATTACTAGAATAATACATCTTGCTATAAAATATTACTAGACAATCAAATGATCAAGTGACATTTATTGTTATTTTCTACAACTGAACACAATCTTTGGTATGCTAAAGTGATAGGTATTATAGAAATACTTAGATAGAGAGACCTACAGGCTTGATTACAACTGAGGCTTACTATCACCACCCAAATTGCTTACTTAAGAAAAAAAGCAGTGAGCCAACAAGTATAAGCCCTTGAAGGGCAAATGTAAATGTGATAAGCTTTGCTATTACAAAAACAAGAAGAAAAACGTCAGATGCAAGAATGAAAATCACATTGCATCCACTCTAAATAGCTATTTAAAAAAAAAGAATGGTATACTATGACAAAGTTTCTAATCAAATAAAGATTGTAAAGACATTTGTTCAAAGAGGATTTCCTAGAATAGGTGATATTTCAGTTTTTATTTTTTTAAATGTGAAGAGGTTAGCTAGATAAGAAAAAGGTGTAGGGGGTCCCGAATTGCAGAGGGTGCAGGCGGGCTGAGGGAACACACCCCCCCCCCCACCGTGCACAAATTTCGTGCACCGGGCCTCTAATTATATATATATATATATATATATATATATATATATATATATATATAGAGAGAGAGAGAGAGAGAGAGAGAGAGAGAGAGAGAGGTATAGATATAAATGTATATCTTCAAGTCTTCAAAATGCAATAACAATTAATTCTGATAATTCAATGAGAAAAAAGTAGTTATACTTACTTTGGATACTTTGCAAAAACAAATAATCAATTTGCTTGTCACCAATTTATTTTTGACAGCTTGTTAAATGAATAACACATCTCAGCTTTGTATACCAATCATTACCTTATGTTTTGAGGAAGATTCTAAGTAAATGATATCCTGAGTGTTGGGTGGAAAAGAGTGTGTGCCCTGTTTCTCAAAATTATTGTTTACTGTAAAATTCAAATACTTTCAAGATTGGCTCTATCACTCTCTTCCTCTTTGTAATAATAGGCAATTCATATAAAATGTTAGGTCAAATGTTGGAATAAAGTTGTTGATACTCTCAAGTAGATGATGAGGTATTTGAAATCTTGGAGAATGTGAAGAAAGAAAAAAATAATCATCTTTCTAGGTATTAGCACTCCTATTACCTTCTTTCTCTTTTGTAAGTTTCATAATTATTTTGAAAATCCACAAAATGATATAAAAAACATAGACATTAAGAGGGAGAACCTGAGCAACCTAAGTGTAGGTATTTCTCTCTTTCTGCATCCAGCGCCAAAAGAGAGTGAGTCCAGTTCCTGAGTAGAGTAGCTGGGGATTAAAAAATAAAAGAAAGAAAGAGACAAGACACAAAATGGAAGGAAAATGTTAGGACCAATGTGGACCACTGCCCTCTTCTCCTGGAGAGACAATGATCCAGAGCCAATCCAGAGATTTTATTTTATATCCCAAATACCAGGGGGTTTCACCAAAACTTAGTATCAAAGGAGCATGGGTAGGCCCAGGTCCTATTCCTTCCTTCATTCCTGGTGCTAGACTATATATACATATCAAAGACCCACTACTGGACACCAGGGCAAAGGTAAGAATCAGTGCTGATAACACATCTGCCTTTTTGGTAAATGTGTATCCAAGGTGCAGCTTGGCCTGTCACCTTGGGTTTAGCTGACAATAATTAAAGAAATGCCCATGTGCCTTCCAAGGCACTGTCTACACTAAATTAGTCATACAAAGGTTGCATAGATAGAAAGACTTTTCTAATGTAGAATTACAGTTACAAGTGATTAATTGAAGGAAGGGAGCACCAAAAGTAAGTTTCCTTTCCCTGCCAAAACAAGTTGTGTCCTATTATTTGAAATGTGCCAAAAATGTTGATTGACCTGAAATGTTGGTTAAAAGCTGATTGCTCTAATCAAATACTTTTGAAAATTTCTCCAGTGTAGCTGGGCTAACTTATAAAAAAGAACATTTTTGTAGTTGGAAGGTTGTAAATTATTTAAATAAACATGTCATTATATTTTAGAATTGTTAATTTGAAAGTTTTCATTTGATCCAGGCAATCAGATCTTTTCATTTTAAGCTTTTAACATGCATCTCATTATGTGAACACATAAAAGTGTAAAATTTAATAGCTATCTATTGAAAGTAAATATTTTAGATCCATTAATTAAACCTAATGTTAGTAATTTTATAATTCTTTTGTCATAGTAATCTAAACATGACAAAATGCCTCTATTGAAAGTAGTGAGTCTGGACACAGTACATTTCTCAGTGTAGATTAGGATTTGTTTACAGCAAAATAGCCTTTATAATTCAGTATCTACTTGATGCAGTAATTATATACCATAATATTAATGACTGCTAGTTAAAATTTAGCCCAGAATCCCCTGACATACAGTATTTATTCAAATTATTCCATTATTGTCTCTCACAAGCTATAGTTTTCAAACAAATAATTTGCTTCTTTTTCTCAAGTATGGATAAACTACACAAATAGTATATTCATGCAAAAATATATTTCTTCATGAGAATATGAAGACTAAACTAGTATTTAGATTATTTTAAATTCCATCCTAAAATTTTATAAAAAGCAAATCTTATGGAAGAGCTTGGATTATTGTCATAATTTAAAATTACACTATATTTTAAACAACTAAATTGAGTATAATTCATATACAATACAATTAATCTATTTAAAGATTCTGGAGCCAAAACCGGTTTAGTTCAGTGGATAGAGCGTCAGCCTGCAGACTGAAAATTCCCAGGTTTGATTCCATTCAAGGGCACGTACCTTGGTTGTGGGCACATCCCTGGTGGGGGGTGTGCAGGAGGCAGCTGATCAGTGCTTCTCTCTCATTGATGTTTCTGGCTCTCTATCCCTCTCCTTTCCTCTCTGTAAAAAATCGATAAAATATATTTTAAAAAATTAAAAAAAAGTCTGGAGAGTGGGTAAAAGAGGGGGAATAAAATTATAATTTCATGGATTTCAATGCATTCTGAGTAGTGAAACCACAACCACAATCAATTATAAACATTTTCATCCCCCTCTCCCCAAATTCTGTACAAATTTATCTTCTGCTCTTTTCAATACATTGTTTTTTGCCATTGTATTTGTAACTTTAGAGTCACCTGATAATTTCTGTGTTTCCAGGCTTCACATTAATCTTCTAGTCAAGAAGCAAGAAGGATGAAGAAACAAAAGGAAAGGGTGAAGAAGTGGTGGGTGATGCACCATGGACATCCTAATATATAAAAATCCAGGGTCCATAACATCCAAAATAACAAAAGGCTCAACTGACCAGAAGTCAGTGCTGGGTTGCGCCTCTGTGAGCCCCGCAACCCAGCACTGACTGCCAAAGGGCTGCAGATCAGGCCCAAAGAGAGGCCTGGAGAGAGAAGCAGGGTCTGATCCATAACCTCTGTGGCAGTTGTTGATCAGCCCTTGCCTCTGTCTTTTTTGGGGGGCCTGGCCAGCAGCTATGCCTCTCTTTCCCTAAGGCCTCCATGGGGGCTGCTGATCAGCCCAGAGATGCTGAGTGGCATAGAAACCAACCAATCATAACCAAATCTGAGTGAAGCGCCAGGAGCCAATGGCTGCCTGGGAGGTGAAGCTATTGATGCTGACTGGTATAGAAAGCAACACATCAGAACCAAATCTGGGTGAAGAGTGAGGAGCCAATGGTTGCCTAGGAGGCAGAGCTTTTGACATTAACTGGCATAGAAACTGACCAATCAGAACCTAATCTGGATGAAATGTGAAGGCAGAACCTAAGGTGGGGGCTGAGGAGGGGTTTTTAAGGGCAGCAGAGATTTGGTATTAGGTGTAAGAAAGCAGTTCAACTTTTTCATGGCTGGTTTGGCAGTATAGTACATATGGCTGCCTGTCAGTCCAGATATAGGGATTATGTATTTCTCTCCCAAGAGAATCTCCTCCCTATGAAAAAGGTTCCCCCCATTTAAGCAATCATATCCTATACAATCTATCTATACTACTAAAAGGGTAATATGCTAATTAGACCAGGTTGATCGGTCATCTTTCAGGTGTCCAGCTTCCTTCCAGACAAAACCATGGTTGTGGGGGCCAAGGCAGAGGCAATTAGGGCTAATCAGGCTATCAGTGTAGGGAAGTTGGGGGTGATAACAGGCTGGCAGGGGAGGGCAGTTGGGGGTGAGATCAGGCCAGCAGAGGAGGGCAGTTAGGGGCGATCAGGCAGGCAGAGGCAGTTAAGGGTGGTCAGGCCAGCAGAGGAAAGCAGTTGGGGCAAGATCAGGCTGGCATGAGAGGACAGTTTGGGGCAAGATTAAACTGGCAGGGGAGGGCAGTTGGAGGTGCGTTCAGGCTGGCAGGGTAGGGCAATTAGGGGTGATCAGGCAGGAAGGTAGATGAGTGGTTAGGAGCCAGGGGTATAAACCTGAGGTCAGACATCCCCCAAGGGGTCCCTGATTAGAGAGGGTGCAGCCTGGGCTGAGAGAACTCCCCCCTTCCCTTGCATGTATTTCATGTCCCAGACCACTTGTTTAGATACAAGGGTTTAAAACCCAGTAGCAAGGTCTATGGTACAAGTTTTGTAGTTATTGGTGTATACATAGTAATAAATCTATAAAACTAGATTAGATGAATTAAGGAAAGAGTGTAGAGTGCAAAGATAAGGCAGGTCACAAAAGTAAGTCCAGAAAATTCATCATTTAAAACTTAAGGTCCAGGGGGCCAAAAAACATATGAGAAGATGTTCAATATTGTTACTTATGTAAAAAGTGGAATTAAAACACAGTTAAATCACCCACATGCACACATACACACACACACACACACACACACACACACACACGAATAGGTAAAATTAGAAATATTAAATTACCAAGTGTTGGTGAAGATATAGAACAACTTGAACATTTGCACATTCTGATAGGTAAAAAGTAAAGAATAGAAATTAATGAATTAGAAAACACACATAAAAAATCAACAAAGCCAAATATTGGTTCTAAATACATTAATAAAATTGACAAATCTCTAGAGAGACTGACCAAGAAAATACAAGGGAAAACAAGATTTTACAGACATTTCGAGATAAGGAGAGGTGTTATGTAAAGTGCTGAGGTCATAGAATATCTCAGCATATTGTTTATGGATTCCAAAGAAATAACACAGAAGACTGGCTGTGTAAGACATGGGTTTATTTGGACATATGTGCTCACCAGCTACCACCAGTGTCAGCTCGCTGGTAAAGTTTACCACTGCACTGGCCACTACCAGTGAAGTTGTTCTTCTAAGTCCCATCTGGGCCGCACTGGTGGTGCCTATTGTTTTGTAGCCACCCAGACTTTCCTAGTACAAGGTTTTATAGAGTACAGAAATCAGAAAAAAACAGGACAGGAAGGGGGAGTGGGATATACCCTTGTAAAAGCTGTGTAAGATCAAAACACTAGCTGGTACAATCCAGGCTCCCATCTAGAAGCAGTTTCTCTCTAGCATTTCTTAGACTGAGTTGCAGGCCAGGTTCCCAAGCTCTCACGGTCTGCTGACAGATGGCTTTCATTATATTCCCACAGGGTAGGAGGGGGAGTTGGAACATGGGATAAGGCTACGTTCCCATTTACCATACAAGAGATTATTAGAATGAATATGTTGATACCTTTCATGGTTTGCATGAAATGGAATGTTCTTCACAAAATATAAGCTATTGCCTGGCTGGTATGGCTCAGTTGGTTGAATGTCATCCCAACCAGCAGAAAGTCACTGGTTTGATTCCATTCAAGAGCACATGCCAAGGTTGGGAGCTTGATCCCTAGTGGGAGGCATGCAGGAGGTAGCTAATCAGTGTCACTCATCAATGATTCTACCTCTCTCTACCTCTTCTTTCCTTCCTTAGAAATCAAATTATATATATAATTTGATAGCATAAGCTATCAAAGTTGACAGAATATTGAAAATACATTATGACTTTTAAAAAATTTTTATTGTTGAGATTATTACAGATGTTCCCCCCTCCCTTTGCCAACCTCCACCCAGCCCCTGCCACCCTCCCCTGGACTTCACCACTCTGTTGTCTGTATCCATGAGCTATGTATATAGGTTCTTTGGCTACTCTCTTCACCGTCTGTCATCCAATTCCCCTTGACCTCCTCCCCTTTGACCCTTGTCAGTCTGTTCCACATATACATGCCTGTTTCTATTTTGTTTGTCACTTTATTTTGTTCATTAGATTCCACTTATACGGGAGATAATATGGTATGTCTTTCTCTGACTGGCGTATTTTGCTTAGTATAATAATCTCCAGGTCATCCATGCTGTTGCAAAGGGTAAGAGTTCCTTCTTTTCTATAGATGCATACTATTCCATTGTGTAAGTGTATCATAGCTTTTTTATCCACTCATCTACTAATGGGCACTTGGGCTGTTTTCAGATAGTGGCTATTGTAAATAATGCTGCTATGAACATAGGGGTGCATTTTTTTTCCAATTGGTGTTTTGGGGTTCTTAGAATATATTTCCAAAAGTGGGGTATCTGGGTTAAAAGGCAGTTTCATTTTTATTTTTTTAAGCAAACTCCATACCGTTCTTTTAAAGAAACTGTTGTCAAATTTTTCTGTAAGCACATGCATACACACACTTAGGATCACATGACTTTATTAATAAATTCTTCCAAATATCTAGGAAATAAATAGTACCAGATTCTATCATCTGACATGAGCATGGCAGGAAAGAAATATTACAAATCAGTCTGTCTCATTTACAAAGCTAACAAAATAATAAGATATTAACAAATTGACATTATTACTATTTAAAAGAATAATGCATTATATTTAAGTGACATTTATTTTGGTTTTGCAGGATTGCTTTAGTATCAGAAAATCAGTTATAATAAACAGAAAAAAAACTTTGGTTATACACATGATCATCCTTGATGATGCATTCAGTGTTGTTCATGACAAAACTCTAAGCAAATTAAGAAAAGAAGGAAACATGCCCAATAGGCTGAGGTCAGTAATTTAGCTTGGACCATGAATCAGCAGGTTGCAATTCAATTCCCTGTCAGCACACATGCCCGGATTGCAGACTCAATCCCCTGTAAGGGTGTTCAGGAGGCCGCAGATCAATGATTTTTCTCTCATCATTAATGTTTCTATCTCTCTCTCTCTCTCTCACCCTTCCTCTCTCTGAAATCAATAAAAAAATTTTCAATAGAGGGAACTTTTTAAAATCTGATGAAGGGCATGTTCTAGCTATATTATTGCTGCTATAAGAAATTACCACAAATTTAGCAGGCTGAAACAACACAATTATTTTTTGGTCTGTACTTTTTATTTCTATATTGTCCTAATGAATTTTGAAATCAAGATCATATTACTCTCATAAAATCAGGTCTTACTATCATAATTATTATGCATATTGGGCACTTACCACATAGTAGGCATTTTTTATGAACACAAATTTATTATCTAATATGTTCTGTGATCAGAAGTCTGGATGGACGTGGCTGAAATTAGACATTGGTACAGCTTCATTCCTTACTGGAGGCTCTCTATGAATAGTTCTGCTTCCAAATTTATTTAGGTTTTGGGAGGAATTCAGTGTTGCAATAGTAAGACCAAGGGTTTTTTTGTTTGTTTGTTTGTTTTCTTGCAAGCTAACATCTGGAGGCTGTCCTTACCTCCTAGGAGCCTCTGTCTGGTTCTTGTAAATGGCCCAAATGCAATAGGGTGATGAACCCATCTAATGCTTAGAATCTCACTGAATTTTTCTGGCTTCCTGTTCTACCTCATCTCTCTAACTCGAGGCAGAGAAAGTGCTCTGCTGTTAAGGGATCATTTGATTAGATTGGGCCCACCTGAAAAATATCCCTATTTTAAGACCCATAGTATTAATTACATCTGAAAAGCCCCTTTTGTCAGATAATCTAATATATTTATGAATTCCAGAGATAGGGCACAACCATCTTTGGGTGACTACAATGCTCACCACAGGGCATCTACAAAAACCTTACAGTACATGTGATTCTCAATCAGGAACTATTGGAAACTTTTTTACTGAACTTAGGAATGAGATATGACTTTCCACTATCACTGATTTTACTTAGTACTCTGCTAGAGGAGCGAGTCTATCTAAGAACAAAATAAAAAAGTTTGAAAAGCAAATAATAAAATTTTATTACTTGTATATGGTATAATTATGTATCTAGAAAGGCCAAACGTGTCTTTGCACCAACATCATACAAGATGAAATATATTTCTTAAGGAAATAGCCCTCAACATTGTTTGTGTGACTGTAAAATGGTGCAGCCACTGTGGAAAGTACTTTTTTGAATTATAATCCAGCAATTTGACTCCTACATAAATACCCAAAAGGATTAAAAGCAGGGACTCAGATACTTGTACTCCAATATTCATAGAAGCATTATTCACAAAAGTCAATATGTAGAAAAAATATTAGTGTCCATCAAAGATGAATGGGTAAACAAAAGTTGGTTGATACATACAATATAATTATTCAACCGCAGAATGGAATTAGATTCTTATATATGTTGCAACTTAGATGACCCTTAAAGACAGTTTGCTAACTGAAGTAAGCCAGACACAAATAGATAGGTATGGAGTGAATCAACAAATGTCAATTATATAGAATAGTCAACTTTATAGAGACAGAAAGTTGAACTGTGGTTAAAGGGGATAAGGACTCATGGAAAGATATTGTATAAGGGGTAGAGAGTTTTGCAAAATGAAAGATTCTAGAGACTGGTTGAACAATATGAATGTACTTAGCACTACTAAGCTGTTCACTTAAAATTGTTAAGATAATAAATTTTATGTTATTTATATTTATCACAAAAAACCTTAAGAACTAAAAAGAAATAGTGTCCCAAAGCAAGAAAATTTCATATATCTAGGACTACATCAAATGAAATATGCTCAAACCTTTAAGTTAAAAACTAAAGAAAAGCATTATAGAGAGAAACCAAGAAATATATAGAGAAGTAAATCATGTTGGATTGTAAAATTTTATACTGTAAACATGTCAATTCTTCCAAATTATTCTAAAAATTCATGGTAATCAAAGTAAAAATATTTACCCGTTTTTTGAAGAAACTATTAAGTTGATTCTAAAACTCAAATGAAATGGAGATATAATAGACAGATGTGTCCTGAGCCTTGTGCCAGAGCAAATAGAGGCAGCAAATGAAACGGGTGGAATCCAGCCAAAATTGGTGAGGGAGATGCAGCTGGTGAGACAGTTTGCAGCTGGGAATGACAGAGATCCTCTGGATAAAGGTAATTTCAAAGATCTAGGCAGGAGAATCTGCCGGATCTCTATGCCCAGAAGGTCAGGGAGAAACTACAGGGTGTCAAGCCGCGTCCCTGAGGACAGGCAAAGTGTCTGCCTGTGAAAAAGGGTCCACGGGACTATGGGAGGTAGTGGATTTTAGACCCTGGAGTCTGGAATTGGGATCTGAGCTCAGAGGCAGCCCTGAAGAGCTGCCTGACCATGCAGTTCCAGCAAGAGGGGAGTTTGCAGAGATGCATTCCCTCTTCAGATGAGGTCCGTGCCTATTTCCACTGAACCTAGTTCGTAGGACTTTTCAGATACAGACACTTACCTGTGGCTGAGGTGCAGGAGAAGGGGTGTAGTTGTGGAATCTGGGGAAAGTAGATGGCAGGTGGTCCAGGAGAGGTGGTAATGAGTCTGGTGCTGAGTCATATCTAAGCCCCAGTCACCGTGTTCTCCTAAGAGATAACCCCTCCCTCCAGTCTCCTGGAAACCAATATAGCCACACCCAGATTCCACCCTGAATAATACCATGGAATCTGAATACTCTCCGAGGCCATAGGAACTGGCCTAAAGATAAATCTTTGGAAGCTATATGAGGACTGAAAAGTGTGCCTTGGATTTGTCAATGTGGAGGGCGCTGCAAATGAAAGAACCTGCACAGTTCTCTTTTGCCTCTTGGCATTTTTAAATAATTAGTTTCTTCCCATAAGTATACCTGCCTTGAATTCACCCAGCGGCTCAACCTCAATGCCATGACCCCTCAGAGTGTGTTAGAGCCCCGTGCCTGGCAAACACACCTCCACAGATGTGAAGTTCCAACAGGAAGGAATCCTGAGCCCATCTACCCACAGGATGCTCGTGGGAGCCATTGAGAGCTCTCCAAGGGTATGATCTTGAACAAACAGGGGCACACTCCCCCCCTAGAAGTAGAAATTTTGAATTTCCTCATTCTGAATACCTGTCCACAAGCACCTCAATTATGCAGCTACACTGCCAGGGCACTTAAGAGTGCTTCAATGTGCCTCACTGCCAAACTTAGCAGAAAGTGCCTATCCACCATAGGTGCAGCAGCAAAAGCTGAGTCTGCCTGCCCCACAACTACAGAACTCTGGGCTCCATAGGCACACCTTTCCAGAGTGCAGGCCCCCTGAGCTATATCACCCCAACAGATGGTTCCTTGGTGCCAGTGTGAGTCCCCTCTGGGCACACATGATTTTAATGAATGGTGAAAGACAGCAAAAATTGGGAAACTCCCCTCCATGGCTGCTGACTTCTAGAAACGGCAGCTGTGCCTCTCAAGCTTCCAGGCCTACATCAAGAGAACCCAAGTAGCTCAAGTAGGGAGTTACACTAGATTACAAAGCCCAGGAGAACTGAGAGATTACACCAGTAGCAATATCACCAAAAGAACCTGGGTAGCAAAGCAATTGGATCTACAATTAAAACATTACAGAAAAACATGAGAATACAAAAAAGCAATCCCCAAGGGGGGGGGGGGGGGAGGAATCGCCAGAAAGGGAGTTAAATGAAATTGAGGCTAGCAGCTTATCAGAGAAAGAATTCAGAGTAATGGTAATAAGGATGTTTAAAGGGCTGGATGACAAATACACAAAACTCAATGAGAACTATAAGGAGCTGAATGAGAAGTCACCAACATGAAAAGAAACCAAGAGGAGATGAAGAATGACATAGCTGCAATAAAGAACACATTGGAAGGCTTAAATAGTAGACTAGAAGAGACTGAGGACCACATCAGCAAATTAGAATGCAAGGTAGGAAAAAAACAAACAAATACAGTAGGAACTGGAAAGAAGACTTAAGAAGTAAGAGGAGAGCCTAAGGGAATTTGGGGACAACACAAAATGAAACAATCCTATATAAGAAAAGAGAAACATGCAAATTTGACTGTACCTTTGCTCCTGATTGGCTATGCTACCAGCCAATCAGGAGTGGGAGTGGGGCCAAGTGGCACGAGCGCTGGGCCCTGGGGGTGGAGATGAAATGGTAGTGACGGCGAGTGCCCAGTCCCTGAGCGCTGTAAGGGGAAGCTGTGGCAGCAGCAGTGGTGGTGGCAGCAACAGGGAGCACCTGGGCCCCGGATACTGTGAGCAGAAGTGGTGGCGAGCGCCCAGCCCCTGGGACCGGGTGGTTGCAGGGAGCTGGGGCTGAGCTGAGCAGGGCAATGGCTGGGCAGGCTGGGGGTGAACCATCAGTTGGATATCCCCTGAGGGCTCCCAGTATGTGAGAGGGGGCAGGTTGGGTTGAGGGACCACCCACCCCCAGAGCACGGATTTTGTGCACCGGGCCCCTATTATTTGCATAATAGGGTTAACAGAAGGAGAAGAACAGAAACAAGGAATAGAAAACCTGTTTGAAGAAAGAATGACACAAAAACTTCCCTGATATTGTTAAGAAAAAAATTATGCAAGTCCAAGAAGTACATAGAGTTCCAAACAAGTTGAACCCCAAAAGACCGACACCAAGACACATCATAATTAAACTGGTGAACACTAACAACAAATTAAGAATCTTAAAGCCTGCCAGAAAGTTACCTACAATGGAACACCTATTAGAATATCAACTGATTTATCAACAGAAAAACATCAGGCCAGAAGGAATGGAATTAAATATGCAAAGTGATGCAAAGCAAGGGACTGAACCCAAGAATTCTATACCCAGCAAGGCTATCATTCAAAATTGAAGGTGTAATCAGGAGATTCACAGACAAAAAAGGGCTAAGAGAGTTTATCACTACCAAGGCATCAATTCAAGAAATGCTAAAGGGACTGTTGTAAAAATAAGAAAGAGAAAGGCAAAAAGAATCACAAATGCTAAGGAAAAATATGACAACAAACATGTACTTGTCAATAATAACATTACATGTAAATGGATAAAACGCAGTAATCAAAATACCTAGGGTAGATAATTGGATAAGATAACATGACCCATATATTTGCTGCCTACTAGAGACCCACCTCAGAGCAAAGGATTCACACAGACTGAAAGTGAAGAGATCAAAAATAATTTTTCAGGCAAATGAAAATAAGATAAAATCTGGGGTTGTGATAATTATATCTGATACAATAGACCTCAAAGTAAAGGCCATAGCAAGAGATAAGGAAGGCCACTACATAATACTAAAGGGAACAATTCAACAAGAAGATATAACTCTAGTAAACATATATGAACCCAATGCAGGAGCACCTAAAGACATTTTTAAAAATCCTGGAAAATATCAAGGGAGAGATCGACAACAATACAATGATAGTAGGGGATTTTAATACACCACTGACATCATTGGATAAATCCTCTAGAAAAATATCAGGAAAGAAAGAGCAATTCTAAATGACACACTAAATCAGAAGGACCTAATTGTCATCTTCATAGCATTTCACCCCAAAGCCACAGAATATATGTTCTTCTCAAGTGCACATGGGACTTTTCAAAAACAGACTACATATTGAGTCAAAAGCAGTCTCCCCAAATTCAAAAAGATTGAAATCATATCAAGCATTTTCTCAGACCACAATGGCATAATATTAGAAATAAACTACAATAAACACATTCCAAAAAATTCAAACACTTGGAAGCTGAATAGCATGCTATTTATCAATGGTTGGGTTATCAATGAGATCAAAGAAGAAATTAAAAACATCCTGAAGACTAATCACAATAAAAACACAACAATACAAATGCTATGGGACACAATGAAAACAGTCCTGAGAGGGAAGTTTATAGCTCTACAGGCCTACCTCAAACACACACACACACACACACACACACACACACACACACACACACACACAAAACACACACAAAACACAAAAAACACAAAAAACACAAAAAACAAGAAAAATGGTAATAAATCATGTAACTCAATAACTCAAAGTATTAGAAAGAGAGCAACAAGAAAAACTAACAGAGAGAAGAAGGACGGAAATAATAAAGATCAGAGCAGAAATTAAAGACATGGAGACAAAAAAAATAGAAAAGATCAACAAAACGAAGAGCTTGTTCTTTGAAGGGATAAACAAGATTGAGGAACCTCTAGAAAGCCTCACCCAGTAGCAAAGAAAGAGGACCCAAATAAACAAAATCAGAAATGAAAGAGGTGAAATAACAACAGACTGTAATAAATACAAAGGATTGTTTAAAAAAATACTATGAACAGACCTATTCTAACAAATTACATAACCTAGAGGAAATGGACACATTCCTAGAAAAATAGAATATTCCAAAACACACTCATGAAAATTCTAAACATCTCAATTGGCTGATAACTATGGAAGAAATTGAAGCAGTCATCAAAAAGCTCCCAGCAAACAAATGTCTGGACACAAACGGCTTCACAGGCGAGTTTTAGCAAATATTCAAGGAAGAATTAAACCTATCCTCCTCAAACTATTCCAGAAAATTAAAGAGGAAAGAATACTTTCAAGCTCCTGCTATGAAGCCAGCATCACCCTAATACCAAAACCTGATAAAGATAACACAAAGGAAGAGAATTATAGGCTAATATCCCTCATAAATATAGACGCAAAAATCCTCAACAATTTTTCTAGTAAATCAAATCCAGCAGTACATGAGAAAGATCATACACCATGACCAACTAGGATTTATCCTGGGTTTGCATGGATGGCTCAATATTTGCAAATCAATAAACGTGATACATCACATTAACAAATAGAGAGATAAAAATCACATAGTCATATCAATTCATGCAGAAAAAGTATTTGACAAAATCCAACACCCTTTCTTTATAAAAACACTCAACAAGGTAGGAATAGAAGGATCATGCCTCAACATAATAAAAGCTATATATAAAAAACCCTCAGCCAACATCATACTCAATGGACAAAAAAACATTTCCCCTAAGAACAGGAAGAAGACAGGGATGCCCACTCTCACCACTCCTATTCAATATAGTGCTGGAAGTGCTAGCCATTGCAATGAGATAAGTGGAAAAATAAAAAGCATCCACATTGGAAAAGAAGAAGTAAAAATGTCCTTATTTGCAGATGGCATGATACTGTACATAGAAAACCCTAAAGACTCCATAGAAAAATTACTAGACTTAATGAATGAATTCAGCAATGTAGCAGGATACAAAATTAATGCCACAGAATCAATTGCATTTCTATGCACGAATAATGAACTTATGGAAAGAGAGAATATAAAAGCAATCCCATTTACCATCACACCAAAAAAAAAAAAAAAGATACGTATGAATAAACTAAGGAGGTAAAAAACCTATACGTTGAAAACGACATAATACTGAGAAAAGAGATAGAGGAAGACACAAACAGGTGGAAGAACTTACCATGTTCATGGATTGGTAGACTCAACATCATCAAAATGTCCATACTACCTAAAGAATTGTATAAATTCAATGTAGTTCTTATTAAAATACCAAGGACATATTTGACAGACCTAGAGCGAACTTTCCCAAAATTCATCTGGCATAAAAAAAGGCCCTGAATAGCTGCAACAATCCTTCAAAAGAAGAATAAAGTAGGCAAGATCTCAATACCAGATATCAAGGTGTATTACAAAGACACTGTTTTTAAAACAGCCTGGTACTGGCAAAAGAACAGATATATAGATCAATGGAATAGAATAGAGAACTAAAAAATTGACCCAAACCACTATGCTCAATTAATATTTGACAAGGGAGGCACGAACATACAATGGAGTAAATAGAGTCTCTTCAAAAAATGGTGTTGGGAAAATTGGACAGATACATGCAAGAAAATGAAACTAGATCACCAACTTACACCATACACAAAAATAAACTCAAAATAGATAAAGGAGTTAAAACATAAGAAGGGAAACCATGAAAATACTAGAGGAATCCACAGGAAGCAAAATCTCAGACATATGCCAAAAGAAATACTTCACTGATACTGCTCCTAGAGCAATGGCGAGGGGATCCCAAGGCAGGTGCTGGGCACAGAGGACATGGGGGCATAGGCTACCAAGGAGACAGACCTGAACCTCACCTCACCATGCTATTTGGCCCCAGAGGATGACCGGTTAGCCATAGATGGCTAAGATTCCTCAGGAAAGGAACAACCTAAGATAGTCACAGTCATAGAGGGGCCATCAGGAGAGAACTTGGGGGTCAACTGATTGGGCCACAGACCCTCACCCCCACAATCTTGCAGGAGCCTGAACACTCATCCATTCTGAGGGAGGTCTCCTTCCCCCATGGCTGCTTTGTTTCCCACCCCCAGCTCAGATTGGAAACCAGGTAACAGTCAGAGACTTGGCCCAGCTCAGATCAGGACCCAGGTAACAGACAGAGACTTGGCCATCAGCAGTTGCCCTATATCTAAATCCTGCCTAGCACCAGGAATGCTCAAGGCCTACTCAAGAATGCAAATAGTTCTTTCCACTAATATTCACATGGTAAACTAAGATTGATGTTTGAGTTTCAAATTTGACAGTAAAATAGTAATCAAGTTTTCAGATAAATTTAAATTTGCTAATTGAAATAAGTGAATAGTCAAGAAAATTTAATTGTACTGGACAAAAAGCTGTTCCTAAAGTATTAACTAAAGTTTATATTGGTAGTTCATCTCATAGTAAACTTGCTTAATATGCAATGAACTGAAAGCAGTCATATTTTTGAGCAAAAAATTAAAATTCAATGTCATCAAGACTGTATTATAAAATTTACAAAAGTATCCATTAATCAAAAAGGTGGGATAGTAGGGTAATATCATGTAAGGAAAAATATTCTGTAAATAAATTACATGTAGAAATTTTTTACTTTACAAAATTAATTTTCATTTTTAATGCTAACAGCGAGAGACCCATCAAAAACACACATGGCGTCAAAATAAGCCAAAGGAATACCATTTGGGCAAAAATAAAAAGGATCCCAAGTCAATTTTAAAGAAAATATTCCTTTATTAACTTTTGGTCAAGAATATGTTTGAATATTTTCTGAAAATATCTCCAAGACCATGTGGATTCCTACAACAGAGAGGAATTGACAGGTCTGCTCCAACCACAAAGAGGAGAAACAGTCCAGAGATGGAAGACACTGACGATGCCTTGCCATGCTAGCTGTCAGCAGCTGTGTGTCGCTGCAGGTTGCCTAGGACCAAGCCTGAGAGGGTCGGACCTGCATTTCCACCATATGTCCACCATGCAGATATCATTGCTGACATGTACACATAAAGAACTGTTTGACATTGAAACTGGGACTCAGAACTGTTGGACATTGAAATTGGGACTGAAACATTTTTTGTTATTATATGGTTATTTCTAGTCTGCAGAGGCAATATTTTTTAAAGAAAAGCTTGGGAAAAATTGACACAAAAGCAAAGAAGCATTGAAGAGATTGTCAAACTAAAGCGTGAAGGCAGGGGAAGTTCAGGGGCAGGAGGTAGAAGGCTATAAGAGATCAACCAAAGGATGTGTATGTATGCATAACCAATGGATACAAGACAATGGGGGGGTAGGTTAGGGCATGTGCTGGAGGGTAGGGGAAATTGAGGGGAGGTCAAGGGGAAAAAAGAGGAGACAGATGTACTACTATTTGTAATACTTTAAAAATTAAAACAAATTAATTATAAAAATAAAAATAAATAAAACTCAAATGAATATCAAAAGAACAAAGAACAGCCAGGGCAGTCTTGAAGAAGTAAACAAAGCTTGAGGACATAAAACATCAAATATCAAGATGTATTATAAAACAATAGAAATTGAGGCAGTGTCTTACTGGCACATGCATAGACCACTTTTGGGAATATATCCCAAAAAACTAGAAACACAAATTAGAAAGGATATATGCACCCTGATGTTCATAACAGCACAATTCACCACAGCTATGATTTGGAAACAGCCTAAGTGCCCAATAGCAGATGATTGGATTAAAAAACTGTGGTACATCTACATAATGGAATACTACGCTGTGGTCAAAGAGAAGGAGCATCTAGTATTTGCAACAACATGGATGTAGCTGGAGAGCATTATGCTAAGTTAAATTAGCCAGGGAGAGAAAGATATCACATATCTTGTATCACATGATCTCACTCATTTGTGGAATATAATGAATGACATAGACTGATGAACAAGAACGGATCCAGAAATTGAGAAATGTCCATCAGAATGTCAAACCTCAGCATAAGGAGTGGGGGGGTGGTCGGAGTAAGCAGGGAAGTCAATATATTTGACCTCTTATACTAAGGTAAGTAATTTGTGTTTTTACATCCCTGACAAAGTATGTATAAAATTATAAAAAAAAGTGGCAGCTAGTTTCAAATTGAATTGACATGACCTAGAGCATGTCATCTCCTAAGGACACCAGTCCTTAGGCTAGGCCCCTCTTAAGCCCCTGTGACACCATAATATCCTTACATGATATTATTCCAAAATGTCATTATATTTTTTTTCATTGTCATTTGTTGCCATGATGTTTTCTATTTCTTCCTTCATCTCTATAACCCAGTCATAGTTTAATAGCATGCTGTTTAGTCTCCGTGTGTTTGTTTATTTGCATTGTTTTTATTGTGGTTGATTTCCAGCTTTATGCCATTCTGATCTGAGAATATGCTTGATATGATTTCTATCTTCTTGAATTTGGAGAGACTTAGCCTATGCCCCAACATGTGGTCTATCTTTAAAAATGACCCATGTGCACTTAAAAAGAATGTATATTCTGTAGCTTTGGAGTGAAATTATCTGAAGATGTCACTTAATTCCATCTGGTCTACTCAATCATTTAGGATTGATGTGTCTTTGCTGATTTTTTGTTTGGAGGTTTTGTCCAATGGTGATAGTGGGGTATTAAAGTCTCCTACTATGATTGTATTGCTGTCTACCTCTCCCTAGATGTCCTCCAGGAGTTTTTCTTTATGTATTTGGTTGCTCCTGTATTGGGTTCATATATGTTTACCAGTTATTTCTTCTTGTTGGATTGCTCCCTTTAGTATTATGAAGTGGCCTTCTTTATCTCTTATCATGTCCTTCACTTTGAGATCTAATTTGTCGGATATACATATTACTACCCCAGCTTTTTTCCCATTTCCATTCACCCGAATAACCTTTTTCCATCCTTTCACCCTCAGTCTGTGTACGTCTTTTTTAAGGAGGTGGGTTTCTTGTAGAAAGCAGATATGTAGGTCTTGTTTTCTTATCCAGTCCATTACCCTATATCTTTTGATTGGAGCATTTAATCCATTTACATTTAAAGTTATTATTGATAGGTACTTATTAGTCACGATTTTTGTTCTTTACCCCTGTGTTCCTTCATTGCTCCCTATTTCTTTTTACAACAGACCCTGTAGCACTTCTTGCATTGCTGGTTTGGTAGTAATGAACTCCCTTAGTCCTTTTTTTCTGTGAAGCTCCTTATTTGCCCTTCAATTTTTTTATTTACTAATAAGACTAAATTTATTCAACAACCTTGTATAAGTTTTGAGTAATACTACCCACCAGTATAAAAATTATAAAACAGATTTGTAGATTTTTAATATATTAATACAAAGTGCATGACTACATACAGTACATCCTACAAGCAAAGAGAGGTGGAAGGGGAAAAGAAGACTGTGGTTGACTCTGGTCTAGAATAAATAAATAAATAAATAAATAAATAAATAAATAAATAAATAAATAAATAAATTCAGAAGTAGAGATGAGCCATATTATAGTATATTCTACCACTGATACTGTAGCCAAAATGTACAAAAGAAAAAGAAAAAAAGACCATTTCAAAGTAACTCAGAAGAAAGAAGAGAATGGTGGAGACTCTTGCAGTACACCTTCGAGGCTGTGGGAGAGCTGCCCCACCCCACTGTGATGTCTGTACAGGTGGTGGCTTGTAGTTTCTTCCAAAGGAATATAAAACTATAAGTTTAGAATAAGAACTATAAAACTACAGGGTGCTCATAAAAAGTAGCTCACGCCTTATTGTTATTCATACTACCCAATTTTTAAAATCCGGCTTTAAAAATAAGCACTGAGTCATTTCATTACAAGGTCGGCAAATGGTCCTCCCTTGTTCTGAAAAGTGTGAACTGATACTATTTTTCCTGAACAGATAGCAAAAGAGGCAATGAGAATACCTGGGTTTTTGTTCAAGTAACATGCTTTTCATAAAAATTTTAGAACTGGTAGGCCCCACGTTCAGGATTTAGCATCTAACACCTCAATGTTCAGAAAGCCTGACTACAAAAAGCCAAACCAACCAACTCAGCATTCACACACCTTTTTCCTTTTACTAGAATTTTACTTTAATATAGTGGGGAAAAGGGGGGAATCCTAAAATCCTCATACATTAAAACAAGTTGAACAAACACTCTACACAGATAAAACCTTCACAAAGGTCAACCAAAGTAATCCAGAGCTAAAATTGAATTGTGTAAATTTTCAGTGAAGTCACCAGTAATGCAACATTAGCAAAAGTCAATTATTCACACACTCGTGAGCCCTCTGAGAAACATGCCCCAAGAAAAACCAACCTTTGTTAGTTTTGCGCTATCCTGAAAGCTTGCATGTTTTTTTTTTTCAGATAAAAGAACATGTTTAATAGAGTGTGTTCTATACAATGTGGTAAAATAAAGCTTTAATACTATTTATATAAGATTGCTTTTCCTGAAGACTTGACATTTCCCCAAGAGGAGTTTTGATTCTGCTTTAGAAGTTTCATATAAATTAAAATATTCATCAAATAGCAACATGAAGGAGATGTCACAGTGTACAACATATACCGTCCAGTTACCTCTTTGTATATTTAGAAATGACTCTTTGAAGGTATTTGAACCAGAAAGCTTATTCTGTCCTGCTTAATATTCATTCAGTAGTATAGGTTTTAATCCTCAGAACCTTGGCAAGACCTTAATATTTTAAAATTATTAACAACTACCTCGAGGGGCAAGTCCAGGTTACTCGTTTATGACAAATTTATTATCATGAAGGAAAACAAATGTAGTCAGCCATCATTAAAAATGCCCCAACCACTGCTTATCAATATAGAAAGACTAAAACTACCTATGTTTATCATACAACAATCCCATCTCTGTCCTCTAAAGTTCCCCTAGTTTCGTTCACGAGAAGGGGATTTAAAAGAAAAAGACTTAAAGAGCACTTTACAGCAGCATTCAGCTTTGTTATGAAATACTCAGCATCTTAAATATTATATACATGTCTGGTTTTCCTTTTAGGAAGATAGACACTGGCTTCAGAGTCGGTTGAACTTGTGGAAGTGGAGGGGAAAGTAACCCATTCAGAACTATTCTACAAATTGTCTTTTGGCAGAATAGTAGGTATCCAAGTGAAAAACAGGAAGGTTGGTTTGTTGCTGTGTTTTGGGTGTTTGTTTGTTTGTTTTCTAAAATTTCAATCGTTTCCGGTTCCCCTTCTACATACACCTCAGTCACCACTCCTGAGTGGAGATGGGCAAAGGCTCTGGGCCGGCCTCTTCTGGCTTCTCTGCAGCCACTTTCTTGTTGCTGCAGCAAGGCTTGAAGAGGTGCGTGTCAATGAGGACTTCCCAAAAGTGGACTTTATAGATAATCCCACAACATATTTTCTGTCTTTTCCAGTATGTGAGATCTAATAAGAAAAAAAACTGGCCTTCTGCTGGAGCCCAAAGCTACCTCTGTATTTGAGCCATCATCTGACTGGTTACTGTCACAAGGAGACTGAGCTGGGGAGGCACTTGAGGTGGTACTGTGAGCATCAGAATTATGACATTTAAATTCCTTCTGTAGTTTGCTAATCTGGTTGCTTTTTATCCTGTTTCCAGATAGAGTCTTCACTTTCTTTGATTTCAGTGTAGTCTTTAGACTGGGTTCTGCCTTTGCATCTACCTCATGATTCCAGTTTTTTTGTTTGTTTGTTTGTTTTTGTTTTTCTTTTTTTTGGATCCTGTTGGCAATTTCTTCTGTCTTTTCACAAGCAGGACACAGGCATTGCAGATGTCTCCTGAACATGTCTCATGCAACCCAAAACAACTCTGGAAAACCTTCTCATAGCGTTTACTGTCCATGAATTGAGAACTGGAGGATTTAGCTCTGCAAATACAGCAGCCTGCTATACTTTGCTACATCTTTGGCTTGTGAAAACCAAACATCTTTTCTTCTAGGCAAGTCTCCCCAAAAGAGTCCTTCCACTTGCAGTCACGTTCCCAAGGTGCAGAGTGCACGCCAGGCCAACTCCCATGTGCCTATCGCTCCCTCCTCCTCAACTGCCTTGTGTAGAACTTGCCCTTCAATTTTGATTGATAACCTTGCTGGGTACAGTATTCTAGGATTCAGACCCTTTCTTTGCATGACTTTGTATATTTCATTCCATTCCCTTCTGGCCTGATGAGTTTCTTTTGAGAGATCACTTGCTAGTCTGATGCAGGTTCCTTGTAGGTGACTTTCTGTCTCTCTCTTTTGGCTTTTAAGATTCTTACTTTGTCATTGGTGTTTGCCAATTTAATTATAATGTGGCTTACCATTGGTGTTTTGGGATTCATTTTGCATGGGACTCTGTGAGCTTATTGGATTTGTGTGGGATTTTCTTTCCTATGCCAGGGAAGTTTCCTGTCATTATTTCTTCAAACAGGTTTTCTATTCCTTGCTCAGTTTCCTCTCTTTCTGGAAGCCTTATAATGTGGATGTTGTTTTGTTTCATATTGTCCCAAAGTTCCCTTAGGCTCTCCTCCTGCTTTTTAATTTTTTTTTCTGGAAGCTGCTTTATTTGGGTATTTTTTCCTACCTTGCCTTCTAGCTCACTGATCCCATCCTCTGCTTGTTGTAGTCTACTTTAGATACTTTCTATTGAGTTCTTTACCTCAGCAATGTCACTTTTCATTTCTTCTTGGCTCTTCTTCATTTCTTCTTGGGTCTTCTTTATTTCCTCTTGGTTCTTCTTCAATTCCTCTTAGTTCTTACTCATATTTTCAAATTTGTCTTCCATTCTCTTCAGCCACCTTATGACAATTTCTCTGAATTCTTTCTCTAACAGGTTGTTTGCTTCCGTTTTGTTTACCTCCTTTTCGGGTGAGACTTGTTTTTCTTTCATTTGCGGGCTGTATCTTTGTCTCCCCATGGTCTTTCTTCTCCATGTGTCTGGTTATGTAGTTCTCACTCTCCTGTGTTGATTTAAAGGCGCAAAAAACAACACAACCAGGTGCAACACACCAGGCACTGAACAGAAATGAATTCACAGTATTGGTAACTCCAAGTAAAAAGTGATCACCAGTGAAAGGCAAATTAGGTGATAGGTGAGAAAGAAGAGAGTAAGAGAAAACACACATACACACACACACACACACACACACACACACACACACACACACACACTCACACATCCACACACCAAAAAAAAGGGATGCCAAAATGAAATTGGGAAAAGGGGAAGAAGTAAAAAGAAAGAAAAGGGGAATAAACTATAAATATGGGTTGAAAACTCCTATAGGACAGCCACTAATCCCAGCAAAAGCCAGCAACAAGTACCTGGAGATTGATACAAACTACATACAACAACTAATATCAAGGAAGGTGAGGGAACACAGAAGCATAAATCTATCAAAAAAAAACAATGCAAACGACAACAACAAAACAAAAAACAATGCCAAAAAACCCACAAAACAAACAAACAAACAAAGAATAAGCAGACAACGAATAATCTAACAATAAACAAAGCAGACAACAACAAACACAAAAGAAAATAAGCAAACCAATCTCATAAACAAGCATAAAAAATTGATATAATCAAGAGTCAAATAAACAACAACAGGACAGAGAGAAAAACAATTTGATAATGAAGACAGAGAAGCGAGAGGTGTGTATGGACTTAGAGCAGGTGGTTGGAGATTAGGTATGTGAGTAGCATGAAATTTTAACAAGGGGTAAAAAGAAAGAAGAAGGAAAATCTAAAGCAGGAAAAGAGTAAGAGAAACAAGACACAAAATAGGGAAAGGTTAGCAAGAGAGTGGTGGCATAAAGGTGGAGTTGAGGTAGAGTAAAAAGATACTAAAGGGTAGATGAAAATAGGCTGTAGAACATTAATCCCAAAGTAGAATAAGGAGAAAGTAAAATGACACTTAAAAGACAAAAAAAAGGTAAAATAGTAGTAGTAATAAAATTTATTCCTTAATTTGTGTTACACAAGAGTCAATTTGAGATTAAGTCCCTGGGTAGCAGTGTTTCTGGATTGACCTCCAGGTCTACTGGTCCTTTCTAGTGTGAACTAAGATCCCGCTATCCCTGTGGTATTCAATATTTATTTGTGGGAATGGGCTGCCCCGGAGCTGCTCTCTAATGGTGTCTTCTTGCTCTGATCCCCAGGCTCCAGAAAAACAGCTCTCCCCTGCAGTCTCCCAGGGTGTCCCCCTGCAGGCAATCCCATGTTCCTGGATTAGCACTCAGAAGCTGGGATTAGGAGAGGAGGAAATGCAAGTGCGCAAACTCAGGTTCCGCAGGTATGTCTGTGCAAACTCCCTTTCTCCCTTGGGTTTAGCAGCCAGCACCCACCAAAATATTTTGGGCTGTCCTTCTCTGACGGCTCCAAATGGGTTGCTTTCTAGGGATCCCCTCTGCCACCAGTTCCGAGGGTCCCCTTACTCATTCACCAGCTCTAAGAGCCACAAACTTTTTTCAGGAGCAGATCTCCCCATTCCTCCAATTCCCTTGGTGCATGCGCCCAACCCAACCCCAGGCTAAATCTGACCTTTCCGTGATGGAGCACAGAGCTCCTCTAAATTTGCACATCTGTGCCAACTGGGAATCAGTGTTATGGGACCCTCAGCCATCCAGTGGGTTCTGCAGCTGTATATTTTCAGGCCTTTCCCCTTCAAGATTGCACGGTCCACCTCCCAGCCAGTGGCTCCACAAGAGAACCCAGCCGCACCGGGGGCCGCTCAATCACGGGAGGCCCAGGGAGGCCCGTTCAGCAGTCCCTCACCTTCTCCTGGAGCACAGCTGTCCCCAATTTGCCAACAAACACTCCCCGTGCAACCCTCAGCCACTCCCTCCATCTGCCCTGGGGCAAGATTCCAAGATTTGGGATGCATCTATCTATTCCACCGCCATTTTCTGAACTTTCTTTTTTAAATTGAATTTATTGGGGTGACATTGATTAATAAAATTATACAGGTTTCAGGCATACAACTCTACAGTACATTGTATTGTGTGTTTACCACCCCAAGTCCAGTCTTCTTCCATCACCATTTATCCCCCCTTTACCTTCTTCTACCTTCCCCTCACTCCCACCTCTTCTTCTCTCTGGCAATCACCATATTATTGTCTGTGTTCATGAGTCTCATTTGTTTTCTTTGCTTAAGCATTTCACTCTTCTGACCCAGCCCCAAACCCCTTCCCTCTGACAGCTGTCAGTCTGTCCTCTGTGTCCATGAGGCTGTCTACATTTTGTTTGTTAGTTTATTTTGTTCATTAGATTCCACATATTAGTGAAATCATGAGGTGCTTATCTTTCTGTGACTAACTTATCTGACTTGGCATAACACTCTCCAGATTGGCCAGTATTATATTACTATACTTAAATTACTGTATTTAAATAATAATTTTAATACCTTACATAGCAGATTTGCATTGGTTATTATTATTTCCTTCAGAATTATTTTTTCTATGTCTATTCCTTTATTTTTGTATATTAAATATTGAATA
The DNA here is from genome assembly GCA_027563665.1 of Antrozous pallidus. Taxonomy (NCBI): domain Eukaryota; kingdom Metazoa; phylum Chordata; class Mammalia; order Chiroptera; family Vespertilionidae; genus Antrozous; species Antrozous pallidus. The sequence goes on from CM050509.1 coordinate 77,084,028, forward strand.
ATGTTAGAGGTAAGGGGAACTAGAATGCCCCAAAAATATTTAAAAGGAAAATAGTTGATGGGTCCACTTTTCTTAATTTCAAAACTTATTTTAAAGTTGCAATAAACAAGACAGTGTGGTATTGGCATAAGGACAGACATATACAACAAAGGAATAGAATTCAGAATCCAAAAATAAACCTGTACACCTATGGCCAATTAGTTTTCAACAAGGGTGTCAAGATCATTCAATAGATTTATAAAACGTTTTCAGCAAATGGTACTGGACCAACTGGATATCCACATGTAAAACGATAAAGGTGGAACCCTGCCTCCCACTGTAAAAAACTTAACTCAAAGTGAATTAAAGACCTACATCTAAGAGTTAAAATATAAAGCTCAAGTAATGTAATTGGAATGGCGGCATGAAAGCACACTTTTCCCTCTCCCCCTGAAATTTCAATGTTAACCAACTAGAATTCAATAAAGAAATCCCTGCTCAACACAAATGCATACCTGAGAGACCCGCATGCCAAAATATCTAAAGGTGGGCAACTGGGAACAAATGGGGAGGTGAGAAGGGAGGAAAGCACAGACAGCCTGCAGATGTAGCCCTGTAGCTAGAAGCTCACAATACAGCCAGCCGAGAAAGGGGAGAAAGCTGACAATAGCAGGTGCTTCCTTCACCTGGAGCAACATAAAGCTACAGAGGGCAGTCCAGCAGGGAGAACAGTGAAGCAAACAGTAACTGAGTCAGCAGATGCCAGACAGAACATGGGGTTCTGCCATGTGGCTCTCCAATGCTGGGCTAGGCAGTGGTGTTTCAGAGAAAGAAACGGAACCACAGAGCTTTGCCACTGCTTGGACTCCCAAAACTCACCTCCCATTACCTTTGGAGTTGGGTACAGGAGCATATTGTCTGTAAACCAAGACTTGTTGTAGAACCGCTGTTCCCCTCTGCAGGGGTGCTTGGGGTGGGAGGTCAAGGGTTGCCATAATAGTGAGGGCAAAAAAACTCTACTCCTAAGCAGGGTGGCTGTATTGTCTTATAGAAGCCACAGAGGTTCAAGACTTGGAGACCACAGAGCTAAAAAATCTGAGATTCAGAGCCATCTACTAGAAAATAGTAGAAAGACCTCTTCAGAGATAAATGCGTAAGCAAAGGAGGACAGCAAATACCATGAAAAACCACGGTAATGATGATGACCATAAAGAAAATGAAAAATCCCCAGAAAGCAAGCTGGGACACATGAAAATATGTGATATAAATGACAGAGATTACAAGATTTTAGTTTTGAAAATACTCAACTAGATGTGAGAAAATACTGACTGGCAATTCAGAGCATTCAGAAAACAAATCAATGAACAACACGAGTACTTTACCCAATAGTTTGAAACATTAAAAAATCACCAATCAGAAATCATGAAAATGAATCATGCAGTTAGGAGATTAAGAGTAAACTACTGAACATAGAAAACAAAACCAACCAGATGGAGGACAGAATTAGTGATATTGAAGATAGGAATCAAGAAATGATGCAGAGGAAGAGAGAAGCCTGATCATAAGGAAAAATGAAAGAGCTCTATGAGACCTATTTGACTCCATCAGAAAAAGCAATATTAGAATTATAGACATTGTGGAGGAGGAAGAGAGGAAGAATGGAATGGAGAATTTATTAAAAGAAATAATGGATGAAAACTTCTCAAATCTATGAAAAGAACTAAATCCTTAAATCCAAGAAGCAAGCAGGACACCTAGTTAATTACCTAATTTCAAAGAAGACCTTTCCATAGCACTTGGTATTGAAGCTGTCAAAAATTAAGAAAGAACAACAACAACAACAACAAAACTGTCAAGCAGCCAGGGAAAAGAAGGAAGTGACTTACAAAGGAAACCCCATCAGAATTGCATCCAACTTCTCAGCAGAAACTTTACAATCCAGAATAAAGTGAAACCAAATACAGTGGAACCTCCTTTCTAGAATATCTCCCATCTTGAACAATTTGGTTTGTCAACCTGACAACCCTTTGACACCTCTGTGATCAGTCACGCATTTCTCAGGTGAACAACAAAGAAGAGAATGTGCAGATACAAGTCAGTTTACCACTTTTAAAATCTCAAGATATTGTGCTGTGAATATTTTTGTATTTGTGTGTACATGTGTGTTGTTTTTTGCTTTTGTTGCTGCTTATAATTATTGTTCAGTTTTCATTTTTTTACTGTACATTTCCTTTTTTGTTGAATTTCCATTTATATTTCATGTCTTTTTGTTTTAAGGTGCTTATTTATAGATTAAATAGTATAATAGAAATGCAATATATATAAGAAAGGTTAAAACAGGGAATCACTTGGGGGTTTGGAACAGATTAATTCAATTTACAATATTTCTAATGGGGAAAAAATGATTCTATTTTCAAACAGCCTTCCAGAATAAATTAAATTCAAGAAACGAGATTCCACTATATTTAAACATCTGAAAGGGAGAAATTACCAGACAAGAATAATATATCCTGCAATAGTATCCTTTAAATATGGAGGAGAAATAATGATGTCCCCAGACATACAGAAGCTGAGGGAGTTATCACCAGAAAACCTCCATTACAGGAAATACTCAAGGAAATTATTCAACCTGAAACAAACAAACAAAAAACCATAAAGTCAAAAACTACAAGTAAGATCACCAAAAAACTTATAGAATAAACAGGATAATTTGTGATAACAAAAATATAAAATGGGAGGAGGGAGTGGTTTGAACTGGCAAAGGAAGATGAAGATCAAATGCACTCAAAAGAAAAAGAAAACTACTGTATATAAGTAACTTCCTTTTTTATAAACCTAATTTTATAAACACACAAAAATCCCCAAATCAGGACATATAGCTTAAAAAAAGAGGGAGCAGAGGAAAGATATATGGAATACCACCAAACAAAAACAACACACAGAAGCACAAAGAAAAAGACCCAATGGAGTCACAGAGGTAGCAAAAAACAAAAACAAAAACAAAATAAATAAAATGGCTACAGGAAATCCTCATATATCAATAATTAACATAAATGTAAATGGTCTGACTTCACTAATAAAGTGGCACAGAGTAACAGATTGGATTAAAAAAAACAATCATATGCTGCTTACAAGAGACACATCTAAGCTGCAAAGACAAAGGTAGATTTAAAATAAAAGGGTGAAACATTATTATCCAAGCAAATAGTTACAGAAAAGAAGGTGTAGCCATACTTATATTTGACAAAATAGATTTCAAAATAACAAGAGACAAAGATGGACTCTTTATAAAGGGAACACTACATGGAGAAAACACAACACTTCTTAATATACATGCACCCAACCATGGAGCAGTGAGATATATAAAACAACTACTCACAGAATTAAAGGGAGGAACAGATCAAAACACAATCATAGTTAAGGAACTTAATACTCCATTGATAGCACTAGACATATAAAACAAACAGAAATTCAATAAAGAAATATCAGCCTTAAATGAAATGCTAGAGCAAATGAACATAATTGAGTATTAGGATAATTATCGATGGTATGGGGATTTACAGAACCTTTCATCCCAGAACATTAGGTTGTACATTCTTCTCTAGTGCATAGGAAACATTCTCAAGGATAGACCATATATTGGGTTACAAAACTAGCATCAACAAATTCAAGAAGATTAAATTATACCAAACATATTCTCCAACCATGATGCCTTGAAATTAGAAATCAACTGCAAAAAGAAAGTAGAGAAGCCTACAAATATGTGGAGATTAAACAACATACTATTAAAAAATGATGGGTCAAAGAATAAATAATATGAGATAAAAAGATACATACAGACAAATCAGAATGAAAATACAACATATCAAAACTTCTGGGATGCAGCAAAAGCAGTAATAAGAAGGAATTTTATATCAATACAGGCCTAGCTCAAGAAACAAGAGAAATCCCAAGTAAACAATTGAACATCACATCTTGAAGTAATAGAAAAAAGATGAACAAAGCAACCTAAAGTCAGCAGAAGAAAGCCAATAATAAAAATTAGAGCAGAATTAAATGAAATAGAAAACAATAAGACAATACAAAAAGTCAATAAAACAAAGAGCTTGTTCTTTGAAAAAATTAATAAAATTTACAAACCCCTGGGGAGGCTAAGGAAAAGAGCCACATAAACAACATCAGAAATGAAAGAGAAGTTACCACAGACATCACAGATATACTATAATATTATGAAGACTATATGCCACTAAATTCAATAACCTAGTAGAAATGGAAAAGTTCCTAGAAATATATAAACCTTCTAGACTAACTCATGAAGAAATAGAAAATTTAAATAGACCAATTAACAGTGAGGAAATTGAAACAACCACTGAAAACCTCCCCAAAAACAAAAGTTCAGGGCCAGATGGCTTCACCAGTGAATTCTACCAAACATCCAAATATTTAAAACCTATCCTTCTTAAACTCTTCTAAAAAATTGAATAAGAAGCAATACTTCCTAACAATTCTATGAGGCCAATATAACCCTGATACCAAAACCTGGCAAAGATAACGCAAAAAAAGGAAAAAAATACTCATCAATATCTCTGGTGAATACAGAAGCAAAAATCCTAAACAAAATACTAACAAATCAAATATAACAGTACATCCAAAAATAATACATCACAATCAAGTGTGTTTCATTCCAGGGGCACAATGATGGTTCAACATATGGAAAACAATCAACATAATACACCACATTAGTAAAGACTAAAAATCAAAAGATCTTATCAAGAGATGCAGAAAAAGCATTTGAAATACAATATCCATTTATGATTAAAACATTCAGTAAAATAGAAATAAAAGGAAAGTACCTCAACCTAATAAAGGCCATGTACTAGTATATCAGATAATATCATACTCAATGGTAAATAACTGAAAGCTTTTCCTCTAAGATCAGGAATAAGACAAGTATGTCTACTCTCACCATTCTTATTCAATATAGTGCTAGAAGTCCTAGCCAGAGTAATACAGCAAGAGAAAGAAATAAATAACATCAAAATAGGAAAGGAAGAAATCAAACTGTCACTTTTTGTGGACTACATAATTCTCTATATAGGAAACCCTAAAGACTCCACCAAAAAAAAACTATTAGAAACAACAAACAAATACACTCAAATTGCAGTATACAAAATCAATGTGCAACAATCCATTGCCTTCCTATATACTAACAAAAGAAACTTCAGAAAAGGAAATTGTAAAAAAGTTCTTTTGCAATTGCAACCAAAAGACTAAAATACCTATGAATAAACTTAATAGAGAATGTTAAAGACCTATGTACTGCAAATTACAAAGCATTATTGAAAAAGATACAATGAGATGGAAAAATATTCCTTGTTCATGGATAGGAAGAATAAATATAATCAAAATGGCCATATTACCCAAAGCAATATACAAATTTAATACAATTCCCATCAAAATTCCAATATCAAATTTTTAATAAATAGAATGAGAAATCATCAGATTTATATTGAACCACAGAAGACCCTAAATAACCCAAATAATCCTGAGAAAAAAGAACAAAGCTAGAGGTATCATGCTACCTGCATTGCTGGTGGGAATATAGACTGGAACAATCACTATGGAAAGCAGTCTGGTGATTCCTCAAAAAATAGATGACATGTACACATAAAGAACTATTTGACACTGAAACTGGGACTCAGAACAGTTGGACATTGAAACTGAGACTGAAACATTTTTGTTCTTATACATTTATTTCTAGTATGCAGAGGCAAGATATTTTTGAAGAAAAGAAACAGGGGAGAGTGATTGATATAGAGGCAGGGAGGCATTGAACAGGCTGTCAAGCTACAGGGGGAAGGCTTGGGTGGATGGGAGGTGAATGCCGGGGGAGATCAACCGAAGGACTTGTATGGATGCATATGAGCATAACCAATGAATGAAAGACACTGGGGCGGGGAGGGGGTTGGGTGGGGACATGTGCTGGGGGGTAGGGGAGGCTGGGAGAAGGATAATGGGGAGGGGGGAAAGAAAATATGTACTACTATTAAATATAAGTTATACTGCAAAAAAATCAATAAAAATTAAATGTTTTTTTTTTTTTAAAAAAAGAATAGAACTACCATACGACCCAGCAATCCCTCTCTTGGCTATATATCTGAAAAATTCGAAATCACATATTCACAGATATATGCACTTCTATATTCATTGGAGTATTAGTCACAGTGGCCAAGACATAGAATAATACTCAGCCATAAGAAAGGATGATATAATACCATTTGCAACAACATGGATGGACCTTGAAAACATTACACTAAGTGAAATAAGGCAGTCAGCAAAAGCTAAGAACTATATAATTTCACTCATATGTGGAATATAAAATTGAAACTCATGGACACAAACAGCAGTGTAGTGGTTGCCAGAGGGAAGGTGTAGGGGAAGAAATTGGTCCTAATATAAGGTGACAGGAGAAGATTTGACTTTGGGTGGTGTACAATATACAGATATTATAACATAGAAACCCATACTTGAAATCTATATGTTCATCTTGACCAATGCCACCCCAATCAATTTAATAAATAATTTTTAAATAAACACTCTAAAGAAAATATCGTAGTGCACATGTTCCCTTGTATTAGTCAGTGGTTTCTTAGGTACTATACCAAAACCACAAGCAACGTAAGAAAAAAAATGACAAGATGGACTTCATAAAAATTACAAATTTTTGTACATAGAAGGAATCTATAAAGAAAATGAAAAGACAACCCACAAAATAGGAGAAAATATTTGCAAATTACTTATTTGTTCATAGTATAGTATACAGTTTATATAAATAAATAACACAAAATCAACAATATACAGACAAATAATCCAATTAAATGAGCAAATTAATTATTTTTTTTCAATTTAATTTAATTTTATTGTTTAAGGTATTACAACTAGTAGTACATATGTCTCCTTTTTTATTCCCTACTGACCTTCCCCTAGCCTCCCTTACCCCCAGGCACTTACCCTCATCCTGCCACCCCCAGTGTCTTTAGTCTGTTTGTTGTGCTTATATGCATACATACAAGGCCTTCAGTTGATCTCTTACCACCCCTCACAACCTTCCCTTACCTTCCCACTGTAGTTTTACAGTTTGTTCAATGCTTCTTTGTCTCTGTCTATTTTTGTTCAACAGTTTGTGATGTTCTTTATTATCCATAAATGAGTAAGATCATATGATATTTGTCCTTCACTGACTGGCTTATTTCACTAAGCATAATACTCTCCAGTTCCATCCATGCTGTTGCAAATGGTAAGAATTCCTTCTTTTTTGTAGAAACATAGTATTCCATTGTGCAGATGTACCACAGTTTTCTCATCCATTCATCTGCTGTTTCCAAATCTTAGCTATTGTAAAATTGTGCTGCTATGAACATAGGATGCATATGTTCTTTCTAATTGGTGTTTCTGTTTTCTTGGGATATATTTCTAGAAGTGGTATTACTGGGTCAAATGGCAGTTCCATTTTTAATTTTTTGAGCAAACTCCATACTGTTTTCCACAATGGCTGCACCAGTATACATTCCCACTGGTAGTGAAGAAGGGTTCCTTTTTCTCAACAGCCTCTTCAGCACTTGCCATTTGTTGATTTGTTTATGATAGCTGTTCTGACAGGAGTGAGATGGTACCTCTTTGTTGTTTTGATTTGCATCTCTCTGATGATTAGTGACTTTGAGCAAGTTTTCATATGTCTATTGGCTTTCTGAATGTCCTCTTTCAAAAAGTGTCTATTTAGGACCTTTGCCCATTCTTTTAATTGGATTGATTATCTTCCTTTTGTTTAGTTTTATGAGTTCCTTGTAAATGTTAGAGATTAAACTCTTATCAAAGATAACATTATCAAATATATTCTCCCACACAGTGGGCTTGCTTGTTGTTTTGTTGATGGTTTCTTTTGCTCTGCAGAAGCTTTTTATTTTGATGTAGTCCCATTTGTTTATTTTTTCTTTAGTTTCCATTGCCCTGTGAGCTATATCTGTAAAGTATTACTATGACAAATGTCAGCTATTTTGTTGCTTATGACTTCTAAGATTTTTATGGTTTCTCATCTTATGTTTAAATCCTGTATCCATTTTGAGTTTATTTTTGTGTATGGTGTAAGTTGCTGGTCTAGTTTCATTTTTTTGCAAGTATCTGTCCAGTTTTCCCAGCACCATTTATTGAAGAACTGTCTTGTTTCCATTGTATGCTCTTGCTTCCTTTGTCAAATATTAATTGAGCATACTGGCTTGTATCAATTTCTTAGTTCTCTATTCTCTCCCACTGGTCTATATATCTGTTCTTGTGTCAGTACCAGGCAGTTTTGAGAACAATGGTTTTATAGTATACCTTGATATCTGATACTGTGATCCCTCCAACATTGTTCTTCTTTCTCAAGATTGATGTAGCTATTTGGGGTCTTTTTTTATTCCAGCTGAATTTTTGGAGGATTCGTTCTACGTCTTTGGAGTATGCTATTGGTATTTTAATGGGGGTTGCATGGAATTTATAGTTTGCTTTGGGTAGTATGGACATTTTAATAAATGGCTGATTCTACCAATCCATGGACATGGTATATTCTTCCATTTGTTCATGTCTTCCTCTATCTCTTTTTTTAGCTTCCTGAAATTTTCTGAGTACAGGTTCTTTGTCTCCTTAGTTAAGTTTATTCCTAGGTATCTTAATTTATTTTTTTCAATGGTAAATGGGATTGATTTTTTAATTTCTCTTTCTGTGAGTTCATTATTAGTGTATAGAAAAGCCACAGATTTCTAGATGTTAATTTTGTATCCTACAACATTGCTGAATTTATTTATTAAGTTTAGTAGTTTTTTGATGGAGTCATTGGGTTTTCTATATACAATATTATGTCATCTGCAAATAAAAACAGTTTTACTTCTTTTCCAATTTGGATGACTTTTATTTCTTCTTTTTGTCTGATTGAAATGGCTAATACTTCCAGTACTATGTTGAAGAGGAGTGGTGAGAGTGGGCATCCTTGTCTTGTTTCCTCTTCTTAGGGGGAATGGTTTTAGTTTTTGCCCATTGAGTATGATGTTGGCTGTGGTTTTGTCATATATAGCTTTTATTATGTTGACATACGATCCTTCTATCCCACCTTGCTGAGAGTTTTTATCAAGAAAGGTTGTTGGATTTTGTCAAATGCTTTTTCTGCATCAATAGATATGATTATATGCTTTTTATCTCTCATTTTGTTTATGTGGTGTATCACATTTATTGATTTGCAGATGCTGTATCATCCTTGCATCCCCAGAATAAATCCCACTAGGTCATGGTGTATGATCTTTCTAATGTAATGCTGGATCCGATTTGCTAGATTTTTTTTTTAGTATTTTGGCCTCTATGTTTATGAGGGATATTGGCCTATAATTCTCTTTCTTTGTATTGTCTTTATCTGGTTTTGGGATTATAGTAATGCTGGCTTCATAGACAGAGCTTGGAACGGCTCCTTTCTCTTGAATTCTTTGAATTGTCTGAGGAAGATAGGTTTTATTTCTTCTTTAAATGTTGGATAAAACTCCCCTGTGAAGCTGTCTGGTCCAGAGCTTTTGTTTGTTGGGCATTTTTTATTATTTTTGCTTCAATTTCCTCCATAGTTATCAGCCTATTCAGATTTTTTTTATTCCTCCTGGTTGAGTTTTGGAATGTTGTATTTTTTAGGTGTATATCCATTTCTTCTAGGTTGGCCAGTTTTTTTTTTAAGTACAATTGCTCATATATATATATTTTTTACAATTCTTTGTATTTCTGTGGGATATATTGTTATTTCACTTCTTTCATTTCTGATTTTGTTTATTTGGGTCCTCTCCCTTTGCTTCTTGGTGAGCCTGGCTAGAGGTTCATCAATCTTTTTTATCCTTTCAAAGAACTAGCTCTTGGATCATTGACCTTCTGTATTTTTTTTTTGGTCTCTATATTATTTATTTCCACTCTGTCTTTATTATTTCATTCCTTCTGATCACACTGGGCTTCTTTATTGTTCCTCTCTTTCTAATTCTTCAAGTTTCAGAGTTAGATGGTTTATTACTTGTATTTTTTGAGGTAGGCCTGTAATGCTATGGACTTCCCTCTCAAGACTGCTTTCATTATGTCTCAAAGAATTTTGATTGTTGTGTTTTCATTGTCCTTTGTTTCCAGAATATATTTTATTTCTTCTTTGATCTCTTTGGTAACCCTTCCCTTGTTTAATAGTGTGCTATTCAGGATCCAAGTGTTTGAATTATTGTGACTGTTTTTATTGTAGGTGATTTCTAATTTTATGTCATTGTGATTGGAAAATATACTTGGTATGACTTCAATCCTCTTTAAATTTGGAGAGACTTTGCCTGTGTCCCAATATGCAATCTATCTTTGAAAATGTCCCATGTGCACTTGAGAATCATGTATATTCTGTAGTTTAGGGGTAGAATGTTCTAAAGATGTCAATTAAGTCCATCTGACCTAGTGAGTTGTTAAGGATTGATGTTTCTTTGCTATCTTTTTATCTAGAGGATTTATCCAGTGATGTTAGTGTGGTAATAAAGTCTCCTACTATGATTGTGCTGCTATCAATCTCTCCCCTGATATCTTCCAGAAGAGTTTTTCATGTATTTGTGTCCTCCTGCATTGGGTGCATAAATGTTTACCAGAGTTATATCCTCTTGTTTATTGATCCCTCTAGAGTTATGAAGTCGCCTTTATTGTCTCTTGTCATGGTCTTCACTTTGAAGTCTATTTTTTCAGATGTAAGTATTGCTACCCCAGCTTTTTTTTATTTCCATTTGACTGATATTTCCCTATCCCTTCACTTTCAATTTGTGTAAGTCCCTTGTTGTGAGTTGGATCTCCTGTATATGGAGACAGCATGTATATGGTTCATGTTTTCTTATCCATTCACTCACTTGATGTCTTTTGTTTGGAACATTTAATCCATTTACATTTAATGTTATTATCAATAGATACTTGCAAGTCATAAAGCCATTTCTGTACTTTATGACTGTGTTCGTTTCTCCTTTTCTGTTTCTTCTTTTTATATCATTCCCTTTAGCATTCTTGCATTGTTGGCTTGGTAGTAATAAACTCCCTTAGCCATTTTTTGTCTGCAAAGCTCCTGATTTCCCCTTCAATTTTGATTGATAGTCTTGCTGGATAGAGCATTCTTGGATTCAGTCCCTTGCTTTGCATCACTTTGTATACCTCCTTCCATTCCCTTCTAGCTTGAAGTGTTTCTATTGAGAAATCATTTGATAATCTGATGGGAGATACTTTGTAGGTAACTCTTTGTCTATCTCCTGCAGCTTTTAAGATTCTCTCATTGTCATTAAGATTTTCCATTGAAATTATGACACGTCTTAGTGTAGGTCTTTTGGGATTCATTTTGCTTGGGACTCTCTGTACTTGTGTAACTTTTTTCTTTCACATATCCAGGAAGTTTTCTCTCATTATTTTTTCAAATTGATTATCTAATTATTGCTGCACTTCTTGTTCTTCTGTCAGCCCTATTATATAGATGCTACTTTGTTTTGTGTTGTCCCAAAGCTCCTTTAGGTTCTCCTCCTGCTTTTTAATTTTTTTCTCCCATTACTGTTCAGATTGAGCTTCTTTCTCTACCTTATTTTCGAACTGATTAATTTGGTCCTCTGCTTCTTCTAGACTACTTTTGAAACCTTCCATGGAGTTTTTTTATTGTAGCGATATCACTTTTCATTTCTTCCTGATTTTTGCTTAGGTTGTTGATTTTATCATCCATTCAGTGTATTAACTGTATGACAACTACTCTGAATTATTTTTTGTCGTGTTGCAAGCTCCATTTCACTTATTTCCTTTCTTGGCAATTCTTCATTTTCTTTCCTCTGGGCATTGCGTCATTGCCTCTCCATTCTGACTATCATCAAAAAGTTCAAACGTCCAGTTGCTTGGGGCTAGGCCATATGCAGTGGGAACTTCCCACCACCCGAGTATCACTAAAGAGCTCTGACACCAAGACATGTGGCTGCTGTAGGTTGGTGGGAGCAATGCTAGCCCAAGATCAGAATCACTGGAGCTCAGTATGGCCTCCTGTGCACACCTAGAATCAGGGACTTCACCTATGCCAAGCTTAAATGAGGCCCCACTGGTGTGTCGAATATCAGAGTTCCTTAGCGCATGCCAGGAGTCAGTCTCTCTGAGCTCTCAACAAGAATTGAGTATCAGAGTTTCTGTTGTTTGGTGCAGCCATGCATCAAGAAACAGGGTCCCTGTGTGCACATGTGCCAAGAATTGGTGTCACTGGCTCTTATTGTGATTGCACTGGGAACCAGAGATCCCAGGCGCATGCGATGAGAAACAGAGTCAAGTCACTGTTGCTCAGTGCTGCCTCTCACATAGAGAATTGGGTTCCTGGTCTGCTTGGGGGACCGCAATGCACAGTTTCACTGTGTCTACAGGAGGTTCACTCCTGCGCTGTGTGCTTGTCCAGAATCAAAGTCAGGTGGCCCTGCCACGCTGCGTGGGTGTAGGGTTTGGTCATCCAATTGCATTGCAGAGAACAGATTTTCAGTGTCCACATGCTCCCAGGCTCAAATTCCTGTAGCAGTGCTGTGGCCCATGTGAGGGATGGGTATAGAAGTTCCTATGGCGCTGCCACAAGCCTGCAGAAAGGGGAATGGGCTCTGTAACTCACAAAAATCTGCTGCTGGCATGTCTGGATTCTGAGTGTCTGCAGCTGTGGGTCTGCAGCTGTTGTCACAGGTCTCTGTCCCCAGTGGCTTCAGGGTCCCACTTTGCTTCTGAGACCAGACCAGGTGGTGATGAGGCCTGGATCCTAGTTGCAAGCAGCTGTTTTTCTGAGCAAATGATTTTAATAGGCATTTCTGCAATGAAGATTTGCAAATGATCAATAAGAACATTAACATATGCTTAACATCATTAGTCATTAAGGAAATATAAATTTAAAAAACAAGGTACCACTTCAGTCCCACTAGGATGGCCATCTATATTAATAAAAGCCTGGGTGGCCCTCACACCCTCACAACATCACACGATGGCCACCTCATGTCATCACAAGATGTCTGCCCCTACATCATCACAAGATAGCTTCCACAAGATGTCCATCCTCACATTATCACAAGATGGTCTCCCCCAAGTCATCACAGATAAGTGCCACAATATGGCCACCACAGATGGCCAGCAGGGGAGGGCAATTGGGGGCCATTTGGCTGGCAGTGAAGGGCAGTTGGGGATGACCACACCAGCAAGCGTGGGCAGTCGGGGGCGATCACACTGGCAGGGGAGGGCCATTGAGGGTGATCAGGCTGGCAGGGGAGCAGTTAGGGGGTGATTAGGTAGGCCGGAAGGCCAGTGGTTAGGAGCCAGCGGTCACAGATTGTAAGAGGAATGACCCATGAGATAGGGCCTAAACCAGCAGTCGGACATCTCCTGAAGGGTCCCAGATTAGAGAGGGTGCAGGCTAGGATGAAGGACACACACTCCCCAGTGCAAGAATTTCGTGCACCAGTTCTCTGGTATATACATAATGAAACATTGTTTAGCTGTAAAAAGAAATAAATTACTGATACATGGCACACATACATAAACCTTGAAAACAATATCCTAAGAAACCAGACATGAAAGACCATGTAATATATAATTCCATTTTATATATGTCCAGAATAGGCAAATCCTTCAAGAAAGAAAATAGTTTAGTGATTGTAAGAGAAGATAGGGAGAAGGAATTAAGAAGTATGACATTTCTTTTTGGGGCGATAAAATGTTCTAGAATTAGGTAGTTGATAATATTTTTATAGTAGTGTGAACATACTAAAAATGACTGAATTGTATGCTTTAAAACAGTTAACATGGATTTTATATTATGTTAATTTTATCTTAATAAATATTCTTCAAAAAACATAAAATAGGAGAGAAAAATGGCAGCAGAATAGATGGACGCATCGCGAGCCTTGTCCCAGAGCAGACAGAGGGAGCAGTTGAGGGTCATGCGGGGATTGTTTGTTGGTGAGTTTGGGGACAGCTCTGCTCCGGGAGAATGTAGGGGACTGCTGGACAGGCCTCCCCTGACCAAGCACCCCCCGGTGTTGCTGGGTTCTCTTGTGGAGTCACTGGCTCGGAGACAGACCGTGCCATATTGAAGGGGAAGGGCCTGAAAATCTACAGCTGTGGCACCCACCCAGCAAGAGCCCCAGAACATGGGTTTCCAATTAGAGCAAACATGTAGATTCAGAGGAGCTGTGCACTCCACCACAGAAAGATCAGATTTCACGTGGGATTGGGTTGGGTCTCTACTCCCTGCAGGGGAGAGAAACGTGTGCACTGAGGGAGCTGGAGGTACAGGGAAAGTCTGCAGCTGAAAAAAATCTGTGGATGTTGGGGCTGGTAAAATCCATGAATGTGGAAGGGGGTCATCAAAGCTGATAACAGAAAGGAACCCTAGAAAGCAGCCCATTTAGATCTGACAAAAAAGGACAGCCCAAAAAATTTAGGAGTGTGCTGGCTTCTAAACCCAAGAGGGAAATGAGGTCTCTGCAGACATACCTGCAGAACCGGAGTTCAGACATTTGTGTTTTTCCTCTCCAAATCCATGCTTCTGGGGGACACCCTGGGAGACTACAGGGGAGAGTTGTTTTTCTGGAACCTGGGGATCAGAGTAGGAAATCACCATTAGAGAACCAACTCTAGGGCAGCCAAATCGCACAAATCGGTATTGAGGACCATAAGAGTAGCAGGATCATAGTTCAGGCTAGAGAGGACCAATAGACACGATGGTCAGTCCAGAAACACTGCCACCCAGGGGCTTAATCTCAAATTGACTCTTGTGTAACACAAATTAAGGAATCAATTTTATTACTACTACTACTATTTCACTTTTTTTTAGTATCATTTTATTTGTTCTTTATTCTACTTTGGATTAGACTTCTACAGTCTATTTTCATCTTTCCTTTAGCATCTTTTTACTCTATCTCAGCTCCACCTTTATGCCACCACTCTCTTGCTAACCTTTCTTCATTTGGTATCTTGTTTCTCTTATCCTTTTCCTGCTTCAGATTTTCCTTATTTTTTTTTTCTTTTAACCCCCTGCTAAAATTTTACCATATTTATATATCGAATCTCCAACCCCCTGCTCCAAGTCCATACACACCTCCCATTCTCTGTCCTCACTATCTGAAATTGTTTTTCTCTCTGTCCTGTTATTGTTGTTTCCTTGACTCTTGATTTTATTAGTTTTTATGCTTGCTTGTGAGATTGGTTTGCTTATTTTTGTTGCTTTTGTTGTTGTTGTTTGCTTTATTTTTTGTTAGAATTTTGCTTCTGTTTTTCCTCACCTCACTCGATATTAGTTGTTGTTTCTAGTTTCTATTAATCTTCAGGTACTTGTTGCTGGCATTTGTTGGCATTAATGGCTGTCCAATAGAAGTTTTATCCCCATATTTATAGTTAGTTCCCCTTATCTTTCTTATTCTCTTTTTTTCTCTCTTACAATCTTCTCTTTCCTTTCTTTTTTCCCCTTTTCCAAATTTCATTTTGGCATTCCTTTCTTTCTTTTGTGTGTGTGTGTGTGTGTGTGTGTGTGTGTGTGTGTGTGTTTTGCTTTTCTCTCTCTTCTTTCTCACTTTTGCCTTAATTTGCCTTTCTCTGGCGATCACCTTTATTTGGAGTTACCAATACCATGAATACATTCATGTTCAGTGCCTGATGTGTTGCACCTGGTTGTGTTGTATATTGTATCTTTAAATCAATGCAGGAAAGAGGCAATACAAAACCAAACACATGAAAAAGAGAGACAATGGGGAGACATCGAAACAGCCTGCATATGAAAGAAAAACAAGCATCACTAGAAAAGGAAGTAAACAACATGGAGGTAAGCAACCTGTCAGAGAAAGAATTCAGAGAAATGGTCATAAGGTGGCTGAACAGAATGGGAGAGAAATTTGACAGTATGAGACCATGCAGAGACAAATAAAGAGCCCGCATTTCCAAGAGGAAATAAAAAAGAACCAAGAGGAAATGAAGAGAGCCAAGAAGAAATGAAAAGTGACATCATAGCAGTAAAGAACTCAACAGACAGCATCAAGAGAAGACTATAAGAAGCAGATGATCACATCAGTGAGCTAGAAGACAATGTAGGAAAAAATACCCAAGTAGAGCTACTTCTAGAAAGAAAAAAATTAAAAAGCAGGAGGAGAGCCTAAGGGAATTTTGGGACAGCAAGAAACAAAACAACATCCGCATAATAAGGCTCCCAGAAGGACAGGAAACTGAGCAAGGAATAGAAAACCTGTTTGAAGAAATAATGACAGAAAAGTTCCCTGGCATAGGAAAGAAAAACCCACACAAATCCAATAAGCTCACAGAGTCCCAAGCAAACTGAACCCCAAAACACTGACACCAAGGCATATTATAATGAACTTGGCAAAAACTAACGAAAAAGTAAAAATCTTAAAGGCCGCTTGAGTGAGACAGAAAGTCACCTACAAAGGAACCCCCATCAGACTAGCAGCTGATTTCTCAACACAAACTCATTAGGCCAGAAGGCAATGAAATGAAATATACAAAGTCATGCAAAGGAAGGGTATGAATCCTAGAATACTTTACCCAGCAAGACTATGAGTCAAAATTGAAGGCCAAATCAGGAGTTTCACAGACAAAAATGGACTAAGGGAATTCATTACCACCAAAGCAGCAATGAAAGAAATGCTAAAGGGTCTGCTGTAAAAAGAAATAGGAATCAATGAAGAAACACAAGGGTGAAGAACAAAAATGGCAACAAATAAGTACCTAACAATAATAACTTTAAATGTAAATGGATTAAATCCTTCAATCAAAAGATATAAGGTAATGGACTGGATAAGAAAACATGACCCACATATCTACTGTCTACAAGAAATCCACCTCCGTAAAAAAGATGCACACAGACTGAGGGTGAAATGATGGAAAGAGGTCTCTCAGGCGAATTGAAATGGGAAAAAAAAGCTGAGGTAGCAATACTTATATCTGAGAAATTACATCTCAAAATGAAGGACATAGCAAGAGATAAGAAAGGCCACTTCATTACTAAAGGGAGAAATCCAACAAGAAGAAATATCTCTGGTGAACATATACACACCCAATACAGGAGCACCCAAATACATAAAAAAAAACCTCCTGGAGGACATCAAGGGAGAAATCAAGGGAGATAGTAGGAGACTTTAATACCCCACTATCACCATTGGACAAATCCTCTGAACAAAAAATCAGTAAAGACACATCAATCCTAAATGACTCAGTAGACCAGATGGAATTAATTGACATCTTCAGATCATTTCACCCCAATGCCACAGAATATACATTCTTTTCAAGTGCACATGGGTCATTTTC
The DNA here is from genome assembly GCA_027563665.1 of Antrozous pallidus. Taxonomy (NCBI): domain Eukaryota; kingdom Metazoa; phylum Chordata; class Mammalia; order Chiroptera; family Vespertilionidae; genus Antrozous; species Antrozous pallidus. Next base: position 77,101,380 of record CM050509.1, read on the forward strand.
AAAGATAGACCATATGTTGGATTCAATAAGATAGAAATCATATCAAGCATATTCTCAGATCACAGTGGCATAAAACTGGAAATAAACTACAATAAAAACAATCCAAAGAAACAAACACATGGAGACTAAACACATGCTATTAAACAATGACTGGGTTACCTGAGAGATGAAGAAGAAATAGAAAACATCATGGCAAAAAATCACGATGATAACAAAACAATCCAGAAGCTATGGGACATAGCGAAAGCAGTTTTGAGATGGAAGTTTGTAGCTCTACAATCCTATAGCAAAAAATAAGAAACAATGGTAATAAATATCGAACGCAACAACTCAAAGAGTTAGAAAGAGAGACATAAGAAAAACCCAGTGTAAACAGAAGGAAGGAAATAGTAAATATCAGAGCAAAGAGAAATGACATACAGACCAAAGAAACAATACAAAAAAAAAATAGAAAGAAAAACACAAAACCAAGAGCTGGTTCTTTGAAAGGATAAGAAAGATTGATGAACCTCTAGCCAGACACACCAAGAAGCAAAGAGAGAGAACCCTAAGAAATAAAATCAGAAATGAAAGAGGTGAAATAACAACAGACCCCAACAAAAGACAAAGGATTGTTAAAAAATACTATGAACAATTCTACTCCAAAAAACTGCACAACCTGAAGGAAATGAATATATTCCTAGAAAAATATAACCTTCCAAAACTTAATCAGGAAGAATATAAACAGCTCAATGGGACAATAACTAAGGGAGAAATTGAAGCAGTCATCAAAAAGCTTCTAGCAAACAAAATCCCAGGGCCAGATGGCTTCACAGGGGAGTTTTTACAAATATTCAAGGAAGAACTAAAACCTATACTCCTCACTCAGACTATTCCAGAAAATTCAAGACGATGGAACACTTCCAAACTCCCTGTCTGAAGCCAGCATCACCATAATACCAAAATCAGATAAAAATGACACAATGAAAGGGAATTACAGGCCAATATCCCTCATGAACATAGATGCCAATATCCTCAATAAAATTCTAGCAAATGGGATCCAGCAGTACATCAGAAAGATCATTCACCATGACCACGGAGGATTTATCCCAGGAAGGCAAGGATAGTACAATATCTGCAAATCAATTAATGTGATAAACAAATTGAGTGATAAAAATCACATAGTGGTATCAATTGATGCAGAAAAAGCAATTGACAAAATCCAACACCCTTTCTTGATAAGAACTCTCAACAATGTGGAAATAGAAGGATCATACCTCACCATAATAAAAGCTATATATGATAAACCCACAGAAAACATCATACTCAATGCACAAAAACTACAACCATTTCCCCTAAGAACAGGAACAAGACAGAGATGCCCACACTCACCACTCCTGTTCAACATAGTACTGGAAGTATTAGCCATTGAAATTAGACAACAATAAATAAATGCATCCAAATTGGAAAAGAAGTGAAGCTATTGTTATTTGCAGATGATATTGTACATAAAAAACCTGAAAGACTCTGTAAAAAAAACTAATAGACTTAATAAATGAGTTCAGCAATGTAGCAGAATACAAAATTAAAACAAGAAATATATGGCATTTCTATACACCAATATTGTACATACAGAAAGAGAAACTAAAAAAGCAATCGCATTTACCATCCCACCAAAAAAATTAAGATACCTAGGAATAAACTTAACTAAGGAGGTAAAAGACCTATTCCTGGAAAACTACAGGACATGGAAAAAAAGAGAAAAAGGAAGACTTAGACAGGTGGAAGAACATACCATGTTCATGGATCAAGAGAATCAACATCATTAAAATGTCCATAATACCCAAAGCAATCTATAAATTTAATGCGCTCCCCATTAAAATACCAAGGGCTTATTTCAGAAACCTAGAAAAAACTCTCCAAAAATTCATCTGAAATAAAAAAAGATCCAGAATGGTCACACCAATCCTGAGAAAGAAGCACAAAGTAGGTGGGATATCAATACCAGATTTCAAGCTGTATTATAAAGCCACTCTTCTCAAAATATCCTGGTACTGGCACAAGAACAGACATATAGACCAATGGAAGAGAATAGAGAATACAGCTATCAACTCAAACCACTATGCTCAATTAATATTTGACAAAGGAGGCATGAATATACAATGGCGCCAAGACAGTCTCTTCGACAAATGGTGTTGGGAAAATTGGACAGATACATGCAAGAAAATGAAACTAAATCACCAACTTACACCATAGACAAAAATAAACTCAAAATGGATACAGGACTTAAACATAAGGAGGAAAATCATAAAAATACTAGAGCAATCTATAGGCAGAGAAATCGCAGACATATGCTGAAAGAACTTTACTTATACTGCTCCTAGGGTAATGGAAGCTAAAGAGAAAATAAACAAATGGAACTATATCAAAATAAAAAGGTTTTGCACAGAAACCATCAACCAAACAAGAAACCCACTGTATGGGAGAACATATTTGCAAATGTTATCAGTGATTAAGGTTTAATCTCAAGCATCTACAGGCAACTTATCCAAATTTGAAAAATGAGTACAAATGATCCAATAAAAAAATGGGCAACGGACCTAAATAGAATGTTTTCTAAGGAAGACAAAAGGAAGGCCCAGAAACATATGAAAACCTGCTGAAAGTCACTAAGTATCCGAGAGATCCAAATCAAAAGGACAATTTGGTACCATCTCACACCTGTCAGAACAGCTTTCATCAACAAATCAACAAACCACAAGTGCTGGTGATGAGGCGAAAAAGGAACCCTAGTGCACTGCTGGTGGGAATGCAGATTGGTGCATACACTATGGAGAACAGTATGGAGTTTCCTCAAAAAACTAAAAATGTAACTCCCATTTGACACAATGATCCCACTTCTAGGGATATATCCTAAGAAACTAGAAACACAAATTAGAAAGGATATATGCACCCCTATGTTCATAGCAGCACAATTTACCATAGCTAAGTTTTGGAAACAGCCTAAGTACCCAACAGCAGATGAGTGGAATAAAAAACTCTGGTACATCCACATAATGGAATACTACGCTGTGGTAAAAAAAGACGGAGCTCCTACTCTGCAACCACAAGGATGGAGTTGGAGAGCATTACGCTAAATGAAATTAGCCTGGCTGAGAAAAACAAATATCACATGATCTCACCCATTTGTGGAATATAATGAACATCATAGACCGATGAACAAGAATGGATCCAGAGATTGAGAAATGTCCATCAGAATTTCAAACCTCAGGGTAAGTGAGGGGTGGCAGGAGTAAGGTGGAGAGATTAACAGAAGGACTTCTGGGCAAGATTATGTTTCTAATCAATGGGCACAGAAAACAAGGGTGTGGGACATTTGTGGGGGGGTACAGGGTAATGGGGAAATAAGGACACATATGTAAAAAATTAAAGAAAAAATATAAGAAATAATTATAAAATATAAGAAAATATGAAATCTAATCCACACTAGTGGTCACCATAACCTTCAGAGAAAGGATTGTAACTGAAAATCAATATATTTGACCTTTTGAACTAAGGTAAGTAGTTTGTAATTTTACCTCCCTGACAAAGTCTATAGATAGTTATAAAAAAAATTGGCAGCAAGTTTGAAATTTAATTGACATAGCCTAGAGCAAAGAATATCCTTACATGATATTATTCTACACTGCCATTATACTTTTTGATATTTTACAACAGCATATTGTACAATTATCCCAAAGAAATTTGAAAACTAATTCTTTGAATGTTTGGCATCAATTTCAAAAAGGACATGAAAGGAATTGATCCCTTTCAGAATGAATTAAGGCACTGGGAAGGCACTTGAACATTCTATATTGGCCCCTCTTGGCCTTTTTACCAAGAGGGGCCCTCTTCTCACAATCCAATTGCACATAGCTGTTGCCTGAGCATTCTGTTCATGCTCAGGTTGAAGCCTCATGGTGGCTGGTACCATGAATCTGTCTCTTCCCCAGTGGTGTAAGCTGGGCTCTCCTTGGAGAAGAAACCTAAGTCCCCTGAGATATGTGATCAGTCCTGGGACCACACCATCAGGTGAGGGTATCCCTAGGCAGGTGCTGAGCGTGGAGGTCACAGGGGCATAGATTACAAAGGAGACAGAACTGAACCTCACATCATGCTGCTTGGCCCGGAGGATGGCTGGTTAGTCAGATGGGTAAGATTCCTCAGAGAAGGAACAACCTAGGACAGGGGGGCCATCAGGATTGAACTTGTAGGTCAACAGAGATGAGGCACAGACCTCAACCCCTAACTTTGCAAGGGCCTGAATTCTCAACAGTTTTGAGGGAGGTGTCCTGCCCTCATGGCTGAGTTGCCTCCCATGCCCAGCTTAGATCAGGACCCAGGTAACAGATAGAGACTTTGCTAGCAACAGCTACCCTATAGCTAAATCGAGTATAGCACCAGGAATGCTCAGGGCCTACTCAAGAATGCAAATAATTCTTTCCACTTATATTTACAGTGTAAACTAAGATTATTGTTTGAGTATTAAATTTGACAGTAAAATAGTAATCAAGTTTTCAGGTTAATTTATATTTGCCAATTGAAATAAGTTAATACTCAAGAAAATTTAATTGTACTGGATAAAAAGCTGTTCCTAAAATATTAACTAAAATTTATATTAGCAGTTCATCTCATCATAAAATTGCCTAACATGCAAAGAACTTAAAGCAGTCATATTTCTGTGCAAAAATTAAAATTTAAAGTTACCAAGACTGCCCTACAAAATTTCCAAAATCCTCCATTAATAAAAAAAGGGGGGGGGGTTAGTGGGGTGACATCATGTAAGGAAAAATATCCTGTAAGTAAATTATATATAGAAAATTCATACTTCAGAAAATTAATTTCCATTTGTAATGCTAACAGCAGGACACCCATGAAAAAGACAGATGGTGTCAAAATAAGCCAAACGAAAATCATTTGGGCAAAAATAAAAAGAATCCCAAGTCAAATTTATAGAGAAGATTCCTTTATTAACTTTTGTTCAAGAATGTGTTTGTATATTTTTAGATAACAACTCCAAGACCATACGGATTCCTGCACAAAGAGGAACTGACAGGTTTGTTCCAACCACGAAGAGAGTCCAGAGATGGATGACACTGATGTCACTTTGCCATGCTAGCTTTTAGCAGCTGTTCATCACTGCAGGTTGCTCAGGACCAAACCAAAGAGGGTGGGACCTGCATTGCCACCATTTGTCCATCATCCAGATGTCATTGCTGACATGTACACATAAGGAACTAATTGACATCAAAACTGGGACTCAGAACTCTTGGACTTTGAAATTGAGACTCAAACATTTTTTGTTATTATATGTTTATTTATAGCATGCAGATGCAAGATCTTTTTAAAAAAAGAAACAGGGGGGAAAGATTAATACAGAGGCAAAGCAGCATTGAACAGAATGTAAAACTACAGTGGGAAATCAGGGGAGGTTGGAGAGCGGAGACTGTAAGAGATCAACTGAAGGACTTATGTGCATGCATAGAAGCATAACCAATGGATACAAGACACTGAGGAGGGGCAGGTGAGGACATGTGCTGGGGGGTGGGGGAGGCTGAGGGGAGGACAATGGGGGAAAAAAGGAAACATATGTACTACTATTTGTAATACTTTAAACAATAAAAAACAATTAAAAAACAACAAAAATTAGAAATACAAATATTTTAGTTTAGAATATTTAATATTTTCAAATATTATTTCTCAAAATTTTAATATATAAATTGAATGTAATTATGATTAAAATCTTAGTTATGTTTCCTACAAATAAATAACTAATTTTAATTTTATTTGTAAGCAAAAATACTTAAGAATAACCATAAAAATATGGAAAGGAAGAGATGTGAGAGAAGACATTTTGTAGCCATTATCAGAATGGTGTATAAAGCTATTCTAATTTTAAAAATAGTATATTGGTATGGAAATAGACTAACACAACAGTGAAACACATAAATCTATCCAACTGTCCCTAAAATTTTATATATGACAAAGTGGTATCTTATCTAATAAGAGAGTAATATGAAAATTGACCATCACTCTAACAAAATGGCTGCCCCCATGTGGTCAAAGATTACTGCCCCCATGTGGACACAAGATGGCTGCCACATGATGGCCTTCAGGGGAGGGCAGTTGTGTGCAATCAGGCCATCAGGGTAAGGCAGTTAGGTGTGACTGGGTCAGCAGAGGAGGGCAGTTGGGAAGGACCAGGCCAGCAGGGAAGGGAAGTTGGGGAGACTAGGCTGGCAGAGGAGGGCAGTTGGGAGGGACCAGGTCTGCAGTGGAGGGCAGTTTGGGGCAATCACACCATCTGGGGAGCAGTTAAGAGTTGATCAGGCTGGCAGGAATATGGTTAGGGGGTGATCAGGCTGGGAGTCAGAATCAGTTAGGGACAATCAGGCAGTCAGGCAAGCAGTTGGGAGCCATCAGTTCTGGATTGTGAGAGGGATATCCTACTGCCCATTTCAACAGGCATAAGAACATACCTCAAGGGGTCTCAGATTGTGGAAGGTGCAGGCTGGGTGGAGGGAGACACATCCCCATGCACAAATTTCATGCACCAGACCTCTAGTTTCAAATAAAAAAATCAGCTCAACTAATAATTGAGTCTAATGCAAACTGGTTAATTTTTTAAAGAAAGTAATATTTGTACATATAATAATAAAGTAAAATACATAGTTTTAGCATGGATGTGGGCATAAAGGTACTCACAGGTTGAAAAAAGAGTTATTCGTTGTTACAAGTGTTTGAAAAGGTGATCTGTTGGTATATATTAAAATTAAAATGGATTTTAATTTTTTCATAGTAATCTCATTCTAGGATTATCTTCATTAGAAATAGAAGCAGCAATAAGGATAAATGTCATTAAGCAATATTTGTAGTGCAATGAACCTAAAGTAAGTGAACACCTATCAAAAAGGAAATGATTGAATATACTTATGGTCTGTGTGCATCATGGAACCTTATGTGACCATTGAAAATAATACACTATAGCTATACCTATTTACTTGGAGATACTGCCATAACATATAGTTTAATAAAAATGCAGTAAGTATGTATGCATAATATTTTTGTAAAACAATATCCAAACCCTTCATATGTGGGTATATTTGTATATGTGTATATAAGTATGAAAATGAGAAATTATGCCTAACATAATAGGTTTCCAACATGATTTATGGAATATGTCATTTCGGTAAAACAGGGAGAGGAAAGAACAAGGAGAGGAAAGCTAAAAGCCAATAAAGAAAAAAAGAAAAGAAAAAGAAAAAACTTGGTAGACTAGTAGCTTACTGAAACACAAATGTTGTATATAATGACTCTATCTCATTTATATGTATGTTTTTTAAAGATAAATATTTATACAATAAGTTTATAAAGTTCTAGAAATTAAGATTATACTTCAAACTCTGGTATTGTTTGAAATATTAAAATCACTCTGGAGAAAATTAAAAACTATAAGGTTTTGAGTCTTCTCATCTAAAAATGGTGTATTTCTTGATATATTCTAGCCTTCTATTAATGTTCCCCTACAGAGTTTATCATATGTTGTTTCTGATGCATGTCTCTTAAAACCCAAAAATAAAGTATCTTAGACAAACTTTAAAATAAGCAACAAAAGTGGTCTATAAAATAATATGTAAATTAACTAACAATTGCATTTACCTTTATTTTATACTAGAGACTAGGTGCACAAAATTCGTGCAGATGGGGGTAGGGTCCCTCAGTCCGGATTGTGAGAGGGCTCAACCCATGCACAATTGGAGTCGGGGAAGGATGCAGGAGGTTGGCCAGTCACAGGAGGGCTCCAGGGTGTGTCTGGCCTGTCTCACTCAGTCCCAATTAACTAAAGCCCAGAAGCAAGCTAATCTACCAGTTGGAGCATCTGCCCCCTGGAGATCAGTGCACAACAAAGCAACTGGTCGATTGGTCAAATGTCTGCCCCCGGTCATAGTGCATGTCATAGCGAGAGGTTGATCAGCCTTGGTATATCATTAGTATATTACGCTTTGATTGATTGAATGGCCAACCAGACAACCAGATACTTAGCATATTAGGCTTTTATTATATAAGATTTTTGCGCAATGGTTGAACATAAACCAATATTCAGAATTTGGTGAGAATTTCAATATGAAAATTAATTCAGTTTGAACTATATAAGGTATTTGTATTATCTTGATGTTTCAGGATGAAACAAGAAAAAGGATGAAATTTACTTTTTTTTCTTCTTTCTCTGATTTAGATTGAGAATGCTGTTAATCAACTGATAATCTTATTACTCTTATTTGTATTCCTGTCAATTTGGAAAATGGGGATGCACTAATGATTGCTATAAAGATATGCTTTAACCCTGGATGGCATAGCTAAATGGTTAGAGCATGGGCTCATGAACTCATGGTTGCAGGTTTGAGTCCTGGTCCCCGGTTGGGGCACCTGCAGGAAGAATTAATCGATGTGATTGTCTCACACCAAACTCTCTCTCTATCTCTGTTCTTTCTACTCTCTCTAAAAATCAATGGAAAGAATATCCTTAGGTAAGAATTTTTAAAAAATTTAAATGTTCACCCTAAAATATTGCTATCATATATAAATATATATATATATTTGTTGTTGTTCTTTCTTGGCTTGTGCCTCTGACCCACTAGTCACCACACTGTATAGTGTGATATAGGAAGGCTAATAAATTGGACAACAACCAGGCTCAGTGGAGATCATTTAGAATTTACTTATAGCCAGTGTGAATGTTAAATATATTAAATATTTTTATATTTCAATTTTTATTGCCTATGTGACTCACTTCATGAAAATTATACATAAAATATGAACTAACAAAATAAAAAAAATCAGGGATTAACTATTCACCTTTAAAATTTATATTTGCAAAAGGAATCAATCTAAATATATCTCATCATTTAAAATATAATTAGAAAAAATTATAGTGTTTTGCAAAATTTGAGGAATATATTTTTTGCTTCTAGTAAGTATAACTTCTTTACAGTTACCAAGGTATGAGTTGGATGTGATCAGCTAACTAAATCATATGTTGTTTCTGATGCATGTCTCTTAAAACCCAAAAATAAAGTATCTTAGGCAAACTTCCATTGTGGACATCCTTAATATGTTGCCATTTCTTTTGACTTCTATTTCATTCACTTTGACATCCTCTAGAAAAACTTTTTTATTCAGAAAAAAATATTTCTAGTGAACACTTCAAGAAATACAATGGTCTCCTTAAATGTGTACCCTAAACATGAGAAACATTGGATCAGTGTCCTTGTGGTATTCTCCCTGGGTCTGTGTGAAACTCATACAGAATGAACCAAAAGTTGAATATATATATACACTAGATTCTTGAAATTGTTTTTGCCAAGAAGGGTGTCATTTTTGCCCACCATATTAATATTGCTTGCAAAAATGGACTTTCAATCATCTGGATTTGGAATGAGACTGCTAACTTATTGTTCATAGGCCACAAAGCAGTTAAGAATTGACAAAAACTCTTGAGTCATTATTCATTTATTTTGTCTACAATCAAGATGGAAGCTCAAGGCAAATAGATAGCTTTTTGCTTTCTTAATCCCTCAGCCCTCTACTTAATCTATATGATTAATGATTTCAAATAAAGTATCCAAATAAACCTTATTTTGGAATCTCTCTTAGCACAGTATTGTTTGCATTTAAAAACAGTTGTTTATCTGAATGATGGCTCCTAAAATAATTGAGTGATTCTAATCAAGATCCATTATTTGCTGCTGTGAGTCCTAATGTATATGTGAAATTTATTCACAAAAAGTCAAGCTATAACTATTACTGAACTTTAAAAAATTCCATGTGAATTTATTAAAGAGACTGTGTACAAACTGGAGTAAATATTATAATACTTTTAAAGTATTTGAGATTTTGAGTAACTCTGAAAGGGAGCTTAATCATAATCTAGAATGAACTTTTCATTTATAAACTGAATAACTTGCCCAAGGCCACAAAACTTCCTAGTTGCAGAGACATAATTGAGATTTCAGGGACCTACCTTAATATCTTATTGTATAAAGTAGAATGCATGTTTGCCCTTATAAAGTTTAGAAATCATTCATATTTCCTCTATAAAACTTTTTACAGTGCAATATTTTCCTTCTTGGCTAGCCAAAATATGTATTTCAACAAACTCATAATTAACATTCAATTTTAAAAATAATTTTAAACATATCTAGCCTTTTGTATGATTTCTAGTCAAGTCCAACTTGTATGTGTGTATGTGTGTGTATATATATTAGAAAATCTAGGTCAGTGTTAAGCTTCTTGACATTATTTCTATTTTACTGATTAAGAAATGGAAGATTGAAAAGTTATGGTGACCTATTCAAGATGTCACAAGAGTGGAAGCTGGGCATAGAACTTATGTCTCCTGATATCCTCCTGTGGTTCTTTGCACTAAAATCTTTAGTCTGAAGAGTTCTTAGCACTAGGCATTTCTTATAGCTGTAGCTTTCTGGTAGTCGTGTCAGGGAGTTATGAAGTATCAGAATTTCATTATCAAGGATTCTCTACTCATGGGATTTCAGGGACATTAGTTATAAGCTATGCTCTTACTGCAGAAAAAGATATGGCAAACATAACAAAGGGTTGAAGTGGTAGAATAAGAGCCAGTACAGTGCTTTGATGACAAATGTGCAAGTGTGAAGGAAGACTCTTCTCACGCATTCTGTCAGTGGGAACGATGGGACTTTAAAGTGCAATTTAGTGGCCAAACAGAAGTCATAAGCTGACCAAAACTATCTGGATCCAGAGTGCTTCAACAGGGATATAAATTATTCTTGTAGTGTAATGATGATCTATTTTTATCCAAGAAATAATTAACAATTCTGTGTACATTTGACTGAATTATTATGCACTGGTGCTCATGTGGAGAAAAAAATGTTGTTCAGTACACTTTTAGGATCCTCAATCAAAACTAATGTCAGAAGAGTGAAAGATTTAAATTGATGTATGACTAAAGGAATATGCTTATTAAATAAATAAATATCCATTGCCTTTATTTGGGGACAGTTCAATCAACTGCTCAATGATTCCTCCTTCAGTTAAGTAGATTTGAATATGCTCATTCGTGTGCATTCAGGGAGCCTGCAAGCGTTCTTAATTTAAAACACTGTCACTTTATTTTATGAAAAAAACATTTTTAAAGACTATAAGTCTTATACTTTATAATAAAGGCGTTATAAAAAATAAAACAGCCCTAGTTGATTTGGCTCAGTGGATAGAGCATCTGCCTGCAGACTGGAGAGTCAAAGGTTCTATTCAGGTCAAGGGCACATGCCCAGGTTGCAGGCTTGATCCCCAGTTGGGGGCATGCCCGAGGCAGCCAATCAATGATTCTCTCTCTCAGCATTAATGTTTCTATATCTCTCTCCCTCTCACTTCCTTTCTTAAATTGATAAAAATATTTTTAAAAAAAACTTTATTCACTGATGTTCTATCTCATTTTGGTTTTAATTTGTATTCATGAATATTGAGTTCAAAAACATTTTCATATATTTATTAGCCATTTGTATTTCTTCTTTCCCAAGTTTAATTTCAAATAATTTATTGATTTTTGTTTTTATCTCATTTTTACTGATTTGTAGGAGCTGTTTTTATGTACTAGTTTTTGTCAGTTATATGCATTGCAATGTCTTCCACCATTCTGTGCCTTTTGATTTATCTTTTGATAAACAAAAGTTGTTAAATTTGTATCCCAAGTCAATTACATTGAATGCATTATATTTATTGTCTATGATGCTTTGATGCTTTCATTTTTTTATTAAGTTTCATGTGTAAAACTTGAATAATTTTCACAAGACTATGGGAGTACATTCATTAAACAGCAATAGTTTAATCCTGGCAAATATGATTCAGTTGGTTGAGTGTTGTCCTCTGCACTGAATGTTGACCAGTTTTCCACATACCCAGGTTGAGGGTTCAGTCCCCATGGGGGCATGTGGGAGCCAGCCAATCATTTTTTTTCTCTCTCTCTCTCCCTTCCTCTCTCTCTCAAATAAATAAAAACATATTTAGAAAAACATAATAGTCTCTTTTTAGCACTACTGCCCATCCAAAGTTAAAACCTAGCAGATATTTTTCTAGACATCTGTGTTCATGCATATGCACATGGGTGTATATGTGTGTCTTTGTGCTGCATGTGTGTGTGTGTGTGTGTAAAAAGAGGCAATATAAAGGTGTGGTTAAGAACAAAACTATTAGAATCAGATACCTGGGTTCAAATACAATCTCCAAGTTTTATGTGGCCTTAGACAAATTTGTTCACCTTTCTCTTTCAGTAGCCTCCTCTGCAAAATGAGAATAATACCAATATAGATTTTGTGGAGTACTTATGAAAATAATAAAATGTAAGGCACTTAACACAGTGCATAGTCCATAAAATAATAATAAGTAACTTTTATTTATCACTTACTATATGCTATGCATTTTTCATGCATTAATCTATTTAACCACCATATTATTTCCTTCATATTTAGTTGGAGAAACTAAGGATCAGGGGTTTAAATAACTAACCCAAAGTGGCATCGCTAGTAAATGGAAGACTGACTAGTTTATGAGCCCAGACCATTCTTATTCCATAGTTAACATTCCTTTTCTTAATAAAATACATTGGAGAGGGTGCAGGTTGGCTGAGGAGCAACCTCCCCCTTCCCCTCGTGCACTAATTTTGTGCACCAGGCCTCGGTGTACAAAATTAGTGCATGGGAGCAAGGGAGGGTTGTCCCTTAGCCCAGCCGGGACCCTCTACAATCTGGGACATCCTTCTCACAGTCCAGGAATGCTGGCTTCCAACTATTTGCCTGCATGCCTGCCTGATTGCCCCTAACTGCTTCTGTCTGCCAGCCTGATCACCTCCTAACCACTCACCTGCCAGCCTGATTGATGTCTAACTGCTCCCCTGCCAGCCTGTTTGACCCCAACTTTCCTCCTCAGCCGGCCTGGTCACCCCTAACTGCCCTCTGCTGCAGGCTTGATCACCCCCAACTGCCCCCCCCCTGCAGGCCTGGTCTCTACCAACTGCCTCCCCTGCTGGACATCTTGTGGTGGCCATTTGTGTCCACATGGGGGCAGGATCTTTGACCACATGGGGGCAGCTGTTTTGTATTTTGGAGTGATGATCAATCTGCATATTACTCTTTTATTAGATAGAATAGCCTGGTGCATGGGTGGGGGCCAGCTGGTTTGCCCCGAAGGGTGTCCCAAATCAGGGTGGGGGTTCCTTTGGGGTGTGGAGTGGCCTGGCCGAGGGGTTTGTGGTGGTTTTCAGGCCATCCATGCTCCCCAGTGACCCAAGGGGAGGCCTTGGTATCTGAGATTTACATATGTTCTACAATTGAAACTTTGTAACCTGGAGTGGAGCCAAGCCTTCTGCCACTCTGGGGCAGCAGCCATTTCCATTTGGGTTTATTTAACTTCTATAATTGAAACTTTGTAGCCTTAAGTGGAAGCCTAGGCTAAGCCCGCCAGGGTTGCAGAAGCTTTGCTTCCTCCATCTCCCCAGCAACTCTAGCCTCTACTCTCTCCAGCTCTGTGGCTGCCACCATTTCTGTTTGGGTTTATTTTTCTTCTATAATTGAAACTTTGTAGCATTGAGTGGAGGCCTAGGCTGCCAAGGGCAGGCAGAAAGCTTGGCTTCCTCCATTGCCAGGGAAACCCAAGTCTCCTCCTGCTCTCAGTGGCTGCAGCCATCTTTGTAGGGGTTTATTTGCATATGTGCTCCTGATTGGTTGATGGACGTGGCTTGTGGGTATAGTGGAGTTTAGGTCAATTTGCATATTACTCTTTTATTAGATAAGATATATATATATATCTTATCTAATAAAAGAGTAATATGTAAATTGACTGTACCTTTGCTATACCAAATAAGCCACACCCACAAGCCATGCCCACAAGCCAATCAGGAGTGGCCCGGGCTGGGGTCAGGGTCAGCCAGTGATGGCGGCCTCTATCACAGGGCTATGGCTGGGTGCCCAGGGCCAGTAAATTTGCACATGAAGGCGGGGCAGGCAGCACCTGATGTAGCCTGTAGGGTCCAGGCCACCATGGACCTGGCAGACCTGTCAGGGTAGTGCCTGATGCCCCTGGTGAGTCAAGGTAGCGATAGGGACCAGGCAGGCTTGGCAGGCAGCAACTGACGCTGTCTATGGCAATTGGGACCAGGCAGATGGCATGGATAACGCCTGATGCTAACTGCTATGTCCAGATGGCAATAAGGAATGTGCAGTTCCAGCAGGCATCTCCTGATGTTGCCCACGGGGTCCAGGCAGCAATGAGTATGGGGCAGGCAGCATAGATAGTACCTGATGTTTCCCGTGGGCTCCAGGCGATGATCAGGACAAGGCAGGTGTCATGGACAGTGCCTGATGTCCCCTGCAGGGTCCAGGTGGCATCAGGGCGGGAGGGCCCAGAAGATAGTGCCTAATCTTGCCTGCGGAATCCAGGCATGGATTGGGACTGGGCAGGCAGTATGGACAGCACCTGATGCTGCCCACGGGGTCCATGCATTGATCGGGACCAGGCAAGTGGCATGGACAGTGTCTGACCCTGCCCGCAGTGTTCAGGCGGCAATCGGACCAGGAAGTTTTAGCAGGCAGTTCCTGATTCGCCCGCAGGGTCCAGGAAGCTATCGGGGACCCAGGGAGATGGCATGGAGAGCACCTGACACCCACCGCGGAGTACAGGTGGCAATCGGTACTGGGAAGCCTAACGTTACCTGCGGGGTCCAGGCAGCATCGGGACCAGGCAGTTCCAGCTGGCAGCTATTGACATTTCCTATGGGGTCCACATGGTGATCTGGGCCAGGCAGTTCCAGCAAGTAGCTCCTGATGTTGCCCGCAAGGTCCAGGCGGCGATTGGGATCTGGCAGGCGGAATGGACAGTGCCTGAAGTCACTGGGGGGTCCACAGGCAGGGGTGGCTAAGATCTCCAGGATCACTGTCTGTCCCTGGGCTGCCTGAGGACACTGGTGGAGCAGGCCTGGGTTGAACATTTTAATGAAAATGGGATGCCTGTATCCCACCCCACCATGCCCTGTCCTTGGAGAGGAGAGGGAAATGGGCAGTTAGGAGGCACCCAGGCTCTGAATTGGCTGGGAACAACCTGCAGCCATGCTACCAGGAAGAAGTGCTAAATCATGAGGATGCAGAGGGTTGGCTGATGGAGGCGAGCAAAGGTGCAGATGAGGCGGCTCTTGCAGGCTGTGAAGTGGAAAATTACATCTACAGCCTGATGGACAAAATTGCCTTTCTGAAGAAGGTGCATGATGATGAGATCGCCAAGCTGCAGGCACAGATCCAGTGTGCTCAGATCTCCGAGGAGATGGACGTGTTCTCCAAGTCCGACCTCTCTGCTATGCTCAAGGACATCCACACCCAGTACTAGAAGCTGGTTGCAAAGAACATGCAGAATGCCAAAGAATGGTACAAGAGCCACTACACCATGCTGACTGAGAGCTCTGCCAAGAACACCTATGCAGTGCGGGCCAGCGACTGCTCAAGGCCAAGACCCTGGAGATGGAAACATGCCAGGGCATGAACGAAGCACTGTGAAAGCAGCTGTGAGAGCTGGAGGATAAACAGAACTCCG
Organism: Antrozous pallidus; assembly: GCA_027563665.1. NCBI lineage: Eukaryota > Metazoa > Chordata > Mammalia > Chiroptera > Vespertilionidae > Antrozous > Antrozous pallidus. The sequence continues at coordinate 77,117,010 of CM050509.1, forward strand.
ATGTTAGTGCTATGCAGGACATGACCAACAAATTAGACAATGAATTGAGAACTACAAAGAGTGAAATGGCACGATATTTAAAAGAATACCGGGACCTCCTCACCTCACAGTGACCTGGGTGCCAGGATGTTTCCCGGGACATTGCAGCTTACAGGAAACTCTTGGAAGGTGAGGAGACCCTGCTCAGTTTCACCAGCATGGGAACCATAGCCAGAGGCTAATCCCAGAGTTCCCAGGTGACCTGCCTATGGTGGTTTACAGAATAGCTCTTACTTGATATCTGCTAGCTCATTCCCTTTTTAATACCCCTGCCACATCTAGGAGGAGCAGATTGAGGTGGAGGAGACCATTGAGGCTGCAAAAGCCAAGGAAGCTAAGGATGAACCCCCTTCTGAAGGAGAAGCTGAAGAGGAGGAGAAGGAGAAGGAAAAAAGTTGAGGAAGAGGAAGAAGGTGGCAAGGAAGAATTTGAGGATGCAAAGGAGGAAGGAGGTGAAGGTGAAGGAGAAGATGCCCAAGAAGCTGCTAAAAAAGATAAAGGTTCTGGAGAGGAGCAAGCAACAAAGAAGAAAGATTGAGCCCCCCTTTCCTTAATTATTTCAGGAATAATCCTCCCAATAATCAACCCCATCACCAACCAAGCAGTTGAGTATCTGATATTATATGAATTAAAGTTGGACATTAAATGTTATGCTATGACTTTTCTCCTTATACAGAGTGTCAGTTTGCTTGCAGAGTGGCTTCCTGGCTTGCTGTCAGCCTGTGCATGGTCCACGCTTATGAGTTCAGGATTTATGACAATGTGAATAATTCAGATGTTTACAATAAAAACACATGAATACATGAATTCACTAATGTTAATGTTAAAATTCATGGAAAAATAGTCCTTTGAATCTTTGGTGGTTAGAAATTAAAGACCTCAAATCATGTGCAATAAACAGTAAATAAAGTTATACTGAATGACAAAAATATATATATATTAGGGGCCAGGAAATGTTCAAAGACCTGGGAACCATTCCCAGATCAGGAAGTAACAGGGGTATATTATTGCTACAAATACTGTATTTTCTACTATTTACAACATATACAATGTAATGTATTGGATGCCTTCTTATCTCATGAAGTACGTATTACCATAGGTAATACTGGTAGATATGTTATAGTTATGGCAGTATGTCATATCCTATCTATATTAATAAAAGGTTAATATGCTAATTAGACCATGAGACATTCCAGATGAACTTCTGGACAAAGCCATGGTGGCAGGGCTGAAGCAGAGGCAGTTACGGGTGATCAGGCTAAGAGGGGAGGGCAATTGGGAGTGATCAGGCTTGCAAAGGGGTGCATTTGGGGGCAAACAGGCCAGCAGGCAGAGTGAGTGAGAGGAGAGATTAAGCAGGCAGGCAGGTGAGCAGTTAGGAGCCAGTAGTCCCGGATTGCAAGGGGGTTGTCTGACTGCCAGTTTAGGACTGATCCCACAGAGGTCCCAGATTAGAGAGGATGCAGGCCAGGCTAAGGGACACACCCTCCTCCACTCCCCCACTGTGCACAAATTTCATGCACTGGACCACTAATGTGTGTGTGTGTGTGTGTGTGTGTGTGTGTGTGTGTGTATATATATATATATATATTTGTGCCTTGGTGCATGAAATTTGTGCATAGGTGGTGAATTGTCCCTCATCCAGGCCTGCACAATGTCTAATCTGGGAGACCTTGAAGGATGTTCAACTGCTGGTTTACAGGGATCAGGCTTAAACTGGCAGTCATACATCCCTTTCCCAATCCGAAACTGCTGGTGTGAGGCCAGCCTTGGTGAGGGGCTGAGGGCTGTTTTCAAGCTAGCTACACCCCCTTCAGAGTTGGGGTCCCATTGGGGTTCCTGGCCAGTCTGGGTGAGGGGCTGATGGCTGTTTTTAGGCTGGCCATACCCCCAGCAAGGACTCTTATTCCATGGGGGTATGGCCAGCCTGGATAAGGGGCTGAGGGCCATTTCCAGGCTGGCCATGTCCCCCCGCAATCCAGGCTCCCAGCCACTCCTTGAGAGGAGGCCAGGGCTGGCTGGAAGCCTGGGTTACTCCACTCCTCAGCAGCTGCCAGGGGCGTGGGAAGCTTGGCTTCCTCCATCACCAGGGACAACCCTAGTCTCTTTCTTGCTCCAGTTCCATGGCCGCCACCATCTTTGTTGGGTTAATTTGCATACTTGCTCCTGATTGGCTGGTGGGCATAGTAGAGGGATGGTCAATTAACATGTTTCTCTTTTATTAGTGTAGATTCCCCTGCAACCAAGCAGCATGGCTCAGTAATTGAGTACTTACCTATGAACCAGGAGGTGTTTCCTGGTTGGGGCACATGGGCTTGATCCCTAATGGGGGGTGTGCAAGGGGCACCCAATCAATGATCCTCTCTCATCATTAATGTTTGTCTCTCCCTTTCCCTTCCTCTCTAAAAGCAATAAAAATCTATTCTTTAAAATAAAAGATGTCCATACAACCATTTGTTTACCATGCATTTGCTTTTTCATTTCCATGTTACTTGTCTTTCTGCCCTTTGAGGTTCCAAAATGCAACCCTGCATTTCTCCTTTGAGTCCTATATTTTTATGGAACATCCATGTGTACATATGCAATACACTTGGTTATTTTCTCTTGTTAATCTGTCTCATGTCAATTTGATTATTAGGCGATTCAGGAGTCAAGTAAAAATTACTTTTTCACCCCTATAATTGTCATGATTAGACATAGTTTTCTTTGGGACTGCTGCAGATCCTAGAGAATCTGAAACAAACCAGAAGAAAATATGAGTTCTCACCATATCCAATACCACAGATCTCTGTTGTTCGGTTGTATTGAAAGCAAACATGGAGATGAAACTCAAAAAGGAATGGGTCTGGGCTGCCTATCGCTATTTGAGCCAGTTAAGCAGAAAGATGGGGTTGAATTATGTATGAGCACTTATTCCAATAATGCTGGCAGTATGGGAGAGCAGTAGGTCATCCATGAAAATCTGATCTACCCCTTCCCATAAACCAGCTGCTTATATTGGATAGAAGTATAAAGATTGCATGGGAAATTAGGAATTACAGGCATGGGAAGGTAGACAAGATATAACCGTTACAGATTATAAGCAATGTGGGCAGGGGTCACAAAGGGTGCATAACTCTGGACTCTATTGTTTCAACAGTAAGGTTGTTAATCTGTCCATAATGATAGGCAATGCTCAGAAAAAGAGAATGGACTGTATTTCAAGGTTAGCTTCCACTTCCTGGTACATACATCTATTAGCCAGGTCAGAATGTGCTTTCTCTAATCAGAACAGAACAATCATGGTTAACAGAGCATGGTTAATATTACTTATAACTATAGCTGGTCCTCACCATTCTATTTCTTTCCCTAACAGTGAGAATCTTATATTCTTTTTTATTTTTTAAATATTTAATCTTTATTTTTCAGTTTATTAATTACATTGTTCCCCCCTTTTCCCCCTATAGCTCCCCACCACCCAGTACCCATCCCACCCTCCGCCCTCATCTCACCCCCACTGTCCTCTCCCATAGGTGGATGATTTTTGTCCAGTCTCTTGCTGCACTTCCCACTCCCCTTTTCTCCCCAAGAATTGTCAGTCCATTCCCTCTCTATGTCCGTGATTCTGTTACATTTACCAGTTTATCCTGTTCATCAGATTTTTAATTCACTTGATTTTTATATTAATTTGTTGATAGATGTGTATTTGTTGTTCATAATTTTTATTTTTACCTTTTTTTTCTTCCTCTTCTTAAAGAATATCTTTCAGCATTTCATATAGTATTGGTTTGGTGGTGATGAACTCTTAGCTTTTTCTTATCTGCGAAGCACTTTATCTGACCTTCAATTCTGCATGATAGCTTTGCTGGGTAGAATGATAGGGGTGCCAGAAAAAGAAAGAGAACAATATAATGAAAACCTATTTGAAGAAATAGTGACCGAAAACTTCCCCCACCTGGTGAAAGAAATTGATTTAAAAGTCTAAGAAATGCACCAAACCCCAGACTATAGGAATTCAAAGAGGAGCAGACCAAGACACATCATAATTAAAATGCCAAGAGCAAAAAATAAAGAGAGAATATTAAAAGCAGCAAGAGAAAAACAGTTAGTTACCTATAAAGGAGCACCCATACGAGTGTCAGCGGATTTCTCAACAGAAACTATGCAGGCCAGATGGAAGTGGCAAGAAATATTCAAAGTGATGAATAGCAAGAATCTACAACCAAGAATCTTATATTCTTAAAAAAATTTTTTTATATGTCTGATTTTTCTCCCATTGGCCTTCCCCAGCCTTCCCTATCCCCCAGTACATATCCTCACCTGCCCTCCCCCCAGTGTCTTATATCCATTGGTTATGCTTATATACATCTGTATAATTCCTTTGGTTGGTCTCTTACAACCTCCTCTGCCTTCCCATTATAGTTTGATAGTATGTTCAATGCTTCTTTGACTCTGTATCTATTTTTATTTTTTTGCAATTTCTTTGAAAAATCTTGCCTCTGCAGACTAGAAATAAACATATAATAATCTTATTATTTTTAAATTTAGGTTAGTAGGAGAAAATATGTGTGCAACTAGTTCCCTGGGTTTAGCAAATCTTGGTTATTTGGTATGATTACTCATGGGTGTTTTAGTTCTTTTCCTCCTAGATGAGAAAAATAAGGGTCCTAAATGTTCTCATTTTCCATCAGCTGGAAGCTGCACATGCATCTTGTGGAAAGCCAAATAGGCTATGGATATGACTTTATGGAACTTTTGGCTTGGCAATTTACAATATTCTGTTCAAAAGAAAGGAAAACACATGATATCCTGTATTTAGAATGGCTGTTTCTAATGTTGGGAGTGTAATTTGGGATCTTGTGAGGGCTGCATCCTTTGCACTTTCTTGGGTATGACTCTTATTTCCTTGGTAAAACCATAAAAAAATTTATTGGTTTGAATCACTATTGAGATTCCTACATCCTATCATCAATCCTGAATAATTGAATTGGAAAAACTTCTAAATTGGAAACTTTTTAGAGACCTCTTGTCTCAACATCTATTTCATTAATATTTATCAAAAGACCAAGTTTAAAAAGTAGATACAAATAAATATAACTAGCCATAAGAATTCTCTTAATTTTTTTAAGCAGTTTGGAAAACCTTAGCAAATTTTCTTTCTCAACTTCCCTTTTTGGGTGTTCAAATGATAATTAAACACAAATATTAGGTTAATTAACATGAGAATGGGAAGAAGCTAAGGGGAATATCAAAGGACTCTTCCTTACTGGTTGGAAAAAATTTAATTGATGTTAAGAAATGTTGTTATAGAATATTAAGAAGCTAGGAAAATTCCAGGACAAATAGAGTAGGAAACCTAAGGCAGATAATTAAATAACAATTTTCAGCCACCTAGTAAATCCCATATTCCTTAAACCAAAGACACTTGAAAGTGAATAATTTGTACTTTTCCTCCCCAATCAGAGGATAAAAAGCTTAAATCACCTTACTCAGGGAGACAGAAAACAGAAATCCAATTAGTGCCATTTTCCAACCACACCCAAGGACAAATCCCATATAATAAAAGAGAAACATGAAAATTTGACTGTATCTTTGCTCCTGATTGGCTATGCTACCAACCAATCAGGAGTGGGGGCGGGGCCAAGTTGCCTGAGCGTTGGGCCCCAGGGGTGGAAATGAAATGGCCCTGGCGGTGAGCACCCAGCCCCCAGGGCCGGGTGGTCACAGGCAGTAGGGGCTGAGCTGAGCAGGGCGATGGCTGGGCAGGCTGGGGGTGAGCCATCAGTTAGTTAGACATCCCCTGAGGGCTCCCAGTATGTGAGAGGAGGCAGGTTGGGTTGAGGGACCACCCACCCCCAGTGCATGAATTTCGTGCACCAGGCCCCTAGTTATAATAATGAATCTCATTTTGGCACACCTGCATAGAGCTTATGAATATTCTATTGATTCTCCCTGAAAACCTCCCCTCAATACCTAGCCTTTAAAACCCATGAAAACAAAGGTGCTAGTGTGTTCTCCCTCCAGAGAGCACACCCTTACCATTCCTTTCCCCTCCCACTTTCTCAACAGGCCTGTATCCCCTAATCTCTAAAGGATCCCAGTGAGATGTACAAACAGGGGGGCAATGGGCAGTAGTAGCTTGTCCTGGTAGAACCCCCTGAACCTGTCTCCAAGGCCCCCTTTTCACTGAGATCCCAGTGAGCCAAAGCAGCCCAGCTTAAGTATATTTTTGCTGCAGTCAATAAATTCTGGCTTGATTTTCTACATTTTGTCTCTTGGTTGAAATCTTTCTTTTTCCATGAAGGCAAGAACCAATGTCTCCTCATTTAATGGGTAACAATGTGAATAAAAAAGAGACTATTTCATAAATATGAGAAATTCAATGACCTAAAGTAACCTCATAGGATGATCTAATCAAAATATCTTACTCAGCAGGATTATGTGGGTAGTTATACCCCTGGTCTATGAAAGGTTTATCTTTGCTTTAAGAAAAGCCCTTCCCACTATTCTTGTGCATCTAGGTTAACATGCCTTTGAAAAGCCAGAGTTAATTCTCTTTTCCAGAAACCTTGGAGCCATAACCAAGGGAACACATTATCTTCTTAACTATCCTGTAATCCAATCATAAAGACTTCTTAACCTTGCTTTTTTCCCACCTTTTTAAATCTCCCTTATGTTCCCTCTTTAATTGTAAATGTATTAACACACACCCACCCACCCACACCCACACACACACATAACATCCTGATTAAGCAACTGAAGACAAGCTGGAAAGAAATCTGATAAACAATGATGTTAAGTGAAAACTGCAAAGACAGTGGTATGAAGTGAAGAGGCACAAAAGTACTGCCCAGGCTCCAACAGACAGCAGCTGAAGTTCTGGAGGGATATCTCAAAATGAAAAAGATGTCCACATAACATCTGGCTGTGGAAAGCAGCAGGGTTGCTATCTGCCAGGGAGAAAGACCAGGGAATTCAGGCACCCGCTTAAAGGGCCAATGCACAAAATTTTGTGTGCAACCACTCACCTTTGCTGTGGTAGTGGGAGGAGGCAGAGTGAACTGGAGCTTTTCCAGCAGAAGCCAGGGTTGAAGGCTCTGTAACTAGATCTCAGAAGGCAGACACCCAAGTTTCCTGTGCCAAATCATTCCCTCATAATGCAGAGGGCATTTTTTCCCTGCAGATCTTTACCATCCAGGCAGCTTTTGTCTGCGGGGGGGGGGGGGGGGGGGAGGGGGGGAAGCAATTGCCCACCCTATTGGAGTGTCTGGGTTCCATTAAGAGACTGAGAATAACAATCAGCCAGCAAACAGAAGCAATTGCTCCACACTATTGAAAAACCTCTCACCCTATTCTGTGGTTGATAGGCTGAAGCTAATTAAGACTGAATTATAATCAAACTGAAAGCAGAGGCAAGTCTCTAGAGGATTTGAGTCTTTGCCTAATCTGACTTGGGGCCTGGGGCTAGGAAAACCAGACCTTGGTGCATATCTTGATCCTTTACAAAGGCATTCAGCCTCAACATATGGAGCCACAGCTGTAGATTACTGATAGCTCCAAACAGGGTACTCAGGGCCAGTCAGAAACAGCATCAGACACTGTCCTGAACTAGAGATTAGTAGTTGTAGTAAATCTACCTAAAACACATACACAAACCTAAACAGGCAGCCAAAATGGGGAGATTAAAAAGTATGTCCCAAAGAAATAAACAAGAAAATTCTCCAAAAGAAGAGCTAAATGAAATAGATAAAAATTTGATTAGATATAGAGTTCAAAATTATGATGGCAAGGATGCGCAATAGCATGAGAAAAGACATAATAACTATGAAGAATGATATGATACTAATAAAAAACACAGTGAAAATAATTCACAGCAGATTAGGGGAAGCTGAAACTCAGATCAGTGATTTAAAAAAACAGGGTAGGAGCCGAACTGGTTTGGCTCAGTGGATAGAGCGTTAGCCTGCAGACTGAAAGGTCCCAGGTTCGATTCCGGTCAAGGGCATGTACCTTGGCTGTGGGCACATCCCCAGTTGGAGGTGTGCAGGAGGCAGCTGATTGATGTTTCTCTCCCATCGATGTTTTTGACTTTCTATCCCTCTCCCTTCCTCTCTGTGAAAAATCAATAAAATCTGTTTTAAAAAAATAAAAATAAAAACAAAATAAAAAGGGTAGTCAATTAAAAAATCAAAAAGAAAAAAATTAGAAACAGGAAGACAGCTTAAGGGAGCTGAAGGAAAACATGAAATGTAACAATATTCACATCATAGTAGTGCCAGAAAATGAGTAAAGTGAGCAAGAGGAAGAGAACATGTTTGAAGAAATAATGGCAGAAGAGTTTCATAACCTGATGAAGGAAAAGTCACACAAGTACAGAAAGCACAAAGAGTCCCAAATAAGAAGAACCCAAACATGCCCATGCCCAGACATAATTCAAATTCAAAAATCAAAGAGAATTTTAAAGGCACCAAGAGAAAAGCAATTGGTTACCTGCAAAGGAACTTCCATAAGGCTATCAGCTGATTTTTCATAAGAAACTCTGAATACCAGAAGGATATGACATGATGCATTTAAGGTGATGACAAACAAGGATGTAAAACCAAGATTACTATCTCCAGCAAGCCTATAATTTAAAATAGATGGTGAAATAAAGAGCTTCTCAGACAGAAAAAGGCTAGAGGAGATTATCACCACCAAACTAGCACCACAAGAAATGCTAAAGGGGCTTCTATAATGAGAATAAATATAAATAGAGAAACATGGCATAAAGAATTTAAATGGCAATAAATAAATACCTATCAATAATAACCTTCAGAGACAAAATGGCAGCGGAATAGATGGATGTATCCACAGCCTGTCCAGGAGCAAATAGAATGGATGGCTAAAATGAATAGAATTCAGCCTGAACTGGCAAAGGAGACTCAGCTGGTGAGACAGTTTGCAGCCAGGAAGGGCAGAGGTCCCCTGGAGAGTGGTAAAATCAAGGATGTAGGCAGGAGAGTCTGCCCGACCTCTGTGCCCAGAGTGTCAGGGGGAAATTGCTGGAGCCAAGCATGTCCCTGAGGACAGGCAAAGAGTGTGAGTGTAAAGAAGAGGTTCCAAGGGACTGTGGACAGGGATTTTGGACTTTGGATTCTGAATTTGGGATCTGAACTCAGAGGTAGGCCTGAAAGGCTGGCCAGACCATCCCATGCCAGGAAAAGAGGAGCTTGCAGAGACACAGTCTTTCCCCACTCTGGGGTGTGTGCCTTTCTTCACTGAATCTAGTTCATAGGACCTTTAGGATACAGACACTTCCCATGGCTGAGGTGCGGGTGAAGGTGTGGACTTGTGGAATCTGAGGAGAGGAAGCAGTCCAGGAGAGGTGGTAGCAAGTCTGGTGCTGAGTCATACCTGAGCCTGGGTCCTGCAGCACAATTTTCTTCTGAGAGATAGCCCTTCCTTCCTGTCTCCAGGCAACCAATACAGCCACACCCAGAATACACCCTGAATAATACAAAGGAATCTGAATAGTCCCTGAGAGTCCACAGAGATGGTACTAAAGAGAAAACTTCAGCCCCAGCAACAGAAAAATGAGAAACAGTACAGCATAGACAACTGGGATCAGAAGCCAGCCAAGGTACAACACTTCACTTTTATTTTTATTATTTTGTTATCCCCTTTTTTCTTCTTTTTTTCTTCTTTTTTTCTTTCTTCTTATTTTGTTTTCCTGTTTTGTTTGTTGCTTTATTTTCTTTTTTTGCATTATTTTTATCACTATATTTTATTTTTATTTGCTATATTTAATTTTGTACCATTCTTTTGTAAATTTATTATTTTATTCTCATTCTCTTTCTTCTTATCCACTCATTCCCTTTCTACTTCCTCAATACTGAATTGAGGTCCTCCCCATATTCATTCAATACTTAATCTTATTTCTGTATATAAGTTCAGCCTCTACAGATTCTGCCCCAACCCTCATTGCTGGGTGTCTGGTAATTGTATTTTGTTTTGTTTTGTTTATTGGTTCCATGGTGTGAGATATATATATATATATATATATATATATATATATATATATATTCTCTTTTTTCTTCTTTTTTGTTTATCTTTTTTTTTCTCTTTCTTTGATATCATTTGTGCTCTCTTTTCTCTCCCATAATTCTCTTTACTCAGGGGTCACTTATACTGTGGTTATTGGTGTTATAAGTATATTTCCCTCATTGATGGTTGTTTGGTATTTGAATTTTCTTGTTTGTTTATGTATTGGTTCCATGGCTTCATACATGTGTGTGTGTGTGTGTGTGTGTGTGTGTATTCTATATACATATATATAATATATATGTATATATATATTATATATATGTGTATATATATATATAAATTTTCATATATATATATAAATTTTCTTGTTTGTTTATCTATTGGTTCCATGGTTCTATATATATATTTTTTCTCTTTTTTCTTCTTTTTTTGTCTATGCTTATCTCTCATTTTTTTTTCTCTTTCTTCGATATCATTTGTGCTCTCTTTTCTCTCCCACAATTCTTTTTTCTTAGGGGGTCACTTATATTGTGGTTATTGGTGTTGTGAGTATATTTTTGCTTAATTCCCTTTGTGTTGTGTCTTGTGCGGGTGAATTTTATCCTGTCTGGCCAAGGACCTAGAGAGCAAGCCTCATAACCAGACACCTGAGAAGAAACTCCATCCACAAACTGTTCAATAACACCCCAGACCCAACTACAGAGGCAGGAAGAATGTGGCAGTAAGGAAGAGAATGGGAGTGAGTGAAGGAGGGAAGGAGGGAGGGAGGGAACAAAAGAGGATTATGTGGGAAGGTGTGTGTGTGTGTGTGTCACAATTAGATCCCACAGGACCTTCAGGGGCAAGCTAATTGGGCACACCTGACTAAGCAGCCTTTGTTATCATTGCAAACAGCACTGGGAAGCTCACTCTTTCTCAGAGGCCTAGTCTTTTTGAAGGGGAGAGCTGCTTGAAGAGCCCTAACTCCACACAGAGTGCTCTCAGATAACAACTAGGACTCGACAGCCACTCTTATCAGGGACCTGCTACCTAGGCTGTGATCCCATGATCAATGAAGTTCCAGTGACCCTGGGTGCAGACTCTTGTGAGTTCTGAACCACATTCCCCACTGACCAGCCCAATGCTTTACCCCAGGGCACTGCAACCACGGGAGCAACAGACATGTGAGCAGCCTGCTCCTGTCCAAGGAACAACAGCCCCTCTAGCAACCCTCCCCAGCCTAAGAGCAGCTTCATGTGGCCTGCCCCTGTCCAAGGAGCAGCAGATGTGTGAGCAGCCCACTCCTCCAGCTGAGGAGCAGCAACCAAGCAAGCAGCTTTGCCCATTCAATTGAGCAGCAGCTACACATGCAGCCCACCCATGACTGAAAAGCGACAGCCCCACACCGCCAGCCTACATCCGAGGAACAGCAGCTGCACACAGTCCACAGCCTGCACTTGTCCAAAGAGCAGAATCTGTGCAACCAATCTTCCCCCATTCAAGGAGAAGCAGCTGCATGAACAGTCAGCTCCCTTTCAAGGAGCAGCAGCTGTGTGAGCAGCCTGCCCCTGTCCAAGGAGCAGCAACTGTGTGAGATTCCTGCCCCCTCCAAAGGAGCAACAGCCATACAAGCTGCCTGCCCCCATCTGAGAAACAGCAGTTGTGTGAGCAGCCTGCCCCCATCTAAGGAGCAACAGCTGTGTGAGCAGCCTACCAACTTCTGAGGAGCAGCAACCACACAAGCAGACCGCCCACATCTGAGAAGCAGCAGCCCTGTCCAGTCTGCACTGTTCTGAGGATCAGCATCCACATGTAGCCTGCACCTGTCCAACGAGAAGGAGCCAGGTGAATGGCCCGCCCCTGTTGTAGGAACAGCAACATCACATGCAGCTCACTCCCACCCAAGGAGCTGCAGCAGTGCAAGCAGCCTGTCCTCCCTCTGAGGAGCAGCAGCACATGAACAGACCACTCCCCATCTGAGGAGAAGCAGCTCAGCAAACAAACTGCACCCATACGAGGAGCAGCAGCCCTACAAGCAACCTGTCCCTGTCAAAGTAGGGGCAGCATCACAAGCAGCCTGCCCCATATGAGGAAGAGCAGCAGCACACAGCCAATCCCCTTCTGAAGAGCAACAGCCATGTGAGCATTCCAACCCTGTCCGAGGTGCACCGGCCATGTGAGCAGCCAGCCCCACCCAAGGAGTAGCAGCTGCATGCAACCCATCCCCATCTAAGGATCAACAACCTCATAATTAGCCCACCTCATCCAAGGATCAGCAGCTGTGTTAGCAGCCTCCCCCATCAATCAGAGGAAATGCCACTGCTTTGAACAGCACCCACCAGAGGAGCCACTGCCTACTGAGAAGCAGCTGGTACTATGACTATCCAAAAAGCAACTGCAACCTGAGGAGCCACTGCCACTCAAGGAGCAGCGCCTGCACTACTTGACATCTAGATCAGTTGGTGAGACCAAAAATGGGTAGACAATGAAACCCCCAAAGGAAAGAAAAGGAGGAATCTCCAGAAAACATCTAAATGAAACAGAGACATGCAATATGCCAGAAAAACAATTCAGACTAAGGGTCATAGAATTCATAAACCAAATGGAAGAAAAATCAACACCTTAAGACTCAAGAAGAAATGGATGAAAAATATCAAAAACTTATGTAAGAATCAAGAAGAAATGAAGAATGATACAGCTGCAATAAAAAAAAAACACCATGGAAAATTTCAACAGTAGACTAGGAGAAGTGGAGAACTGACTTAATGAATTAGAAGACAGGGAAACAAAACACACCCAAACTGAATAGCAATTGAAGAAAAAAAATAAAAGACAGGAGAAGAGCCTAAGGGAGCTATGGGAAAACATGAAATGAGCAACATATGAATAATAGGGATGCCAGAATAGCAGGAAGAAGAACAAGGGTTGGAAGACATATTTAAAGAAATAATGTCAAAAAACTTCCCTGATGTGGTGAAGAAAAAAGTCACACAAGCACAGAGAGTCCCATAAAGGGTGAACCTGAAAGATCCACACCAAGGCACATCATAATTATGATGGCAAATTTTCAGGACAAAGAAAGAATCTTACAGACTGCAAGAGAGAGAAAGTTACATACAAAGATCTCCCATTAGATTATCAAATGATTTCTCAACAGAAACACATCAGGCCAGAAAAGAATGGAAAGAAATTTATGAAGTGATGCAAACCAAGGGACTGAATCCAAAAATACTCTATCCAGCAAGACTATCATTCAAAATTGAAGAGTAAATAAGGAGCTTCACAGACAAAAAAAAAGCCTAAGGGAGTTTATCACTACCAAGCCAGCAATGCAAGAAATGCTAAAGGGACTGGTGTAAAAAGAATAAATAAAAAAGGTAAGAAGGAACACAGGCACAAGAAATAAAAATGGCTACACAGAATTGCCTTTCAATAATAACTTTACATGTAAGTGGTCTAAATGCTCCAATCAAAAGACATCAAGTTGCTGAATGGATAATAAAACATGACCCACATATATGCTGTCTACAAGAGACCCACCTCAGAAAAAGGGACTCACACAGACTGAAATTGAAGAGATAGAAAAACATCTTTCAGGCAAATGGAAATGAAAATAAAGCTGGGATAGCAGTGGATCTGACAAAATTAACCTGAAAGTAAAGTCCATAAGAAGAGATAAGCAAGGCCACTGCATAATACTAAAGGGATCAATTCAACAAGAGGATATAACCCTGGTAAACATATATGCACTCAACCCAGGAGTACCCAGATACATAACTAAACTCCTGGAAGATATCAAGGGAGAGATAGACAATAATACAGTCATAGTAGGGGACTTTAAAACCCTGCTGACTTCACTGAATATATCTTCCAGACAAAAAAAAAATAACAAGGAAACATTGACTCTAAATAACACACTGGATCGGATGGATTTAATTGACATTTGTAGAACATTTCACCCCAAAGCTGCAGAATATACATTCTTGTCAACTGCACATGAGTCATTCTCAAAGATAGATGACATGTTAGGACAGAAAATAAGTCTCTGTAAGTTCAATAATATTGAAATCATATCAAGCATCTTTTCAGATCACAATGGAATGAAGTTAGAAATAAAATACAGTAAAAACATTCATAAACATTCAAACACATGGAAGCTAAATAACATGTTCTTAAACAATGTATGGGTTACCAATGAGATCAAGAAAGAAATAAAATACTTCTTGGAAACAAATATAAATTAACACACAATAACCTCAGATCTCTAGGATAGAGCAAAAGCATTCCTAAGAAGAAAGTTCATATCACTACAGGCCTACCTAAAAAATAAAAAATAAAAATAATAAATAAATAAATAAATAAATAAATAAATAAATAAATAAATAATAAACTACCTGCTATTTAACCCTACCACTTAAAGAACTAGAAAGACAACAACAAGAAAATTTTAGTATAAGTAGAAGTAAGGAAATAATAAAGATTACAGCAGAAATAAATGATATAGGGACTAAAAAGACAATACAAAAGATAAATGAAACCAAGAGCAGGTTCTTTGAAAAGATAAACAAGATTGATGAATCTTTAGACAAACTAATCTAGAAACAAAAAGAGGATTCAAATAAATAAAATCAGAAAATAAAGCAGTAAAGTAACAACTGACACCAGATATACAAAGTAATATAATAAAATACTGAGCAACTATATGTCAACAAGCTGGATAATGTGGATGAAATAGATAAATTCCCAGAAAAATACAATCTTCTGAAACTGAATCAGGAGGAATAAGAAAACATGAATTGCCAATAATAATAATAATTGATGAAATTGAGGCAATAATAATTAAAAAAAAACCTCCCAGCAAATAAAAACCCTGGTCCAGATGGATTCATAGGGGAACATTCAAAGAAGAATTAAAAGCTATACTCCTCAAACTATTATCAAAAAATGCAAAAGGAAGGAACACTTCCAATCTCCTCTTAAGAAGTCAGCATTATCCTAATTCCAAAATGAGTTAAAGACACTACAAAGAAAGAGAATTATAGGCCAATATCCCTGATGAACACAGATGCTAAAATCCTCACCAAAATATTAGCAAATTGGACCAACAATATGTTAATACTATCATACACTATGACCAAGTGAGATTTATTTTTGGGATGCAAAGCTAGTACAATATTCACAAGTCAATAAAAGTGATACATCACATAAACAAATTGAAAGAAAAAGTCCCACAATCATATCAATACACATAAAAAAGCATTCCACAAAATTTAACACTTTTCTGGTAAGAACTCTCAGCAAAGTGGGAATAGAGGGATCATGCCTCAACATGATAAAGGCCATATATGACAAACTTACAGCCAACATCATACTCAGTGGGCAAAAACTAAAACCATTTTCCCTAAAAACAGGAGCAAGACAAGGATATGAGCTTTCACCACTTTTATACAATATAGTAGAGGAAGCAAGACAAGAAAAAATATATAAGACACCCAAATTGGGAAGGAGGAAGTAAAACTTTCATTATTCACAGAGGACATGATATTGTACATAAAAAACCCTAAAGACTCCACAAAAAAAGCTAATAGATTTAATAAGTGATTTAAGCGTTGCAGCAGAATTAACACCTAGTATTGATGGCATTTTTATACACCAATAATGAACTCTCAGAAAGAGAAACTAAACAAACAATCTCATTTACAATTGCAACAAAAAAATAAGATATTTAGGAATAAACTTAACCAAGAATGCAAAATACTTGTACATGGAAAACCATAGGACATTGAAAAAAGAGAGGAATATATAAACAAGTAGAAGAATATACCATATTAATGGATTGACAGAATTAACATCATTAAAATGTATAACCGTAACCATTTGGCTCAGTGGATAAAGCATTGGTCTGTGAACTGAAGGGTCCCAGGTTTGATTCCAGTCAAGGGCATGTACCTTGGTTGTGGGCACATACTCAATAGGGGGTGTGCAAAAGACATCCAATCAACGATGTTTCTAACATCTCTCATTGATGTTTCTAACTCTCTATCCCTCTACTTTCCTCTCTGTAAAATCAATAAAATATAGTTTTAAAAAATGAGATTCAAAAGATTTGATATTTCTCAGAGTTTTTAAAAATATAATAAAAAGTCTATATTACCCAAAACAATCTATAGATTAAATTCAATTCTTATTAAATTACCAATAGCATATTTCACAGATCTAAAACAAATACTCCAAAAATTTATATGGAACCAAAAAAGACCACAAATAGCCACAGCAATCTTGAGAAAGAAGAACAAAGTTGGAAGAATCACAATACCAGATGTTAAGTTATACAACAAAGCCATTGTTCTCAAAACAGGCTGATACTGTCACAAAAGCAGACATATAGATCAATGGAACAGAAGAGAGATTCCATAAATTTACCTAAGTCATTATGCTCAATTAATATTTGACAAAGGAGGCAAGAGCATACAATAGAGTCAAGACAGTAAATGGTATTGAGAAAATTAGACAGACGCATGAATAAAATGAAACTAAACAACCAATTTACACCATACACAAGACTAAATTCAAAATGGATAAAATACTTAAATGTAAGGCACAAAAATATAAAAATCATAGAAGAACACATAGATGGAAAAATGTCAGACTTCTCTTGTTGCAATATATTTACTGATACATCTCCTGGGGCAAAGAAAACTAAGGAGTAATAAACAAATGGGACTACCTAAAAATAAAGTATTTCTAAACAGAAAAATAACCCATCAACACTATGAAAAATGAGCTCACTGTATGAGGGAGCATATTTGGCAATGATACATATAATAAAGGGTTAATATCCAACATATTTAAGGACCTCATACAACTTAACAAAAGGAAGACAAACAATCCAACCAAAAATGTGCAAAGGACTTAAATAGACATTTCCCCAAAGAGGACATACGAAGGGCCAAGAGACATATGAAAAAAATGCTCAGTCATTGATCATCTGAGAGATGCAAATTACAACGACTATGAGGTTATCACCTCACACCTGTTAGAATGGCTACCATTAACAAGTCAACAAATGACAAGTCCTGGTGACGATGTGGAGAAAAGGGAACTCTAGTACATTGCTGGTGGAAATATAGACTGGTATAGTAATTGTGGAAAACAGTTTGGATTTTTCTCAAAAAAAAAAATTAGATATAGAACTGCCATTTGACCCACTGGTCCTACTTCTAGCAATGTATCCAAAGAAACCTAAAACACCAATCATAAAGAATGTATAGACCACTATGTTCATAGCAGCTCAATTCTCAATAGCTAAGGCTTGGAAAGAGCCCAAGTGCCCATCAGCAGATCAGTTAATAAAAGAAGTGTAGTATATTTATCTCATGGAACACTATGCAGCAGTGAAAAAGGGATGTCTTACCATTTGAGATAGCATGGTGGGACCTGTAATAAGCCAGTCACAATAAGACAAATATCACATGATCTCACTCATATGTGGACTCTAATGAATAAAATAAACTGTTAAACAAAATATATCCAGAGACATAGAAGCTGGAACATACTGTTTAATCTCAGAGGGAAGGTGGAAGTGGGTGGGTTAATGGGAAGTGATCAACCAAAGATCACAGACAATAGGGAGGTGAAGGACTGGGGTTGGGTACACAGACAATAGGGAGGTGAAGGACTGGGATTGGGTCAGGGGTATACTAGAAGGGGTCAATGTGGAAGAGGGGGACATATGTAATGCTTTCAACAATAAAGATTTTAAAAAAATAAATTTTTAAAACTGCAAAATATATTTCTCTGGAGCATTTGAGATTTTGCTTTCCGGCATGTTGACATATCCATTTGGCTCAAAGAAACTCATAAAAATTCTCTATGGATTTTGATGTTTCTTGCACTAACGTTTAATTGACATAGACAGCAGGATTCTTAAGAAGCCCACCTAGGCCCAGCCTTTGAAACCAGACCCTGCTGCTAGATGCCATTGTGCCCCATTGGCTCCCCTCTATACATTGGCTAAACTTGAATGTTTTTTTCTCTTAGAGTCACAGTTCCCTGCTTCAGGTGGCTGGTCCTGAATCTATTTGAGGTGTTCTTAAAAAATCCTCAAGATGAATAAGCATTAAGGTAACTCAGAGAAAAGAGAGGCAAAATGGGAGACTTTTTCTAATTTTGGACTTTTATTGAATCACTTACTATGAGTCTCAAAATTTTTGCTGGTTAAATGAGGGACTGAACTCTCTTTAGCTCTGACACATAAAGAATACATACATTCCCAACCCAGGAGTGTTTGTGACATTGCCTGAGAAAAATATTTCCTCCAGGGCTATCTACCACATTTGGCTCTTCCAGAGATGAGCAAATACTAATGTTTTTCCTAGAATTTTTTCAAACCCTACAGATCTCAAAGGTAAACTAAAATTTACATGGAAAATTTGCCCTCTGAGGCTGACAAACCCCACAAAAGTTAGGTTCCCATTAATGCTTCTGCAAGAAGATGGCTAAAATGAGAATCCTTTGATACTTCTAAATTAATTTTTTGTGAGTGCACAATTAGAAAAATCTGTCTATATAATTAAGCAGAATTAATAAAAAGCATATATATTTTTTCTCTAAAAGTTTCAAAAAAGAGGATTCCAGTAAATGGATCAAGTTATGATGTGGTTTAGGTGCCAAATATTTTTAAATTTCTTTATTGATTAAAGTATTACATATGTGTCCTCATCCCCCTATTAAACCCCAACCCCCCCACTCTTGCCCTCACCCCCCTGGTGTTCATGTCCATTGCTTAGGTTTATATTCATGCATACAAGTCCTTTGGGTGATGTCTCCTCCTTAATCCCACCCTCCCCTACCTTCCTCCTGAGGTTTGACAGTCCAATCGATGCTTCTCTGTGTCTGGATATGATTTTGTACTTCAGTTTATGCTGCTCATTATATTTCATAAAATGAGAGAGATCATGTGGTATTTATCTTTCTCTAACTGCCTTATTTCACTTAGCATAATGCTCTCCAGTTCCATCCATGCTAATGAAAATGGTAAGAATTCCTTCTTTTTTTACTGCAACATACATAATATTCCATTGTGTATATACACCACAGTTTTTTTAATCCACTCATCTGCTGATGGGTACTTAGTCTGTTTCCACATCATAGCTAAGGCGAATTGTACTGCTATGAACATAGGGGTGCATATATCCCTTATGATTAGTGTTTCTTGATCTTGGAATATATCCTTAGTTAGAATGTGATCACTGGATCAAATGAGAGTTCCATTTTTAGTTTTTTGAGGAAAATCCGTAACACTCCCCACACTGCAACCAGTCTGCATTCCAACCAGCAGTGCAAAAGAGTTCCTTTTTCTCTGCATCCTAGCAAACATTTTGGTGATTTGTTGATGATAGCCATTCTGACAGGTGTGAGATGATACTGCATTGTCGTTTTGATTTGCAGCTCTCAGAAAATTAGTGCCTTTGAGCATGTTTTCATATTTCTCTTGGCCTTCCTTCTGTCCTCCTTCAACAAGTGTCTATTTAGGTTTGTTGCCAATTTTTTAAATTCGGTTGTTTATCTTCCTTTTGTTAAGTTGTATGAGTTCCCTGTAAATGTTAGAGATTAAACCCTTACCCGTGATGACATTGGCAAATATGTTCTCCCATGCAGTGGGCTTTCTTGTTGTTTTGCTGATGGATTCTTTTGCTGTGCAAAATATTTTTATTTTGATGTAGTCCCATTTCTTTATTTTCTCTTTAGTTTCCATTGCCCTAGGAGGGATATCAGAGAAGAAATTGCTTCAGCATATATCTAAGATTTTGCTGCCTGTGATTCCTCCAGTATTTTTATGGTTTCCCGCCTTATGTTTAAGTCCTTCATCCATTTTGAGTTTATTTTTTGTATGCTGTAAGTTGGTGACCTAGTTTCATTTTTTTTTTGCATATATCTGTCCAATTTTCCCAACACCATTTATTGAAGAGACTGTTTTGATTCCATTTTATGTTCATACCTCCTTTTTCAAATATCAATTGGGCATAATGATTTTGATTGATTTTTGGGTTCTCTATTCTATTCCATTGATATGTCTATTCTTGTGCCAGTACCAGGCTGTTTTAAGAACAGTGGCTTTGTAATACAGCTTGAAATCTGGTATTGAGATCACACCTACTATGTTCTTCTTGCTCAGGGGTCTTTTTTATTCCAGATGAATTTTTGGAAAGTTTGTTGTAGGTCTGTGAAATATGCCATTGGTGTTTCAATAGGGATTGCATTGAATCTATAGATTGCTTTGGGTAGTAGGGACATTTTGATGATGTTGATTCTACTCATCCATGAACATGGTATGATCTTCCATCTGTTTATGTCTTCTTCTATGTATTTTTTCATTATCCTGTAGTTTTTCACATATAGGCCTTTTACTTCCTTAAGTTTATTCCTAGGAATCTAAATGTTTTTGGTGTGATGGTAAATGGGATTACTTTTTTAGTCTCTCTTTTTGTAAGCTCACTATTGGTGAAAAAAATCTCATAGATTTCTTGGCATCAATTTTTATCTTGCTACATTGCTGCATTCATTTAATAAGTCTAATCATTTTTTGATGAATTCTTTCAGGTTTTCTATGTAGAATATCATGTCATTTGCGAATAAGGACAGCTTTACTTCTACTTTTCCAATTTGGATGTCTTTTATTTCTTTTTCTTGTCTGATCACTATAGCTAGTACTATGTTGAACAGGAATGGTAAGAGTGGGCATCCCTGTCTTGTTCCTGTTCTTAGGGGAAAGGGTTTTAGTTTTTGTCCATTGAGTATGATGTTGGCTGTTGGTTTGTCATATATGGCTTTTATTATGTTGAGGTATGATCCTTCTATTCCCACCTTGCTGAGAGTTTTTATCAAGAGAGGGTGTTGGATGTTGTCAAATGCTTTTTCTGTGACAAAAAAATATGATTATGTGATTTTTATCTCTCAATTTATATGATGTATCACATTTATTGATTTATGGATATTGTACTATCCTTGCATCCCCAGAATAAATCATATTTGGTCATGGTGTATGATCTTTCTGATGTATTGCTGGATCCAGTTTGCTAGAATTTTGTTGAGCATTTTGGCATCTAATTTCATGAGAGATATTGGCCTGTAATTCTCTTTCATTGTGTTGTCTTTAGCTGCTTTTAGTATTAGGGCGATGCTGGCTTCGTAGAAGGAGCTTGAAAGTGTTATTTCCTCTTGAATTTTCTGGAATAATCTGAGGGGGATAGGTTTCAGTTCTTTCTTGAATGTTTGGTATAAATCCCCTGTAAAGCCATCTGTCCCAGGGTTTTTGTTTGCTGGAAGCTTTTTGATGATTGTTTCAATTACTTCCAAAGTTATCAGCCTATTGAGGTTTTTGAATATTCCTGATTGAGTTTTGGAAGGTTGTATTTTTCTAGGAATATATCCATTTCCTCCAGTTTGTCTAGTTTGTTGGAGGAGAGTTATTTACAGTATTTTTGAAACTATCCTTTGTATTTCTGTAGAGTCTGTTGTTATTTCCCATCATTTCTGATTTTGAGTCTTCTCTCTTTGCTTCTTGGTGCGCCTGGCTACAGATTCATCAATCTAGTTTATTTTTTTAAGGAACCAGTTCTTGGTTTCATTGTTCTTTTATTGTTTTTCATTTGTTTGTTTGTTTATTTGGGGTTTTTTTTCTCTGTCATTTATTTCTGCTCTGATTTTTATATACTTTCCTCCCAGGACTGCTTTCATTGTGTTTCATAGATTTTGGATTGTTGTGTTTTTGTTATCATTATTTTTCAGGATGCTTTTAATTTCTTCTTTGATCTCATTGGTAACCCAGTCATTATTTAATAGCGTGCTATTCATCTTCCAAGTGTTTGGATTGTTTTTATTGTATTTATTTCTAATTTTATGTCAATGTGGTCTGAGAAGATGCTTGGTATGATTTCAATCTACTTCATTTTGTGGAGTCATTGATTGTGACCCAATATATGGTCGATTTTTGAAAATGTCCCATGTTCACTTGAGTAGAACATATATTCCATGGTTTTGGGGTAAAATGTTCTGAAGGTGACATTGAAATTCATCTGATCTAGTGTGTCATTTAGAATTGTTGTGTCTTTGCTGATTTTTTGTCTAGAGGATTTATACAGTGATGTCAGTGTTATATTAAAGTCCTCTACTATGATTGTATCATTGCAGATCTCTCCCTTGATATATTCCAGGAATTTTGTTATTGATTTGGGTGCTCCTGTGTTGGGTGCATATATATTTATCAGTGTTATGTCCGGTGGTTGCATTGATTCCTTTAGTATTATGGAGTGGCCTTACTTATCTCTTGTTATGGCCTTCACTTTGAGGTCTGTTTTGTCAGATATAAGTATTGCTAACTCAGCTTTTTTTTTCCATTTCCATTTGCCTGAAATATATTTTTTCATCCCTTCACTTTCATTCAGTGTGAGTGCCTTGTTATGAAGTGGGTTTCTTGTAGACAGCATGTATATTATTCAATATATATTCAGCCACACACACACATTCAGCCACTCAATGTCTTTCAATTGGATCATTTAGTCTGTTTACGTTTAAAGTTATTACTGAAAGGTACTTATTTGTAGTCATATTTATTTTTGTTTCTATATTCCTTCTTATCTTTTTATTTCTTCTTTTTACAGCATTCCCTTTAACTTTCTTCATTGCTGGTTTAATGCTGATAAACTCCCTTAGCCTTTTTTTTTTTTGTCTGCAAAGCTCCTGATTTCCCCTTCGATTTTGATTAATAGTCTTGCTGTATAGAGTATTCTTAGATTCAGTCCTTTGCTTTGCAACACTTTGTATACCTCCTTGCATGCTCTTCTAGCTTGATGTATTTCTGTTGATAAATCATTTAACAATCTGGGGATCCTTTGTAGTTTATCCTCTGTCTCTCTCTTGCTTCCTTTAAGATTCTCTCTTTGTTGTTAATATTTTCCATTGAAATTATGATGTCTCTTGGTGTGGATCTTTTAGGATTCATTTTGCTTGGGATTCTCTGTACTTATGTAAATTTTGACTTCCCCATATTTGAGAAGTTTTCTGTCATTATTTCTTCAAATATATTTTCTAATCCTTGCTGCTCTTCTTGTCCTTCTTTTAGCCCTATTATACATATGTTACTTCATTTCATGTTGTTCTAAATTTCCCTTAGGCTCTCCTCTGCTTTTGAATTATTTTCTCCAGTATCTGTCCAGATTGAGCTTGTTTCTCTACCTTATTTTCTAACTGATTAATTTGGTCCTATGCTTCTTCTAGTATGCTGTTGAAACTTTCCATGGTGTTTTTGATTGTTGCTATATCACTTTTCATTTCTTCCTGATTCTTGCATAGGTTGTTGATTTTCTCATCCATCTGATAAATGAATTGCACAACCATTACTCTGAATTCTTTTTCTGTCGTGTTGCATGCTTCTATTTCACCAATTTCTTTTCTTGGAAACTCCTCATTTTCTTTCCTCTGGGACTATGTCATCTTCTCATTCTTACTATCACCAGAATGTTCAAACTTCAAGTTGCGTGGACCTGAGCCATATGCCGTGGGAGCTTAGCACCACCCGGGTGTCACTGAAGTGCTCCAACATTAAGTCATGTGGCTGCCATGGGTTGGTGGGACCCAGGCTTGCTCAGGGTCAGTGTTACCAACATTCTGTGTGGTCTTGTGTGCGCACCTGAAATCAGGGACCCCGCCTGCACCGCCCTGTTGGAGTGTGCCTCAAATCAGAGTCCCCTAGCACATGCCAGGAGTCAGAGTTCCCCTGTGTCTTCCATAAGAATTGAGTATCAGAGTCTCTGTTGCCTCATGTGGCTTTTCGCTGAGAATCAGCATCCCTGTGTGTGAATGCACTAAGAATTGGAGTCACTGGCTATTAGTGTAAATGTGCTGTGAGTCAGGGATCCCAGGCACTCATGATAAGAAACAGAATCAAGTCAGTGGTGATCAGTGCTGCCTCTTGCCTGAAGAACATGGGTCCTGTTCACCTTGGGGAACTGGGTTACACTGTAGCACTGTTGCGTGCCTGTGCTGCGGAAAACGGACTGCTCTGTGCACTTGTCCAGAATTGAAGTCAGGTGGCACTGCTGCCCTGTGTGGACTTCGGGTTTGGTCACTCAATTGCATTGCATGAGCAGATTCCCAGTCTCTGTTTGTGTGCAGGCTCAAATTCCCATAGCAGTGCTGTGACCTGTACACATCCTCCCAATCTCAAATTCTCATCAGGGCTCTGCGGCCCAATTGAGCGGCAGGTCTATCAGTTACTATGGCACTATCCAGGAGCCTGCAGGGAGCGTGATAAGCTCTTCAACTCACAGAAAACTGCTGCCAGGATGTCTGGATTCTCGTGGTCTATTGGTCTGAAGCTGTGGTCACAGTTCTCTGTTCCCAGTGGCTTGAGGGTTCTGGTTTGCATCTGAGATCTGACTGGGTGGTGTTGAAGCCAGGATCCTAGTCTCAAGCACCTCTGTTTCTCAAGATGGTGTGGTCTCTGTGCCCGTACTGGCCTCCCAGAAATGTCACTTTGTGTGTGGGGTTCCACTGTCTAAGACTGCATGGTTTGGCAGCACCTGGGAAGACCTGCAGAATCAAACTGTCCTTAACTCATACACACACACACACACACACACACACACACACACACACACACCACATCTACACTCTCCTCTATGGCTCCCTCAGTCTCTCACACTCTCTCCCTCCCTATCTTCCTACCAGTCACCATCTTTTCCCAACTAATTTTTTGAGGTATTAAAAACAATTGTCCTTATTTTGAAGGGAGAATGTCAATTTAAACTTAATGTATCAAAGACAGATACAAATTAAGTGTCTTCTTATCCCAGTTGCCAGAACAAAATTAGTATACAACTTTTCTTCATAAACTAGTAAGATTTTTTTCTGAAGTCTGTGTGTATGCGTGTGTGTGTGTGTGTATGTGTGTGTGTGAGCTTGTGAGTACTGTATGTGAGAGATAATTTTCTACCTTCAGATAGATGGTATTGTTAAAATCCTATCCAATAATAGAGTAATATGCAAATTGACTGTAACTGTGCTCCACCCACAAGCCAACCAGGAGCAAGTATGCAAATTAACCCAACTAAGATGGTTGTGGACACAGAGAGAGCAGGAGGCTTGGGTTTCCTCAGCAATGGAGGAAGCCAAGCTTTCCACACACCCTGGCAGGCCCAGGACTCCGCTGAAGGGTACAAAGTTTCAGTTATAGAAGAAAAATAAATCCCAACTAAAATGGCTGCAGCCACAGAGTGAGCAGGAGGCTTGACTCCACTCCAGGCTACAAAGTTTCAATTATAGAAGATAAATAAATCCCAGATGCCAGGACCTCTGTTTCAGTCACTGGGGTGTATAGCCAGCCTGCAAACCACCACAGGCCTCTAACCCAGGCTGTGCCATATCCCAAGGGAATCCCAACCCTTCAGGGCAAACCAGCCAGCCTCCACCCATGCACCAGGCCTCTATCCTATCTAATCCTATCTAATAAAAGAATAATATGCCAATTGACCATCACTCCAACACACAAATGGCTTCCCTAATGTGGTAAAAAATGACTGCCCCCATCTGGACACAAGATGGTCAGAATGGGAGGACAGTTGGGAGAGATCAAGCCTGCAAGAAAGGGCAATTGGGGGTGATCAAGCTTTTGAGGGAAGGCAGTTAAGGGTGACCAGGCCAGCAGAGGAGGGAAGTTGGGGCAACCAGGACTGCAGGGGAGAGCAATTCGGGAGAACCAGGCCTCCAGGGAAGGGCAGTTAGGGTAACCAGGCTTGCTAGGGAGGGCACTTAGTGGCAAACATGCTGGCAGGGGAACAGTTAGGCATAAATCAGACTGGAATGGGAGTGGTTAGGTGGTGATCTGGGTGGCAGGCAGAAGTGGTTAGGGGCAATCAGAAAGGCATGCAGGTGAGCAGTTGGGAGCCTGCAGTCCTGGATTTTAAGAGGGATGTCTTACTGCCTGTTACCCCCAATCCTACCTGGATGAGGCCTAAACGGGTAGTTATACATCCCTTGAGGAGTCCCAGATTGGAGAGGGTGCAAACTTGGCTGAGGGGCACAATTCCCATGCACGAATTTCATGCACCAGGCTTCTAGTTAATATAATAAATCAGAAATATAGTAATTAACTCAAATGTTTTTCAAGTTTACATGATCTAAAAGTAATCTTTATGCCCTGGTCAGTGTGGCACACTTGCTTGGGCATTGTCCTGAGCACAGAAAGTTTGCTGGTTCAATGCTAGGTCATGGCACAGGTTTTGGGTTCTATCCTCAGTAAGGGGCATATAGGAGGCAGTTGAACAATGTTTCCCTCTCACGTGGATGCTTTTCTCTCTCTCCCTGTCTCTATTTCTGTAAAAAAAAAAGAATTAATAACTAATCCTTAGGAAATAAAATATTATTTAAGTTTATTGTTTTAAGAAAAACAGAGATGTTTCCATTTTATCCAACTTTACCAAAAAAAATAATTATATAGAAAATAACATACTATACATATGCTTAACTACTTTGGCTTCTTGATACAGAAAAACTGAAAAATAAAATTGGATCAATTAATGTATATTTTGTCTTGTTTTTGAGGAAACATATGTTTCCAAAATTATGAAATATATTTGCCTTTAAAAGACCTTAGGTTCTAACCTAGACAGTTTGGCTCAATGGATAAAGTGTCAGCCTTTGAACTGAAGGGTCTTTGTTAGATTCCGTTGAAGGGCACATGCCCAGGTTGCTGGCTCAATCCCCAGTATGGGGTGAGCAGGAGGCAACCAATAAATAATTCTCTCTCATTATTGATGTTTCTCTTTCTCTCTCTCTCTTCCTCTCTGAAATCAATAAAAATATATTGGAAAAGAATAGCGAGGTTCTTAGAGGTTAAAAAAATGTCTTCAGCATTACAAACAAAGGTTTTGAGGCTTTAAAATCTCAATAGATGCATGCATAATAACTTTGCAGTGTGCCAGAATGCCCCTGGAAAAACTCAATAGTTTTGTTTTCTCTTCTTAAAAAAGAAAAATTTTAAAGTCATTAGGCTTATTTGTTATGTTAAAGTGCATGGGAAGAAGTGCAAATAAAAGATTTTAAAAATACATTCTAGGGTATATTAATTCACAAGCATTCATTGTGAATTAAACACATAGTTTGGACTATGGGAAACCCAAGAAGGTTTCTGGGTTCTTTAAGCTCCCTGGCAAACCCCATTTTTAATTTATGTTTTTACATTACTTCATGCATCATAATGATTTAAGTCGGACTACAGTTAGACAAAGAAAGTTATAAGCTGACTTTATTGAAAAGAAGTTGCCAATGTTTGATAAAGTTACTTCAAGAAAATGCCAAATTGACATTTTTTTCAGTGAGTTCTAGGGGACAAAGACGTAAAAGATCATTGACGTCACCTGGAAATTTTGTTTATTGGGAAAGACATAAAATAAAAGACATTCTCCAATCTCATTGAAGGTTACATTATAAAGTGCCTAACTACAATTGCACATATACCCTAGTCTCTGATACTCACCACCATCTACAAAGGACATCAAAGACTCCTCAAGGATAAGAAACCAATGACATTAGAGATAAACAGCTATTCCAAGACCAAGACAAGGCCTGTATACCTACAGATTGATGTTGAAGTTAGAACCCAATTGTTTGATTGTCTTTACCTCTCTGATAATGATATTAATCATAATAATAGTTATGTTTATACTTTTTCTGTATTATCATACTATAAATTACTAATAAAAATATATAACTT
This sequence comes from Antrozous pallidus, assembly GCA_027563665.1. NCBI lineage: Eukaryota > Metazoa > Chordata > Mammalia > Chiroptera > Vespertilionidae > Antrozous > Antrozous pallidus. The sequence goes on from CM050509.1 coordinate 77,144,803, forward strand.
TTAACCCTCTTTTTATGGGTTATACCAATCTTAAACTATCTGCAAAATACAGAAAAAGAAGATGGGTTACAAAATTGGATTGCAGAAATTCACAGGCTAGCTGAACCGGTTTGGCTCAGTGGATAGAGCGTTGGCCTGCAGACTGAGAGGTCCCAGGTTCGATTCCTGTCAAGGGCATGTACCTTGGCTGTGGGCACATCCCCAGTCGGAGGTGTGCAGGAGGCAGCTGATAGATGTTTCTCTCCCATCGATGTTTCTTACTTTCTGTCCCTCTCCCTTCCTCTCTGTGAAAAATCAATAAAATATATTAAAAAACATTCACAGGCTAGAAAAGATACAGAATTTTTTTTACAATGCAAGTGATAATACCAACTGCTTTTTTTTTTACATGCTCTTCTCTTTTTGAAAATGTTGGCCTCAACTCAAAATCCCATTGTTATGGTGCTGCTCTGTCCCCAGTGGTCCATCATTACAACAAGACAACATTGATACAGAAATTTTCTATGAATGTCATTTCTTAGTGCTGTGAGACCACACTATTCAACTAAAAGCTTGGTCATCAATGCCTATTTCAGATTAGTTGATGAACAAATAATGGAACTGTGAATGAAAAAGGACTAAGTAATAAATCTGACAAGTTCAGTGACTGAAAGTAACCTCACAGGGTCATCTGATCATAAATTCCTAACTGGGAAGGTCATGGTAGATAATCATACCCAGTCCTATAAAAGGATTATATTTGCCTTAAGCAAAGCCTTTACCACTTATTGTGCATATAAGTTAACACACCTTTAAAATGTTAAAAAGAATATTCTTTACAGACCCCTTGGAGCCATAACAATCCTCTAAGGAGCACAAAATATTGTTAACTATCTTGTAATTCAATCATAGAGATTTCCCAGTCTTGCTTTCTCCCACCTTCATGTAATCTTCTCTAAAGCTTCCTCCTTAATTATATATGTACTAGAGACCTGTTGCAGGAAGATTCCTGCAAGAATAGAGCTTCCTGCAGCCTGAGCAAAGCTTCCTCCCTTCTCTGCTGCCTCACTCTATCTTTGCTGCCTCGCTCCCATCTCCTCTGTCTTGTTCCCATCTCCTCTGCCTTGCTCCCTCCCTTCTCCCCTATCCTTCTTGCTTACTTCTTCACAGCTTTGCTTCCTTCTGCAGTGCTTGGCTTCCTTCTATGCCATCTTCTCCACGTGGATATGCAAATTAGCCACCATTTTGGCTGGGTTAATTTGGAGACCTGTTCTGATTGGGAGCATGGCTTGTGGTTGTAGTGAAGGTATGGTCAATTTGCATATTACTCTTTTATTAGATAGGATAAAAAGAACTGCAAAACTATCATCTTTGAAGCATTTGATATATTGCTTCCCAGTATGTCATGAGTTTGGCTCAGGTAAACTTATAAAAATTCTCTACAGATTTGGATGTTTTTGGTGTTGACAAAAATAAGAATAAATAAGATAAATATTAATAAGGATTGCATGGAGAGGAAACATAAATGGGTAAGTCACAGGATTCATCTTAGGACAGAAATCTTCAAATGGGTATTGAATGTGAGATAAATAAAAATAAAACTTTTGGTTTAATACAAAAGTTTTAATATTGCAATTCCAATAGCTGGATGGGTCAATGCAACTCTCTATTAGCCTTGAAACATTAGAGGGTCCCAGCCCTAACCACTTTGCCTCAGTGAATAGTGTCAGTCTGCAGACTGAAGGGCCCCAAGTTCGATTCTGGTCAAGGGCACATGCCCGGTTTACAAGCTTGATTCCCAGTAGGGATCATGCAGAAGGCAGCTGATCAATGATGTTCTCTCATCATTAATGTTTATATCTCTCTCTCCCTCTCCCTTACTCTCTGAAATCAATAAATATGTATATACTAGAGGCCTGATGCACAAAATTTGTGCAAGGGGTTCAGCCCTCACAGCACCAGCTTCATCCAGAAGGTTGTCTGGAAGCTTGTTCAGCCATCTGGTCTAATTAGCATATTATGTTTTTATTATTATAGACTAGAGGTCCAATGCACAAAATTTGTGCATGGACAATGGGGTGTCCCTCAGTCCAGCCTGCACCTTCTCCAATCCAAGACCCCTCAAGGGATGTCTTATGTCCAGCAATCGGACAACCTCTCACAATCTGGGACCGCTGGCTCCTAACTGCTCACCTGCCTGCCTGCCTGATTGCCCCTAACTGCCTATGATTATTGGACTGATCATCCCCCAACTGCTCTCCTGTCAGCTTGATCATCACCTAACTGCTTCCCTGCTGGCCTGATTGGGCCCAAGTGCCCTCCCCTGGCAGCCTGATTTCCCCTAACTGCTCTCCCCTGCCCCTGTCACCATGGCTTTGTCCAGAAGGATGTCTGGTCTAATTAGCATATTACCCTTTTATTAGTACAGATATACAAAAAAAACAAACTTCAAAGGGTCCCAAACAAGTATTTTTATTTACCTCATTTTGGAGAAATTTATTAAGCTAAAGACCAGAGATTACAACAAGAACCTAAGGATTGCTTGGGACTGCATCTAGTCTGGTTAATCAAGTTACATACTGACAAAAGGTAAGGGTCCTCATTCTTAGCCATCATGGTCTCAGAACTAGGATTCATGCATTGAAAGAAAGAAAGAAGAAAGAAAGAAATAGAGAGAGAGAGAGAGAGAGAGAGAGAGAGAGAGAGAGAGAGAGAGAGAGGAGAGAGAGAGAGAGAGAGAGAGAGAGAGAGAGAGAGAGAGAGAGAGAGAGAAAGAAAGAAAGAAAGAAAGAAAGAAAGAAAGAAAGAAAGAAAGAAGGAAAGAAAGAAAGAAAGAGAGAGAAAGAAAGAGAGAGAGAGAGGGAGGGAGGGAGGGAGGAACTAGACTACATTCTTAGTTCACACACAATAAACTCAAAATGAATTAAAGACTTAAATGTTAGACTCAAAACCATAAAAAATTCTAGAAGAAAACATAGGCAGTAAAATCTCAGACATTTCTCTTAGAAATATTTTTCTGCTATATCTCCTTTGATAAAAGAAATAAAATAAAAAGTATATACAAAAGGGACTACATTAACCGAAAAATTTTTGTACTGCAGATGAATTAATCAACAAAATGAAAACGCAACATACTGAATGGAAGAAGATATTTGCCAATAATACATCTGATAATGGGTTAATATACAACATTTGTAAAGAACTCAGGCAAATTAACACTAGAAAAACAACCCATTTAAAAAGTGGGCAAACCTGAAAAACACTTCTCCAAGGAACACATACAGGTAGCCAATAGATACATGAAAAGATGTTCAACATCATTAGCCATTAGAGAAATGCAAATCAAAACCACAATGAAATACCACCTCAAACTTATCAGAATGCCTATTATCAATAAATCAACAAATAAGGATGTGGAGAAAAGGGAACCATAGAGCATTGTTGGTGGGACTGTAGATTGGTGTGACCATTATGAAAAACAGTGTGGCAGTTCCTCAAAAAATTAAAAGTGAAATTGCCTTATGACCTAGCAATTCTACTTCTAAGAATATATCCTAAGAACCCTGAAATAGTAATTTTAAAGAATATGTGCACTCCTATGTTCATTGCAGTGTTATTTACAGCTAGAGGCAGCCATGGTGGCTTACCTCGGCCCTTGCAGCCCCAACTTAATCTAGAAGGTCATCCAGAAAGACGTCCGCAATATCGTTTGGCTGTCTTGTCTAATTATCATATTATGCTTTTATTATTATAGATTATTATAGATAGCCAAGATTTGGAAGCAACGCAAGTGTCCATCAGTAGATGAGTGAATAAAAAATTATGATACATTTACAAAATGGAATACTACTTCGTGTTAAAAAAAAAAGAAGGAAATATTATCTTTTGTGACAACATGGATGGACCTAGAGGGTATTATACTAAGTAAAATAAGCCAGGCATAAAAAGATAAATGCTGTGGGGAAGCACAGGAGACTTGGTTGGAAAGTCTGTAAGAGGAATTCTCCAAAAGGTTGGGGGTCTCTAGGGGCACCTTGCTGAAGGCAGCAGACCCTGCCTTGACTTTTCCAAACAAGTCTGAGCTCCTGGATGTTTCCTGGAATCTTTATGCTTAATCGCTAGGTGTCCTTGCTTAAAGGACACTGAAGACACATGTGTCTTCCCAAGAACACTTACCCTACTGATTGTATCTCAAAGATAGACTTTATCTCAAACTGCTGTTACAATAAAAGGCTGAAAAAGAAGACAATTGAGGCTTTCTGGTTCATCTAGTCAGGCAATCACTTAGCCCTCTCTTTCACAGCAAACATTGTGTAAGAGTAATCATTTAATCATTCATCTGTTGCTCAGTGTCTGCTGGTCAGGCCTGGCAAAACACCATATGATTCAATTATATGTGGAATCTAATGAACAAAATAAACAAACAAACAAAATAGAAACAGACTCAGATATAGAGAACAGACTGAGGGGAGAGGGCTTGAGAGGTTAGGTGAAAAAGGGAAATAAGCAGTACAAATTGGTAGTTGCAAATAGCCACAGAAATGCAGATTGAAGCATGAAGTATGTAGTCAATAATCCTATAAATAAAAGCCTAATATGCTAAGTGTCTGACCATTAGTTTGACCATTTGACCAGTCACTATAACACTCACTGACCACCAGGGGGCAGATGCTTCAACTGGTAGATTAGCATGCTGCTGGGATCCAGTCCATTGGGACTGGGCAAGATTGGCCAGACACACACTAGAGCCCTCCCACGGTTCCTCCCCATCCCTGATAGTGCACCAGTGGGGTTCCTTGGCCAGTCTGTGACCTCTCATGATACAGGACTCCTCAGGGGATGTCTAACAGGTCAAGTTGAGGGGACTTGTCAGTGCACAAATTCATGCACTGTGCCTCTAGTGTTGAGATAATGGGGCATGAGGCCAGTGGATGCTTGGGATTGCTAGAGGTCCACTCTGCAGAGTGCATAGTTTTCTAGCCATTTAGTTGTACAACTGAAACTGGTGCAAAATGGTATTAAATGTAAACTGTCATTGAAAAAATAAATAAACAAACATTAAAAAGAAAAGGCAAGTGTTCCTTGACTTGACTCTTCACCAGGCACCCAAAACCTTGTGCACAAAGTTAGGTAAAATGGTCAGAGAGTAAGTAAGAAGTTTCCAGAACTCCTTGATATAGGAATCCCACAAACTCTGATACAGTCTATTCATGAATTTCTGACTCAGGCTACAGTTAGATTGAGAGAACATAAAAATAATCATGGTGAATATGATTATGAAAATTAGAATATTTAATCAGGTTTTATGTAAAGAAGTTATATCAACATTGCCTTAATCTTTCATGAGAATGAAAATTATATCTGGATGGGAACACTACCCAGTATTGTAAAATTACAACCTATGGGTAAAGTCCAAATAGAAACTAGTTAGGAATATAAGAGTTGATAAAATTAAGGTAAAAGCTTATAGGACATTTGGTATATTTGAACAGACTTTCATGAAATGATTGCATCTCTTTTACCTGATGCTAAAACAGAAGGTATAGAAATCCATCCTTAGAGCAATATTAAACAGGAAAATAAAACAATTATAAGTACCAATAAAGTTCTGTGAGTCCACAAAATGTGAGCCTAGAGGTTCTATCAGAGGCTAATAGGAAGAGATTATTTAAATAGTTTGTAACTTGGATACTTTCTCTGAGCCTTTATGATGTATATTTTCTACTCTCAGCTTCTCTGGGACCTAGAAGGTACTTCCTAATATGCAGACAACTCTCATAAGAGAAAAAAAAGAGAGAGAGAGGATATATTTGGAAATTGAGCAAATGAAAACTCTTCTGTCTTCTCTACAAATATTAGTAACTAGGTCTTTCTTTGTGTATGTCTCTGTTTTAGATATAAATATGGTATTTTTCTACCTCCAGGTGGTATTACTAAAAACAATTATAAAGAGTTCTGTTTGTTTGGCTTAAATACATTGTATTTATATAAATTGAAAAATGTAGAAATTTTTTCAAATGAATTCAAGTTCATATGATCTGGAATAGTCTCTGGTAAATAAAAACTAGTTGAAGTTTGTTGATTTAATTAAAACATACAAGCCTTAGAATAATAAATATTAAATATTATAATTTATTTTACCTGGGCTTACTACAATAATTCACTTTATCACTTTTACAAATTAATTAGCAGGAAAAATAGCTTGTGATAATAATTGACTTTATCTTGTGTCTCATCAATTTTTCATGAGTATCTAAATTAAATAGATGTAAGTAGAATAAAAAGTTTTTTTGGTAAAACATTTTAGCAAAAATTATGTGTTACATCATATATGTACTTAAGAATCATTTCCCAAAATCTTTTGGTGACTTGAAAGATTAATGTTTTGCTAAGCTAAATGATGGAGTAATTGAATATCTAGATTATTTCCAAATAAGATCAAATACTGAAATGTTAATTGTTAAATAAGTCTAAGTTTACCAACTTTTGACTTCTAATTACAAAATAACTAAAAAGTCAATTTGCATCTATTAATAAATACATCTTATGCCTGCTTAAAAATATATACTACAAAGAAACCTATATTTCTAGAGATTATAAAATGTATTCATAAATTTGGGAGTCTAAAATATCTATATGTATAAACAGTCAGCGACCAGAATGCAGTAACAACCAGAATGACCAGTTGCTTTGATGCCCACTGTGGCTAGCAAACCAGCCCAATCTGGGGTGAGGCCAGCCAGCTAACCTCCCCTGGACTCTCCTCATGGCCAGCCCTGCCCCTGATCAGCCTCTTCCACCCCTATCAAGGGCAGGGCAGCTGACCAATCCCCCTGCAGCCCTTCCCCCAGCAAATCTCAACCCTGATTGCCCCATTGGGGTGGGGGTGGGGCTGACAGCCAACCTCCTGAAGCCCCTCCCCATGGCCGGCCCTGCCCTTCATGGTCTCCAAACACCCCAATTGACCCACAACCCTCCCTCTAGCCATCTCCACTCCCAATTACCCCAAACACACCAATTGGGGGTGGGGCTGCCCAGCCAACCTCCCTCCCACCCCAGTCAAAGGACCCTTTTGGAAAAAATTTCTTCCCCTGGCCATTGAGACCCAATCAGCCCTCCCCACTCCATTAGAGGGTGAAGCCAGCCATCCTACTGTCTACAGTTCCTCCCCATGGCTGGCGCCACCCAAATCAGCCCCTCACCCCTATGGGGATGGGGCCCAACAGCCAATCACCTGCAGCCCCCCCCCCCAGCTCATCTGGTCCTGATTGGCCCCAATTGTGGCAGGCCAGCCAGTCACCTCCAGCTGTCTCCTCCTGTTGATAGGCCTGGCCCTGAATCCACTCCAATTGGGGTCAGGCTGGTGGGACCCCACCCATGCATGAATACATGCACTGGCCTCTAGTACTAATAAAAGAGTAATATGCAAATTGAGCATACCTTTGCTACACCCACAAGCCATGCCTTTCAGCCATTCAGGAGCAAGTATACAAGTTAAGCCCAATCAAGAAGGCTGCGGCCACAGAAAGAGCAGGAAGGAGGCTTGAATTTCCCTGGCGATGGAGGAAACCAAGCTTTCTGCACACCCTGGCTAGCCCAGGCCTCCACTCAATGCCATAAAGTTTCAATTACAGAATATAAATAAATCCCAACAAAAATGGCAGTAGCCACAGAGCTGGAGAGAACAGGAGGGTAGGGTTGCCCCTGGGGATGGAGGAAGCCAAGCTTTCCACAGCCCTGGCATGCCTTGGCCTCCACTTAAGAATACAGTCAGTTTGCATATTACTATTTTATTAGATAAGATTGCTTACTCTGTACCTAGCAGTGTTCTAAGTTTCAATTATAGAAGATAGATAAATCCCAGATACCAGGGTCTCTTCTTGGGTCACTGGTGTTTGGCAAGCTTGCAAACCATCATAGGCCCCTCGCCCTGGCCACCCCATCCCCGAAGGGAACCCACACCCTGATCTAGGACACCTTTCAGGCCAAACCAGCTGGTTCCCACCTATGCACCAGGCCTCTATCCTACTTAATAGAAGAGTAATATACAGATTGACCATCACTCCAACACACAAGATGGCTGCACCATGTAGTCAAAGATGCCTCTCCCCATATGAATACAAGATGGCCACCACAAGATGGCCAGCAGGGAAAGGTAGTTGGGAGGGACCAGGCCTACAAGGGAGGGCAGTTGGGGTGATCAAGGCTCCAGGAAAGGGCAGTTAGGGGTAATCAGGCTGGCAGAGGAAGGACGTTGGGGGCAACTGGGCCTGCAGAGAAGGGCAGTTGGGGGGAGCCAGGCCTGCAGGGGAAAGCAGTTGGGGGCAAACAGGCTGTCAGGGGAGCAGTTAGGCATCAATCAGGCTGTCAGGGGAGTGGATAGGGGGTGAGCAGGCTGGCAGGCAGAAGCTATTAGGTGCAATCAAGAAAGCAGGCAGGTGAGCAGTTGGGAGCCAGCAGTCCTGGATTGTGAGAGGGATGTCCGACTGCCCATTTAAGATCAGGCCCAAATGGTTAGTTGGACATCCCTTGAGGGGTCCCAGATTGGAGAGGGTTCAGGGGTGGGCTGAGGGACATCCCCCCTCCGCTCCCCGTGCATGAATTTCGTGCACCAGGCTCCTAGTACTGACATAAGATTTCGCAATTACTTACTTAGTTTTCATTAGATATTAAGATTTTTAAGGGTTAAAAATCCCCATATATTTAATTAAAACAGCTAGGAATCATAAGACAAACAAGTTTAAATGCAAAGAAAGTAGGATATATATTTTCAGTAAAAGAAAGTATAAGGAATATAAATACATTTTGTTGAGGGGGAAAAATTAAGAAAGGCAAAATAGAAAGAAAAAGAGAACACAAATCAGCAAGGAAGTTGTAGAAATTTAGAGTTGAAATCTTTGGAAACTGGAGGAAAAGTGGAGGTTGATGCATAATCACAACTGATTAATATTTGAATAAATTTAATTGAGTTTTAATATCAAAGGTAATCTGATGCAATTTTTTTCTCTCTGTGTTAAAAGGACTAAGTTTTCATTACTACTGGTCTGATCCTACTAAAATACTGTGAACAGTTTTTTTACCTAGAAAGCAAAAATTTTGTATTTTGTAAAATAATTTTATGTTGTCTTAATCGGGTCCTTAATTATTTAACAAAACTTAATCTTTTCAATAGTAAGACCTAAATTTTGCTAACAATTATGTAATTGTATGTATTTGTCATTGAAGTATTTTGTTCTCACTTTAGTAAAATGGATAATAAGTATTGTTTCAAAATGATCTGTGATTTTTATAGTCAAATGTCCAAAACTTTTGATATTTTCTCAAGGTTCCTAAAATTCAAATTTCATATTGTGTTTTCCTCTATCTGAAAATAATTCTGAATTTTTCCAAAAGGGTTCTTGGAGGATTTCAAAGGATCTCTCTCCTCTATAAAAGAGAGGTATTAAACTAATTAGGCATATTTGATATGCTAAAATTATATGGGAAACATTGTCTATTAAGGAATGATAATGATTTTGTATTTATATACATATATGTTATTGTTATTAATATAATATTCTAAAAATCATATAAAATTTCTAAAAATCTAAAATCTCCTGTTGTAATGTTTTCATTTATAATTATAGTTGTTATCATAAAATGTTGTGTTGCAGAAATAAACAAATTTATCCATCAATTGCATTTCAATGAATCATATTTTTAACCACACCATTAAATCTTTGTCATTCGCACTCTGTTTTTGTTTTTGCTCTGATGCTTTTGCAAATATATTACATTTTCAGAGATTTGTGGAGAGAATTCTGACACTAAAATATAGGTCCCTGATAACCTTTTAAATTATATACCATTGAACTATGTAAACATTTGCAGAACTGTAACAAAAAACTCTGATGGCTTAATAATTCTGCTAACAAAAAGTCAAGATAAATAAAAATTGATTATGTGGGAATGAACAAACTGATGAAAATAATTATAATTTTATTTGAAATATTTCTGAATATTTTGTTTTGTTTCTACAGATTTAAGAAAATGTTTTGTTTTGTTTTGTTTTTCTCCAAAGCTACCTATAAATTAAAGCAATTTGGTGAATTATACTTTTGTAAGCAGAATGAAAACATTTATCCTTTTTTGTTTGCCTGATTTCTCTCATATTTGGAAGCTCTTAGAATTCTTATTTTCATGACAATATAGTTATTTGCATAAGTTCAATTAGAATCTGTTCTCCTTATAATAGGTTACAATTGTAAACTGGTTATATTATCAAGGTTTTGACTGGAATGCCATGTTTGAGGGAGACATGCATAGATTTAGATATGGAGATATAGCTTTAAGGAACTAAATTGAATTTGTAGGCCATTGTAAAACCCCTTAGAAAATTGGCATGATATCTTGCTTACAGAATTTTCAGAAACCTTATCAGATGAGTGAAAAAGTTGACTTCCTGGCAAGTGCAGTAATCTCAGGATATTACTTTTGGAACCCTGAGAAGAGAGAGAATAACCTGAATCTAAAGGCATTGAAAGAAAAGTCTAATGGCAAACATTTAGCTTAGCCTCTTATCCTGGAGAGGCAGTTAAACGTTCAATCTAGAGATTTCTTATGAAAAAAAACTCAAGCACAGCAGATTTATAAGAAACTATGATGCCAAAATTTCTGTTTGGTTCTGAGTTCATTGTCTGGCAAAAATCAAAGAATGAGGCCACAAATAAAGATGGTCAGCAGAAGCAAAATTTATTGAGAGATAGATTCCCTGCAGGGAAGGGGAGGGGGCCCAAAGTGGGTTGCTAATGAAGCTACTTTGTCTCAGGTTCCAAAGTCTCATGCCCCTTAATCCAGTCCTGAAAAATGTGCAGCTGGAGTTCCAAGAGAGCCAAAAGCAGGCCAGTGTCCAAAGCTTCCATTTCATATTGCAGCAGGTTGTAATTCAGCATTCAAGCTATTGAAAGTCCATCAGTCCATGTGTGGAGTCCCATATGGCCATAAGCCACATGAGCGCAGGGAAGCATATATCCTACCCAGTGTACCAGAAAGAGAAGAGAGTATGCTTCTCTGTCTAGGGGTAGATATATGCTTTGCTAGCTCCTGATTGGTCATTTCATAGAATTCTGTCTTAGCAACAACCATACATTTTAAAGTTCATATCTCCCTCAAGCATACTTCTTTCCCACCTAGTTGGGTCCAGTTATAGGTACTTTTGTCTGTCTCTCTGGTTTTTCTCAGAACAGGGTGCAATCAGTAAGCTGCATCTTGTTATTCTTGGACTTTCCCATTCTACTTCCCTCCCATGGTCCCATCTCTGACTGCCTATGCCCCTTCTATTTCCTCATTTATATGATCATTTACTAGTCTTATTGTGTGTTTTTTTTTAATAATCAGGTCAAGTTTATTTAAACTAATTTATATTGCAAATAAATTAGGCTTATTTTGGCTATTTTTGGTAAAAATTAGGGTTGTCTAAGAGGGAAAAACTATGTTTCAATAGAAACTATAACACACTTGTTATATCAGATTCTAGTTCAATTAATTATCTTTTTTATTTAATTCTCACCAGAGGATATTTTTTTATTGGTTTTTAGAGAGAGTGAAAAGGAGGGAGGAGGGAGAGAGAGAGAGAGAGAGACAGGAGGGAGAAAGAGAGAGACCTTAATTGGTTCCCTCCCATATACACTCTGACCTGGGCTGGAGATGCCAAAATGTACCTGCAAGGTACATGCTTTGACCAGTAATTGAACCCAGGACCCTTCTGTCTGTAGGCTGATGCTCTAAGTATTGAGCCAAACCGGCCAGGACAATTATCTTTGAGGTTTTGTTTTTACCTGTAAACTGACTAGATCTTGAATTCATCTAGTTTCCTCAGATATTTGGTTACAACTATCTAAACTACTAGTAATATTTATTTTTCTCCCACTTTTGTCTTAAATTGTTGAAAAATAAAGGTGCTTTGTTTCTGAAGCACTGCAACTTGATATAAACTTCAGATAAGGAAACATGTAAATAGTAAAAGTAGAGCTTAGTACTTGAGTTCTGGCTAGGAAAGAATTCAGAGGCAAGACTCAAACTTACAAGAGAAAGTTTACTTAGCAAGCCAAGTGAAAGTACACCTGAAAATATGATTTGAGGTTTTTTTTGCGAAGATGACAGCTGGAAGGACAGAGGTGAGGGAGAGGAAGTGAATGAATGGGGTATGAAAGGAGAGTGTGGATATGGGTGGTGTGTGAGTGAGTGTGTGAAGGAAAGTAGATCCTCACAGGAACAGCAGTGACTGGCAGACAGGCTCTCCTTGACAAGGAGAGTCTACCATCACTGAGGGCTCTCCCTGATGGGGGAATCACAGCGTGAAGCCCATGCCATATTGAAGGAGAGAAAGGCCCTTTTTTGGGGAAACTCATCAACAGCACCAACCAGACTGGACCTGGAACTGCCCAGAGACCCTGTGATGACTCCAGCTAAAGTACCGCTACTCCAGCTGCAGATACCGCGGACCCAGGAACCTTCACCTACAGGGGTGAGCCACCCAGCAGTGGAGAGTACACCCCCGCCACCAGCAGCAGCAGCAGAGCTGCGGATATACCCAAAACCAGCCCCATGTACACCACCCTGGTCTGGTGCTTGGCTGGTTCCATGCTCCCCATCCGGAATTAGCTGACAGCCATCCCCGCAAACACCTTTCAAGATTCGTGCTTATCTGCACCACAGGCAACTAGGGCACCCCACACCTTAGGTAGCATTTGGGAGCTGCTAAGAGCTCCCAAGGATGGAATTATGCACAGACAAGGGCATGTTGCCTTCAGTAGAAATTCTGAACTTTCTTCTCCTGGATAACTATCCACATTCCCCCCCATACCTCAACCATGTTGCCAGGACTTCTCAGTGTGCTTCAGAACTTGATGCCCCTCAAGCATGCCTCCTCAGATACAAGGTGCAAACAGGCAGGCACCCTGAGCCTATCTACCCACAGGGCATAAGAGGAAGCCACTGAGAAATCTCCCAGGGTGCAAGCAGGGGCACACTGCTGCCCAGCAGTAGAAGCTTTGAATTTTCTCATCCTGGATTCCAGCCAACAGGTGCTTCAATTGTGCAGTGACACTGCCAAGGCCCCTCAGAGTCCTTCAGTGTGCCTCACTGGTAAAATTACCTCAGGTGCTCCTGTGAACCTCCACTGGGAGTAAGTGCCTATCCACCACAGGTGTAACAGCAAAAGCTGGGTCTGCCCACCCCACTACTGCAGAACTCTGGGCACCACAGTCATGCCTTTCCAGAGAATAGGCTCCCTGAGCCCCATCACCCCAACAGACGGTTCTGTGGTGCCACTGGAAGTCCCTGCTGGGCACACGTGACTTCAATTAAGGGTGCAAGACAGCAAAAATTGGGTCACTCCACCCCATGGCGGAGAAATTCTAGACATCGCAGTTGTGCCTCTCAAGCTTGCAGGCCCACATAAAAAGAACCCAAATAGCTCAAGTAGGGAGCTAAACTAGATTAACAAGCCCAGGAAAACTGAGAGATTATGCCAGTAGCACCATCCCGAAAAGAACCTGGGTAGTAAAGCAATTGGCTCTACATATAAAACACTACAGGAAAACATGGTAAGACAAAAAAGCAACCCCCAAAGGAAAGAAAAAGAGGAACCAACAGAAAGGGAGTTAGATAAGTTCAAGACTGAAAGCTTGTCTGAGTAGAATTGAGAGTAATGGTAATAAGGATGTTTAAACGGCTGGGTGACAAATACACACAACTCAATGAGAATTATAAGGAGCTGAATGAGAATTTCTCCAACATGAAAAGAAACTAAGAGGAGATGAAGAATGACAGAGCTGCAATAAAGAACTCAATGGAAGGCTTAAACACTAGATTAGAAGAGTCTGAGGACCACATCAGCAAATTAAAAGACAAGGTAGGAAAAGACACACAAACACAGCAGCAACTGGACATAAGTCTTAAAAAACAAGAGGAGAGCCTAAGGGAGTTGTGGAACAACACAAAATGAAACAACATTCACTTAATTTGGATAACAGAAGGAGAAGAAGAGAAGCATGGAATAGAAAACCTGGTGGAAGAAATAATGACAGAAAACTTTCCTGATATTGGCACACACAAAAAAATTATGCAAGTCCAAGAAGTACAGAGTCCCAAACAAGTTGATTCCCAAAAGACCAACACAAAGACACATAATAATTAAATTAGAAAACACCAATGAAAAAGTAATAATCTTAATGGTGGCCAGAGAGATAAAGAAAGTTACTTACAAGGGATCTACTATTAGAATAGCAACTGATTTCTCAACAAAAACACACCAGACCAGAAGGGAAAGGAATTAAATATACAAAGTGATGCAAAGCAAGGGACTAAACCCAATAATTCTATACCCAGCAAGGCTATCATACAAAATTGAAGGTGGAATCAGGAGCTTCAAAGACATAAAAGGACTAAGGGGATTTATCAATACCAGCCAGCAATGTAAGAATTGCTAAAGGGACTGCTGTAAAAATAAGAAAGAGAAAGGCAAGAAGAAACACAAACACTAAGGAAAAATATGACAACAAACATGTACTTGTCAATAATAACATTAAACGTAAATGAATTAAATGCACCAATCAAAAGACATAGGGTATTTGAATGGATTAACAAACAAACAAACAAACAAACAAACAAAAAAACCACGATCCATATATTTGCTGTCTACAAGAGACCCACCTTAGAGCAAAGGATTCACACAGACTGAGAGTGAAAAAATATTTTTTTCTGGCAAATTCAAATGAAAAAAAAGCTAGGGTTGCAATATTTATATCTGATAAAATAGACTTCAAAGTAAAGGCCATAATAAGAGATAAGGAAGGCAACTACACAATAATAAAGGGAACAATTCGTGAAGAAGATATAACTCTATTAAACATGTATGCAGCCAATGCAGGTGCACCCAAATACATAAAAAATCTCCTGGAAGATATCAAGGGAGAGATAAACAATAATACAATGATAGTAGGGGACTTTAGTACACCACTGACATCACTGAATAAATCCTCTAGCCAAAAAAAATCAGCAAAGAAACATCAATCCTAAATGATACACTAGATCAGATGGACCTAATTGACATCTTCCAAGCACTTCACCCCAAAGCAATGGAATATAGGTTCTTCTCAAGTGCACATGGGACATTTTAAAAAAATAGACCATATATTGGGTCACAAACAAAGTCTTGCCAAATTCAAAAAGATTAAAATCATTTAAAGCATTTTCTCAGAAAACAAAGGTATAATACTAGAAATAAACTGCAATAAAAACATTCCAAAAAATTCAAACACTTGGAAGATGAATAGCACGCTATTCGGCAATGATTGGGTTATCAATGTGATCAAAGAAGAAATTAAAAAGATCCTGGAGACCAATGTTAATAAAAACACAACATTATAAATCCTATGGGACACAATGATAGCAATTATGAGAGGGAATTTTATAGCTCTACAAGCCTACCTCAAAAAACAAGAAAAAATGGCAATAAATCATCTAACCCAACAACTATAAGAATTAGAAAGAGAACAACAAGAAAAGCCCACAGAGAGCAGAAGGAAGGAAATAATAAAGATCAGAGCAGAAATGAATAGCATAAAGACAAAATAAAACAAAACAAAACACAAAAGATAAACAAAACAAAGAGCTGGTTCTTCAAAAGGATAAACAAGATTGATGAGCCTCTAGCCAACCTCACCAAGAGGCAAAGAGAGAGGACACAAATAAACAAAATCAGAAATGAAAGAGGTGAAATAATAACAGATCCCACAGAAATACAAAGGATTGTTCAAAAATACTATGAATAACTCTATTCCAACAAACTGGAAAACTTGGAGGAAATGGCAACACTCCTATAAAAATATAACCTTCCAAAACTAATTCAGGAAGAGTCTAACCATCTCACTAGGACAATAACTATTGAAGAAATTGAAGCAGTCATCACAAAGCTTCCAGCAACTAAAAGCCCAAGGCCAGATAGCTTCACAGGGGACTATTACCAAACATTCAAGGAAGAACTAAAAGCTATCCTCAAACTATTCCAAAAAAATTCAAGAGGTAGGAAAACTTAGAAGCTCCTTCTATGAAGCCAGCATCACCCTAATACCAAAACTAGATAAAGACAACACAATAAAAGAGTATTACAGGCCAATATCCCTCATGAACATAGATGCCAAAATACTCAACAAAATTCTAGCAAATCGAATCCAGCAGTACATTAAAAAGATAATACACCATGAACAAGTAGGATTTATCCTAAGGATCCAAGGATGGTATAATATTTGGAAATCAGTAAACATGATATATCACATAAACAAATTGAGAGATAAAAACCACATAGTCATATCAATTAATGCAGAAAAAGCATTTGCAAAAATCCAACACTCTTTCTTTATAAAAACTCTCAGCAAGATGGGAATGGAAGAATCTTACCTCAACATAATAAAAGTCATATATGACAAACCTGCTGCCAATATCATACTCAATGGACAAAAACTAAAACCATTTTCCCTAAGGAACAGGAACAAGACAGGGATGCCCAATCTCGCCACTCCTATTCAAAATAGTGCTGGAAGTACTAGCCATTGCAACCAGACAAGAAAAAAAATTAAAATAAAAGGCATCCAAATTGGAAAAAAGAAGTAAAACTGTCCTCATTCACAGATGACATGATACAATATAGAGAATACTCTAAAGAATCCATCAAAGGATTATTAGACTTAACAAACTAATTCAGCAATGTGGCAGGATATAAAATTAATGCCAAGAATACTATGGCATTTCAATGCACCAATAATGAACTTACAGAAAGAGTGATTTAAAAAGTGAACCCACTTACCAGCACACCAAAAAAATCAAGATACCTAGGAATAACTTAACTAAGGAGATAAAAGACCTATATATGAAAAACTAAACAACACTTTAAAAAAATAGAGGAAGACATAAACAGATGGAAGAACATACCATGTTCATATATTGGTAGAATCAACATCATCAAAATGTCCATACTACCTAAAGCAATCTATAACTTCAATGCACTCCCCATTAAAATACCAAAGGCTTATTTCACAGACTTAGAATGAACTTTCCAAAAATTCATCTGGAATAAAAATAGACCCAAAATAGATGCAGCAATCCTAAGAAGGAAGAACAAAGTAGGTGGGATCTCAATACCAGATATCAAGATGTATTACAAAGCCACTGTTCTTAAAAGAGCTTGGTACTGGCACAAGAACAGACATATAGATCAGTGGAATTAAATAGAGAACCCAGAAATTGACCCAAACCACTATGCACAATTAATATTCTACAAAGGAGACATGAACATACAATGGAGTGAAGGTAGTCTCTTCAACAAATGGTTTTGGGAATATTGGACCGACACATGCAAAAAATGAAACTAGATCACCAACTTACACTATTCACAAAAATAAACTCAGCAGGGTGATGGCTGCGTGCCCAAGGCCTAAAGCCTTGCCAGAAGCTTTAGGCCTTGGGCAGGCTGGGGGTGAGCCATCAGTTGGACATCCCCTGAGGGCTCCCAGTATATGAGAGGGGGCAGGTTGGGTTGAGGGACCACCCACCCCCAGTGCACAAATTTTGTGCACCGGGCCCCTAGTATATATATATAAAAGAAGAAAAAAAAAAGAACTTTAGCTTATTTTTTTTTTCCTGGAGTACATAACTAATAAAAGTAAAAACTAATAAACACAGTAGCTTAAATAAAAAAAAACATGGTTATCATTTTTTTTAAATAATGATAAAATTAAGGTGATTCATTTAAAAAAATGATTTGAGTGGGTGGCCCAAAGAGCTGTCCTGGGGTGTGAGCTAGTGCTCCTTTTAACACCTTGGAGGGGTGTTAACTGCTTTCTTCTTCAAGCTGATTTACCAGAGCCAGTCCATTATCTCCTGTTCTTGTATGGAAGTCAGATGGGGCTTTTCTCCAGCCCACTTGTTCTTCCCTAAAGAGAAGAGTGGAGATACCATATGTATGACTAGGTACATGCCAGGGGAAGAAAGATAATGGGGGGATATGATCTAAATGACTAGATACAATCTAAGGGAGGAGGTCTTATTAACAATAGTCATTTCTAATACTTGCTCTCTCAGTTCTGCCTGTTGCTAGGTATCCCTTGCTAGGTGTCCAGGACTTTCTGCCCTGGTGAGGTTCTGTACCTGGCCTATTGTACTGCTCTGCTCACACCTATCTGACTGCCTATCACAAATAAAAACTCATGTTTAAACAATCTTCATGCCTGTTGATGTATAAGCCACTTAAAAAGTTTACCTGAACACCCAGTTACATCATCAGAGATAGTTCCAATTCAAAAGATGCTCTGAGTTTGACAGGTAGAAATAATTTTTACTGAATGTGCTTTAGGCTCAAAAACTGGTTTATAAATTATAATTTGCTCCAGTAATTAACTTTTTTCCCTTTTGTTTTCATAGAAATGTCTCTTATGAAATAACTGGTTGTTTGCTTAAAAATTATAGAGCTAATTGTGGGAAACCACCTGCATCATTGGCTCCTGAAATGAGACTTACCTGTTTAATTGAACTGACTTGTTCTTAGAAGTGATTATTTTAACATGAAATATGGAGCAATCAACAAACTTATCTTCAGGACTGTGAAGATTTTTTTCTTAAGTTTCAAAGTTAAAGGCGTGCAGAGTTTGCCACTGTAAAATATGCCTCTTTGAGATATTGATTATTTTAGACTAGCTACTTTTAAGAAATTAAAGAGAAAGGAAAAACCTTTGACCTTACCCCTAACTTCCTAAAAGAATTTAGATAGAGGGCCTGCTCCAGGAAGGGAGCTATCATTATAGATAATTATCGTATAAAATAAAGAGGTAATATGCAAATTGATCATCATACCCTCACCAGATGGCTGCCTATGACCAGGCCACCTGTGGGGGTTAGTGAGGGATGACCAAACAACTGAACAGAAGGCTGTGTGGGGCAACCAGGCTGGTGGGGGCCATTAGGGGTCACTAGGTCAGCAGGGGGGTGCAGTGAGTGGTGACTAGGCCAGCGGGGGGGGGATTGGGGGTTACCAGGCCAGTGGGGGGATATTTAGATGCAATCAGGCCATCATGTAGAGGCAGCAAAGGGTGATCAGGCCAGCAGGAAAGAGCAGTTAGGGGCAACCAGGCAGGGAGGCAGGTGAGCAATTAGGAGTCAGTGGTCCAGGATTGTGAGAGGAATGTCTGACTGACAGTTTACACCCAATTCTCTGAATCAGGCCTAAACTGGCAGTCAGACATCCCCCGAAGGGTCCCAGATTGGAAAGGGTGCAGGCTGGGCTGAGGGAACCCCCCCCCATGCATAAATTTCATGTACCAGGCCTCTAGTAGTTTAATATAGAGTGTGATAGACAGGGAGGAATCTAACAAAGCCCATTTGATCAAAGCCCTCTCTGTGTCTCATTGTTAAATATGGCCCAAAAAACATTTGCTTATCAAACATTTGCATTTTTATCTCTATGTGAATTGCCTTCCTGCTCTTTGAAGTCCCAAACAGCAACTGCACATTTCTCTCCTTGCTCAAGATGGCAGGTAAGTGTCAACTGCCTGACTTGTCTTTTAGGTTCCATATTCTCATGGAACCTCCATATGTACATATGCAAGATAAATTTGGTTATTTTCTCATGTTAACCTGTCTCTAGTCAATATATTAGACCATGCAAAAGAACTAAGAGGGAGAAGGGAAACTTTGTTCTCCCCTATGCCTGTAATATTGGAAAATAACTTAGAGGTGATATTTTAAATTATAATAAAAACAATAATACTATGTAGCATCATAAAAACTAGAAAGGAAATAATTATGCTTTCCAATCACCTGCATTTGTACTGAGATCTTCTTAATCTAGTTGATGAAGAGAATGTTGGTAAAATAGGATAGTAGGCATTGTGGAGTTAATTTTACTGTCAGCCTCAGAAAATCAGTTATAACACTAATTATCAATGCAATTAATGTCAATATCTCCTGGAAAGTGAGCAGGCTGCTAAATATTCACAAAAAGCTAATGGACATATGAAAAGAAACAGTTTAGTGGTAGCAATGACACTGCACATCCTGAATCCCCAGGTTCTATTTCATGTCTGGTAAGTGCTTTGAACATGTGAGCATCATTGAGGTGCTAATTATTGCTATTTATCATCCTTGGTTACAAAACTGTAAAATCTGAGGAAGATATACTTAAATGATAATTATTATTCATCTCTTCAAAGAAAAAGCCCTGAGGCAATTTACCTATTCCTACTATTCAGAGTTTGATAAGCCAGTTTTGCCAAGAATTTATTGGAAGACTATGATCTTGGTAATGTTTCATAATCAGTGTGGCATGACAATTTGAGCCATTGTCAAAACACTGTGTGTGTTAAATATCCTGAGTTTCTTTACCCCCGGGCAGTTGCTTTTTTGCCAAAATGTTTGTTTCTAAAGTCACTGCTTTCAGCTTCAGTATGCAACTCAGAGATAAAAGCCAGCTAGCTAGTTCCTTTGAGGAACATAAACAACTGAATAGGGCAATCAAGATTAAGGAGGAGGGGTGCTGTCCCTAGCTCTTCGTCAGAGAGGCTTTCCATCAGAGAGGACAGCATCACTTAAAAAAAAAAAAAGATTAAGGAGGAGACCTCCAGTACAAATGCAATAGGTGTCCTAAACTGAATTCTGCAATTCTGGAAGTATTTAAAAGCATTCAGTTACAAACTACAGGAGAAATACACATTTTAAAATGAACTCCATACTGAGACTCAAAAGTATTGTGGGCAGTGAGAATGGCACCAGTGCTAGGCAGACTGGACCTGGGTCAGCAACCTTAGTACTTGAGTTCTGGCTAGGAAAGAATTCAGAGGCAAGGCTCAAACTCCAAGAGAAGATATATTTAGAAAATCATATACGTAGAAGTTATTCATAGAAGAAATGGGCTAAAGAAACAAGTAATAGAGGCAAAGGAAGGGCCCTTGGAGCTTAGAAGTAAGGAAGGTACAGGTGACACACCTGGGAGAAAGAGGAAGAAGAGGGGAAGGGGAAGGCACAGGCATGCTCCTGGAGGGAGCACACTGGGTCCTCTGTCCTAAGGGTTTGAAGGATATAGATTTTAGGGGAAGTCCCAGGGGAATATATCAATAGACTATTCAGCAGTTTTCCAGGCATGTCCTTTCTGGGTCAGGGTCTCCACTGATTGATTGGTTTGCTCCAGGGGAGGGATCTTTATCCAATGTGACTGGTCCTGAGGTCAGCTATGGGGTTACTTGCCTGGTTTTGCTGCTTTTCTGGGCCTGAAGCTGAAATACAACTGAGGTAGAGATGTTAACTCCAGGGAATTTAAAGATCAGGGGGTCCAGACCTCATGATCAGTGGTATGCTAAGGGAGGAAAGGTCACCTTAGGGGGGAAGTCCCACCTTAAAATTGTCCTTTGCTAGACATCCAGGACTTTTCACCTTGGTGATCTTCTGTACCTGGCCCATCTGTCTACTAGTAACTCCCTACCACAAAAGTACTCAATTTATTTTTAGGTTATCAAAAGCTGTCCAAACTTTAGAAGTGCTGATTAAAACGTTAAAAGGTTATTCTTAGGCACATTCTTGTGCTCCATTATGCCCTGCTGGGGACTCTTGCCCCTCCCATGATTTTCCTGTTATTCTCATTGTAAGTTTCATAATTAATGGCTTCCAGTCAACCGCCTCACCAGGTTCCGGTGTATCACCTACACCTGGCCCCCACCTGCACCTGGCCCCACTGGTTACTCTTAAAGGGGTAAACTTTACAAGAGATATAAATATCCTGCTCCTGCCACTTTGCCTTGCTGATGCCATTTTGGCCTCAGCCCCTCACCTAGCAGATGTGATGATAAATTTATAACTCTTGACTCTTTTTGGCCTCCTGCATTCTTCCTTCGGTGATTCTAACAGTTATAATTAAACATTCATAGTCAACAATATTCATCATCACATATCCACAACATAGAGACTCTCATTGCCAGAAACTTCACTGAAGTGAATTGTAGCCTTTTATTCCCATACATTTATACATGAACTGAGGTCTAAAAATAGGATTGGGAAATATTCACTCCAATCATAATAAATTGAATTTTGAACTGTGTTAAATTCTAGATACTTCTACAATTAAATTCACCTCTGTGATCTGTTCCTTATCCGCAATGTTTTGTTTTCCTTATTTGTAAAATAATTAAATCTTGCTTTTGTGGACGGAAGAGGCCACATGCTAACCTGAAAAGCTCAGGGGAGGTCTGCATGGCAGTCTTGCAAACTCAGAGACCTAAAATAACCACAAAAGATGGTCTGAAAATTAAATATTTAACTACAAACAGGTTATAGTGGGTAGTCATGTCCTAAGAAGGCTAAAAGGCTAATTCAAATGTAACCCTGATATTTTTTGGGGGGCGGGAGGCTAGAAACTGAATCTGTTCCAGTAAGCCCAGTGTACATTCTTGATAAGCAATAATTAAGTCACTGCCTCTTTCCCAGAAACTTGTCTTGCAAGACCTGATACCTAAATACAATGGTCATAAACTATGAAGAGTGCACATCCCAGGGAGAGAGGGGAGGGGGGCATTAATGCTGGCACCAGGCCAGGCCATTTAGAAATGGTCTGAAAACTCCCAACACCTGGCACCTTTTTTGCAAAGCCTGCAAAAGGACCAGAATCATATCCATATTTGAGGGACAAAGACACCAGAAAGATATAAAAGAGAAGCTCCCTGCATGTTACTTTGCCCAGACTTGGAAAGTTATTCCCTGAATCCGCTGGTGTAATAAACTGTGTAACACCTTTTCTCTAAAGCATTACTTAGTTGTTCTCTGGTCTTCTGCAACAGTCCTAGGCCAGTATTTTTCCCAACAAAGATCAACTTAGCTCTTTACTGAACACTTTTGTTTTTTTTGCCTCTAAGATAACATATCTGCAAAATGTCTGGGTAACTTGTAACTTCCCTTTTTTCTGGAACCCTCAGGGCACAACAAATGTCACCAGGACATTCCCTCATTGTTATTGTTATTGACTGTTAATATGTTAAAGTATCCTGTATCCATCTATGTAAAAGAAGCACATGTCCATCATTTCACTTTTTACCCTATCCCAGAGGTTTCTCCATTTTGCTTTATCTCACCTCGTTAATCTATCACCAATGGATTTCAAGTAACCCACCTACGCCCCTTTCTTCCCTTTCCTTTGATTGCAATGTATAAATACAGATGTAACCCAGCATTCTCCAGAGCATTATCTCAATTCGTTGAGGTTCTGCTTCCCAGCATATGTTGACAGTTTGTCTCAAATAAACCAACAAAAATTCTTTACAGGTTCAAATAGTTTTTATAATAACATTTCAATAATTGTGCAGTATGACTACCTTTTATAAAATTACTCAGTTGACAAAGACATTTTGTTGAAACAACAAAATGATACTATTTTTACATAATCCCTGATTATTGGAGACTAGGCTCATGCTAAGAATGTCCTTGTGGTTTTGTGGTGCTTCTTGAGTAACTGAAAATATGCTATTTGTATTGTCCAGGTTGTATTCCTAGATAATTATGCAATAGGACTTTTTTCCGGCTTACTTATCCTATCTAATAAAAGAGTAATATGCAAATTTGACCATATCTTCACCACACCCACAAGCCATGCCCACCAGCCAATCAGGAGCAAATTATGCAAATAAACCCAAATCAAGATGGTTGCCACCACTGAGCATAGGAGGAAGGCTTGGGTTTCCCAGCAATAGAGGAAGCCAAGCTTTCTGCCTCCCTAAGCCTCCACTCAATGTTACAAAGTTTCAATTATAAAAGATACAGAAATGGCAGCAGCCACTGAGCTGGAGAGAACAGAGGCCTGGGTTTCCCTGGCAAGCCAAGCTTTCAGTCTGTGGTTGCCGGCCTAGACCTCCACTCTGGGCTACAATGTTTCAAACAGAAATGGCTGCTGCCCCAGAGTGAGCAGAGGGTTTGGCTCCACTCCAGGTTACAAAGTTTCAATTGTAGACATAGATTAATCCCAGATCCCAGGGCCTCCACTTGGGTCGCTGGAGGACATGGCTGGCCTGCAAACCTCTACAGGGCCCCCACCCAGGCTGCTCCTCACCCCAAGGGAACCCCCACCCTGATCTGGGACACTCTTGGGTCAAACCAACTGGCCCCCACCCATGCACCAGGCCTCTATCCTATCTAATAAAAGAGTAATTTGCAGATTGACCATCACTCCAACACACAAGAGGGCTGCCTCCATGTGGTCACAGATCCTGCCCCCATGTGGACACAAGATGGCCACCACAAGATGGCCAGCAGGGGAGGGCCACTGGAGGTTCCAGGCCCTGCAAGGGAGGGCAGTTGTGGGTGATCAGGCCAGCAGGGGAGGGCAGTTGGGAGGGACCAGGCCTGCAAGGGAGGGCAGTTGGGGACAATCAAGCCTGCAAGGGAGGGCAGTTAAGGGTGACTAGGCTGGCAGAGGAGGGAAGTTGGGGGCAAATAGGCTGGCAGGGGAGCAGTTAAACATCAATTAGGCTGGCAGGGTAGTGGTTAGCGAGTGATCAGGCTGGCAGGCAGAAGCGGTTAGGGGCAATCAGGGAGGAAGGCAGGTGAGCAGTTTGGATCCAGCAGTACTGGATTGTGAGAAGGATGTCCAATTGCCCATTTAGGCCCGATCCTACTAGGATCGGGCCTAGACAGGCAGTCGGACATACCTCGAGGGGTCCCTGATTGGATAGGGTGCAGGCTAGGCTAAGGGACATCGCCTGCCCCCCATGCACGAATTTCGTGCACCAGGCCTCTAGTTCATTATAAACAAAAAATTGTGCTGAAGACTATTTTTCTTCCAACTGCCTGACAACCTTAAAAATGGCTTTCTAGATGCAATTTGAGAAAATAATTAATCTTACAACAATAAATGTCTCTTCAGACAAAATAAAATTGAGAACTGAACATCTATTAAATGAATTAGAGAAAACTACTCCTAATTTGAATAGTTTAGAGTCATCAAATCACCAGAATTATTCTATCTGTCATTGCTACTTAGGAACATGAGTTAATTAATTAATAGTTTTATTATTTTATTTTATTCTTTTCTCAATAATTCAGGCTCTAAAATACCTTAAATCAAGCTAGTATTGGTCAATGGTAAAATAATAGAAAACCAAATGTCTTCACTCTATCATTCATATACCAAAACCTATCTCACATCTCTTTCATAAGTCATGTTGAACAATTTCATTTTCTATGATGACTAAATCACCATCAGGGATTTTTAGATAAGACAAATGCATTTAGATATAATAGGATGCTGATACTATGTAATAATTCTAGTTATGAATACTGGAAAGGAGCAAAGGAATGGCCAAATATTGTAGGCCTGTCACTTGTGTAGCTTTGCCTGGAAGCTTCAGTTTAACACTCCCTATGGGGCCACTGGTGTATTCCTCTCACATCTCTGGGGAAGGGGACTAGACAGGGGGAGAATAGGCGCATGCCCAGTAAAGTCTGGGTGACACAGAGAAGGTACTTGTTTGTCAGTTACACCTGGGAACACGTTATTGGCCAGAGGTGGGCATGGCCACTGGAAGTACAGGAAGATTTGAGATATTTAGTCCTCCGAACAAAGAAGTTTGCTCTCGTAGTCGATCTGGCCATGAGTCGCCCTGCACCCCAGCCCCAATGCCGAACATACACAGCCACCATGATTGCTTTGTTCACCAAGCTGCTGAACTGGTTGGTTCTGGAAGGAGGAGATGGAGCTCAGGCTGGTTGGGCTGCAGTACTCAGGCAAGACCACCTTCTTCAGTAAGGTTCAATGAGGACATGATCCCCATGGTCGGATTCAACATGCCCAAGATCATCAGGGGGAATGTAACCATCAAGCTCTGGGACATTGGGAGACAGCCCCACTTCTGCAGCAAGTGAGAGCGCTACTGCCGAGGAGTGAGCACCATCGTGTACATGGTGGATGCTGCTGACCAGAAGAAGATCGAAGCCTCCAAGAATGAGCTGCACAACCTATTGGACAAGCCCCAGCTGCAGGGGATCCCAGTCTTAGTCCTCCTGGGAAACAAGAGAGACCACCAGGGAGCCCTGGATGAGAAGGAGCTGATTGAGAAAATGAATCTGTCTGTCATCCAGGACCAAGAGATCTGCTGTTACTCCATTTCCTGCAAAGAAAAGGATAACATTGACATCACCCTACAGTGGCTTATCGAACACTCGAAGTCACAGAGAAGCTGAGATGGCGCTCCCCCACCCTTGGGCCAGGGACCCACCACCCAGACCTGAAGCTGAGCTATCCGCCCACCCCGTGTCCCCTCAAACCCCGCTGACATCCTCCCAAAGGCCACCCCACATAGCTGGTGTGGGGAGGGGCCCTCTGGGGACGCCAGAGTCCTGTTCTGCTGAGGTTTGAACTCCTGTTTTTATTGTAAAACTAGGGACCCAGTGCACAAAATTCATGCACTGGGGGTGGGTGGTCCCTCAACCCAACCTGCCCCCTCTCACATACTGGGAGCCCTCAGGTGATGTCCAACTGATGGCTCACCCCCAGCCTGCCCAAGGCACCCAGCTGTCGCCCTGCTCAGCTCAGCCCCAGCTGCCTGTGACCACCTAGCCCCAGGGGCTGGGAGCTCACCACCACTTCTGCTCATAGCACCTGGGATAGCGCCTGGGAGCCAGGTGCTCCCTGCCGCCATCACCACCGCTGCTGCTGCCACAGCTTCCTCTCACAGCGCACGGGGGGCTGGGAGCTCACTGCCACTGCCATTTCATCTCCAATCCCAGGCCCGGTGCTCACGCCACTTGGCCCCGTCCCTGGTCCTGTGATTGGCTGGTAGCATAGCCAATCAGGAGCGAATATACGGTCAAATTTGCATGTTTCTCTTTTATTATATAGGATAAATCACTCCCCCTGATCCCCTAATCTCCCCCTTACCTGTCCCCTCTCCCCTGCCCTTCCCCCACCTTTCTTCCCCTTTCAGCAGCCTTGGCCCCAACCTCTCACCCCTGTCCCCTGTCCCCATCCCTGTCCCGCCCTCTTCAACACTTCTGTTATTGTCCTGTGTGTACAGTATATATATATACATATATATATATATATATATATATATATGTATATATATATATATTAATTTTTTAATTTAAGCAAAGACTAAAATCAACCATTCGATGCTGCGTTGCCCAGGTGGGGTCCAGGAGGGGCAGCCTGGAGGGGAGGAAGGGTTGCAGGCACGTGGGGCAGGTACCAGCCTGGACATTGGTGGCCATCCCCACGCCCTGTGCATGCCCACCTCTAAGCCTGGCGGTCCCTGCCTACGTGTCATGTGACCACAGAGCCCGCAGAGACAGCCCTCTGGAACCCCTGTCTCCCAGGGCACTAGGTACAGCCAGCTGCTCAATACCACCAGGCCCAGGGGCAGGGGCCTAGCACCCCATGCCCATGCCCATGGCCCTGTGGCCCCAGCCCCTGCCTCCCTCTGCCCCCAAGGGCACCTGGCTTTCTGTTCTCTCTCTCTCTTTTTTTTTTTTTTTACAGTTGCACAAGGATGGTACTCAGCATGGCGGTTGCTCTCTAGGGTTTGTTTATGGGTTTTAATTTAATGATTTGTAAAGTGACAGTCCTTTTTTTTTTTTAATACTTTCCAGCTCCTATTTAATCTCTGTTTGGAAAATGATTCTTGTAACTGCACCATTTTTCCCTCGAAAACAACAACATGAATAAATTAACCATTTTGTGCTGGGGAAAAGAAAAAAGTTTGCTCTCCTGTGTTTTGGGGACTCTTTGGATTCTTCTTGCAGGAGGTATGTGTAAGGTTTTAATCCAAGAAGTAAGATTGAATCTGACCGAAGCCAATAATTGACCAAGACATGCAGGGTACCAGCAAAAGTTCAAGATTATTAAATGCCCTCGGATGAGGTCCCATGGTCCTGACAACATGGGCCGGGGGAGTCGCACCAGCCCTTGCATGGCAGAGGTTTTTTTTTTTTTTTTTTAATGCTGCTGCTGGCATTTTCCGAAGGAGTTTGTGGAAGGTGATTTATGAGTGGGAAATTCATACAACTTCAACCTGGCCACCCTTGATAAGTCAGGGTGGTCGTTTATTGTCCAGCAGGATGTCAGCAGGATGGTATGTCCTTGGGGGCTGCTGTTGTTTAAGTCAGCGGATGGGATAGGGGAAGTCCATATTTTCCCAGCCCCAGACCTTACAGTATGGTCTCTTGGTTCCAGTGCATTTTCTCACATGGCTCAGAGCCATGTGGGCCTCACACAATGGACTAATGTACTAGCACTAGTCTCATGTTACACTGGACCTAGCTCCACCATGGAATGGAAACTCTGGACATTGGCTTTGCTTCTAGCTCTACTGAATCCCCAGATGCAGATCTTCCAGAACTGTATTAAGGGAAATGGGACTTTAGGAACACATATAATTCCATGTAAATAAAAATCACATATCCTCCATGCAAGTCTCAGAAAATTATTTTTCTTGAGATATCATAAGGACCTAATCCCCCATTCAATGAGGAAAGGGATACTTCACAGTTCCAAGTAACTGAGATGAACCATATTATATACCACTTAATATATTCCAAAGAATATTCACATCGCTTATCTAATCTGATCCACTTAATAAGCACCTGGTAGAAGACACACAAATAGTGTATTTTTTTTAGTTTATTTTTCTTTCTTTATTTTAATATATTTTTATTGATTTCAGAGATGAAGGGAGAGGGAGAGAGAGATGAGAGAATCATTGATCAGTTGACTCCTGCATGCCCCCTGCTAGGGATTGAGCCTACAACCTGGGCATGTGCCTTTGAACAGGATTGAGCCTGGGACCCTTCAGTCCACAAGCTGATGCTCTATCCACTGAGCCAAACCAGCTAGGGCAAGTGTATTTTTAATTACAAATACAAATAATGAAACTTAGCTCAGAGAAGGGAAGTGCCATGTCCTGTACGTATATGTCATCGACAATTAACAGATGAAAAAATAAAGTCTTAGTACAACTAAGTACTTTTAATCAAGGTCATACAATTAGTAAGGGTCAGAATGAAAATTTGCACAATCGTCTTCTGATTCCAGAGCTTGCATTCTTGACCCCTTTTTATTCTGAAATGTCTTCCACTATCTCAGGAAAGATTTTAATTAGGTATAATGAAATGTATTTTCCCCTTTCACCAAATTAGCTTAAAGAACAGACAGGTAGCTCTAAGAAAGATTGAGCTTCTCTGAAAATTGAGGGGTATGTCCCTCAGTTATTTTTTGAGTCTCTGTTGGATAAGATGAAAGTTTCTCCTTTGGTCATAGTCAAACAAATGTATCTGTGCCTGCACCAGTCAATGCCAGCCCACAATAAGAACCTGGAGAACAAAGAGTTCCACTGTGCACTTGAACGAAGGTACTCAGCGCTATATAAGCCAGACCCCAGCAGCAATTCTGGAAGCCATGTTCTGTTAGTGCATGCTCCCTTACTCATCAAGCTCCCCTTTTTTTTTTGTCCATTTTCCTCCATCTTTTTTTAAAAACAGTTTTTAAAAATTAATTTGAGAGAGA
The DNA here is from genome assembly GCA_027563665.1 of Antrozous pallidus. NCBI lineage: Eukaryota > Metazoa > Chordata > Mammalia > Chiroptera > Vespertilionidae > Antrozous > Antrozous pallidus. Next base: position 77,174,348 of record CM050509.1, read on the forward strand.
CAGAGATAAATGTGTGAGAGAGAAATATCAATAGGCTGCTTTACACAATTGCCCTTATCGAGGATGAAACCTGAAGCCCGGCTTTGTGCCCTGACTTGGAATCGAACCCACCACCTTTTAGTGTATGGGACTGCACTCCAATCAACTGAGTCCCACTGGCCAGGGCCGGTTCTCTCCATTTTGTTCCCAGTAACTCTTAATTTTTTAATCTAGTTTTCCCCCTCTTGGTTTACTTCTTAGGAGAGGGCACAGGCACAGTGACATTTTTTGATGACTCAAATGAGACTTATCTTGATCCACTGAAATGTATAGGATTCCCGCCTGCCCAGGAGCTAAGGCTCATCCACCTCCTTTGGCCTTTGCTAGGCTGGTAAATGTGATTGTTGTGAGTATGACTATTATCTTTCTAGTTTTAATGTCTATTGAGTCTTTCTTTATTTCCCCTCGAGGTCCTGGCAATCCTATTACCTTTTTTGCTAACCTTGTAGGACTGGTTTCTGTCAGTGAGGTGCCTTGTGGGCAATTATGGGTCCACATTAAAGTTCCACTTCTGCTCTGAAAGTGGACGGGACCTTTGCATCTCTATCCCTCTGATCTTAAGCCAAAACCACTCTGGCTTTTTCACTCCATCTTCTTGAGTTGGCATGCCTTCCTATTTTCTCTGTTTGTTCCAGCCCTATTTGGAGCTTTCCCATCAACGCTGCAGGTCATCTTGTTACTTTTGAACTTCTCATTCTTCCAGAACTCACTTGGTTCCCTTTTCCTATTTTTCCTGGCTTCCCAGTTTCTTACTTTAGACAGGGAAGTCTCTCTTGCCTCATTTGGCATTTCTGTCATATCCTTTAGGTCTACTACAGGTCCCGTAGGCCCCTATTTCCCTATATCCATTCCCTTTCTTTTTTACTTGCCAGGTATTTTCTTCATCCCGTCAGTCGGCATGTCTCCAGGGCACAGAAATTACAGGGACACTTGTTCTCAGGCTCTTCATCCTTCTCCTGATGTTCTTACCCTTGGCCATCATTTACACTGGAAATGCCAAGAAAATCAGCTCTAGGGTGCATTTTAATTTAAATTAGTTGATTTGAGGAAGAAAATATTATTTTTTTATGCAATAAATCCTGGAGGGCCAGAAGTGTTGGCTGAAAAATGGGCTCACTGTCCAATTAGGTCTCTTTTGCAAAATGTCTGGGAATGGACTGAGATTCTATATGTTCAGGCATTTATGAAACTCCATCAGGATCCAAAGCTTCCTAACTCTTATTGTGTCTGTGTTACAGCTGCTGTGAGGTAGTCTCCCCAGATCCCAGGAAAAGCTTCTTAGCATTGGACTTTGATCTGGCTGAACCTTAGTTGCCTGGTCTCTACAGGCCTGACAAACCCCTTCAGCCTCCCACTTCACCTAGTGGCCCTCCACTCTATAGGTCTCTGATAGCCGAACAGGTCCACCAGAACCCTCTGCCCCACCTCTGCCTCTGAATCAACCCCTGGAGCCTTCACAGTATGGGAACTATTCCGGCCTCTTTTACCCTTCCCTCTCCACAATTGGGAGGGGAACTTCTGACCTCTTTCCCTTGTTGGAGGTAGCATACAAGGACAGAGAGATAGCTTATGTTCACCTCCCCTTCTTTAAGTCCAATATCAGTCAGTGTAGGGAAAATTTTGGCTAGTTCTCTGAGAATCCTGAAAAATTCAGGGATGAATTTGTCAAGTTAGCCTTGTCTTCTCCCTAACTTGGCAAGATGCCATGGTGCTTTTAACTCATTGCTGTTTCCTGGACAAAAAGGCTTGAATCCTGGACAAGGCCTGAGACTGGACAGATGAGGGGGCAGCTGACAGCCTGGCACATAATATTTATAGAACAAGGGGACAAGGAGTGCTAGTTCAGGACCCCAAATGGGATTACATGGACAGAACAACAGATAATGCCCAAACAGAGCATTTTATTAACTGCATAATTGGAAGAATGAGGCATTGTCAGATTGTATTTGTCAACTATGACAAGATTTGAGAGGTCACTCAAGGGCCAGAGGAAATTCCAGCTCTCTTTCTGAGCCAGTTATCTAAGCCCTTTAGAAAATCTACTAATGTGGAACCAGACTCCTGTGAGAGGCACATTCTCTTGGTTACGCATCTCATCATTCAGGCCTCTCTGGATGTCCAGAGAGAAATCCAAAAGCTGAAGACAAGCCCCCAGACCCCCCAGGCATTTTTGGTAATGGAGCCTTTTAAGAATCAAGACCAGGTGGAAGAGGCCAGAAAGAATAAGGGAATCAAAAGAAAGGCCCATGTTTTGGATGCTATGATTCAGGGACCATCTGAGATTGACCCTAGATGTTCCAGGACTCTTAGACTATGAAAGCCCTAACATAGTTGCCTGCCTTGGGGTTTGGGCCAAACCAATGCACCTACTGCAAGAGAGGGACACTGAAAAAGTGAATGCTCATTCTACTCTGGGAAGCTGGGGCAGAATAGGCTCTCAAAGGTCCTCTGCAGTTCTGGCCATCCTTTCTCAAAAGGGGGACACCTTCTGCCACTAAGGAGGCCCAAGTGCTCACTGGGTTTCAGCTTCTGAAAGAAACATAACATGTGACCTTGCAGGGTCTCATCTTTGACATGGCAGGTGGAAAAACTGAGTTTTTGATTGACTGGATCTTCCTACGGTATCCTGACTCTGCCTCCCGATGCTGACTGTTTAGTTACAGGGATAAATGGCAAGCTTAAGGTAAGGCAATTTACCTTGTCTCTCTTTTTTAAGTATATTTTATTGATTTTAGAGAGGAAGAGAGAGGGAAAGACAGAAACATCAATGATGAGAATCATTGATTGGCTGCCTCCTGCACGCCCCTTACTGGGGATTGAGCCCACAACCCAGGCATGTGCCCTTGGCTGCAATTGAACCTGGGACCCTTCAGTCCACAGGCCAGTTATCTATTTATTGAGCAAAACCAGTCAGGGCTACCTTCTCTCTTATATGTGATAACTACTCTACTCTTTGAACTCATTCCTTCCCTTATGTGCCTGAGTACCCAATCCCTGTAATTTCCAGGGGTCTGTTGACTAAATTGGGGAGCATTACTTATTTAGACTCTAAATTTTAGAGAATAATCAATTTAAGGTAGATCACTTCCTGACATTGGCTATCCCCAGAGATATGAGCCTTACCATCTCCGTGAGCTCCTATGAACACAAGTAGATCATATAGTCTGGAATACTTTGTAACATGGCCAGGCCATTATAGCCACCCCATAGAAATTCACCTGAGACCAGGAGCTCCCTACCCCCACCAATGCCCAATATCCTCTATCACCTGAGGCACTCACAGGGATACAGCTCCTTGGAAAGAAGTTTCTTAGGGCCTAATTACTCAGTTTCAGTCACCGTATAACACCCCCATCCTACCTATTAAAACACTTAATTGGGAATACCAAATACCACTTTGTATTGGACCTTAGGGTAGTCAATGATGCAGTTATTTCCATATACCCAATTGTCCCAAACCCATATACCCTCCATTCACAGATCCATTCACAGATCCTCAGCAATACCCAATATTATATGGTATTAGATCTCAAGGATAAATTTTTTTTAATATTCCTCTGCACCCAGACTCTACTACCTTTTTTGTCTTTGAATAGAAGGATCCAGGAACTCAAAAGAGCACTCTGTGTGTCTGGACTCTATTTCTTGAAGGGTTCTGGATTAGTCACTTACTATTTGGACAGAGCTTGGAGAAATATCTAAGGGATCTCCAATTCTAGGGCAGTACCCTCGTACAGTATGTTGATGACCTGTTAATTCCAAGTAAAGACCTTTCTATCTACGAGGAGGATACCATTAGAACTTTGAACTTTCTAGCAGGACAGGGTTACAAGGCCCACCCTGCCAAGGCACAGATGTCCCAAGAAGAAGTTCAGTGCCTTGAGTTCTTTTTTACTCCTGTAGCCCAGAGGTTAGTCCTGAGCCACAATCAGATAATCTTAGCTTTACCTGCCCAAAAGACCAAAAAAGGAACTTTGGGGATTTTTAGTTATCTACCACCTCTGGATCCTTAGTTTTGGAATCATTGTCAAGCCCTTCTATGAAGTCCTAAAGGGGAAAAAGAGGGTGCTTCTATCCTGAGACAATGTCTGCCAGAAGGCCTTCCTGGAAATTCAGACTACTAGTAAACTGGGATCAGCCCCAGGCCTCTCTGATATAAGAAAGGCTTTTTCCTATTCCATGGAAGGGCTGGGCTGGCCTTGGGGTATTGACCCCAAAACAAGAAACATCTTCTGGGACAGTTGCAAATTTTTCCAAGCAGCTGAATCTAGTGGCTCAAAGGTGGCCAAGCTCCCTCCAGGCAATAACGTCTATCATCCAGCTAGTCAAGGAGGAATTCAAGCCAACCTTCCCTCAGCCTTTTAAAGTTCTCACCTCATATCAAGTTCATCCAGTATTGGACTCCAAGGGGTACCTCTGGCTGTCTGGGTCTAGATTGGCCCAATACCAGGTTATATTACTGGACACTCCTGACCTCACACTGAAGGTCTGTCAAACTTTATATCCTGCTACCCTGTTACTGTCTGGAGACTCAGAAAAATTATGCCATAATTACACTGAATCTATAGAACAGGTCTTCTCCAGTAGTTGAGATCTCCAGGTTTCCCTGTTGGAGAACCCTGCATTAGAATAGTTCACATACAGGAATAGCTTTATAGCGGAGGGTGTTAGGAAGGCTGGTTATGTCATAGTCAGTGCCCAGGAGATCACTGAGGCACAAATGCTTACCCCCACCCCAGTACTTTAGCTCAGGAAGCAGAGCTAAGGCCCTCCAGCTAGAAAAAGAAAAAAGTCAACATATATACTGACTCTAAATGTGGATTCCTGGTCCTCAATACCCATGTGGCTGTTTAGAAGGAAGGAGTGCTAACAGCTAAGAATTCCTCTATCAGACATAAGGACATAATTCTTTCTCTCTTAGAGGAAGTTAAATTCCTTGCACAAATCACTGTCATACATTATTGGGGGCATGAGAATGGAGACTAGCCATTAATCATTGGAATTATCTAGCTGACAGAGGGGAGGGCTGCTTGAGGAAAAGACCTTGAGGCTCTAGCTCTACTCATGGGACCTCATTCTTTGTTTCCAAAACCCCCATACTCTTCAACTGAGAAAGCCTGGATAACATGGTGGGGGAACTCCCTTAATGAACAAGGATGCAATTTTGACAATTAAAGGTGCCTTTCAGTACTGGAAGGGATTCAATGGAAGCTTGTCAGGGACCTACATGAGGCCATCCAGTATGGAAAAGAGGACCCTTATATTCTCAGCCAGTGTGTTTTAACTAGGAAGGAACTTAAGAAAATTGTTAAGGTGGTATCTGGGCCTGCAAACTTTATATGAGAAATAACTATCAGATTCACCTACTACTGTCTCCCCTAGCCTCCCCTGTGCAACACTGTTGCACCTTTGCAAGGGAGGAAGGGAAATTGATTTCACTCAGATGCCCTAAAAGGATATAAAGATATTCTAGTTTGTGGGTATTTCACTAGCTGGATAGGAGCTTTTACACCCGCTCAGAGTACACATAGAAGTATGTCAGAATCAAATTATCCCAAGTTTCAGCCTCCCTGGATCCCCACAGAGCATTAATAAAATCTTCTTTATAGCTAACATCACACAGGTCTTGTCCTCAGTTCTTGGAATCAGATACAAAATTCATTTACTCTGCATTCCCAGTCCTCAGGAAAGGTTGAGATAATGAATCAGACCTTAAATAAAACCCTAACTAAGATCTGTCAAAAGACTCAGCAGTGCCCTAATCAGTTTTGCTCAGTGGATAGAGCGTTGGCCTGTGGACTGAAGGGTCCCAGGTTCTATTATGGTCAAAGGCTTGGACATTGGTTGTGGGCATGGCCCCAATAGGGGTTGTGCAGGAGGCAGCTGATCAGTGTTTCTCTCTCATCAATGTTTCTAACTCTCTATCTTTCCTTTCCTCTCCGTAAAAAATTCAATAAAATATATTAAAAAAGAGAGAGACTCAGGAGCCCTGGGTAAAGATGTTTTCATTAGCCCTTCTCAGGATATGGGCCACTCCCAGAAAGAGACTCAAACTCAGCCTGTTTGGGTTAATGTATGGGCATCCCTTTTTCACCTCCAGTTTCATAGTAAATGAAGATCTCCATCAAAACTTAAAATATATAATCAACTTCAGCCAGATTTAATAGGCTCTCTGTAAGTACAGAAACCAGATTTAGCCTGTGCCTGCTGAGGAAATTGTCTTTAAATCCCCCATAAATCTAGGGGAATATGTACTCCTCAAAGACTGGAAGGATAAGATCCCTGCAGATCAGATCACTGGGAGGTAAAAGGACCCCTACCCCATAGTCTTAGCAGCCCCAACAGATGTAAAACTAAAAGGGATCTCTAGCTGGGCCCATATATGCAGGCTAAAACTATCTACTCTTCCAGAAATACATGATGAAGCCAGGGAGAAGGAATCCCCATACTCCTGTGAGCTAATTGAGACTCTTAGACTCCACTTCAAAAAAAAGGAGGCTCTCATCAAAGTTTAATAAATGTATAGCAAAGCCACTTTGCTCTAGGCCTTCTTCTCTTTTTTAAAATTTAATTTGTTAGGGTGACATTGGTTCACAAAACCATGCAGGTTTCAAGTGAACAACTCAACAAACCATCATATACATACTGTATCATGTGCCCATTGCCCCAACCAAAATCTCTTTCTATTCCCATTTTCTTTCCCCTTGCCCACCTCCACCTATCCCCACCCACTTTCTCTCTATCACCACACTATTGTCTGTGACTATTTTTTATAGTTGTCAGCCTGTTTAATGAATCCATGTCTCTGTTTCTATTTTGATCATCAGTTTATTTTGTTCATTATATCCTACACATAAGTGATATTAAATAGTATTTGTCTTTATCTAATGGGCTTTTTTTTAACTTAGCATAATGATCTCCACCTCCATCCATGCTGTTGCAAAAGGTAAGATTTTTTTAATAGCTGTGTAGTATTTCAATGTGTAAATGTACTATAGCTTTTCTATCCACTCATCTACTGATGGTCACTTGGTCTGCTTCCAAATATTGGCTTTTGTAAATAATGTTGCAATGAACACATGGGTGCATATATTATTTCAAATTAATGTTTCAGGTTTCTTCAAATATATTCCCAGAACTGGGATTGCAGGGTCAAAAGGCAGTTCTATTTTCAATTTTTCTGCAGAAACTTCATACTGTTTTTCACCGTGACTGCACAAGTCTGCATTTCCCTTTTCTCTACATAGTTGCCAACATTTGTTGTTTGTTGATTTATTGATGATAGTCAAAATGACAAGCATGAGGTGAGATCTCATTTGTGGTTTTAATCTGCATTTCTATTATGATTAGTAATGTTGAACATTTTTCTTTCTTTTATTATTGTTTAAAGTATTACAAATAGTAGTACATATGTCTCCTTTTTTCCTCCATTAACCTTCCCCCGGCCTTCACTACCCCCCAGTACATGCCCTCACCTGCCCACTGTACTGTCTTGTATTAATTGGTTATGCTTATATGCATGCATAAAAGTCCTTTGGTTGATATCTTACAGCCTTCCACCTCCCCCCAACCTCCCCTGCCTTCCCTCTGTAGTTTGACAGTCTGTTCAAAACTTCTTTGATTCTGTATCTATTTTCCCCATATCTTTTCTTTAAAAAATCTTGCCTCTGCAGACTAGAAATAAACATATAAGAACAAAAAAATGTTTTGAGTCTCAACTTCAATGTCCAACAGTTCTGAGTCCCAGTTTCAATGTCAAAGAGTTCTTTATGTGTACATGTCAGCAATGATATCGGGATTGTGGAAAAATGGTGTCAATGCAGGTCCTACCCCCTCTGGTTTGGTCCTAGGCAACCTGCAGTGACTCACAGCTGTTGACTGCTACCATGGCAAGACGTCCTCAGCATAACCCATCTCTGGACTGTTTATTCTATTGTCTTTGTAGTTGGAGCAGACCTGTCAATTCCTCTTTGTTGCAGGAATCAACATGGTCTTGGAGTTGTTTTCTGAAAAAATACAAACATATTCTCAACCAAAAGTTAATAAAGGAATCGTTTCTATAAAATTGCCTTGGGATCCTTTTCATTTTTGCCCAAACAATTTTCCTTTGGCTTATTTTGACACCATGTGTGTTTTTCATGGTTGTCCTGCTGTTAGCATTACAAATGAAAATTAATTTTGTAAAGTAAAAATTCTCTAGATGTAATTTACTTACAGGATATTTTCCTTTACATGATATTACCCTACTATCCCCCCTTTTTTGATTAATGGAGGCATTTGTAAATTTTATAATGCAGTCTTGGTAACTTTAAATTTTAAATTTTTGCACAAAAATATGACTGCTTTAGGCTCATTGCATGTTAAGCAATTTTACCATGAGAAGAACTACCAATATTAATTTTAGTTAATATTGGAGGAACAGCTTTTTGTCCAGTACAATTAAATTTTCTTGAATATTCACTTATTTCAATTAGCAAATTTAAATTAATCTGAAAACTTGATTATTATTTTACTGTCAAATTTAATACTCTAACAACAATTTTAGTTTACTCTGTAAATATTAGTGGGAAAGATTATTTGCATTCTTGAGTAGGCCCTGAGCATTCCTGGTGCTATGTTGGCTTTAGATATAAGGCAGCTGCTATTGGCCAAGTCTCTGTCTGTTACCTGGGTCCCATTCTGAGCTGGTGTGGGAAGCGAAGCAGCCATGGGGCCAGAAGACCTCCTTCAGAAGGGGTGAGGGTTCAGGCCCTTGCAAGGTTGGGGGCGGGGGTGAGGCTCTGTGCCCCACATCTGTTGATCACCAAGTTCTCTCCTTGTGGCCCCGCTGTGACTGAGCCTGTCTTAATTTGTTCCTTCCCTGAGGAATCTTACCCATCTCTTGCTAACCAGTCATCCTCTGGGACCAAGTAGGGTGATGTGAGGTTCAGTTCTGTCTCCTTGATAGTCTAGGCCCCCGTGGCCTTCATGCCTAGCTCCCGCCTTGATATCCCCTCTCCTGGTGGTGGGGCTCTGGTATTGATCACATATCTCAGGGAACCCAGGTTTCTTCTCCAGGGAGGGCCCAGCTTATACCATTGGTGAAGGGACATATTCATGGTACCAGCCACCATGAGGCATCAACCTCAGCATGAACATAAAGCTCAGACAACAGCTGAGGGCAAGTGGATTGTAAGAAGGGGGTCCTTCTTGGCCAAAAGGGGAAGGGGAACAAATATAGAATGCTCAAGTGCCTTTCCAATGTTTTAATTCCTTCTGAAAGGGATGAAATCCTTTCATGTCATTTTTTAAATTGGTGAGAATTAGTTTGTAAGTTTGGTATAATTGTACAATACGCTGTTGTTAAATATAAAAAATTATAATGACATTGTAAAATAATTTCATGTAAGAATATTCTTTGTTCTAGGCCATGCCAATTCAATTACAAACTGGCTTTTTCCATTTCTTTTTGTAACTTTATGTAAACTTTATCAGGGAGGCAAAAACACAAATTACTTTAGTTCAAGAGGCCAAATATATTGACTTTCAATTACAATCCTTATGACATTTGAAGGAAACTTATCTTTGTTTCCTTCCAAAATAATTATCAGGCTACAGAGTTTCATTTAAAAACCTTTGTCACATGAAATAATTTCTCTTAAGGTTATGGTGACCTCTAGTATGGATTAGATTTAATATTTTATTTTTTATAATTTTTCTAATTTTTATTTTTTACATATGTGTCCTTATTCCCCCATTTCCCCCCAACCCCCATTCATGCCACACCCCTCTGTTGTCTATGTCCATTGATTAAGTTCATATGCATGCATGTGAACCTAATCACTCCCCCTTACTCCCACCAACCCCTATCTTCCCTGAGATTTGACGTTTTGATCCACATTTCTCAGTCTATGGTTCTGTGCTTATTCATCAGTATATGTTGTTCATTATATTCCACAAATGAATGAGATCATATTTCTCTGTCTGGCTTATTTCACTTAGAATAATGCTCTCCATCTCCATCCATGTTGTTGCAAATGGAAGGAAATCCTTCTTCTTGCTGCAGCATAATATCTCATTATGTACCAGTGTTTTAATCTACTCATCTACGGATGGGCACTTAGACTGTTTCTAAATCTTAACTATGGTAAATTGTGCTGCTATGAACATATGGGGTGCATATATCCTTTCTGATTCATGTTTCCAGTTTCTTGGGATATATTCCTAAAAGTGGGATCACTGGGTCAAATGGGAGTTGCATTTTTAGTTTTTTGAGGAAACTCTATACTGTTCCCCACAGTGGTTGCACAAGTCTGCATTCCCACTAGCAGTGCAAAAAAGTTCCTTTTTCTCCACATCCTCACCAACACTTGTTGTTTGTTGATTTGATGATGATAGCCATTCTGACAGGTGTGAGATGGTACCGCATTGTTGTATCTCTCTGATGCTTAGTGACTTTGAGCAGGTTTTCATATGTCTGTTGACCTTCCTTCTGTTTTCTTTTGAAAAGTGTCTATTTAGATCCGTTGCCCATTTTTTTTATTGGGTTGTTCATCTCCTTTTTGTGATGTTGTGTGAGTCTTCCGTAAATGTTGGAGATTAAACACTTACCGTTTATATCATTAGCAAATATGTTCCCCCATACAGTGGGCTTTCTTGTTGTTTTATTAATGGTTTCCTTTGCTGTGCAAAAGTTTTTCATTTTGATGTAATCCCATATTTTTTATTTTTTATTTAGTTTCCATTGCCCTGGGAGCATTATCAGAAAAGAAATTGTTTTGACATATGTCTGATATTTTCCTGCCTGTTTATTCCCCTAGTATTTTTATGGGTTCCCATCTTATTTTTAAGTCCTTTATCCATTTTGAATTTATTTTTGTGAAAGGTATAAGGTGGTGAACTAGTTTCATTTTTTTTGCATGTATCTGTCCAATTTCCCCAGCACCATTTGTTGAAGAGACTGTCTTTGCTCCATTGTATTTCCATGCCTCCTTTTTCAAATATTAATTGGGCATAGTGGTTTTGATTTATTTCTGGGTTCTCTATTCAATTCCATTGATCTATATGGCTATTCTTTTGCCAGAACCAGGCTGTTTTAAGAATGGTGGCTTTGTAATACAGCTTGAAATCTGGCGTTGAGATCCCACCTACTTTATTCTTCTTTTACAGGATTGCTACAGCTATTCAGGGTCTATTTTTTATTCCAGATGAATTTTTGGAAAGTTCTTTCTAGGTCTGTGAAATATGCCATTGTTATTTTATTTTTTTCTTTCTTTAATATATTTTATTGATTTTCCACGGAGAGGAAGGGAGAGGGACAGAGTCAGAAACATGGATGAGAGAGAAACATTGATCAGCTGCCTCCTGCACAACCCCCACTGGGGATGGGCATGCAACCAAGGCACATGCCCTTGACTGGAATTGAACCTGAGACACAACAGTCTGCAGGTCAATTTCCTATCCACTGATCCAAACCAGCCTCGGCTATGCAATTGGTATTTTAATGGGAAGTGCATTGAATTTATAGATTTCTTTAGGTAGTATGGACATTTTGATCATGTTGATCATACCAATACATGAACATGGTATGTTCTTCCATCTGATTATGTCTTCCTCTATCTCTTTTTTCAGTGTCATGTAGTTTCCATGTATAGGTCTTTTACCTCCTCAGCTAAGTTTATTCCTAGGTATCTTAATTTTTTGGCTATTATGGTAAATAGGATTGCTTTTTTAGTCTCTCTTTCTATAAGTTCATTATTGGTGTATAGAAATGCCATTGACTTCTTGGTGTTAATTTTGTATCCTGCTACATTGCCAAATTTATTTATTAAATCTAATAATTTTTGTTGGAGTATTTAGGGTTTTCTATGTACATTATTATGTCATCTACAAATAAGAACAGTTTTACTTCTTCTTTTCCAGTTTGGATGCCTTTTATTTCTTCTTGTCTGATCTCAATGGCTAGTACTTTCAGCACTCTTTTGAATAAGAGTTTGTGAGAATAGGCATTCCTGTCTTGTTCTTGTTCTTAAGGGAAATGGTATTAGTGTTTGGCCATTGAGTATGATGTTAGCTGTGGGTTTGTCATATATGGCTTTTATTATGCTGAGTTATGATCCTTCTATTCCCAACTTGCTGAAAGTTTTTACAAAGAAGCGGTGTTGGATTTTATCAAATTCTTTTTCTGCATCAATTGATATGACTATGTGATTTTTATCTTTCAATTTATTTATGTGATGCATCATATTAATTGATTTGTGAATATTGTACCATCCTTGCAACCCTGGGATAAATTCTACTTGGTAATTATGTATAATCTTTCTGATGTACTGCTGGATTCAATTTGCTAGAATTTTGTTGAGGATATTGGCATCTATGTTCATGAGGGATAGTGGCCTTTATTTCTCTTCCATTGTGTTGTCTTTATCTGGTTTTGGTAATAGGATGATGCTGGATTCATAGAAGGAGCTTTAAAGTGTTCCTTCCTCTTGAATTTTCTGGAATAGTCCGAGGAGGTTAGGTTTTAGTACTTACTTGAATGTTTGATAAAACTCCCCTGTGAAGCCGTCTGACCATGGGCTTTTGTTTCCTGGGAGATTTTTGATGACTGCTTCAATTTCTTAGATAGTTATCAGTGTATTGAGATTTTTAGAATCTTCTTGAGTGAGGTTTGGAAGGTTGTATTTTTCCAGGAATGTGTCCATTTCCTCCAGGGTGTGTAATTTGTTAGAATAGAGCTCTTCATAGTATTTTTTTAAAATTCTTTGTACTTCGGTGAGGTCTGTTGTTATTTCAACTATTTCATTTCTGATTTTGGTTATTTGGGCTCTCTCTCTTTGGTTCTTGCTGAGCCTGGCTAGAGGTTTATCTATCTTGTTGATCCTTTCAAAGAACCAGCTCTTGGTTTTGTTGATCTTTTGTACTTTTTTTTTTAGTCTCTATGTAATTCATTTCTGCTCTGATTTTTTAAAAATATATTTTATTGATTTTTTTGCAGTATAACTTATAATTAATAGTAGTACATGTTTTCCTTTCCCCCTCCCCCTTATCCTCCCCCCAGCCTCCCCTACCTCCCAGCACATATCTCCACCCGCCCCCCTCCCCGCCCCAGTGTCTTTCATTCATTGGTTATGTTCATATGCATGCATACAAGTCCTTCAGTTGATCTCCCCCAGCATCCACCTCCCATCCACCCAAGCCTTCCCCCTGTGGTTTGACAGCCTGTTCAAGGCTACCCTGCCTCTATATCAATCACTCTCCCCTGTTTCTTTTCTTCAAAAACATCTTGCCTCTGCATACTAGAAATAAATGTATAAGAACAAAAAATGTTTCAGTCTCAGTTTCAATGTCCAACTGTTCTGAGTCCCAGTTTCAGTGTCAAATAATTCTTTATGTGTATAAGTCAGCAATGGTATCCAGATGGTGCACACATCGTGGCAATGCAAGATCCATCCTCTCTGGTTTGGTCCTGGGCTGCCTGCAGACATGCACAGCTGCTGACTGCTAGCATGGCAAGGTGTCGTCAGTGTCCCCCATCTCTGGACCATCCTCGTGACTGGAACAGATCCATCAGTTCCTCACAGTCACAGTAACCCACATGGTCTTGGAGTTGTTCTCTGAAAACACACAAACACGTTCTCGACCAAAAGTTAACAAAGAAATCCTCTCTGCAAAATAGACTTGGGATTCTTTTTAATTTTTGCCTAAATGATTTTCCTTTGGCTTATTTTGACACCATGGGTGTTTTTTCATGGATGTCCTGCAGTTGCCTTTACAAATGGAATTTGCTTTTCTGGAGTAAGAATTTTCTAGATGTATTTTACTTACAGGATAGTTTTCCTTCCATGATATTACCCCATTGTCCCCCTCCCCTTTTTGATTAATGAGGGCTTTTGGAAATTTAAGATTGCAGTCTGGGTAATTTTAAATTTTAATTTTTGCACACAAATATGACTGCTTTAGGTTTTTTGGATGTTAGGCAATTTTACAGTGAGATGAACTACTAATAGATAATTTAGTTAATGTTTTAGTTAAAGCTTTTTGTCCAGTACACTAAAATTTTTTGGAGTATTCACTTATTTCACTTGGCCAATTTAAATTAATCTGAAAACTTGATTACCATTTTCCTGTCAATTTTAATACTCAAGCAGAAATCTTAGTTTACCCTGTAAATACTAGTGGAAAGGAATGTTTACAATTTTGAGTAGGTCCTGAGCATCCCTGGTAATAGACTGAATTTAGATATAGAGCAGCTATTGCTGGCCGAGTCTCTGTCTGCCACCTGGGTCCCGGTATGAGTTGTGCGTGGGAGGCGAAGCAGCCGTGGGGGTAGGCGACCTCCCTCAGGAGGGGTTAGGATTCAAGCCCCTGCAAGGTTTGCGGGTGAGGTTCTGTGCCCCATCTCTGTTGACCTTTTACCTCTCTCCTGTTGGCCCCTCTGAGATTCTGCCCGTCTTAGGTTGTTCCTTTCCTGAGGAATCTTACCCGTCTCTGGCTAACCAGCCATCTTCCGGGGTCAAACAGGGTGATGTGAGGTTCATTTCTGTCTCCTTTGTAGTCTATGCCCCCGTGGCCTCCACGTCCAGCACCTTCCTTGGGGTCCCCTCTCCTGCTGGTGGGGTCCCGGTACTGATCACATATCTCGGGGGACCCAGGTTTCTTCTCCAGAGAGGGCCCAGCTCACACCATTGGTCGAGATACAGATCCATGGTGCCAGCTGCCCAGAGGCTTCAGCCACAGCTTGAACTGAAAACTCAGGCATCAGCTGTGTGTATTTGGATAGTAAGAAGAAGGTCCCTCTTGGCAGAAAGGGCAAGAAGGGCCAATATAGAATGCTCGGATGCCTTCCCAGTGCCTTAATTCATTCTGAAAGGGATTAATTTCTTTCCTATCCTTTTTTAAGTTGCTGCCCAACATTCAAAGAATTAGTTTGTAAGTTTATTTGGGATAATTGTATAATATGCTGTAGTCAAATATCAAATATTATAATGACATTGTAGAATAATATCATGTATGGGTATTATGGTGTCACGGGAGGTTAAGCAGGGCCTAGCCTAAGGACTGGTCTCCATAGGATATGACAAGCTCTAGGCCATGTCAATTCAATTTCAGACTAGCTGCCATTTTTTTATAACTTCATATAAACTTTGTCAGGGATGTAAAAACACAAATCACTTACCTTAGTTCAAGAGTTCAAATATATTGACTTTTCCCCTTACTCCCACCACCTTCCACTTACCCTGAGGTTTAACATTCTGATGGACTTTTCTCAGTCTCTGGATCCATTCTTGTTCATCAGTCTATGTCATTCATTGTAGTCCTCAAATGAGTGAGATCATGTGATATTTGTCTTTCTCTGCCTGGCTAATTTCACTTAGCATAATGCTCTCCAAATCCATCCATGTTGTTACAAATGATAGGAACATATTTCTGAGATTTCTCTCTATGGATTCCTCTAGTATTTTTATGGTTTCCTGTCTTATATTTAAATCCTGTATCCATTTTGAGTTTATTTTTGTGTATGGTATAAGTTGGTGGTATATTTTCATTTTTCTTGCACATATCTGTCCAATTTTCCCAACACCATTTATTGAAGAGTCTGTCTTGACTCCATTGTATGTTCATGCCAACTTTGTCAAATATTAATTGAGCATAGTGGTTTGGGTAGATATCTGAATTCTCTATTCTATTCCATTGATCTATATGTCTGTTCTTATCCAGTATCAGGCTGTTTTGAGAACAGTACCTTTATAATACAGATTGAAATCTGGTATTGAAATCCCACCGACTTTGTGCTTCTTTCTCCGGATTGCTGTGGCTATTTGTGGCCTTTTTTTATTCCAGATGAATTTTTGGAGAATTCTTTCTAGGTCTGTGAAATATGCCATTGGTATTTTAATGGGGAGTGCATTAAATTTATAGATTGCTTTGGGTAGTATGGACATTTTAATTATGTTTCTCCCAATCCATGAACATTGTATGTTCTTCCACCTGTTTACATCTTCCTCTACCTCTTTTTTTACTGTCCTGTAGTTTTCCGCAAATAGATCTTTTACCTCCTTAGTCAAGTTTATTCTTAGGTATCTTAAGTTTTTTTGTTGTGATGGTAAATGGGATTGCTTTTTTAGTCTCTCTTTTTGTATGTTCACTATTAGTGTATAGAAATACCATAGATTTCTTAGCATTAATATTGTAGCCTGCTACGTTGCTGAAATCATTTATTAAGTCTATTAGCTTTTCTATTGAGTCTTTCATGTTTTTTATGTACAATATCCTGTCATCTGCAAATAAGGATAGCTTTACTTCTTTTAGAATTTGGATGCCTTTTATTTCTTCTTCTTGTCTAACTGCAATGGCTAATACTTCCAGTACTATGTTGAACAGGAGTGGTTAGAGTGGGCATCCCTGTCTTGTTCCTGTTCTTAGGGGAAATGGTTGTAGTTTTTGCACATTGAGTATGATGTTTGCTGTGGGTTTATCATATATGGCTTTTATTATGTTGAGGTATGATCCTCTATTCCCACCTTGTTGAGCATTTTGATCAATAGAGGATGTTGGATTTTGTCAAGTGCTTTTTCTGCATCAATTGATATGACAATGTGATATTTATCTCTCAATTTGTTTGCGTGATGTATCACATTTATTGATTTACAGATATTGTACCATCTTTGCACTCCTGGAATATAAATCCTACTTGGTCATGGTGTATGATCTTTCTGATGTACTGCTGGATCCGATTTGATAGAATTTTATTGAGGATTTTGGCATTTATATTCATGAAGGATATTGGCCTGTAATTCTCTTTCATTGTGTCATCTTTACCTGGTTTTGGTATTAGGGTGATGCTAGCTTCATAGAAGGAGTTTGGAAGTGTTCTATCCTCATGAATTTTCTGGAATAGTCTGAGGAGTATAGGTTTTAGTTCTTCCTTGAATGTTTGGTAAAACTCCCCTGTGAAGCCGTCTGGCCCTGGGCTTTTGTTGCTGGAAGTTCTTTCTTAACTGCTTCAATTTCTTCCACAGTTATTGTTCTATTGAGTTGTTTAGATTCTTCCTGATTGAGTTTTGGGAGGTTATATTTTTCTAGAAATATATTCATTTCCTCCAGGTTGTCCAGTTTGTTGGAGTAGAGTTGTTCATAGTCTTTTTTAACAATCCTTTCTATTTTAATGAGGTCTGTTATTATTTTACCTCTTTCACTTCTGATTTTATTTATTAGGGTCCCATCTCTTTGCTTCTTGCTAAGTCTGGCTAGATGTTCATCAATCTTGTTTTTCCTTTCAAAGAATCAGCTCTTGGTTTGTTGATCTTTATTGTTTTTTTGGTCTCTATGTCATTTATTTCTGCTCTGATCTGTACTATTTCCTTCCTTCTGCTTACACTGGGCTTTTCTTGTTGCTTTCTTTCTAACTCTTTTAGTTGTTGGGTTAGCTAATTTATTGCTGCTGTTTCTTGTTTTTTTTGCAGTAGGAATGTAGAGCTATTAACTTCCCTCTCAGAAGTGCTTTCACTGTGTTCCATACATTTCAGATTGTTGTGCTATCGTTGTCATTTGTTTCCATGATGTTTTCTATCTCTTCATTGATTTCTCTAGTAACCCAGTCATAGTTTAATAGCATGCTGTTTAGTCTCCTTATGTTTGATTTATTTGGATTGTTTCTATTGTAGTGGATTTCCAGCTTTATGCCACTGTGATCTGAGACTATGCTTGATATGATTTCTATCTTATTGAATTTGGAGAGACTTTGTCTATGACTCAACACATGATCTATCTTTGAGAATGACCCATGGGCACTTGAAAAGAATGTATATTCTGTGGCTTTGAGGTGAAATGATCTGAAGATGTCAATTAATTCCATCTGGTCTAGTGAGTCATTGAGGATTGATATTTCTTTACTGATTTTTTGTTTAGAGGATTTGTCCAATGGTGATAGTGGGGTATTAAAGTCTGCTACTATGATTGTATTGTTGTCTATCTCTCCCTTGATATCATCTAGGAGTTTTTGTATGTATTTGGGTGCTCCTATATTGAGTGCGTATATGTTTACCAGAGTTATTTCTTCTTTTTGGAGTGCTCCCTTTAGTATTATGAAGTGGCCTTCTTTATCTCTTGTTTTGTCCTTCACTTTAAGATCTAATTTGTGAAATATAAGTATTGCTACCCCAGCTTTTTTTTTTTTCATTTCCATTCCCCTGAATAACTTTTTTCCAACCTTTCATCCTCAGTCTGTGTGTGTCATTTATTCAAAGGTGGGTTTCTTATAGACAGCAGATACATGGGTCGTGTTTTCTTATGGAGTCTATTAACCTATGTGTTTTGATTGGAGCATTCAAACCATTCACATTTAAAGTTATTATTATTTTAAAATATATATTTTATTGATTTTTTTACACAGCGGAAGGGAGAGGGATAGAAAGTCAGAAACATCGATGAGAGAGACATCGATCAGCTGCCTCTTGCACGCCCCCTACTGCAGATGTGCCTGCAGCCAAGGTACATGCCCTTGCCAAAATCGAACCTGGGACCCTTCAGTCCACAGTCTGACGCTCTATCCAATGAGCCAAACCAGTATCGGACAAAGTTATTATTGATAGGTTCTTATATGTTGCCATTTTTGTTCTTTACCCCTGTGTTCCTTCTTTGATTCCTATTTCTTTTTACAGCAGACCCTTTAGCATTTCTTGCATTGCTGGTTTGGTTGTAAAGTATTCCCTTAGTCCCTTTTTATCTGCGAAGCTCCTGATTTGACCTTCAATTTTGATTGAGAGCCTTGCTGGGTATAGTATTCTAGGATTCAGACCCTTCCTTTGCATGACGTTGTAAATTTCATTCCATTGCCTTCTGGCCTGATATATTTCTGTTGAGAGATCACTTGTTAGTCTGATGGGGGTTCCTTTGTAGGTGACTTTCTGTGTCTCTCTGGCAGCTTTTAAGATTCTTACTTTGTCATTTGTGTTTGCCAATTTAATTATAATGTGCCTTGGCGTAGGTCTTTTGGGGTTCCTTTTGCTTGGGACACTGTGAGCTTCTTGGATTTGTGTGTGTTTTTTCTTTCTTATATCAGGGAAGTTTTCTGTCATTATTTCTTCTATCAGGTTTTCTATTCCTTGCTTAGTTTCCTGTCCTTCTGGAAGCCCAATGATATGGATGTTGTTTTGTTTTATGTTGTCCCAAAGTTCCCTTAGGCTCTCCTCCTGTTTTTAATTTTTTTTCTAGAAGCTGCTCTACTTGGTTATTTTTTTCTACCTGGTCTTCTAGCTCACTGATGCGGTCCTCTCTTTCTTCTAGTCTACTCTTAATACTTTCTATTGAGTTCTTTACTTCAGCAATGTCACTTTTAATTTCTTCTTGGCTCTTCTTCATTTCTTCTTGGTTCTTCATAATTTCTTCCTGGGTCTTCCTCATTTCCTCTTGGTTCTTCTACAATTCCTCTTGGATCTTACTCATATTATCAAATTTGTCTTCCATTCTTTTCAGCCACCTTATAACCATTTCTTTGAATTTTTTCTCTGACAGGTTGTTAACTTCCATTTCGTTTACCTCCTTTTCTGGTGAGGCTTGTTTTTCTTTCATATGTGGGCTGTTTCTTTGTCTTCCCATTGTCTCTCTTCTCTGTGTATCTGGTTATGTAGATCTCAAGTGCAGAGCTCCTTGGACTCTGTGCATCAGTGCCAACTTGGCACTGGTGTTCTGGGATTCTCAGCCATCCAGCCGGTACTGCAGCTGTATATTTTCAGATCCTACCCCTTCAAGATGTTGTGGTCCACCTCTGTGCAGTTGGCTCAGCGACAGATCCCAGCAGTACTGGGCCTGCTCAGGCTGGGGAAGCCAGTCCTGCAGTCCCCTATTTTCTACCAGAGCACAGCTGTCCCCCTACTCACCAACAAACTTTCCCTGTGCGACCTTCAGCTACTCCCTCCTTCTTCCCTGCGAGCAGATTCAGATCGCATCCCTCTGTTCCGCCACCATTTTTTCTTCCTATATACCACAGGTTTTTAATCCAATCATCTGATGATGGGCACTTAGGCTGTTTCCAAGTCTCAGCTATGATGATTTGTGCTGCAATGAACATAAAAGTGGATAAATACTTTCTGATTCGTGTTTCTAGATTCTTGGGATATATTCCTAAAGGTGGGATCACTGAGTCAAATGGGAGTTCCATTGTTAGTTTTTTGAGGAAACTCCATACTGTTCTCCACAGTGGCTGCACTAATCTGCATTCACCCCAGCAGTGCGAAAGAGTTATTTTTTCTCCGCAGCCTCGCCAACACTTGTCATTTGTTGATGATTGCCCTTCAGACAGGAGTGAGATGATACCTTATTATTGTTTTGATTTGCATCTCTCAGATAATTAGTGACTTTGAGCATGTTTTCATAAGTCTGTTAGCCTTCCTTCTTTCCTACTTCAAAAAGTGTCTATTTAGGTCCATTGCCCATTTTTTGATTGGATTTTTTATCTTCTTTTGTTAAGTTGTATGAGTTCCCTGTACATCTTAGAGATTAATCCCTTGTCTGTGGTGACATTGGCAAATATGTTCTCCCATGCAGTGGGGTTTCCTGTTGTTTTGTTGATGGTTTCTTTTGATGTGCAAAAGCTTTTTATTTTAATTAGTCCCATTTGTTTATTTTCTCTTTGGTTTCCATTGCTCTAAGACCAGTATCATTGAAGACATTCCTTCGGCATATGTTTGAGATTTTTCTGCCTGCGGATTCCTCTAGTATTTTTATGGTGTCCCTTTTTATGTTTAAGTCTATGATCCATTTTGAGTCTATTTTTGTGTATGGTGTAAGTTGGTGGTTTAGTTTCATATTTTTGCATGTATCTGTCCAATTTTCCCAACACCATTTGTTGAAGAGATTACCTTGAGTCCATTTTATGTTCATGCCTCCTTTGTCAAATATTAATTGGGCATAGTGGTTTGGATCGAATTCTGGGTTTTCTAATCCATTCTGTTGATCTATATGTCTGTTCTTGTGACAGTGCCAGGCTGTTTTAAGAACAGTGGCTTTGTAATACAGCTTGAAATCTGGTATTGAGATTCCACCTACTTTGTTCTTCTTTCTCAGAATTTCTGCAGCTACTTGGGTTTTTTTGTTTGTTTGTTTGTTCTAGATAAATTTTTGGAAAATTCGTTGTACGTCAGTGAAATATGCCATTGGTATTTTAATGGGGATTGCATTGAATCTGTAGATGACTTTGAGTAGTGTGGACATTTTGACGATGTTGATTCCACCAATCCATGAACACGGTATGTTCTTCCACCTATTTATGTCTTCCTCTATCACTTTTTTCAGTGTCCTATAGTTTTTCACCTACACATATTTTACCTTCTTAGTTAAGTTTATTCCGAGGTATCTTAATTTTTTTGTGCGATGGTAAATGGGATTGTTTTTTTAATATCTCTTTCTATAAGCTCGCTATTGGTGTAAAGGAATGCCATAGATTTATTGGTATTAATTTTGTATCCTGTATGTTGCCAAATTCATTTATTAATTCTAATAATTTTTGATGGAATTCCTGAGTTTTAGGGTTTTCTATGTACGATATCATATCATCTGCAAATAAGGACAGTTTTTATTGATTGTTTTTTCAATTTGGATGCCTTTTATTTCTTCTTGTCTGATCTCAATGGATAGTACTTCAAATACTATGCTGAAAAGGAGTGGTGAGAGTTGGCATCCCTGTCTTGTTCCTCTTCTTAGGGGAAATGGTTCCAGTTTTCATTCACTGAATATGATGTTGGCTGAGGGTTTTTCATATATAGCTTTTATTATGTTGAGGTATGATCCTTCTATTCCTACCTTGTTGTACATTTTGATCAAGAAGGGGTGTTGGGATTTGTCAAATGCTTTTTCTGCATCAATTGATATAATTATGTGATTTTTCTCTCTCAATTTGTTTATGTGATGTATCACATTTATTGATTTGCAGATATTGAACCATCCTTGCATCCCTGGGATAAATCTTACTTGGTTATGGTGTATGATCTTTCTGATGTACTGCTGGATCCAATTTGCTAGAATTTTTCTAGGATTTTGTTATCTATGTTCATGAAGGATATTGGCCTCCAATTCACTCTCATTGTGTTGTCTGTGTCTGGTTTTGATATTAGGGTGATGCTGGCTTTATAGAATGAACTAGGGAGTGTTCCTTCCTCTTGAACTTTTTGGAATAGTCTGAGGAGAATAATTTTTAGTTCTTCCTTGAATGTTTGGTAAAACTCCTCAGAGAAGCCGTCTGGCCCCAAGCTTTAGTTTTATGGGAGCTTTTTGATGACTGTTTCAATTTCTTCCATAGTTACAGACCTATTGAGATTTTTAGAATCTTCCCTATCAAGTTTTGGAATTTTTTATTTTTCTAGTAATGTATCCATTTCTTCTAGGGTATCTAGTTTGTTTGAGCAGAGTTGTTCATAGTATTTTTTAATACTCCTTTGTATTTCTGTGGGGTCTGTTGTTATTTCGCCTCTCTCATTTCTGATGTTATTTATTTGATTCCTCTCTGTTTGCTTCTTGGTGAGCCTGGCTATAGGTTCATCAATCTTGTTTATCCTTTCAAAGAACCAGCTCTTGGTTTTATTGATCTTTTGTATTGCTTTTTTGGTCATATGTAATTTATTTCTGCTCTGATCTTTATTATCTCCTTCCTTATGCTCACTCTGGGCTTTTCTTGTTGCTCTCTTTCTAATTCTTTGAGTTGTAGAGTTAGATTATTCATTACCATTTTTCCTGATTTTTGAGGTAGCCTTGTAGAGCTATAAATTTTCCTATTAAGACTGCTTTCATTGTGTCCCATAGATTTTGGATTTTTGTGTTTTTGTAGTCATTATTTTCCAGTATGCTTTTAATTTCTTCTTTGATCTCATTGATAGCCCAATCATTGTTTAATATCATGCTATTCAGTTTCCAAGTGTTTGAGATTTTTGGATTGTTTTTATTATAGTTTATTTCTAATTTTATGCCATTGTGGTATGAGAAGATGCTTGGTATGATTTCAATCTTCTTTAAATTTGGGAGATTTTGCTTGTGACCCAATATATGGTCTATTTTTGAATATGTCCCATGTGCACTTGAGAACATATATTCCATGGCTTTTGGGTGAAATGTTCTGAAGATGTCAACTAAGTCCACCTGCTCTAGTGAATCATTTAGGATTGCTGTATCTTTGCTGATTTTTTGTCTAGACAATTTATTCAGTGATGTCAGTGGTGTATTAAAGTCACTGACGATTATTGTATTGTTGTCAGACTCTCCCTTGATATCTTCTAAGAGTTTTGTTATGTATTTGTGTGCTCCTGCGTTGGGTGCATATGTGTTTATCAGGGTTATATCTTCTTGTTGTATTGATCCCTTTATTATTATAAAGTAGATTTCCTTATCTTTTGTTAAGGCATTTACCTTAAGATCTATTTTGTCAGATATAAGTATTGCTACCCCAGCTTTCTTTTCATTTCCATTTGCTGAAAGATATTTTTTCCATCCCTTCACTTTCAATCTGTGTGAGTCTCTTGTCCTGAGGTGGGTCTCTTGTTGACAGCATATATATGGGTTGTGTTTTTTTATTATTATTAATTCAGTCACACAGTGTCTTTTGATTGGGGAATTTAGTCGGTTTACATTTAAAGTTATTACTGAAAAGTATTTGTTTGTGGTTATATCTATTTTTGTGTCTGTGTTCCTTCTTTCCTGTTTATTTCATCTTTTTACAGTATTCCCTGTAGCATTTCTTCCATTGCTGGTTTGGTGGTGATAAACTCCCTTAGACTCTTTTTGTCTCTGAAGCTCCTGATTTCCCCTTCAATTTTGATTGATAGTCTTCCTGGATAGAGTATTTTTGGATTCAGTCCTTTGCTTTGCAACACTTTATATACCTCCTTCCAATCCATTCTAGCCTGATGTGTTTCTGTTGAGAAATCATTTGATAATCTGATGGGAGTTCCTTTGTAGGTAACTCTCTGTCTCTCTCTCTTGCTGCCTTTAAGACTCTGTCTTTGTTGTTGATATTTGGTCTGGGTCTTTTGGGGTTGATCCTGCTTGGGACTCTCTGTACGTGTGTAACTTTTTTGTTCCCCATATTCAGGACGTTTTTGGTCATTATTTCTTCAAATAGATTTTCTAATCCTTGCTGCACTTCTTGTCCTTCCGGCCGCCCTATTATACGTATGCTACTCCATTTCATGTTGTCCAAAAGCTCCCTTAGGCTTTCTTCCTACTTTTTTATTTTTTCCTCCAATTGCTGTTCAGTTTGAGCTTGTTTCTGTACCAGATCCTCTAACTCACTAATTCGGCCCTCTGCTTCTTCTAGTCTACTGTTGAAACTTTATATCGTGTTTTTTATTATAGCTATATCATTTTTCATTTCTTCTTGATTCCTGCATAAGTTGTTGATTTTCTCATCCATCCGATTTATAAATTCCACCACCATTACTTTGAATTCTTTTTTGGTCATGGTACAAACTTCAGTTTCACTAATTTCCTTTCTTTGCGACTCCTCATTTTCTTTCTTCTGAATGTTGTGTCATCTCCGCATTCTGACTATCACCAGAAGGTTCTAACTTTGAGTTGCATGGACCTAGGTTGTGTGCCATGGGAACTTCACACCACCCAAGTGTCACTGAAGTGCTCCAACACTAGGTTGTGTGGGTTGGTGAGAACCAGGCTTTCCTAGGGTCAGTGTTCCCAGCATTCTGTGTGGTCTCATGTGCACACCTAGAATCAGGGACCTTGTCTGCACCATACTCTTGGTGTGTGTTGAAAATGGTACCAGGGGTCCATGTTTCCCTGTGTCTGCACCAATAATCCAGTATCAGAGTCTGTTGCCTCGTGAGGTTTCTCGTTGAGGGTCAGGGTCCCCGTGTGTGCATGCACCAAGAATTGGAGTCACTGGCTCTTAGTGTGGATGTGCTGTGAGTCAGGAATTCCAGGAACATAAGGTAGGAAACAGAGTCAAGTCAGGAGTGCTCAGTACTGTCTCTTGCTGGGAGAATTTGTGTCTTGATCACCATGGGGGACTGGGTTGCACAATAGTTCTGTGCTGTGCCTGCACTGTGGAAGACTGACTTCTGTGTATGTTTGCCCTGTAACCAGGTCAGGTGGCACTGATGCCCTGCAGGTTTGGTCACCCAGTTGTAATTGCATTGCAGGAGGCCACCTCCAGTCTCTCAAATTCCCTTATCAGTACTGAGGACTCTGAGGGAGCTCTCAAGCTCCAAGGCCCTATTCCCTGTCTGGGAGTTTCAGCCACAGGCATGCTCACGAGTGCAGAGTGTTTTCCCAAGCCCAAGACCCCCTGGGATAGTTGGGGAAGCGAGATTTAAAGTTCTGAGCTCCAATTATTGTCTGGGCGCTTCGGCCACTGGTTTGCCCACACACGTGGAGTGTTCTTCCAAGGCCAAGTTCCCTTGGGGTAGGTGGTAAAGCGAGTTTTCAAGCTCCAAGCATGCAGTTCCCTGTAGGGATAGGGGCATTGTGACTGAAGCGAGGGACTTGTCTATTGGTTACTATGGAGCTATCCACCATCCTGCAGGGAGGGCAATAAACTCCTTGACTCACAGAAATCTTCTGCCGAGAAGTCTGGACTCCTATTGTCTGTTGGTCTGAAGCTGTGGCTGTAATTCTCTGTCCCTAGCGGCTGCAGGTCCCTGGCTTGCATCTGAGATGAGACTAGATGAGGGCAGGTTCCCAGTCTAGGCAGTTCCACTTCTCAAGATGGCATGGTCTCTGCTGCCACGCCAGCCAGCCAGCTGGGACTGTCCGCCTTGTTCGCAGGACTTCGCCATTCAGGAATGCCTGGTTTGCCAGCCCCTTGGAGGACCTGCAGAATCTAACTGTCCCTAGTTCATACACACACAAACACACACACACACACACACACACACACACACACACACATCACACACGCTACACTCTCCTCTATGGGTTCCACACTCTCTCCCTCCCTACCTTCCTGCCCATTGCCATCTTCCAGATTCCCCTCCTGATGTATTAAAGAATCATTTTTAGAGAACCATTGATCTGCTGCCTCTAGCAAATGCCCCAATGGGGATCAAACCTGCAACCCTGGCATGTGCTTTTACCAGGAATGGAACTGGGACCTCCTAATTCATGGATCAGCACTCAACTATTGAGCAGCACTGACAGACCTTGTTGTTTTTTTTTGTTTTGTTTTGTTTTGTTTTGTTTTGGTGTGCAAATGCTTTTTAATTTGATGTAGTCCCATTTATTTATTTACTAGAGGACTAGAGGCCTGATGCATTAAATTTGTGCAAGAGCAGTCTCTAGGCCTGGTTGGTGATCAGGACCAATCAGGGTATTCTGGTTGCCAGCATGGGCTGTTCTTCATGCTGCCCTGCCCCGTGGTGGGCATCACATGACATAGCAAGTGATCAAACTGGTCTCTCCATTGAACACTCATGGGGACACTTTGTATATTATCCTTTTATATATAGAGAGAGATCAGGCACTTGAAATTCATGTGCAGTTACTGTCCCTTGGCATGGGCTGCAATCAGGGCCATCTTCCCCAGCTGCCTGCAGCTGGCCCTGTTCACCACTGGTTCCCTATTTACCATCAAGTGTTCAGAGCCTGCTAGCTAGAGAAAGGGACCAAGAGGTGCTCAGTGCACCTCATAGTGACCAGTCAAGTGGTTGTTCTGGTTGTTCTGTCATTAGGGAAAATTTGCATATTACCCTTTTATTATATTGGAAGAAGCCTGGTGCATGGGTGGAGGCCAGCTGGCCTGACCTGATGAGGGCTCCATATTGGGGTGGGGGTCCCTGCTGGGGGGTGGAACTGGCTGGAGCGAGGGACCCTGGTCATTCTAATCTCTGATCATTCTGGCCATTCCACCATTTCAGTCACTGGGCTTTTATTATGTAGGATTCCTTTGTTTCCCTGGCTCAATAAAATATTGAGCAAAATATTGCAATGAAAGATGTATGAGATTGTATTGCTTATATTTTCTTCCAGGATATTTTATGGATTTGTGACTTAAATTTAAGTTTTTAATCCATTATAAGTTTGTCCTTGTGTAGGGAGTAAGTTTGTCGTATAGTTTTATTTTTTTGCATATAACAGTCAGATTTTTTCAACATGATTTACTGAAGAGATGGTCTTTACCCCATTATATGTTCTAACCACTTTTGTCAAATATTAATTTATTATAAATATGTGGGTTTATTTCTGTGTTCTCTATTATTTTTAAATATATATTTTTATTGGAGGAACCAAGATGGCAACATAGGTAAACACCTATCTTGCTGCCTCACACAACAATTTTAAAACTACAACTTAATGACAGAACAAACATCATCCAGAATCACCGGAAAGCTGGCTGAGTGAAAACTCCACAAATAAAAAAAAAGATAGGACACTGTGACTCAGTGGAGTGAAGGAGGGCAGCGTTGAAGATATGTGCAGAGTCAAAGGTTCTGAGCCGTGCACGCGCCCGAGCAGATAGGGCGGGCAGCTGCAAACTCGGCTGGTTTTCTCAAACAGGGAGGGAGACAAATCAGTCCCACTGCACTGATTCCCCAGTTCCGTGTAAGGTCCGGGGAACCCACACTCATGCAGGGTGAAACTGGACAGTAAGAAAGCACACTGAAACCCGGGTGTAGCAGAGGTCTGTGAGCTTGTGGAGAGTGCGTGCACACTTGGGGACAGCAGAAGTGCGCGAGTGCACAGAGAGGACTCCTTACTTGCTCTCTCATTCAGAAAACCACTGGACTGCATTGTTTTACAACCCTAGGTGAGACTTTGGGTGTGCAGACTCATTTGGGGGAAAGGCTGAATTGTCTAGCAGCGGGTAGAGCTCGGTGGCAGCTTTCTCTCAGAGGGCATGCAGCCATTATCACCTGGCACAGAGACTCAGGTGCCACATAGGGCAGAGCTGATGCTGCCTGCTCAGCCCAGAGACTCCGCCCATCCAACCTGAGCACAGCTGACCCTCACAGCCAATTGGCCTGTAGGTCAAATCCTCCTAATGTTAACAACAATAATCTAGGCTTAACTTCAACAATACTGTGCAACCCATAAAGGGCTGCAGCAAGAGTATCCAACTCAGGTAACTGGGGAGGCTGAGCCACTATTCTTTAGAGGACATCTACCACACAAAGCTAATCGACCAACCCAGGGAAGCAGCCACCATGCAGT
This sequence comes from Antrozous pallidus, assembly GCA_027563665.1. Classification (NCBI taxonomy): domain Eukaryota; kingdom Metazoa; phylum Chordata; class Mammalia; order Chiroptera; family Vespertilionidae; genus Antrozous; species Antrozous pallidus. The sequence goes on from CM050509.1 coordinate 77,202,515, forward strand.
GACATGGAAAAAAATCAGATGTGAAAGAAATGGAGGAAAAAAGACGACTGGACATAGAGTTCAAAACCACAGTTATAAGGTTTTTCAGGTGACTCCTAGAAATTAAGCATACACTGACTGAAATAAAAATATTACACAAAGACATAAAAGCAGTTTAGAGCACCATAAGAACCAAGTCAATGATTTGAAATACAAAGAGGCAAAATCCACTCAGCTGGAAAAGCAAGAAGCCAAAAGAATCCAAAAAATTGAAGATAGTGTAAGGGGCCTCTGGGACAACCTCAAGCATTCCAACATCTGAATTATAAGGGTGCCAGAAAAAGAGAGAGAACAAGATAATGAAAAACTATTTGAAGAAATAGTGACCAAAACTTCCCCCACCTGGTGAAAGAAATTGACTTAAAAGTCCAAGTGCACAGAACCCCAAATTATAGGAATCCAAAGAGGACCACACCAAGACACATCATAATTAAAATGCCAAGAGCAAAAGACAAAGAGAGAATATTAAAAGCAGCAAGAGAAAAACAGGTAGTTACCTATAAGGGAGCACCCATATGATTGTCAGTGGATTTCTCAACAAAAACTATGCAGGCCAGTTGGGAGTGGCAAGAAATATTCAAAGTGATGAATATCAAGAATCTACAATGAAGATTACTCTACCCAGCAAAGCTATCATTCAAAATTGATGGTCACTGAGGATGTGCCCGCAACCAAGGTTCATGCTCCAGACCAGAATCCAACCCGGGACCCTTCAGTCCCCAGGCCAATGCTCTATCCAGTGAACCAAACTGGCTAGGGTGTGCTCTCTATTATGTTCCATTGAGCTATATGCCTGTTCTTGTGCCAATACCATGCTTTTTCAATTAGTATGACCTTGTAGTATAGTTTGATATCAGGTAGTGTGATACCTCCAACTTTGTTCTTTTTTCTCAAGATGCTGAGGTTTGGTTCCATATAAATGTTTGAAATATTTTTTCATGATCTGTGAGATATACTATTAGTGTTTTAATAGAAATTATATTAAATCTGTAGATTGATTTGGGTAGTAGGGGTCATTTAATAATGATAATTTTTTAAGTCCATAAACATGGTACATACTTCTACTTATTCATATGTTCCTCAGTTTCTTTCTTTGGTATCTTATACTTTTCTGACTACAGGTACCTTACTTCTTTGGTTAAATTTATCTTATGTACCTTATTTTGTTGTTATTGCAATAGTAAATAAGATCATTTCCTTATTTTCACTTTTTAATAATTCATTATTGGTATGTAAAAAGCCACCAATTTCAGAGTATTAATTTTATATCCTGCTACTTTACTTAATTCATTTATTAGATCTAGTAGTATTATGGTGGAGTCATTAGGGTTTTCTGTTTACAATATTATGCCATCTGTGAATAATGAGACTTCTATATCCTGTTATCAAATTTGGACACCTTTTATTTCTTCTTCTTGTGTAATTGCTCTGGCTAGGACAACCAATACTATGTTGAATAAGAGTTGTGAAAGTGGACATCCCTGTATTTTTCCAGATCTTAAGGAAAACACTTTTAGTTTTGGTCCATTAAGTATGCTGCGGACTGGGTTTGTCATATATGAGTTTTATTATGTTGAGATATGATCCCTCTATTCACACTCTGCTGAGAGTTTTTTATCATAAATTTCTGCTGGATTTTATCAAGTGCTTTTTTTCTGCATCTATTAATATGGTTATGTGATTTTTATCCTTAATTTTTATGTAATGTAGCATATGTATTGATTTGTAAATATTATACTAGCCTTGCATCCCTGGAATAAATTCCACTTGTTCATGGTCTATGACCTTTTTAAATAATTGCTGGATCCAATTTTCTAATTGAGGATTTTAAGCATCTATATTCATCAGGAATATTGACCTATAATTTTCTTTCCTTGTAGTGTCTATCTGGTCTAGCAAATAGATAATGCTGGTCTTATGAAAACAGCTTGGAAGTCTTCCCACCTCTTGAATTTTTTGGAATAGTTTGAAAATGATAAGTGTAAATTCTTCTTTGGAATTTTGGTAAAATTCACCTGTGAAACCATCTGGTCCATGACATTATTTTTTCTTTTTTGAGTTTATTGGGGTGACAATGATTAACAAAATTGTACAGGTTTCAGGTGCACAATTTCAGAACACATCATCTATACACATCTATACACAGTATTGTGTGTTCACCTCTCAAGTCATCTCTGCCCATCACCATATCCACCTCCACCTTCTCTCAACCTTCCTCCCCTCAACAATCACCACACTGTTGTCCATGTCCATGAATTTTCTCTTTCTTTTTATTTTGTTTGCTGGGAGTATTTAAATTACTGATTCAGTTCCATTTGTTAAAATTGGATTATTCTGGGCTTTTAAATTTTTTCCTGATTTAGTTTTAGAAAATTGTAGATGCCTAGGAATTTACCCATTCCACCTAGGTTGTCCAATTTGTTGGCATGTTGTAGTGCATAGTATTTTTCTTATAATCCTTTTTATTGTTGTGATATGAGTTGTTACTTCCACTCTTTCATTTCTGATTTTATTTATTTAGGTCTTCTGTCTTCTTTTCTTAATGTGTCTGGCTAAAAGTTCTTCACTCTTTATTTTTTTTCAAAGAGCCAGCTCTTGGTTTCATTGATCTTTTGTGTTGTTTTGTTAGTCTCTATATCATTTATTTATGCTCTAATCTTTATTATGTTCTTCTTTCTACTTATTCTGGGATTTGTTTGTTATTCTTTTTTTAATTGTTTTTTTTATGGTGTAGGGTTTGATTGTTTATTTGAGATTTTTCTTGCTTCTTGAGGTAGGCTTATAATGCTATGAACTTCCCTTTCAAGATTGCATTGGCTGTGTCCCAGAGATTTTTGGGTTATTGTGTTTTCACTTTCATTTGTTTTCAGCTAACTTATTTTTTAATTTTTTAAATATTTTATTGATTTCAGACAGAAGAGGGGAGAGAAAAAGCAGATAGAAACATCAACGATAAGAGATAATCATCAATTGGCTGCATCCTGCACAGCCCTTATTGGGGACCAACCCTGCAAACTTGACATGTGCCCTGATGGGGAATTAAACCTTGACCTCCTGGTACATAGGTTGACACTCAATAACTGAGCTACACTGTCTCAGCTCCAGGTAACTTTTGATTTTTTTCCTTGATCTCACTGTTACTCCATTAATTGTTTTCATAACATGTTATTTATCCTCCATGTGTTTGAATGTATTTCCTGTTTTTTATTGTAATTGATTTCTAGTTTTATACCTTATGTTCAGAGAAGATGCTTGATATAGTTTTATCTTGAATTTGTTAATAAATTTCGTATCCTATCATATAGTCGATCTTTGAGAATGTTCCATGTAACTTGAGAAGAATGTATATTCTGGTGCTCTGGGATGAAATATTTATTAAATACATCTATTCCATTATATTATTTAAGGTCGCTGTTGTCTTTTTTATTTTTATTTTTTTGTCTGGAAGATCTATTCAGTGATGTCGGTGTGGTGTTAAAATCCTTGCTATGCCTCTATTGCTGTCAATTGTTATGCCCAGATTTCAAGATCCCCAGAGACCACCAGGTAACTGAGTCTGATGCAAAACCAAAAGAACCTTTATTCAAGCTAACTTGGTCCTCTGCCCCCACCAACGCAGCGCAGGACACAAAAGAGGGGGAAAATACCCCAAACATGACGATTTTATAGGGAGGTGAGGCCAGACTCTAACCGTGGAGTTGGCCGATTCCGATTGGTTGGGTGAGAGCTGGGGCTAGTGACCCAAAGGCAAGGTGCAGGCAGGGTTTGACTACACAAAGACAGGACATGACCAGTATACCCCTGCATTCCCATTGGCTGACACGGTAGTCAATCCTGCTCTGCCCTTTCACTCCCCCCTTGTCTTGGAACTTACGACTCAATCATAAAATGAACTGCATTTCTACTTTGCCTTCCTGGGCGCGCAGAATCATCGACTGAACCACCCCTATGCACTCTTTGACAAATTGGCTCCCTCTTTTGCTTCTGCTTCTGTAGTCCCTTATGAGGGCCATGGGTTCCTTAATAACTCCTGAATGGTCAACATAAAAACAACATTCTTCCCCTAGAGCTGCACATAGGCCTCTTTGCTGCATGAATACAGAGGCAGGCCATGACTATTGTCAGAAAAATGGGTGGACTCCCGGCAGTGTGGGTGACAATGAACAGAGTCAATAGAGTTACCAACATCAGGCGGGTCAAATGTGCTGTAACTTGAGCTTGCTCCATTGTGTGATGAGGTCCTTCTGGACTGCAGAGGGATCAGCTGGGCGGACGTGAGTGTGATGGACCCAGGTTGAGATGCCATCTACCTCGAGAGTGGTGGGTGTAGTCAGCACCACAACATAGGGGCCCTTCCAATGCAACTCAAGGGCCTCCCGGCGGTGCCTCTTGACTGATGAGGCATCTGGGGCAGGCCAGCCTCATCACGGAGGCATGGCCAAATGTCCTTGTGTGCCCTCTGGAACCCTCTTAAGAGAGAAATTCAGTAAGAAGCTCGGCCTTGAGGTTAGGAATGATAGGGGTTGGCTTGCCAAACATGATCTAAATCCCAGGGTGTAGGGAGAGTTCCTCACCCAGTAAAGGGCATACAGAAGGAGAGCCACCCAGTTTCCACCAGTCTCCATTGGTTAATTTGGTAAGGGTCTCTTTTAGAGTTCTATTCATTCTTTCTACCTGCCCTGAACTTTGGGGCCTATAAGCACAATGCAATTTCCAATCTTCCCCTAGAGCCTTGGCTACTGCCTGTGTTACCTATGAAATAAAAGCTGGTCCGTTGTCTGACCTTATCATAGCAGGAAATCCATACCTGGTTAGGATGTCTTCTAGCAGTTTCTTGGCCAATGTCTGAGCTGTTTCATGCTTGGTTGGGTATTCCTGTACCCATCCAGAAAAGGTGTCCTTCTCCTGCTGTACATTTCCTACCTTAGCCAAATTAAATTAATCTGAAAACTTGACTGCTATTTTACTGTCAAATCTAATACTCTAACAACAATCTTAGTTTACCCTGTCTTGAGTAGGACCTGAGGATTCCTGGTGCTAGCTGTTGTTAGTCAACTTTCCGTTTGTTGCCTCAGTCGCAATCTGGGCTGGGCTAAGTCTTTATTACCTGGGTCCCGATCTGGGCTGGGCATGGGAAGTGAAGCAGCCATGGGGCAGGAGACCTCCCTCAGAAGGGACGAGTGTTCAAGCCACTGCAATATTGGGGGGATGAGGTTTTATGCCCCACCTCTGTTGGTCCCCATGTTCTTTCCTGATGGCCCCTCTGCAACTGTGCCTGTCTTAGGTTTTTCCTCCTGTGAGGAATCTTACCCATCTTTGCCTAACCAGCTATCCTCTGGGGCCAAGCAAGGTGATGTGAAGTTCATTTCTGTCTCCTTGGTAGCCTATGCTCCCATGGCCTCCATGCCCAGTGCCTGCCTTGGTATCCCCTCACCTGCTGGTGGAGCCCTGGCACTTGATCACATATCTTGGGGAACCCAGGTTTTTTTCTCCAGGGAGGGCCCAACTCACAACATTGGGGAAGAGACAGATCTATGGTACCAGCCACCACAAGACTTCAACCTCAGCATGTACAAAAAACTCAGGCAACAGCTGTAAGCAATTGAATTATGAGAAGAAGGTCCCTTCTTGGCAAAAGGGCCAACATAGAATGCTCAAGTGCCTACCCAAGAGGCTTTCCACACAGTGGAAGGGTTTAAATAGCCTCACCTTGCTCAACATAAGGTACAAGTAGTATCTGAGCAAACCTTTGCCCAGGAGTAATTTGAATAACGTGATTACATTCTAGTACAGCTTTAATTTCTCCTTCATAATCTGAATCAATGACTCCAGGCAGAACAATTAGTCCTCTTAAGAGTGTCTCCATTCCTCCCTAAGATTAATCCTAAAGTTCCTGGTGGCACAGGTCCCAATTCCTGTAGAAGTAGCTTTCCGAGCAATACCGGAGGTCCAAGTGACCGCTATAGTGCTGTTAAGATCCAGACCTGCACTTCCTGGAGTTGTTCGGGTGAGGGAATCCACCATGGGCCTGGCGGGACACATTTCCTCTATTGAAGACAGGGATGGGGGGGAGCGCCCCTCTGGCCATTTCCTGGCCATTGACCATGCCCTCTACCCTGATCTAGTGGCTTCCTGTTTCTATGAAATTTTGATCTACACATACTGGCCCAATGGTTCCCTTTCTGACATCTAGGACACAGAGAGATTGGATCTGGAAGCCAAGTGTTTATGCCTCTTCCTAGAGCGCTACCTTGGGTCCTTCTGAGCTGCCTACATTCTTTTTGGAAATGTCCTGCTTTCCCACACTTATGACACCTCTTATTCCTCACTGTTACTGCAGCGGCAAGTCTCAGAGGCGTCAGGCATTTCTTACAATCAGCATTGGCATTTTCATTTAGCTGAAAACCTTAATTTTAATTTAATTTGAAAATACTGTTTTTAAAAGAAAACACACTTTTGAAAACATTTCTAAGAATAAATACAAGAAATAATCAATTAATAGCTTCAGTTATGTCCTCTAGGTTTTTCTCATGAGGAAGCAAACTCCCAAAATTTTAAGCTGCCGTAACCAATATTTCTTGATGGCAAAATAGGTTTCTTGGACTTTAAACTGACCACTTTTTTCTCTTTGCCTGTGGAAATTGAGTGGCAAACCTGGAGGTATTCAAATACAAATTACCACATTCTTTCTTTAAAATGGCTAAATGGTGGAAGCCTTCTACCTGTAAGCTCTGGCGGGGGGAGGCAACTACCCTTCTTCTTCCATTCCAAATTAGTCGGCTTCCTAGCAGCTATCCGAAGACCCCCTATTAGAGTCTAGAGGTAGACCCAGAGCCTCTCCTTACCTTCTGCCATGTTGAAATCCCATTCAGGCCTAGTTAGAGGCAAAAAAAGGTAGGATTCCCGTCTGCGCCCAGAACTAGCTCCTGGGAAGGATCCTCTCCCTCTCCTCGGTGGTGAATAGGACCTGCAAAAGCTGCTGAAAAGAACAGAATCTAGTAAATCAATGAGCTCTGTCTGCTTTTCAGAGCCACGGTGGAAGCAGACTGCTCTCTCCGAGCAGGGTGGGCTTCCCATGGGAACTCCTCCACCCTCTGCTCTTGGAGCAGGACTGATATGGGGGGAAGAAAAATTAGCTCTTCTTCTCCTGCAAAGCAAGAATAGATCTACCGGCCCTTCCGGACCTCCGCACTGAGGTCGTTGGGTCTTTCCTTAATCTATTTGAAATGATCAATCATAATACTTAAAGGAGTAGTCGAGTCTGTCCCATAATGTCCGTCCAGTAAGTCCACAGAATAAAACAGAAAAACACAAATAGACAAAAAAGGGCCCACAAAAAAAACTGTCTTCCAACTCCATGAAATCAAAACCAAAATCTAGCTCAAATTTGTGAGGGCATTCCACATCCCTCCAGGGTAAGGGGATTCCACATCCCTCCGGACAGAGGATCGAAACGTCTTCTGAGTCCTCCAGCCAGTGGTCCTCCAGGGCATCCACCTAGACCACTTCGGGCGCAACCAAACCAGAGACTAGCTCGCACGGAATAGAAAACACAAACAGACAAACACCTACCGCAGTCAGTCAGGCTCTCCGGGTCGGGGTCCCTCATGGGTCTTGGAGATCCCAGATGAGCCCTCAAATGTTATGCCCAGATTTCAAGATCCCCAGCGACCACCAGGGAACCTAGTCCAATGCAAAAGCAAAAATGCCTTTATTCAAGCTAGCTTGGCCCTCTGCCCCCACCAACGCAGCGGCAGGATGCAAAAGAGGGGGAAAATACCCAAAACATGAGAATTTTATAGGGCGGTGGGGCCAGACTCGAACCAAGGAGTTGGCCGATTCCTATTGGTTGGGTGAAGGCTGGGCCTAGTGACCCAAAGGGAGGGTGTGGCCAGGGTTTGACTACACAAAGACAGGATGTGACCAGCATACCCCTGCATTCTCATTGGCTGACACGGTAGTCAATCCCGCTCTGCCCTTTCAACAATCTCTTCCTTTATGTCTACCAAGATGTTCTTTTTATATTAGGTGCTCCTATGGTGGGTACAGATATGTTTACAAAGGTTAAATCTTATTGTTAGATTGATCCCTTTAGTATTTTATGTATTGACCTTCTTTGTCTCTTTTATGGCCTCTATTTTGAAGTCCATTTTGTCTGATGTAAATATTCCTGCCCCAGTTTTATTTTTTTCTATTTACATGGAATCTATTTTTTTCCATTCCTTCACCTTCAGTCTGTGTGTAATTTTTGTTTTGAGGTAAGTCTCTTGTACACAACATATACAGTATATGGATCATGTTTTCTTATCCTTTAAGCATTCCTATGTCTTTTGATTTAAACATTTAATTCATTTACATTTAAGGTTATTATTGATAGATACTTATTTGTTGTGATTTTATACTTCATACCTCTATTCCCCTCTATTTCTGTCCTTTTTTCCCCTTAAAGCAGGCATTCTGACATTTCTTGCAATACTGGTTTTATGCTAATGAACTCCTTTAGCTTTTTTGGGAGGTGGGGAGATCTTTATCTCAACTTCAATTTTAAATGAGACTCATGCTGGATATTAGTTGTAGGTCCTTGCTTTTAATCACTTTGAACATTTCATGCCAACTCCTTGTGACCTGAAGTATTTCTTTTGGGAAATAAGCTGACAGTCTTATGGAAATTCCTTTGTAGGTAACTGTCTCTTTGCTGCTGCTTTTAAGATTCTTTCTTTGGCCCTGTTGGTGTGTCTCAGTTATTGAATGCCAACCTATGAACCAGGAGGTCATGGTCCAATTCCCCATCAGGACGCATGCCCAGGTTGAGGGCTCAATCCCTAGTAGGAGCTGTGCAGGAGGTGACTGATAAGTTATCATCTCTCATCATCGATGTTTCTATCTCTCCGTCCCTCCTCCTTTCCTCTATGAAATCAATAAAAATAAAAAGATTATCTCTTTATCTGTAACCTTTGTTATTTCCTCCTTGGGTTTCTTATTGCAATTATCCTTTCCTTCACTTGTCACACACACACACACACACACACACACACACACACACACACACCCTCACTCTGATTGTTGTCTACCCAGTTTCAACCAGACCTTGACACAAAACTGGGCTATGGACCACCCCACCCTTTCCCTGCTCCTTTTGGCTTAGGGCTATCCAAGTCAGGGACTTTGGGAAAGAAATCCCTTCATGAAATTATCAAAGATAATAACTTCAGGAAGTAATCTTTATAACTGTTGGATCTATCACTCTAACCCTCACACTCTGAACCCTAAACTGCTGAACTACCCAGTTAGTAGCCTTACCAATACACTGAATATCACACTCTTATCTCATCATAAGCCAATGTGACCTTCATCAGTTACTCATTAGATGGATTGAAAGGCCAGTTGAAGGGTTCTGCACTGCCTTTCTTAAACTTTTTACCTGGAGCACAGTGATGCTTTCCTGATGTGCACCAATAATACCATTGCCTGCCAATATTGCTGCCACAACTCTGCTTGCATTGTCTCTGCTTATTCAGACCCAATCCTAGTAAGCCAATTCCTCTCCTCTGTCCAAGACCCCTGGAATAGTGTTTGCACTCCAGGTGGTAATACATGCTATCTATTTCACCCCACAAGATATTAAGGGAGAAATTATTGCTTAATATAGGAAAACAAGGTGACCAACTCTTGGTGGAGAGAATGTTACTCTCAACATCAGGAATCTTTGACCTGGAACTGGACTGATGAGATCCCTTGCACCTGGTTTGAGGCAGAAAATTTAATTTTCAGAACTATTGAATCTGTCAATACCTGTTTGCAGACATTCATAACCTCAGAATTCAACACCCCCAACTACACCCAAATCTATATCCCAACCCCAGGACAATTTTTGTATTCAGACAACCCTCAAACCAAAATGCTCAATCCCACCCCTGAAAAGTCTCAACAACAAATCTCTGAATTGTATTCCATTTCATTTCAAATTGCCTAACCATTGGTCAATTCATCTTATCCCAGCTGACTTCACTGGGAGCACTTATTGTTAACATAACTCAGCCATCCCATACTAAAAGAGCACTGGGACTACTGTTGGCGGGCACTGTAGGACTAGTTACTTCATGGGGAGAATTTGCCTATCATGAGACAACTCTCAGAAACCTCACCTAAGGCCTAGAAGATCTTGCCACCAATACAGAAGAAGCCTTACAGAAAATTCAAATGGTCATGTGACTCTTTGGCTAACATAGTTGTAGATAACAGGTTGGCTCTTTTTTTCAATTTGAATTCTTTATTGTTTAAAGTTTTATATATGTCTATCTTTTCTCACATTGACCAGTCCCTAGCTGCCCCGACGCCCTAGCACATGCCCTCACCTTTCCCCCATCTGTGTCCATTGGTTTTGCTCATATGCATGCATACAAGTCTTTTGGTTGCTCTCTTTCCCTCTTACCCCATGCCTTCCCTCACTGGTTGGACCATCTGTTTGATGCTTCTATGACTCTGGTTCTATTTTTGTTCCTCAGTTTATGTTCTTCATTATATTCCACAAGTGAGTGAGATCATGTGATATTTATCTTTCTCTGACGGGCTTATTTTGCTTAGCATAATGTTCTCCATTGCCATCCATGCTGTTGCATATGGTCAGAATTCCTTCATTTTTACAGTAGCATAGTATTCCATTGTGTAGATGTACACAGTTTTCTAATCCACTCATCTGCTAATAGACACTTCGGCTGTTTGCAAAACTTAACTATTGTAAATTGTGCTGCTATGAACATAGGGGTGCATATATCATTTCTGATTCATGTTTCTAGTTTCTTGGGATATATTCCTAAAAGTGGGATCACTGGGTCAAATGCGAGTTCCATTTTTAGATTTCTGAGGAAACTCCATACTGTTTTCCACAGTGGCTGCATCAGTTTGCATTCCCTCCAGAAGTTCAATAGGATTCCTTTTTCTCCGCATCCTCTCTAGCACTTGTCCTTTGTTTATTTGTTGATGATAACCATTCTGATAGGTGTGAGATGATACCTCATTGTCATTTTGATTTGCACCGCTCAGATGATTAGTGACTTTGAGGATGTTTTCATATGTCTCATGGCTTTCTGTATGTCCACTTTTGAAAAATGTCTATTTAGGTCTGTTGCCCATTTTTTATTGCATTGTTTATCTTCTTTTTTCTAAGTTGTATGAATTCCCTATAAATTTTGGAGGTTAAACCCTTATCAGAGATAACATTGGCAAATATTGGTACGCATTTATCATTTCAACCAATGTTGCACTTGTCTTTTACAACCAACTGTCTTAGGTTTACTATTTGGACTCTTTCTTCCTTAGTGACTATGATTTACTCAAGACTATAATTGGTCTGATATTGGATCCATGTCTTATTATCTTTCTGCTAGAAGAGGTAACATATAATGTCTTCATACCCATTTCCATCCGGCAAAGTATACACATTGACAATATTTTCACTTACAACATAGTAATATATCCACCTACTGGCAGATGTATTATTGGAATTCAGAAATCCAGAAATGAAAAGAATAATCTTTTGACATACATAAAAAGTCCAAATCTTATATAATTCATAGCTAATTTATGTAAATGGGTGGATGTTAAATATTGTTTACTAGTTTACTAGTGTCCAGTGCCTGAAAACTTAGAATATTTTTGGTATGACTTTAGGAAAGATTCTTTATTAATAAAGTAACTGACCAACTTTAAGAGTGAAGCATAGTAAGGAGTGGAAAGAAGGGAAAATACTAATAGTGTCTTAAAGTATCCATAGAAAGGTAAGTAATGATGAGAGTTCTCGGGTTATTTTTCTGACATCACTGGTGTGAGTGTATCCAGCTGTGTAATTTGAAGTATCCAGGTAATAAACAATGAAATGGACTGAGCCAAATTTGAATATAGAAAAATATGAACTGATAATTAGATTAATTTCACTTCAATCATTTTCCTTTGCTGATTGTGTTTTGCTCACTTGGTCATTAGATTTTGATTCATTTTCTGCTATTATTTTTGGCACCTCAAATGTGTTGCTTTTCACTAGACACAGTTATTGGTTCTTACCTGACTGTAACACTTGTCTTTGTGAAAAGCATCAATGTTTTTAATGTCTGTAGGATAAGATTTACAGCAGAATAATATCTTAGAAGCATTTCTCCATTTCATAAAATATAGGTATCCCAGAAATTCCTAAATAGAAATTGAGTAAATCTACTTTTAAAAATTAGGTAATTACAAATTAGGTAATTTGAATTTTTAGTCAAATAGTTTCTTTTCTTTAGAAAAATCTGTGGGTTTAACCTGTACATATAGTGTTATTTTATGTCAATTATGTTCAATACCAGTAATATAATTTTATGTCTACTTCAAAATAAGTAAAGGATGTGGGAAAAGTGGTTTATAATTGTGAGTACATGAAACACAGAGTTTACTCTTATATTATTATTTATTAACTAGAGGCCTGGTGCATGAAATTTGTGCATGGGGTCCCTAGGCATGGCCAGAGATCTGGGTTTATTGGGGCCTTCCTTCCCTCGGGCTGCCAGCTGCTGGCCAGGGCCAGGGCCTTTCTTCATTCTGTGTCACTCCCTGGTGGTCAGTACATGTCATAGTGAATGGTTGAACTCTTAGGGGATAAAAATTGCACATTAGCCTTTTATTATATAGGATTCTTGTATTATTTTCAATACAAACAGCTTGCCCAGCCTGTATATGCGAAGCCAAGTAATTTATCTTTTTCCAAATCAACTACTTATAATTGCTTATAGCCATGAACGTAGATCAACCAGGCTTTCTTATCCCTTTATTCACACTCTGTCCAAACACATCACTCTTTCAAGCTCTGTTTATTTCACTTCTGAGATCACATTTGCACAACTACCCTCTGTCCATTTTCCCTAGTTCAAGTTCTCTTTATATCTTGCTTGGATTATTCTCTGCTTCTAATCTAGGTTCATAGAACTGCTAGAGATACTTTTATAAACAGTGATCTGACAAAATAACTCTCTAACCCCAAAGCCATTGATTGAGCTACTTCAATTTTTTTACAGCTTCTTAACATGACCTACAATGTCCTCCATACCCCTGGCTCTTGCCTGCTGCCACAATCCTAATGTAGCATTTACATTTGATTCTCTGCTGGCCACCTAAAGACATTTCTAGACTCTATTCTAGAATTGAAGTAACATATGTATCATTTTGAAAAACAACACTATCTATATCATTCTCTGTCCTCCTATCTTGTCCAAAAGTGCATGAAAACATTAGGAGTATTTCTGCTTATCTCTAGGTCAATGACATAGACTGCAAACTAATTATATTCAGTTTGGGGCTATTCCCAAAAAAGTTTGCCTTTTCCACACTTAACTCTTCCAACTTCCTACTTTTAGATTTAAAAAAAAATACCAGGCCTTCTTTGAATTTCTCATTCAATTTCTCCCCAAAGGGACATCATACAGCAACTCATGTTATCTTTCACATATATGGCATAAGTAAGTGGAATTTGGAAAGCTTAAATTAATAAAAATATACAATTATTTTATTTACATTTTTAAAAACCTCTCAAGCAAATTATCATTTTTAACATAGTGCATCTTACAAAGAAGGATATTCTAATTAACATGAAACACAAGTCTTCCCAATAAAATATTACCTATCAGAGAGCTATGCGAGGAAAAAAAAATTAAAGTAAAAAAAAAACAAAGAAACCTGGAAAATGAGAGTTATTTAATGACAACAAACAAAAACGGTTAGATAAGAGGAAGAACATCACAATCATGGAGAAACTGCTCAGTTAAATAGGTTAACACCTTTCCTACGACTTTCTAGGAGTCTATAGCTATGCATTTCCCAGAGTTCTTTTCAATACTATTAGAATTATAAGATGATTTTTTCTTTAATATTAAGGTATTATTATGGTTTTTCTGGTACAATGTAACACATACTTATATAACATAAATTTAAAACATGAAAAAGCATAAGACATTAAAAACATAGTTTATTATAAAAAAGAATGACTATGAATATTCAAATATATTTTCTTCTATTTTTTATTTTTTTGCTTTTACATTTCTATGTTAAAGACCATTTTCCCCTTTTTAAATTGATGTTAGACAGAGAGATGAAAGGAGAGAAAGAGAGAAATATCAACTTGTTTCACTTATTTATGCATTCATTAGTTGATTTTTATATGTACCTTGATTGAGGATCAAACCCACAACCTTCACATATTGAGACAATGCTCTAAGCAACTGAGATATCCGGCCATGACAAGGTCATTTTTCTTTGTAAAATAGAAGTAAGTTTTTACGCTAATATCATACTCAATTGTTAGAAGCTAAAAAACTTTTCATCTAAAATCAGGAATAAGACAAGGATGCACAATCTCATCACTTTTATTCAAAAAGTATTGAAAATTTTAACCAGAGCAATTGAGCAAGAAAAGGTAATAAAAGGCTTTCAGCTTGGAAAGGAAGATATAAAATTATCACTTGCAAATTACATGATACTATATATAGAAAACCCAAAGACTCCACCAAAAAAACTGTTATATCTAATAAATGAATTCAGTAATATCACAGAATGCACAGTATATTTATACAAATCTGTTGTATTATTATGCACTAATAATGAACTATCAGAAAGAGAAATTAGGAAAATAGTACTAGTTACAATTGCATCTGAAAGAATAAAATACCTGGAAATAAATTTAAACAAGGAAACAAAAAGATCTGTAAGACTGAAAACTGTAAGACATTGATAAGATAATTTGAATAAGATGCAAATAAATGGAAAGGTATTTCATATTCATGGATCAGAAGAATTAATATTGTTAAAATGCCCATACCAAGAAATCTGCAAATTTAATGCACTCCTTATAAAAATTCCAATGGCATTTTTTATAAAAATAGAATAAATAATCTTAATATTTGTATGGAACCACAGAAGATCCAAATAGCCAAAGAAATATTGAGGAAAAAACCGCAAAGCTAAAGGCATTGTGTTTTCTAAGTTTGAACTCTATTACAAAGTTATCATAGTCAAAACAATATGATATTGTCATAAAAACAGGTACATAAATCAATAGAACAGAATAGAGACCCCAAAAATAAACCCAAACAAATATGGTCAATTACTTGATCACAAAGAGGCAAGAAAATATAATGGGGAAAGGACACTCTCTTCAATAAATGGTGTTGAAGAAAATGGATAGCCAAATGCAAAAAAAAGGAACTTGACCATTATTTTACAACAAATATGAAAGTAAACTCAAAATGGATTAAATATTTGAATGTAAGATCTGAAGCCATAACCTTCTAGAAAACACATAGGTGGTGAGCTCCTTTACATTGGTCTTGACATTGATTTTTTAATTTCCCAACAAAAGCCAAGGCAAAAAATGGAAAGATAAGCAAATAGAACTGCATTAAGCTAAAAAGCTTCTTCACAGCAGAGGAAACCATCAACAAAAGTAAAAGGCAACCTACAAAATGGGAGAAAACATTTTGAAGTCACACATCTAATAAAGAGTTGATATTCAAAATATAGAAACACAACTCAATAACAATAAAAAGCAAACAATTTAATTACAAAATGGCCCAGTCCTGGTGGTGTAGCTCAGTTAGTTGAGCATCTCCCATGCTCCAAAAAGATTGATGGTTCAATTCCTGGTCAGGGTATATGCCCGGGTTATGGGTTCTATCCCCAGTACAGGGCATGCATGAAGCAGCCAATCCATTGATATTTATATCTGTCTATCAAACTCCATTCTTCTCTCTCTAAAATCAATAAAAACATAATTAATTAATTAATTAATTAATTAAAATGCTCCAAAGATTTGAACCAGAACAATTTTCTAAATAAGACATATAGAAGACTAATAGGTAAATGAAAAGATGCTCAATATCACTACTCATAAAGGAAATGCAAAATAAAATAAGAAGAGGCAATACCTCATACCTGTTAAAATGATGGTTATCAAAAAGACAAGAAATAACATTTGAAGAAAAGGGAACTCTTATGCTCTGATAGTGGAAATGTAAATTGGTATAATGAATTAACAGAATGGAGGTTTAATTTTTTCAAAAATTAAAATTAGAACTACTATATTATCCATCAATTGTACTTCTGGATATTTATACAAAAAAATTAACTCAAAAAGAAAATATGTACTCCCATATTCATTGAATCATCCTATCTAATAAAAGAGTAACATGCAAATGTGACCTACCATGGCTCCTGACTGGCTATGCTACCAGCCAGTCAGAGCAAGGGGTGGGGTGGAGAGGCATGAGGCCAGGCCCCAGGAGTGGAGATAAAGTGGTGAAGGCATCAAGCGCCTGGCCAGGGCGTGGAGACCAAGCCGTGGCAGCAATGGTGGCCAGAACTCACCACAGCTGAGTCTGAGGCCCCGGGGCCTAGAGAACTAGGCAGCGGGAGCAGTGGCAGCTGAGGCGGCAGCGGGGGCGGTGGCGGCAGCGGTGCCGGTGGCTGTGAGAACTCACCTTGGCAGTGGTGGCTTCAAGAACTCACCGCAGCTGCGTCTAACTGAGGCCCCTGGCATTGCTAATATTACATGTAGCTTCAGCTGTATGCCAGCAAAAATGGAAGGCAACCACCAGAGGGAAGGCCCCGGAGTCCCAGCTTCAGCATCCCAGCTGAAACTGACAACAGGTAGGCGGAAGTCCCACCCCCACAGAATCTGTCCAAATCAGCCTTTGGTCACAGTGCTGAAAGGCCTGTCAAGACTGTCATTCTCCTCTATCTCAGAACGTAGCAATAGAGAGGTGGGACTATGTCCAAAAATAACCTGTTGATACAACGGAGCTGTTTGGCAGAAAGGTGCCAATGTTATAGACAGAAATTGTCTGAAGAGCGAGGTGCTTCTGATCTTGAAAGAAGGCGATGCCTGCGACATAATGTATCTGAAGAGCAGCTATTGGAAAAAAGTCACTCTGAAGCCAAAAACACCGGCATCTTCAGCAGGAAATGTCTAAAGAACAACATGCCTTTGAAGTTGAAAAAGTGGTGGTGAACACAGAATATGTCTAAAGAACAGTCGTCAGCAAGTACTACTAATAGTGGTCAGAACTGCCTTCTCAGCGAAAATGGAGTACGTGTAAATGCAATTCTGGAACATAGTTGTGGTGAAATGACTGTTAGATGTGAATGTTGCCTATCACTAAATTTCTCAAATGAAAAACCATCTGATGGGAAATTTACCCGATGTTGTAGGAAAGGGAAAGTCTGTCCAAATGATATACATTTTCCAGATTACCCGCCATATTTTAAAAGATTAATGACAAACGAAGATTCTGACAGTAAAAATTTCATGGAAAACATTCGATCTATAAATAGTTCTTTTGCTTTTGCTTCCATGGGTGCAAATGTTGCATCGCCATCAGGGTATGGGCCATACTGTTTTAGAATACATGGACAATATCACTGTACTGGAACTTTCCTTCTGATGGTGTTTCTCGGAAGTTTGCTCAACTCTATATTTTGGATACAGCCGAAGCTACACGTAAAAGATTAGCAATCCCAGCAAACCAGGCCTGCTCAGAAAGACTCATAATAAACATCAACAACCTCATGCATGAAATAAATGAATTAAGAAAATCGTACAAGATACTACATGAGGTAGAAAAGGAAGCCCAATCTGAAGCAGCAGCAAAAGGTATAGCTCCCACGGAAGTAACTATGGCAATTAAATATGATCCTAATAGAGACCCATGTAGATATAATTCTCCCCGTGTAACCGAGGTTGCTGTCATATTCAGAAATGAAGATGGAGAACCTCCTTTTGAAAGGGACTTGCTCATTCATTGTAAACCAGATCCCAATAATCCAAATGACACTAAAGTGAAACAAATCAGTATCCTGTTTCCTACATTAGATGCAATGACATATCCTATTCTTTTTCCACATGGAGAAAAAGGTTGGGGAACAGATATTGCATTAAGACTCAGAGACAACAGTGTACTCAACAATAATACTAGACAAAATGTAAGAACACGAGTCACCCAAATGCAGTATTATGGATTTCATCTCTCTGTGAGGGACACAGTCAATCCTATTTTAAATGCAGAAAAATTAACAGTTTATTGTGGATTCGTATTCAAAAATGGAGGCAAATCGGATAAATTTCATTAAAGCAAACCAATCTAAGTTGAGAGTTGAAAAATATAGTGGTTTGATGGATTATCTCAAATCCAGATCTGAAAATGACAATGTACACATTGGTAAAATGGCCCTGGGGCTGCAGCATCTCCAGTTTCTCAGCTCATGCCCTCTCTCCAGGAGGCCGGGGAGAACATATATGGTAAAGTTCTTTACACCATGGCAGTCAGAGTAGTGGGACTCGGCCAGGCAGGCACATAGAAGGGCTGGGGCCCTTTCTGGCCCTGGAGTTAGGCAGCATGCCCTGTGGTCCTGGGTGCCTGTGGGTGCCTGTGGCTGCTGCTGGCCTGAGTGAAGTTGACCCAGGTCCTGGGTGCCTATAGCTGGCCAGAGGGAGGAAAGCCTGGGTCCCAGGTGTGGGGCAAGGCAGAGGCAGTTAGGAGCAATCAGGCCAGCAAGGGAGCACTTAGGGATGATCAGGCAGGTAGGCAGAGGTGGTTAGGGGTCACACATCCCCGAAAGAGTCCCTGATTGGACCGGGTGCAGGCTGGGCTCAGGGAACCACCCTCCATGCACGAATTTCGTTCACTGGGCCACTAGTAGTTAATAATACTGTAATGCATATTTGAAAATTGCTAGGAGAGTAGATCTTAAAAGTTCTTATCACAAGAAAATGATTATTTAACTATATATGGTGATAAATATTGTACACCTGAAACTAATGTTGTTTATCAATTATAATGTGTGTGTGTGTGTGTGTGTGTGTGTAAAGAAAGAAAGAGAGAGAGAGAGAGAGAGAGAGAACCAGCATCGTAACATACACAACAACTGGAGGCTCAACTGAATGTCATGCTACTTGCAGAGCACGCGAGTGGGCAGAACTGCTGACCTCCCCGAGAGAGAGAGGTGGAGCTGATCAGCAGCAGCAGCAGCTGCTGGTGAGGCCTGGATAGAGAAGTAGGGTGATCAGACCCTGCTTCTCTCTCCTGGCCTCACCAGCAATCAAGCCTCTCTCTCTCCCAGAGGTCAGCAGTTTGGCCTGCTTGCCAGCAACCTGGGACAGCTGCTGATCAGCCCTGCCTCTATTATCAGGCCCAGAGATAGGCCCAGAGATGCTGACTGGCATAGAAACTGACCAATGAGAATAAAATCTGGGTGAATTTCTATGAGCCAATGGCTGCCTAGGAGGCAGAACTTTTGACACTGACTGGCATAGAAACCTACCAATCAGAACCAAATCTAGGTAAACTGTGAGGATTCAATGGCTGACTAGGAGGCAGACTTTTCATGCTGACTGGCATAGAAACCAAACAATTAGAACCTAATCTGGGTGAAATGCAAAAGCAGAATCTAAGTTAGGGGCTGAGGAGGAGTTTTAAGGGCAACATCTGTTTGGTATAAGGTGTAAGAAAGCAGTTCAATTTTTTCATGACTGGTTTGGCAGTATAGTGCATATGGCTGGTTATCAGTCCAGATATAAGGATTATGTGTTTTTGTCTGCCAAGAGCATCTCCTTCTGCTGAAAAGGATCCCCCCCCCCCCCCATTTAAGCCAACCTATCTTGTATTCTCTATCTGTACTACTAAAAGGGTAATATGCCAATTATACAGGGTTGACTGGCCATCTTCCAGACATCTGATTTCTTTCCAGACAAAGCTATGGTGATGGGGGCCAAGGCAGAGGCAGTTAGAGGTGATTAGGCCAGCAGGGGAGAACAATTAGGGACAAGATAAGGCTGGCAGTGGAGGGCAGTTAGGGGCAATCAGGCAGGCAGAGAGACAAGGTAGGGGAAATAAGGCCAGCTAGCAGAAGGGTTAGGAGTGATAAAGCAGGCAGGCAGAGGGGTTTTGGGTGATCAGGTAGGTAGACAGGTGAGTGGTTAAGAGCCAGTCATCCCAGATTGTGAGTGGGGTATCAACTGCCAATTTAGACCCACTCCCTGGGCAGTTGGACATTTCCCAAAGGATCCCAGATTGGAGATGGTGCAGGCCAGGCTGAGGAATCCCCCTTCATGCACAAATTTCATGCACTGGGTCTCTAGTACCTAAATAAAAATAAATTTCCATCTTGTTTATTTGTGTAAATCAGGGTTTGTTCATTTAAGATAACATTATAGATATGTAACATGAAACAATTATATGGGAATATTTTAAGAGAATGCTGTTGTCATCGCTTATTGAAGAAAATGGTAAATCTTGTTTTAGAACAAGTGTTCAAATTTTCAATTTAAATCACTTTTAAAAATAATTAAAAACATTATAACAATCAGGAGTGATGCACTACTACAGCTGTTAAATTGATCTCTTAATATTGCCTTGTGAGACAAAAAAAAGTTAGGTGTGTTAAATTGCTCCACAAAGTCCATTATTCAGAAATTATTCTCTCATGAAAAATACTTTATCCTAGCTGGCTATAATGCATCATTCAAGCATTAAATTAAAGGTCAAGAATATGTTAATGAGAGGTATGCAAAGTTCAGAATCTCTTCATCCCGCTAAACAACTGTCTCTTCTAACTCTGCTTAGTGTTCCTAACCTTGGTTCTATAAATATCTTTTTGATCTTATTAAGTCATGTTCCTTTATTGCTTTTAACTGTATTCAGCAGCAGGACAATTCTAAAAATCATATTCACCATAAGTCTCAAGAGGACTTATTGAATGATAACTTAAAAAGTGTTATTTCACAGTCTCATTCTCTTTCTTCATTGCTATGTTTTCTCTCTAAGCATCTTGATTCCTTTCACCTTGAAGGATTATCTAGAGAACTCTATGCTTAGTCATCAGCAGTAATGTGTTGATACTGCAAAGGGTATGGAAGATGGAGTCTGAGATTCTGCAAGTAGAACCTTGGGGAAGTCATTATATCTTTCTGGCTTCTATGTCAGCTTTATAGAATTTTAGCAAACATCCAATTAGATAATGCATGTGAAAAACTTTGTTAAGTAGTAAAATGCTTTTAAAAACTTGTCACTATATAATTTCTTAGTGCTATTTTACAACTGTCTGTCCATAACATTGACACCCTATAGCTTCCTAACTTTGGGGTCCCAGGCCTTGACCTTCCCACAGTGATATGCTTTTCTAGGGTCCCAATTCTTGTCCTTATCTGTCCTTATCATTGGCATATATCAATTATCAATATCAATTATCTTTGAATTATTTGACCCCAGAGATATTAGGGAGACCTACCCACATAGGATTTTATTGGAGTTGAGTCTTTAGTTCACCTCAGGTTATAAAATGACATTTCACGGCACTCTAAACCCTGTATGAATTCTCCTTTGGGCCTACCTACTAAGGCTAAGGTTTCTGCTATTAATCCTTGATGACATTTAATCTTCACATTCCTTTACTGGCTTATTTTGTAGTATTTTCAGCTATTTAGCATAACAAATTTTGGCCATATAAAAATTCTGTCAGGTGATAGCAATTCTACTGGTAATTATAATGTGTTCTCTGTTTCCAAACAGAAAGCAGCAACTTCAGTTCAAATAAAATAGGTTACTTTGTTTACTTAGGAAAAAATATTTCTATCTATGCTTAGTGCCCATTATGAAATTGAGAACCTTATGCAGAAAAGGTTATAAAATAAAACCTGCTGTCTCATATTTTCAGAAAATTGGATGATGTATGACACTAATCATGCTCTAACAAGCAACTTCCAATGGATTTAAAATATGTTATTTTATAATTTTGCAGGCTTTGTGAGAAAAGTAGGTTAGAGCAATGGTTTTCAGGCATGCTCTGAAGCATGTTAGTATTATACAGGTTCAAGTTAATGATTTAAAATACATTTAAAATGTTTAGTATGTTTCCAATGAATGAAAAATACAACAGAGGGAGAGAAATAACATCTGCTGAAAGTCTACTTTTTACAATGTTCTATATTACTTATTTTATATGATTTCAATTAAATTTTAACAGCAATCCTGAGAAGTAGATATTATTAAATCCTCATTTTTCTTGAAAAAGAAGATGGGTTTCAGAGAGATTAAGCATATTACGTGACTCACAGAACTAGTAGGCTTAGAACAAATCTTAGTTTACCTGCTCTAAGATTATTGTTCATTATTCTAGATCATGCTACTTTCTGGAAAGACAATGATATATTTTGAAATAAATATTATTCTTTCTAAACTTGTTAACTTATTGGTTTACAACTCACAATTTCTAGCTTTTGAAGCAAAATAATGAAGCTTGGATATTGTCAAACCTTGTAACACAGTCTATTCTCCTCACCATTTGCTGCTAATTAAGATCGAAGTATGGACATTGTCAGATACAATTAAATAGTGACACATTTTAGAGTAAATGATAGGAATATAGTTTTATAAGGTGTAGAATAAAGGTTAATCTTCCAAAACGAAGTAGTTTTAAACTGTGCAGCTGAATTACTTAAATCTAATATTGGTACTAGCTGTAGAATATGTGAAACATGACATGTGCACTATAGAATTTTAATTAATATATTTCAGTAAGGAATGTTGATGAATAAGTTGGTCTTACTTTATTCTGACTCATCTCCAAAAATTATTTGAAAAGTAAACAAAAATGTATATTGACTATGCATTTTCATTGACACCATTATTATTCAGACATGTATTCACACAATGAAAATATATTGACCAATCATGTAATATTGCAGATTTAACTTAACCTGGTCACATTTATTTTTTAGATTAAAATAAAAACTCTCTAACCCTTAAAAAGTTCAAAAGATTAAGTTTAGTTTTAGAAGACAGTATGAACTCAGAACAATTGGAGATCAATTTCAAGGCCAGAAGATCCCTAAGGTCCCTTGCAACTTTCTTACTTTAGTCCTAGGCTAAATGCCAGCCTCTCCTGTGTATACACATCATGTAACTTTTACTTGTTAAAGTTCTGAACACTTTAACTTTACATATCCTACAATATTAAGAATAAAAGAAAATGAAAAATATCTGCTTTCAAACTTGCAAGCCTGACTCAAGAACTCCATATGTCATTTGACTTTTCTAAGGTATGCTGCTGGCTAAACCTATAGCTCAGGCACAACTCCACTCTGGAGAGACCACACAGCCTCTGGTCATAGTGACTCTTGATTAAAGGACTGAATGAGATCAGACAGAAAAGCATCAAAATTGGTCCCAGTTTTTGGAGTCCAAAACAGCGGTAATACGCACTATGGTAATTTAAGTGTAATTAGGACATTAGCAAACTTTAACGTGACATCTAGTTCAAAAACAAAATAATTATGTATAATTTGGACAAGGAACTAACCTAGAGCACGTGTGGTGCTGCTTTTATCTTCTCTGCTATATTAACCCTTTGAAATGAGTTCTTCAGATTTTCTTTAGGTCAGGGGTACAGAATTACATGCAATGGAAACTCACCATAACTACTTTCTTTTTTGTTAGCCTCATTAGTCACTCCATTATTATTATAAACTCCATTTGAAGATAAGGCACAGAGCATTTACCTATTGCTCCACCTAAGCTGTGATGAAGCCAGAATTTCTTCCCAATAGCACCCAAATATTTTGTCTCTATAAATGATAGAGAATAGATGTATATTATGACATGTGACAAAGACATGTGATATTGTCACCTACAGAAAAGGAGGTGGGATGAGCCAAAAAAATAAGTGAACTTATTTCGTAAATTTTAATGAAAAGTATCATTCCTTGAGTGTCACAAGCTAGTCTGACAAGCTTTGCTCTAGTATTCAGTGCAGTTTTTGACATTAAAGCAGAAAGACACGATTATATTTCTAAATTCACCAACACTCAACATACATAGGTAAACTGTAAGAATTTCAAAGAAAGGCAAAAGGGTGTAAACAGTTTCTAGACATAGCTTCTGATAAATGTCAATCTATTGTTCCTTGTTATGCTCTAACTAAAGGGCCTTTGAATTATGTGAGAAAAGGGAGTAGTGGATTTTGATAAAATCTTACTGAGTTCTAAAGATAATATTTTGCAACCATGGCAATAAAACTGTTATATGTTCATGAGAACAAAACCTTATTTAAAATGAAATATACTAAAAAAATTATGATAAAAAGAACTCAAGAAAATCACTGACATGCCTATCACTATTAACTGCTATAAAGTTAACAATTTTTTTCAAGTTTTCACTCCCTCTTATCATTTCTCTCTCTGCTCATGTTTACCAGCTCTTATTTATTCCCAGAAGATTGCTTTCTGAAGGTGATTATGGTCAGACATAGAAGTGAACTCTCTAACCTCAATAATTACATTTTATTAATTTAAGTTAGATATCTATATTCTGAAAAAGACATTTAATAGTAGTAATATTTCAATAGTTGGTCTCACATATCGTTAGAATGATTTTCCCACCACTCTTAACAATCCCTTTATTTTGAAAGGGCAAATATAGTAGTTGCCTCATCTTTAGTTATAAGGGTATTATTACTCCTAACCTTGTTGAATATTTGTTACACTGGAAATTGACTTTCCCACATTGCATACCTTTTCATATGCTTCCTGAAGTAAATGGGACTCTTCACACTCAATGCCCTTGCCAGTTTGGCTCATTGGCCTGTGAACTGAAGGGTCCCAGGTTTGATTCCCGTCAAGGGCACATGCCCGGGTTACGGGCTTGATCACTAGTGGAGGCTTGCAGGAGGCAGCCTATCAATGATTTTCTCTCATCGTTGATGTATCTATCTTTCTCTCTCTCTCTCCCTTCCTTTCTAAAATCAATAAAAATATATTTAAAAAAAAGAAGAAGAGATACTAATGGCTTAAAATTCTTATCAAGAAGAGGGTATTCACAATTCAAAATATATTATACATTTTTAATTCCAGCAGCTGTTGGTTTGAATTTCTGTGCAGGTCCGCACAAATACTGCCAATGATCTTTGACAAAAGAACAAAGGCAAGTGGAGAAATAAAAGACTTCAACAAACAGTAGTGGAACAACTGGACATCCACATGTAGAAAAAATGAATCTAGACACAGATATTTACAAAAAATAAACTCAGATTATAGTCCTAAAATTTAAAACTCAAAATTCAAAAATTTCTAGATGAGACAATAAGATAAAATCTAGGTGATTTTGGGTTTGGTGATGGCTTTCTAGATGCAACAACCAAAAGCATGCATGATCCTTGAGAACATTACTGATAAGATGGACTTCATTAAAATTAAAAGTTTCTCCTTTGTGAAAGTCAAGGTGAAGAAAAGCAAAACAAACCACAGACAAGGAGAAAAATCTGCAAAATGTGTACATGATAAATGTGTACATGGCATCCAAACAATACAAAGTATATTTTAAACTCAACAATAAGAAAACAAACAACCTAATTAAAAATATAAGAAAACAAACAACCTAATTAAAACTTATGTAAAAAGTCTGAATAGACATTTCACCAAAGAAGACAAATAAGAATATGGAAAGCCGAGAACGGTTTGGCTCAGTGGATAGAGCGTCGGACTGCGGACTGTAGGGTCCCGGGTTCGATTCCGGCAAGGGCATGTACCTTGGCTGCGGGCACATCTCCAGTGGGGGGCGTGCAGGAGGCAGCTGATCGATGTCTCTCTCTCATCGATGTTTCTGACTTTGTATCCCTCTCCCTTCCTCTCTGTAAAAAATCAATAAAATATATTAAAAAAAAGAATATGGAAAGATGCTCAATATCATATGTCATCAAGAAATTGCAAATAAAAATATCAAAATACTACTACACACCTATTAGAATGTCTAAAATTCAGAGCACTGACAACACCAAATGCTGAAAAGGATGTGGACCAATAGGAATGCTCATTCATTGCAGGTGAAAATACAAAATGGTATGGCCACTTTGGAAGATAGTTTGGCAACTTCTTATAAAACTAAACATATTCATACCACAAAATTATAACAATTGTGCTCCTTGATATTTACCCAAATGAAATGAAATTTACATTAAAAAACTTGCACATAATGTTGAAAGCAGATTTATTCATGATTCACAAAATTGGGAAGCAACTAAGATTTCCCTCAACAAGTGAATGAATTAACAAACTTTAGCATACTCATATAATAATATATTATTCTGCAATAAAAATATATGAGCTATCATGCCATGAAAAGACATAAAAGAATGTTAAATGCATAGTGCTAATTGAAAAAAAAGCTGATCTAAAAAGGCTAAATTCTGTAATATTCTAATCATATGACATTCTGGAAAGGCAAAACTATGAAGACAGTAAGAGATGAATGGATCCCAGGGATTAGGTGGAAGGGAAGGATGAATATGACTGTGAAAATATTCTTTGTGATATTATAATTTTAAATATATGTCTTTATATATCTGTAAAAATCTATGGAATGTACAATACCCAGAGTGAACCCTACTGTGATGTATGGACTTTAGTTAATAATAATAATTTGTTAATATTAGCTTATCAATTGCAACAAATGTACTTCACTACTGCAAGGTGTTAATGACTTGGTGAGGGGTAGAGTGAGTGGTGAGAAATGTATGAAAAGTTACTATACTTTCCATTCATTTTTTTTCTATAAACCTAAAACTGATCTAAAAATAAAGTTTATTAATAAAAAGTAGTATTCAAAAGTATAGTGTCTGACCTGAGAGTTTCTTGTGCTCAAAGTCTATTTTTGCAAAAGGCGAGTATAAAAAGTAGACATACAATGATCATATCTGCAGAGTAAAACATATTTAAGTAAGAAAATGGCATTGTGAATACTGATTAAAAATAGAAAATCCATTAAGTAGTCTCTTTCCAATAGAAACATTTCTCCAGTATTCACAGTATAACTTTATAACCCCGCTTATCTGAAATTGCTTCTTTTAAATTTAAAATGTGTTGATTCCAAACTCATGCATTTACTAATGAACTCATGCATTTTTTGAGTGATGAAATGGTGGGGAGGGGGAATCCGTGTGTTTTTTTTTTCTAGAGTAATTTTTTTTTTTAAGTTAAGTATTTACCCAACTGTTTTGTCTCCACAGAGGTACTTTGCTAAAGCTCAACCAACTACAGATTGCTGCCACCTGAAACACATCACTGTATGAGTCCTTATTTGAGTCAATCAAGGTATAGTCATAACTATTACTTAATTAGAACCTTAATTTTGGAGACCAGTAGACAAATGTACTACTTTATTATGAATTATGTCTTACCTATTTATTCAATATATTTCTAATTTAAATTCTCAGTTTCTTCAACCTTTCTCTACACACTTTAATAATTATAAATATTTTTATTTATTTAGATATGCCAATTTCTATATGAATGAATAAAATTGAATGGCTGAACAACTGTTGATTCTAAAAAAGAGAAAAATATGTAAACCAGTTATTTTATTTTATTTTTTAAATATATTTTTATTGATTTTTTACAGAGTGGAAGGGAGAGGGATAGAAAGTCAGAAACATCGATGAGAGAGAGACATCGATCAGCTGCCTCTTGCACGCCCCCCACTGGGGATGTGCCCGCAGCCAAGGTACATGCCCCTGACCGGAATCGAACCCAGGACCCTCCAGTCCGCAGTCCGACGCTCTATCCACTGAGCCAAACCGGTCTCGGCTAAACCAGTTATTTTAAAACTAAACCTGACACATTAAACATGGACACACACAGTGTGTATAAATGTGTGTGTATTCATGTTTGTACCCACTTGGAGGAATAATTCGAAACTTTGAAGAATATTATTTTTTAAATGTATGTCCCAGGAAGGAGGGGATGGGGAGAAGTGGTGAAGAGTATAGGCGGAGGGGGTTAAATGGTGATGGACATAGACTTGACTTGGTGTAATGGAATGTTGTGGAAATGTGAATCCTGAAACCTGTATAATTTTGTTAACCAGTGTCACACCAAGATACTTAATAAAAAGGAAAAAAGGCATTTGTGAAGCCTAAATCCATAGCACAACTAGAGGACACATACATTTGCCTAAATATTTTTAAGTTATTAGTCAAAAAAACTATTAAAATATATTTTACCCTCTCACATTTATGGATATATCTTCATAACAACAAAATTGAAATAAATATGTACAAAAACTATGATTTTTTTATATAACTAGTAGTAGCCCAGTGCACAAAATTTGTTTACAGAAAGTGGGGAGGGGTCCCTCAGCCCAGCCTTCACCCTCTTCAATTGGGGACCCCTTGAGGGATGTCCAACCACCAGTCGGGCCTAAACCAATCTGGGATCACTGGCTCCTAACCGCTCACCTACCTGTCTGCCTGATCACCCCTAAACCCTCAGTCTGCCTGCCTGAATACTCCTAACCTCTCTGTATGCCTAACTGATTGCCCCTAACTGCCTCTGCCTGCCTGCCTGACCTCCCCTAACTGCCCTCCCCTGCTGGCCAGATCTTGTCCCCAGCTGCTCTCCCCTGTTGGCCTGATCAACCCTAACTGCCCTCCCCTGTGAGCCTGATCTTGCCACCAACTGCCCTCTCCTGCCAGCCTGCTCTCGTCACTAAGTGCCCTCCCCTGCCAGCCTGATTACCCCTAATAGCCTCTGCCTCAACCCCCACCACTATGGTTTTGTCTGGAAGAAAGTCAGACACCTGGAAGATATACTGTCAATCTGTTCTAATTAGGATATTACCCTTTTAGTAATATAGATAGATTATACAGGATAGGATTGCTTAAATGGGGTTGGGAGCCTTTTTTATCAGGAGGAGATGCTTTGGCAGACAAAAATACATAATCCTTATCTGAACTGATAGCCAGCCATATGCACTATACTGCCAAACCAGTCATGAAAAAAATTGAACTATTTTCTTACACCTTACACCAAATAGCTATTGCCCTTAAAACCTCTCCTCACCCCCCACCTTAGGTACTGCCTTCATAGTTCCCCCAGAGTAAGTTCTGAATGGTCACTTTCTCTGCCAGTCAGCATCAAAAGCTCTGCCTCTTAGGTAGCCATTAGCTCCTCATAGCTCACCCAGATTTGGTTCTGATTGGTCTGTTTCTATGCCAGTCAGTGTCTCTGGACCTATCAATGGGCCTTATCAGAGAGGCCGGACTGATCAGCACCCCAGATGAGGCCTGGAGAGAAAGAGAGGCAAGGTCTGGAGCAAAAGGGAGAGGCAAGTGCTGATCAAAGCTGTCACAGAGGCTTTGGATCAGGCCTCTCTTTGGACCTGATCCAAAGCCCCCTTGTCAGTCAGCACTGAGTCCAAGTTCCCACAGCCCCAGTAGTCAGTGCTGGTTTGCCAAGGCAATCCAGCATTGACTTCCAGTCAGTTGAGCCTTCAGTCATATTGGATGTTATGGACCCTTGTTTTTTATATATTAGGATAAGTTTAAAACTATCAAAAATCACTAAATGTTAGCCCCAACCAGTGAGGTTCAGTTCATTGGACATCATCTTGTGAACCAAAAGGTTGCTGGTTCTATTCCTGGTCAGGACACATGCCTGGGGTGTGGCTGAATTCCCAGTAGTGTGTGTACAGGAGGCAGCTGATCATGTTTCACTCTAACATTGATGTTTCTCTCTATCTACCTTCCTCTCCTTCCCTCTTTCTCTAAAACTCAACAGTAATAAAAATAAATGTTTTAAAAATCACTAAATGTTATTATTGAGCATATCTGGATGCTCCGATCATGAAACAATATGCACTGACTTAGAGTCTCATTGTCTTGCTGGCTATTGACTGCAAGCCCAGGCAGGCTATAACTAAAAGCCATCCTTATCTACATGATCTCAACCATAAAACCCTTGCCAGGTTTTGTTATCCAGCATGTCCATTTGAGTCCTCAAAGCCAGTGGAGAATAAACTCTACAATTCTACACAATCACATAATCATGGGCATATATAGTAGCTCCTCAGGTTACATCGGAGATCCATTCCTACAGCACCACATAAAATGATGCTCGCTCTAAGTCGGAACCCACCTACATAAGCACCTATATCACTCAAGTGAAGCACATACATAGCAGTAATGAAGTGAAACAGTAAGAAAAAAAAATTAAAGAAAGATAACAATGCTTGACCTTTATTTGTGGTAAATAAATAATCCTATTTAATAAAGAGGGGATATATTAATTGACCCTCATGCCATCACAAAGATGGCGGCAACCAAAGCCAATAAGGAGGGAATATACTAATTCAATGGTCAGCAAATTCATTAGTCAACAGAGCTAAATATCAACAGTATAACGATTGAAATTTTGAGAGCCAAATTTTTTAAAACTTAAACTTCTTCTAATACCATTTCTTCAAAATAGACTTGTCCAGGCCATGGTATTTTGTGGAAGAGCCACACTCAAGGGGCCAAAGAGCCGCATGTGGCTCATAAGACATGGTATGCCAACCACTGTACTAATTGACTGCCCTAGCCTCAAAGATGGTGGTGCCCATAGCCACAAGATGGTGGCACCCAGTCCCCTCAGCCCCACTGGGTTGGCAAGTGCACAGCAAGTCTGGGCCCTCCCTCAGGCAGGCCCAGCCACTCCTCACGCCTGCCTCCAGAGTCCCCAAGTCCCCTCAGCCCCCCAGCCACCCAGGGTCAGCCCGAGGCACAGGCAAGCCTCGGATGCATCTGCCAAGCTTCCCAGGGTAGACTGAGGCTTGCACTGCCAGCAGTGGCAGCAGCAGAGGTGTAATGGGGGCATTGCCTTCCCCTGATTTCCTGGTTGCCTCCTGCCCCTGAGGGCTCCCAAACTGTGAGATGGGGCAGGCTGGGCTGAGGAATCCCCCTCCCAGTGCATGAAATTTCATGCACCAGGCCTCTAGTAAAAACATAAAGCACCTATGTACATATGTCAAAATGACAAAACATTTTTTATATAAATAAATGGGAGATGGCAATGTAACCATGAAACAATGTACGTTGAATCCAGAATAACCTGAGGGCTGCCTATAATTATATACATTCTGTTACCCTTGTCATATTTTGTTTGGAGGCCACCGGTTCTGTCCATATTCAAAGGCAGGAATTATACATGGGATGTGAATACTAGAAGGTAGGTATATGAAGCCTACTCAAAGAGGTGTTTTTTTTTCACCACAGTCTCTCTTATAGGATCTAGTATGGTACTGAAAAAAGATGATAAATCATTTCTCTCTGTATTGGATTTATCTGTTAGAAAATCTTTAATTGTATTGATTATTTTTCCAGTTTTTCATACTTGCTAAGATACTTGTTCTACTTTGTTTTTGAGAATAGCCAATATCCCATGTATTGAATCATAAAGGACTTTGACTATTAGAAAGAAGAAAAAAGAGGATGTAGGAGGAATAAGAAGGGAAAAATAAGGAGAAAGAAAAGAAAACAAGTAGAGGAAAGAGAAGGAGAAGGAGGAAGAGAAAGAGGAGGAGGACCAGGAGATGAAAAGGATGAGGAAAGGGAGGAAGAGAATAAAGAGAGAAAATAATGAAGAAAGGAAAGAGAAATGGAAGGAAAGGAGCTTGGGAGGGAGGAAGGAAATTACAACCATTCAAAAAGTAGATAGGAGCACTTGCTATGAATACTGTTCATTATAGCAGGTTAATACAATCTTCAGTTGGGACCTCTGGATATCCTATATAACAGTGGTCAGCAAACTCATTAGTCAACGGAACCAAATATCAACAGTGTAATGATTGAAATTTCTTTTGAGAGCCAAATTTTTTAAACTTAAACTTCCTCTAAGGCCACTTCTTCAAAATAGACTCATCCAGTCCATAATATTTTGTGGAAGAGCCGCACTCAAGGGGCCAAAGAGCTGCATGTGGCTTGTAAGCCATGGTTTACCGACCACTGCTATAGAATAAAAGCCTAATAATGTTAAGTGTCTGGTCAACCAGTAGGCTGTTCAACCAGTCAAAGTGTAATATGCTAATGATATGCTATGACATGCACTGACTACCAGGGAAAAAATGCTCTGACCAGTAGGTTAGCTTACTGATGGAGTCTGGTTGATCAGGATTGAGATAGATGGGCTGGACATGCCTTGGAGCCCTTCCTGTGGTCCCACCCCAGCCAGCTAACCTCCTGTGTACCTCCCAGACCCTGATTGTGCACTGATGGGGTCCCTCAGCCTGGCCTACATCCTCTTGCAATATGAGTCCCCTTGGGTGATGTCGGAGAGGTGATTTTGGCCTGATCCCACAGGCCAGGCTGAGGGACTCCACTGGCGCATGAATTTGCACACTAGGCCTCTAGAATAATTCATAAGTTTCTAGAGGTTAATACTTAAATTCTACTTCACATGATATGCCCACAAGGTCAAGTTATGCTGTCATCTGATCACCACTTGAGTTGTCAGACATTGTCCTGCTTTCTAGATACCTTTCCTCAATCAAGACAGACAGGATGACTTTTTTCTCACTCATCTGTCATTGTCTTACCAAAGGGATCTATCTGCCCACATATGCACATTTTTGGATAGAAATAAAATAAATAATTATAAACAATATGTCACATAAATATTAATGGTTATTTGCCCTTAATTGACGTCTCAAAACTGCCTTTTCTTATTTCTGTTGTTAACATTGAAATCTCAAATTATGAAATTGCCATAAAAATCAATATCAGAATAAATGGACTACATTTAGGCTGTATATTTTTATGTCTATTCCGCTGTTAATACACTCTGACATATCAAACATTTAATTATGTATTTAATCTACTAAATTATATATCATACCTATAGAAAAAATATCAATACACCCCCAAAAGTTATGAACCAAAAAGCATAAAAAATATGAGATTGCGCATGATCGGTTTAATTTAAGAAGGTCTAAACAGCAAAATCTTCCCTAAAATCCTTCTTCAAATCTGAAAAGTCCAGTACTTCTGCTGTGCACACACTTTAATTGTCCCTATTTATAATGTTATGGTCCCCACATACAGTAGCTTTAAATAGCAAATCAATCATGAAGTGCAATGAGAAGTCATGGTGAAGGTTAGAAGAGCTAGGTTTGTGATTGTATAAAAAACAACAACCAAAAGTGAGGAATGCTTCTCTCAAGAATAACCCAAAATAAATAGCCAAATTAATGTGTTCCATAAAGTTTAGGATTAGGGTCCAATGAAGTATTATGTCCTGGACAAAGAGGTGTAGTTGAACTGACTGGTTATGCAATTTTCAAAAGTGGAAAATGCTGGCAAACTATAAATATGTAATTGAAACTATAAAGCTTTCATTACAGAATGCTTTGCAAAGATGGCCCATAAAAGAGTAATAACACTTATGTAAAGAGCATTATATATTGGACTATTATTATAGGATCTTGTAGCATCTGCAGAAAGGTTTCCAAGGGGGAGTCAAACTAAAATTAGTGAAGATGGACTGGGAATACATTTATTACACTTACAAAAATAAATTAATACAACAGAAAGGAATAACTCCTCATAAACCATTTCCATGAAAACGTTGTATCAAGGCCCTCTTATATATGACTATTATTATGCATATATATCAATAATTTATTTCTCCGACATTGGAGAAATCATTGGAGTATCATTCATTAACTGAAAAATGCTAACTAAAACCAGTATTTCTTTAGGAAGAAGAATATAATTCCCACTGTTTCTATAATCATTTCTGTAAAATGTACTCCATTGAATATATCTTTGTATATATCAACCAAAAGTGTTTAATTTGAGATTATGTTAACTACAACAGCAGAATCTATGGCATATGAAGGAATATATAAGATAGAATTTTCTCTTATGCAACTTATCAAAATCATACTGCTATTGAATTTGTAATACATTTATTTCTAAATTAATTATGGAACCGGTTTAAAGGTGAGGAACATGTATCACATAAAATTGTTTTCCAGTGTCTGGTTGAAGGTCTCAGCTGCTCCATTACTGCAGAATAGTGACACAGCAGGAGAAGTAAGGAAGTTTAAGAAGCATTTAAATGCATTTGGCCCGCTAAGTCCTGTGCTCTGATTCTCTCTAGCAGTTCATTTCATCATAAACTCAATTAGAAACCTTTTCTTTTTAATGTTGAGAAAAAGCAGTTGATATTGCTAACTTTCTGTGTGATGTTCAAATCTAATCAAATGGCTGATTTACAGTCACACTAAATATACATTTTAAAAATATACCTGATAGGGTGACGTTATAAAAGCTTTTAAGGAAGCCAATGAATCTTTTGGAGTAAGCTCTGTGATGTTTCAGTCTGCAGTAAGGCATGATTGTCATAAGTACCAAATGAGTTAATACAGTAAAATGTTGGGTGTTACATTAGGTGAAAGAATATTGGCTGATACATATTTATGATTAACCTACATAAAGAAATATACTTTTTATTTTTTACTAAAAATGATAAAAAATTTTATGGTGCAAACTATGATTCAATTGCATTTGCATGATGATTTGTAGTTGCTAAAAGTTGTTAGGCATTCTAAAAGCTAAAGTATGAATGGGATTACAATTTGCATAAAATGTACTAAATTCAGTATAGGGCTAAAGCACTTAAGCTTTCAGAGCATCTACTACAAAGGCTGTTTAATCCTCATATAAAATCTTACTGTATAT
Organism: Antrozous pallidus; assembly: GCA_027563665.1. Taxonomy (NCBI): domain Eukaryota; kingdom Metazoa; phylum Chordata; class Mammalia; order Chiroptera; family Vespertilionidae; genus Antrozous; species Antrozous pallidus. The sequence continues at coordinate 77,237,114 of CM050509.1, forward strand.
TGTGTCTTCAAAGATATAAAAAGGCTGCAACCAAGCAGACTGCTAAACATCTCAAATATTAGTTTATTGGCTTCCAAAGCTGTACTTGCAGGGAATATAGAGTAGCATATTAGGAGTTGGTAAGAAAGAATAAGTGAAATTTGACAATTCTATTTGAATCTTCTGTGGTTTGGAATTGGAATATTTTAAGGCTGTATGGGCTGAAAAATATATTTTGAAGAAATAACTTCATAAAGCAAGTTTAGTTTTAAAAGCTGGAGGGATTCCAAAAATTATTTTTATTCTTTAGAAGTAATCAGAAATGTGAAGCAGTTTATTGAAAATACCATAAAACAAATAATTGAAACTCCCCACAGGAAAGTATTTCAACCTGGTATAAGTCATAGCTCATCTGGCACAGGTGTTTCTGTGTTCAAAAGGTACATTTAGCCCTGGCTGGTTTGGCTCAGTGGATAGAGTGTCACCCTGTGGACTGAAGAGTCCCAGGTTTGATTCTAGTCAAGGGCACATGCCTGGGTTGTGGACTCAGTCCCCGGTTGGGGGCATGCAGAAGGTAGCCAATCAATGATTCTCTCTCATCATTGATGTTTTTATCTCTGTCTCCCTCTCCCTTCCTCTCTGAAATTAATAATATATATATATATTTAATATATAAATTATATTTAATATATAAATATATAAATTAATCATACATTTATCCCTAGCCTTGACATTTAATTATTTATTTATAATAATCTGGGTGGCATAAACAGTCAGGTTTTGTAATTGTACAATAGCTTTTTAGAAGGCATAAAGAATAATGCCTTAGAAAAATTCACATTTGCACAAGACATGTTTTGTAGTTAATTGATGTCCACAATGGTCTGGAATGGGGAGTTAGATGAGGGAAATAATACAAAGAAGAGAGAGAGAAGCAGGAATTAGGTCCCCGCACAGTCTTGGTAATAGAGAAAGACTATCAGAGTGCTATGTGGCAATCTATTTTCAAATATTATAATAATTTCAAAAGAAAAGAAAGAAGCTGCTCTGCTGTTTTAATGGCACATTCAAAACCCTGGGTTGAAGAGATGAGCAAAACAAGTGATCCGACAAAAAGGATATCTTCAAACTCAGAGATTTATTAGTTTACATTCACAAATGTCTGCTTTTATCTTGCTTTTACATTTTGAGCATATTCACCACTTTTTTTTTAGCTTACCCATACAATAGCTCTCCCCATATTTAAATATACTGAGTGGCCAGATTATTATGATATCTGAATGCACAATAATATGGTTGCTCAGTGTATATCCTATGTAATAAAAAGCTAATATGTAAATTTCCTTGGACCAGGAGTTCCACTAGCAGGCAGGCTGACCAACTGCCGATGTACCTGCCCCTGGCCAGGCTTGCCGGACCCCACCCATGCACAAATTCATGCAGCGGGTCCCTAATATATATATATATATATATATATATATATACTAGTGGCCTGGTGCACCAAATACATGCATGTGAGGGGGGGGGGGTTGTTGTCTCTCAGCCCGGCCTGCATCCTCTCCAATCTGAGACCCCCGTGGGATCAGGCCTAAACTGGCAGTGGACAACCCCCTCATAATCTGGGACTGCTGGCTCCTAACCGCTCACCTGCCTGACTGCTTGATCACCCCTAACCATTCTGCCTGTTGGCCTGATTGCTCCAACTGGTCCCTTTTGCCAGCCTGCTCGGCTCCAACGCCCCCCCCAACTAGCCTGATCACTCTCAACTGCCCTACCCTTCTGGGCTGATCACCCCTAACTGCCTCTGCCTCAGCTGTGATTGGGGCTGTGATCAGGACCCTTGCTGCAGCAGCTGGGAGGCCGGGCCAGAGCCCGTTCTGCAGCTGGGCCTGCGATTGGGACCTGTGCCACCTGCAGTACCACCATGGCCGGCTAAGTTTGGAGGAGGCCCATCCACCATCTTGCTTGGGGGTTAATTTGCATATTGCTCCTATTGGCTGGTAGTGTAGCAAAGGTATGGTCAATTTGCATGTTTGTCTTTTATTAGATAGGATATACTTACTGTCCATATCATTATGCGTTCAGAGATCATAATAATCTGGCCACTCAGTGTATATTTTAAGGAAGTTTATTTTTTTTCCCTATTGTGGAGTCCATAGAATTCTTAAATGACACCTTTCCCAATAGAGACCTTCTACCCAGATCAGATCACCCCACTTGAAAAAGGCATTGATTCCTCTAGAATCCCAGCTCGAGTGACATTGCCTGGACACAGCCACATATTGCCAAAGAGGCTGAAACTAGGAATGAGATCTCACCTGCTGACATGTAACTAACATATTAGAACTAAGTTCATTGCTCTTCTCTTGATGAAGGGTATTTTATTAGGTGGTTTACAGATTTGCTTTGGTCACTCGGATTTTATCAGACTTCTACCCAGCTATCCTTTCTCACAATGACCTCTGTGGTAGGTCATTTGGGTTTGACTTTCCAACTAGCTCAGTTACCTCATGACCATTCTCTGGAGCCAGGCAGTCCCTTAACTTCTCTGTTTGTAGTGCCCAAACCTTCATGCCTCACTGAAAACTGCATACCATTAAGCACATACAGCAGATATAAGTTCAAATTAGAGATACAACAAACTATCCATTGAGAATCCACTAAATCACTGAAGCAACAAAGCTTCAGATCATAGTTAGCAACAGTAAATTGCACTCTACAATATATTTCTCCTTCTGATGATTAAAATACAGTATATTTTACTTTAAAATGCTAACAACAACTCCCAAGCAATCAATGCTTTTCCTGGTGAAGGAAAATTGCATAGCCCCAACAGATACTGTCCATACATTGAAAAGGACAGGTGAAGTATAGATGTGAGCCCTTCAGCAAAGCTCAGCTATGAAATGTCTTTGGAACCTGGCCTTTGATGGGATTCAGAAGTCAGCCTCTTGAACTCCGTGTTCCATGTACTGAGCTTGTCATGTTGAACAGTATGTTGTCTTGCAAGCTTGAGAGATGTCTGAGAAATCAAATGTCAGGACTTTGTTCACAAATGTGTGGCTTTAGCCACCTCCACTTCAAGGAATGTGGGCTGAGGTTATATAATAAAACAATAGCAGCAAGGCAATGTTAGATGGAGTAAAATATGGAAAATAATGTATTCCTGAAGTCTCAAAATCCCTTGCTGATAAAGAGATGTTACTTCAGCAATGAAAAAGAAACAAGTTTTTTTAAAAAAACAAACAAAAAGGAAACCTCTCCTAAGTGGACTCTGATTCTATAAAAACATATGCTGGATGGAGGCTTCTGCCTCTATTATGCACTGGGTGAGGTGCAGAAAACAGTATAAATACAGAAAGTAAAGTATATTGGAAAGTGGGGAGGGATTCAATAGAACAGAACTGGGCAATAAGCATATTCCTTGTTTACAAAATACACAAATCCAAAATGTCTGCATTTGTGATCACTGCCTAGTTACTTTTCGATAAGGAAGAGTTATTTGCAGTTTCTCTAGATGAAACTTCAGCAGTTACTCTAAGTAACAAATGTATTTTTTTTCTCCCAAAACTCAGCTTATTTTTATAGTTGTGCTGTCACTACATCTGTGAATGTTTGCAAATGTTTTCAGGTTTGGAAATTTTACTTTCCAACTTGAAGTGCCCTCTATGATTCTAAACTAGGTACTTACTTTTATAAAACTCTATAGATCACTTTCCATTTATATGTCCTTCAAGTAAGTTTGTCAACTTTTAGTTTTATGTCTAATGGCAATCTGTATTAGGGGTACATAAAATGACTAGAATAGTATGGGGCTTCAATTCAGGGAATTCATCCAAGCAAGCTTCAGAAATAGCTTTTGTAATTTTTCTATGTTAAAAAGAATTGTAAGAATGTAGAAACTTCAAAAAAGAAAACTTGCAACTTTAAATTATTGCTATGAACTATTCCAAATTAATACAAATTCTCTCACTGCTTTCACACATAGTGAGGGGACTCATCATTCCAGGCACCTGACTAGCAATCTTTTTAATAATGAATAAGAAGTCTTTATGGTTCTGTCACCTACAAATTTATATGAACAGCTATATAAGTTATTCATATTACATGATTCCTTCTCATTAGTTTATTCAATTGTTCATTCATTCAATGTTTATGGAGTTACTTTTTCATGCTTTTATAACTATACTAGAGGCCCGGTACATTAAATTCATGCAGGGGGTGGAGAGGGGGGTCCTTCAGCCCAATCTATACCATCTTCAATCTGGGACCCCTCAATGGATGTCTGACTGCCCATTTAGGCCTGAAATGGACATCAGACATCCCTCTCACAATCCAGGACTGCTGACTCCTAACTACTTTTGTCTGCCATCCTGATCACCCCCTAACCACTCCCCTGCCAGCCTGGTCACCCCCAACTGTCCTGCCCTGCTGGCTTGGTCACCCCTAACCCTCGCCTGCCTGCCAGGTTGCCCCACACAGCCTGTTTGGTCATCTGTTGTGACAGTAGCTTAGGCTTTTATGTAGTAGATAAAAAAAGATCTTTTCTCTGCTGTCAAGGTGCCCATCAGTGTGAGGAGGCAATTAACTATAATGATTAAATAAGGGTTTAGGAAATTTTTAGAATTGGGTGTCCATGAAAAACACACAAGGCTACAGAATGGGACAAGTTATATTTCCATAAGACAAAAGAGCTGGGAAAAGGTACATTTCCATAACACAAGGAAGCCAGGTGCAGTTATATTTCGAGAAGACATGGGAGACTGGGAGAAGTTACATTTCCATAAGACAAAGGAGAGGCAACAGTTGCATTTACATAAGACAAAGGAACTGGGAATAGCCAAAAGATCTATGTTTACAAAATAAAGAAGGAGGAAGAAAGCCCAGAGGGAATAGGAGGACAATGAGGGAGGAGGGCCTCCAGAGTGACTATAGTAACCAATTCAAAAGGGACTATTGGCCAATCAGAAAGGATATCAAGACACAAGAACTGCAGCCTTTATAAACCATGGAAACAGGAAACAGGCAGGACTGTTCCCCTGCCCTTCTTGGGAGTTTATTCTGTTTGGGGACTCCCACCCCCTACCCACTCTCCAAGTGGTAGTCTGTGCTGTGAGATTCTTTTCCCTTCCCCATATGAGAGTCTATACTTGTTCTCCAATAAATCTACACCTTTGCTATACCACATTCTGTCCGTGGATTCATTCTTTGACTCTGAGGGACAAAGAATCCAGGGAACCATCCTGCCCAGGGCAAACACCATATGTTCCAGTCCAAAAATCATGTATAACGATGTAATAGAAGTTTTAACATGAGAGTTTATAGAGTATGTTGAGAATTGAAGTAGTCTGTTGTCCCTGGAGCTTAGGTAGCCAGGGGTGGAAAGCATTGGTTAAACAAGAGAGGTAGCAGTTAGGACCAGACTGTATTAAGACTTACATGGCAGATTAAGGAGTTTAGAAGTTATCCTATGTGCAATGGAAGGCTTTTAAAAACTATTATGTAAGAGAATCACATAACCAAACATTAATTTTAAAGTCAAGTCTTGAAACTAGGTGCAGAGTGGGAAGCAAAGAGAGGAAAGAGTAGAAACAGAACAGAAAAGTTTATTAAGCTCTTAACATATCCCCAGCAAACTATGAACAGGGGCTTAACCAAGGTAGGGGCAGTGGGAATGGAGGAGTGGATCTAGACTTGGGGAATATTTCAGAGATCAATTAGGAAATATTTAAAAACATGTGGTAGTTCAGTGGTTGAATGTGGACCTATGAACCAGGAGGTTACGGTTCAATTCCCAGTCAAGGCATATGCCCGTGTTGTGGGGTCCATCCCCAGTGTGGGGTGTGCAGGAGGCAGCAGGTCAATGATTCTCACTTATCATTGATGTTTCTATCTATCTCTTCCTCTCTGAAATCAATAAAAATATATTTTAAAAACAACCAAAATGTGGCTGTATTATTTTGCAATAATGCAAAGAGCTGTCTAGGAGAGGAAGGCACTGAAAATGAACCTGGGACCTTATTCAGTGAGAAGGGCACATAAGAGGAGAAAAATACATATAGGGAGCAGGAGATAAAGGATTTAGTTTTATAGTTGTTGACTTTAATGTGTCTGTGCAAAAATCCGGTAGAGATGTCAAAAAGCAGTTAGAAGTAAAAGCCCATCACTTGAGAAAGAAATGAAGTAAAAACCCTCTGGTATTAAGAGTTTCCATAAATCTATTCTTCACTGTAGGGAGTAGGTCTTCACTGTTTTGTTTTTGTTTTTTACTAAACATTTCTAAAGTTTCATCTGTTTCATTCTGTATGCAGAGCTTCAGCAAATTAAAATACAAAAAAAATGTAAAGTTTGCCTTCACTTTAGTCATTACCTCTTATCAGTCTTTATTTTGAAAACAATCTGCCCACTGCCTTAGTCTGTACTTTAATCTCTTGTTCACTGATCATAAGTGTTTGATACTGCAACCATAATTTCCAACCAAAGGGAGAATCTTTTCATATTTTATCTCATTCCTCAACTAATGACTTATGTCAATTATTTATTTTTTCTTTTCTTTTTCTTTCTGTATTCTTTATTTTTTTAAACCCCAGCAACACATTGGGCAGATGTCTTTGAGAAATAGCTTCTGTTGACTCCCAGATTCTTTCATGGGTTTCCTTTGAGTAAACTAGATATTTTGCTGAGGACACTCCTTTCTGATAAGCCACATTTGCACTTTTCACAGTCACAAGACGTTGCCAGGTATTCCTATGTCCTTTGAACATTTAACTGTCCCAAAGAGCTTGAGAATATCTGCTGACTTGAAGACTTTATCGTCCTATCTCAGGACTATTTGTAAAATATTGCTATCCTGGTCCCCACTGTTTTTAAGTTTCTATTTTAAAAATGCCTATTTGTTTCCTAAATTGAAGCCAATTCTCTATTCTGTGAGTAAGATTGCTTTTTTGTTGCCTTATTCTTTTTTGTTTGCAGACTTATTGCAATTTTGTTCATTGTTTTTTGGATGCTGTGTAATTTCTTTGTTCCTTTCTGCTTTGCCTGTTGTCTTCCTTTGTGATTTGATAGTTTTCTGCAGAACTATACTTTTGTTTATTGTTTGTTTCACCTTGTCAATTCTTTTTAATGTTTGAACTTGGGTAGATCATACACTGCACTCCCTTTATCTGCATGCATATTTCCCACTGGAAGAATCACAATGGATCAGTCGTGCTTGATTTCTCCTTGTACAAAGCTTGTTGCCTTTTCTCCAATACACTTCTTAATTAGATGTTTGATAATAAGACTAAAAACATTATTTCCAATAACATAAGGTAAGTACAGCAATCTAACGGAATACCGAATGTACAAATGGCAACTTATTTGTTCCATTGAAATTAATAAATATAATAACTGGAATATAGAAAATTCATTCTTAGATATGACTGTGTAACAATAATTCCACAATATGGAAATGGCAGTTGTACTTTTTGATGAGTAATGTGGATGAATGTGGAGGATGAGATAAGAAAATAAAACTGGAGTCCTAGAGCCCACAACATACAACCAAAAAGCAATTCCTGAAAAAATAAATAAATGGATTCATTAAAAAGTTGGTTCTTTTAGATTTGACATTTTTAGGGGAATGACTTTTGATAAGATGAAGTGAAATACCAGCTTTTAAAAATGCCAGATTGTTCCTTTCTAAATAGGTTTTAAAGTACGATATTTTTTTCTTTCTCACTTAGGAGGGGGGAAAAACAACCTTTTTGAACATAGTACATATGGTTGCCATGGCAACAAGCACAATAACATCTACAGCATCCATGTGCACCTTAATTATAGATTTATATTAAACTGGCACGCGTTAATTTTTAGCAAAACACATGAATTCTTTATTATGGAGATAGTAGTTATTGATACAGTGTTTTTTAAATTAAAGTGCCTGTTTTTGTTTTTTTTTTAATAAAAATAGTTTGATGACAAATAGGTAATAATCCTAACAGTTTCTCTGATAATATTTCAGGGATGGAAGCCAAGGCCAGTGATATGCACATTCTGTTTATATTATGTTTACCTTATCAATTATTAATTACAAGTCAATGATGTGCCTAGCTTTAATTATTATTTTTTAATATATTACATTGTCTTTATTATAAATAAACTTAAAAACATATTAGGGAAATAAGACAGTCATGTAGGAAAAGATCCAAGAATATCAATATTAAAATATTGTTGTATACCATTATCTAAATAAAGTAATGTAGTCAAGTCTTGATTTGAATCAAAGAACAGCCCATGGTATTGTTGCATAACAAAATGCCGCTACTTCAACGGCCTAAAATAACACAAATTTATTAGCTCACAATCCTACAAATCAGGTGGGTTCAGCTGGTTTTTCTGCTCCTAATATGACAAGGCCAAAATTAAGATTTTGGTTGGCTTGGACTCTTATCTGAAGTCTCCAGGGAAGAATCTACTTCTAGTCTCATTTATGTTTTTTTCTGAATTCAGCTCCTTGTGGTTATAGGACAGAGGTCCCTGTTTCCTTGTTGGCTGCCAGCTGGAAATGGTTCTCAGCTGCTAGAGATTGTCAACATTGTTTCTGCCTGGTCCTTTCCCAGCTTCAAGCCAGCAATGACACACCAAATCCCTCTGTCCTTTGTATTTCTGATTTCCTCTTTTGTGACCAATCCCTCTGTCCTTTGTATTTCTGATTTCCTCTTTTGTGCTTTTAAAGGGCTTACCTGACTGGGTCAAGCCCACATAATTAATTTTTATATCTTAAGATCAATTGGCTTAGAATTTAAATTACATCTGCAAAACCTTTCAGAAATGTATCTGAATTAATGATTACTTGAATAACCAGGGGGCAGGGATCTTGGGTGTCCATATTTAGAGTACTGTCTACCACACTATGAGATATCAAGAAGGGAAGGAAATTATTAGAAACTTTCCAAGGTTAAAATAGCCTTGGACTCATCTTTGAAAATTAGGTACAATTTAGGCACAGGGAAAAGAACCAGGATGTCTTTTCAAGCAGGAGAAACAGCATGAACCAAAGCAGAGAATACCAGGGAATGAGTAGGTCCTGTATGAGAGAATGTTGGGTGGGCTGGTGGACTATTCAGAAGCATCACAATCTAGTAAAAAGTAAACTTTATAGCTGTGTGACTTGAGCAAGTTACAAGGTGAGTCTTAGTTTGCTCAACAATAAAACAAGGGTACTAATATAATATAGCACATAACTTGTTGGAAGCGACTAGAAGTTTACATAGATGATAGATAGATAGGTGATAGATAGATAGATAGATACATAATTATAGAAAGAACATTTTTAGCTTTTGTTAACTCATACCAGGATCACCATATTGTTTATCATACAGAGTTGCATTATTTTTATTTATTTTCTATGTTTTTATTTATTTCAAAGAGAGGAAGGGAGAGGAAGAGAGAGATATAAACATCAATGATGACAGAGAACCATTGATCAGCTGCCTCCTGCACACTCCCTACTGGGGATTGAGCAAGCAACATGGCATGTGCCCTGACCCTGAATTGAACCTTGACCTCCCAGTTCATAGTTCGAGGCCCAGCCACAGAGCCACACAGGCTGGGCTGGAGTTGCATTATTAATTCACAGTCTTTTTATGGGACTATAAGGTATCTGTTGGTTGTTTTTTCTCTTAGGTATTTTAAAATATTGCCAACCTCACATAATTCTATTGTATCTGGATAACTGGTGAGGATACTAAACCAAATAAAGGGATAGATACATGTAGTTTTGACATAGTAAGAATTTTGTTACCATGATTTTACATAGTCATTTTTGGGGGGTGGGATGTAATTTTAAATTAGTTGAATACACTTTTCATTGTTTAAATTTTTGATGATCCCAGAGCAAATGGGAGTGAAATGAGTGGATGTGTAGATGAATTCAGATGGCTATTGAAGTGTTTTGGGAGACTGGTTGATCAAAGTCTTATCCTCTTTAACACAAGTTTGATATCTCTAAGAAAAGGTTAAGATAACTTTAAAATATTATATGCAATAACATAAATTTTAAATGATTAAAAGTTTGAATATACTCATGAAGTTAACCATGTTTATAGCTGAAGATTTTTAAAAATATGTTTTTATTGGTTTTAGAAAGAGAGAGAAACATCAATCAGCTGCTTCCTGCACACCCCCTTGAACCAGAAACCTGGTATGTGCCCTGACAGGGAACCGAACTAATGTCCTCTCAGTGGATGGGAGGTCATCAGCTCAATCAACTGAACCATACCAGTTAGGGCTATAGGTGATGATTTTTAAAGACACAATTATTAAATCTCCTGAAGAAATAGAAGCTTTAATAATGATTAGTGACATAATCGAATTTAAAGAGTTAGTAAAATGTTGAAATTTGGTATGATAATTTAGCTTAAGTTATTTGAAATGGCTTTTGGAAATGAGCACATTTTAATCTCAATATTACAAAAGAATTAGAAAGAATTACTCTGTGGTATTTAGCTTAGTTCCATAGAAATCAAATCAATGTTTAATTTTTACTGAGGATATAGGAAGCCAACATTTCCAACTTTTTAATTCTCAGCAATTATCCACTTATTTCAAAGTTTAGTTTTGATCTAATATTTTATATGTGTAAAAAGCTTCTCAGTTCCAAAGCAGAAGTTGTGAAATTATCTGATAGATATTAAAAAAACCCTGAGAAATAAAACTATAAATAGAGACAAAGAGAAGTAGATAAATACATGATTTCCATTTAGGTTTCAGGGTTTTCTGAAGCTTGGGGGGGGATTGTGAAAGGTCATAAAAGGGCCCCCTAGCAATTGGCAGACAAAAAAAAGCAGAACATGTTTCATATTTTTAAACATTAACCTTATTTTGAATATAGAAGAGAATATCTATAGAAAACTGGTGGCACATTTTTAGAAAAAGTATTAAAGTATTATTATGGGAAACAAAGTTTAAAGTTACTGCAGGGATATTCATTTAGGTAATAAAGCCCACTATAAATCTCTAAATATTTTTTCAATATGCTTTTACTGATTTTAGAAAGAGAGGAAGAGAGAGGGTTAGAGAGCTAGAAACATCAATGAGAGAGAAACATTATTTGGCTGCCTCCCACACGCCCTCTACTGAGGATAGATCCATAACCCAGGCACCTGCACTGACCTGAAATCAAACCAGTGACCTCCTAGTTAATGGGTTGACACCCAACCACTGGGGAACACCAGCCAGGCTGAACCTCTAAATATCTGAATGATGTATATTTTGCAATTTTTAAAAATAAATATTTATTGTTCAGATTATTACAAGTGTTCCTCTTTTTTCCTCCCATAGCTCCCCTTCACCAGATCCCCCAACCGACCCTATGCCACTTTCTTCATCCATAGGTGTAATATTTTTGTCCAATCTCTTCCCACACCCCTCACATCCTATTCTCCCTGAGAATTGTCAGTTCACTCCCTTTCTATGTCCCTGATTCTATTATATTCATCAGTCCATTCTGTTCATCAGATCTTTCATTCACTTGATTTTTAGATTCACATAATGGTAGGTATGTATTTTGTTGTTCATAGTTTTTATCTTTCACTTTCTTCTTCTTCCTCTTCTTAAAGAATACTTTTCAACATTTCATATAATCCTGGTTTGGTGGTGCTGAACTCCTTTAGCTTTTTCTTGTCTGTGAAGCTCTTTATCTGACCTTCAATTCTGAATGATAGCTTTGCTGGGTAGAGTAATCTTGATCGCAGGTTCTTGCTGTTCATCACTTTATTTTATTTCTTTTTTAAAGTTTTTTTTTATTTACAATATATCATATTTAATAGTAGTACATTTGTTTTCCTTCCCCCCCAATATCCTCCCTCCAGCCTCCCTTACCCCCCAGCACATGTCCCCACCTGACCCCCTCCCCGCCTCAGTGTCTTTCATACATTGGTTATGCTCATATGCATGCATACAAGTCCTTCAGTTGATCTCCCCCAGCATCTGCCTCCCATCCACCCCAGCCTTCCCCCTGTAGCCCAACAGCCCATTCAAAGCAACCCCATCTCCACATCAATCACTCCCCCCCCCACCCCACTTCTTCTCCTCAAAAACATCTTGCCTCTGCATACCAGAAACAAACGTACAAGAACAAAAAATGTTTCAGTGTCAGTTTCAATGTCCAACTGTTCTGTGTCCCAGTTTCAATGTCAAATAGTTCTTCATGTGTACATGTCAGCAATGGTATCCAGATGGTGGACACATCGTGGCAATGCAAGATCCATCCTCTCTGGTTTGGTCTTGGGCCACCTGCAGCCATGCACAGCTGTCGACTGCTAGCATGCCAAGGTGTCATCAGCGTCCCCCATCTCTGGACCTTCTTCGTGGCGGGACCAGACCCGTCAGTTCCTCACAGTCGCAGGAACCCACATGGTCTTGGAGTTGTTCTCTGAAAACACACAAACACATTCCCAACCAAAAGTTAACAAAGGGATCTTCTCTGCAAAATAGACTTTGGATTCTTTTTATTTTTGCCTAAATGATTTTCCTTTGGCTTATTTTGACAGCATGTGTGTTTTTTCATGGGTATCCTGCAGTTGGTTTTACAAATGGAATTTACTTTTCTGGAGTAAGAATTTTCTAGATATATTTTAAGTACAGGATATTTTTTCCTTAGATGATATTACACCACTAGCCCCCCTTTTGATTAATGTGGGCTTTTGGAAATTTTATATTGCAGTCTTGGTAATTTTAAATTTTAATTTTTGCACAAAAATATGACTGCTTTAGGTTCTTTGGATGTTAGGCAATTTTACAACGAGATGAACTACTAATAGATATTTTAGTTAATGTTTTAGGAAAAGCTTTTTGTCCAGTACACTTAAATTTTCTTGAGTATTCACTTATTTCACTTGGCCAATTTAAATTAATCTGAAAACTTGATTACTATTTTCCTGTCAATTTTAATACTCAAGCAGAAATCTTAGTTTACCCTGTAAACACTAGTGGAAAGGAATATTTGCATTTTTGAGTAGGTCCTCAGCATTCCTGGTAATAAACTAAATTTAAATATAGGGCAGCTATTGCTGGCCGAGGCTCTGTTTGCCACCTGGGCCTGGTCTGAGTTGTGCATGGGAGGCGAAGCAGCCATGGGGGTAGGAGAATTCCCTCAGGAGGGGTGAGAATTCAAGCCCCTGCAAGGTTTGTGGATGAGGGTCTGTGCCCCACCTCTGTTGACCTTTTAGTTCTCTCCTGTTGGCCCCTCTGCGACTGTGCCTGTCTTAGGTTGTTCCTTCCCTGAGGAATCTTATCCGTCTCTGGCTAACCAGCCATCCTTCAGGGCCAAACAAGGTGATGTGAGGTTCAGTTCTGTCTCCTTTGTAGTCTATGCCCCCGTGGCCTCCATGTCCAGCACCTGCCTTGGGGTCCCCTCGCCTGCTGGCGGGGTCCCGGTACTGATCACATATCTCGGGTGACCCAGGTTTCTTCTCCAGAGAGGGCCCAGCTCACACCATTGGTCGAGATACAGATCCATGGTGCCAGCTGCCCAGAGGCTTCAGCCACAGCTTGAACTGAAAGCTCAGGCATCAGTTGTGTGTATTTGGATAGTAAGAAGAGGGTCCTTCTTGGCAAAAGGGCAAGAGGGGCCAATACAGAATGCTCAGGTCCTTTCCCAGTGCCTTAATTCCTTCTGAAAGGGCTTAATTCCTTTCCTATCCTTTTTTAAATTGCTGTCCAAAATTCAAAGAATTGGTTTGTAAGTTTATTTGGGATAATTATATAATATGCTGTTGTCAAATATCAAATATTATAATGACATTGTAGAATAATATCATGTAAGGGTACTATGGTGTCACGGGAGGTTAAGGAGGGCCTAGCCTAAGAACTGGTGTCCATAGGAGATGACAAGCTCTAGGCCATGTCCATTCAACTTCAAACTAGCTTCCAATTTTTTTTAACTTTATATAAACTTTGTCAGGGATGTAAAAACACAAATTACTTACCTTAGTTCAAGAGTTCAAATATATTGTCTTTTCCCCTTACTCCCACCACCTTCCACTTACCCTGAGGTTTAACATTCTGATGGACTTTTCTCAGTCTCTGGATCCATTCTTGTTCATCAGTCTATGTGATTCATTATATTCCACGAATGAGTGAGATCATGTGATATTTGTCTTTCTCTGCCTGGCTAATTTCATTTAGCATAATGCTCTCCAAATCCATCCATGTTGTTACAAATGATAGGAGCTCCTTCTTTTTTACCGCAGTATAATATTCCACTGTGTAAATGTACCAGAGTTTTTTAATCCACTCATCAGCTGATGGGCACTTCGGCTGTTTCCAAATCTTAGCTATGGTAAATTGTGCTGCTATGAACATAAGGGTACATATATCCTTTCTAATTCGCCTTTCTAATTTCTTGGGGTATATTCCTAGAAGTGGGATCACTGGGTCAAATGGGAGCTCCATTTTTAGTATTTTGAGGAAATTCCATACTATTCTCAACAGTGGCTACACCAGTGTACAATCCCACCAGCAGCGTGCTAGATTTCCTTTTTCTCCGCATCCTCGCCAGCACTTTTCATTTGTTGATTTGTTGATGTAAGCCATTCTGACAGGTGTGAGATGGTACCGCATAGTCGTTTTGATTTGCATCTCTCAGATAATCAGTGACTTTGAGCAAGTTTTCATATGTCTCTGAGCCTTCCTTTTGTCTTCTTTCGTGAAGATTCTATTCAGGTCTGTTGCCCATTTCTTTATTGGATCATTTGTCCTTCTTTTATTGAGTTGTGTGAGTTGCCTGTAGATGCTTGAGATTAAACCTTTATTACTGATAACATTTGCAAATATGTTCTCCCATACAGTGGGTTTTCTTGTTGATTTGTTGATGGTTTCTTTAGCTGTGCAAAAGTTTTTTGTGTTTTTTTTTTATGTAGTCCCATTTGTTTATTTTATCTTTAGCTTCCATTGCCCTAGGAGCAGTATTCTCGAAGAAGTTCTTTTGGCATATGTCTGAGATTTTTTTTCCAAGCAGATTCTTCTGTTTTTAATGGTTTCCCATCTTATGTTTAAGTCCTGTATCCATTTTGAGTTTATTTTTGTGTATGGTGTAAGTTGGTGGTCTAATTTCATTTTTTGCATGTATCTGTCCAATTTTCTCAACACCATTTATTGAAGAGACTGTCATGACTCCATTTTATGTTCATGCTTCCTTTGTAAAATATTAATTGAGCATAGTGGTTTGGGTTGATATCTGGATTCTCTATTCTATTCCATTGATCTATATGTCTGTTCTTGTGCCAGTACAAGACTGTTTTGACAACAGTAGCTTTGTAATACAGCTTGAAATCTGGTATGGAAATTCCACCGACTTTCTGCTTCTTTATCAGGATTTCTGTGGCTGTTCAGGGCCTTTTTTTATTCCAGATGAATTTTTGGAGAGTTCTTTCTAGGTCTGTGAAATATGCCATTGGTATTTTAATGGGGAGTGCATTAAATTTATAGATTGCTTTGGGTAGTATGGGCATTTTAATTATGTTGATTCTCCCAATCCATGAACATGGTATGTTCTTCCACCTGTTTACATCTTCCTCTATCTCTTTTTTTCGTGTCCTGTAGTTTTCCCCAAATAGGTTTTTTACCTCCTTAGTTAAGTTTATTCCTAGGTATCTTAATTTTTTTGGTGTAATGGTAAATGGGATTGCTTTTATGTCTGTCTTTCGGTAAGTTCACTATCAGTGTATAGAAATGCCATAGATTTCTTGGCATTAATTTTGTAGCCTGCTACGTTGTTGAACTCGTTTATTAAGTCTGTTAGCTTTTTTATGGAGTCTTTCATGTTTTTTATGTACAATATCCTGTCATCTGCAAATAAGGATATCTTTACTTCTTCTTTTCAAATTTTGGATGCCTTTTATTTCTTCTTCTTGTCTAATTGCAATGGCTAATACTTCCAGTACTATGTTGAACAGGAGTGGTGAGAGTGGGCATCCCTCTCTTGTTCCTGTTCTTAGGGGAAATGGTTGTAGTTTTTGCACATTGAGTATGATGTTTGCTGTGGGTTTATTATATATATATGGCTTTTATTATGTTGAGGTATGACCCTTAAATTCCTACCTTGTTGAGAGTTTTTATCAAGAAAGGATATTGGATTTTGCCAAGTGCTTTTTCTGCATCAATTGATATGACAATGTGATTTTTATCTCTCAATTTGTTTGCGTGATGTATCACATTTATTGATTTGCAGATATTGTACCATTCTTGCATTCCTGGTACAAATCCTACTTGGTCATGGTGTATGATCTTTCTGATGTACTGCTGGATCCGATTTGCTAGAATTTTATTGAGGATTTTAGCATCTATATTCATGAGGGATAATGGCCTGTAATTCTCTTTCATTTGTCGTCTTTATCTGCTTTTGGTATTAGGGTGATGCTAGCTTCATAGAAGGAATTTGGAAGTGTTCCATCCTCTTGAATTTTCTGCAATAGTCTGAGGAGTATAAGTTTTAGTGCTTCCTTGAATGTTTGGTGAAACTCCCCTGTGAATCCATCTGAAGATGTCAATTAATTCCATCTGGTCTAGTGCGTCATTGAGGATTGATGTTTCTTTACTGATTTTTTGTTTAGATGATTTCTCCAATGGTGATAGTGGGGTATCAAAGTCTCCTACTATGATTGTATTGCTGTCTATCTCTCCCTTGTTATTGTCTAGGAGTTTTTGTATGTATTTGGGTGCTCCTTTATTGGGTGCGTATATGTTTCCCAGAGTTATTTCTTCTTGTTGGATTGCTCCCTTTAGTATTATGTAGTGGCCTTCTTTATCTCTTGTTATGTCCTTCACTTTGAGATCTAATTTGTCGGATATAAGTATTGCTACCCCAGCTTTTTTTCCATTTCTATTCGCCTGAATAACCTTTTTCCATCGTTTCATCCTCAGTCTGTGTGTGTCTTTTTTTTTGGAGGTGGGTTTCTTGTTGACAGCAGATATATGGGTCGTGTTTTCTTATCCAGTCTATTACCCTATGTCTTTTGATTGGAGCATTTAAATAATCTACATTTAAAGTTATTATTGATAGATAGTTATTTGTAGGCATTTTTGTTCTTTGCCCCTGTGTTCTTTCTTGGCTTCCTATTGTTTTTTATAGCATACAATTTAGCATTTCTTTCATTGCTGGTTTGGTGGTAATGTATTCCCTTAGACCTTTTTTGTCTGTGAAGCTCCTGATTTAACCTTCAATTTTGATTGATAGCCTTGCTGGGTACAGTATTCTAGGATTCAGACCCTTTTTTGCATGACTTTGTATATTTCATTCCAATCCCGTCTGGCCTGATAAGTTTCTGTTGAGAAATCATTTGCTAATTTGATGGGGGTTCCTTTCTGTTGACTTTCTGTCTCTTTCTGGCAGCTTTTAAGATTCTCACATTGTCGTAGATGTTTGCCAATTTAATTATAATGTGCCTTGGCATAGGTCTTTTGTGGTTTAATTTGCTTGGAACTGTGAGCTTCTTGGATTTGTGTGAGTTTTTTCTTTCCTATATCAGGGAAATTTTCTGTCATTATTTCTTCCAACAGGTTTTCTATTCCTTGCTCAGTTTCCTGTCCCTCTGGAAGCCCTATTATGCTGATGTGGTTTTGTTTCATGTTGTCCCAAAGTTCCCTTAGGCTCTCCTCCTGCTTTTTAATTTTTTTTCTAGAATCTGCTCTACTTGGGGATTTTATCCCTACCTTGTCTTCCAGCTCACTAATGCTGTCCTCTGCTTCACTTAATCTACTCCTGATACTTTCTATTGAGTTCTTTACCTCAGCAATGCCACTTTTCATTTCTTCTTGGGTCTTCTTCATTTCCTCTTGGATCTTCTTCATTTCTTCAAGGCTCTTCTTCATTTCCTCTTGATTCCTCTTCAATTCCTCATAGTTCTTACTTATATTCACTTCTATTCTCTTCAGCCACCTTATGACCATTTCTTTGGACTCTCTCTCTGACAGGTTGCTTGCTTCCATTTTGTTTACCTCTTTTTCTGGTTAGGCTTGTTTTTCTTTCATTGGTGGGCTGTTTCTTTGTCTTCCCATGGTCTCTCTGCTCTGTGTTTCTCCTTATGTACTTCTCACTCTCCTGTATTGATTTAAAGGCTCAAACTACAACACAACCAGGTGCAGTATACCAGGCACTGAAGAATGTATTCACAGTATTGGTAACTCCACATTAAAGGAGATTGCCAGAGTAAGCTAAATCAGGTGATAGGTGGGAATAAAGAGAGTAAAAGAAAACAGTCACACACACAAAAGAAAAAAAAAGAAAAAAGAAAGAAAGAAAGAAAGGAAGAAAGAAAGGAAGGAAGGAAGGAAGAAAGAAAGAAAGGAAGGAAGAAAAGAAAAAAGGGAATGCCAAAGTAAAATTGGGAAAAGGTGAAGGAGTAAAAAGATAGGAAAAGGGAACAAACTATAAATATGGGTTGGAAAGTCCCAAAGGATCGCCACTAATCCCAGCAAAAGCCAGCAACAAGTACCCGGAGATTGATACAAACTACATACAACAACTAATATCAAGGAAGGTTAGCTAAAACAAAAGCTTAAATCTATCAAAAAAATGTAAACAACACAAAAACAAAAAACAATGCCAACCCCCCCCCACAAAACAAATTAAAAGAAAATAATAACCAAACCAATCTCACAAACATGCATAAAATATCGTTATAAACTACAGTCAGGTAAACAACATCAGCAGGACTGAGAGAAAAACAATTTAGGATAGTGAAGTTGGAGAAGCAATAGATGTGTATGGACTTGGAACAGGTGGTTGGAGATTGGATATAAGAGTGGGGTGAAATTTTAACAGGGGGTGAAAAGAGAGAATAAGGAAAAAGTGTAAGGGCAATAAGACACTAACTAGGAAAAGGTTAGCAAGAGAATGCTGGCATAGGGTGAAGTTGAGGTAGAGTAAAAAGATACTAAAGGATATATGAAAAGAGACTGTATAACCTTAATCTCTAAGTAGAGTAAAGATGAAATAAAATGGCACTTAAAAAAGTTTAAATAGTTGTAGAAATAAAATTGATTCCTTAATTTGTGCTACACAAGAGTCAGTTTGTGATTCAGCTCCTAGGTGGCAGTGTTTCTGAATTGACCTCCGGGTCTATTGGTCCTCTATAGCCTGAACTATAATCCCGCTATGTCTATGGTATTCTCTGCTAATTTGTGGAAATAGGGTAACCCAGAGTTGCCTCTCTAATGGTGAGCACTTGTTCTGATCCCCAGCCTCAGCAAAACAGCTCGCCCCTGCGGTCTCCCAGGTTATACCCCACCAGGTGATCCCACGTTCCTGGTTCAACACTGAGAAATTCGAATTTGGAGAGGACAAACGCAAGCGCACGAACTCATGTCTCGCTTAAGCCCCGCTCATATGTTGCATGAAACCCCCTTCCCCCTTGGGTTTGGCAGTCTGCTTCCTCCCAAAAATTGTTAGGCTGGCCTTCTCTGTCATGTCCAAATGGGTTGCCTTCTATGTATCCCCCCTGCCACTAGCTCTGAGGGCCCTCTTCCATGTTTGCCAGCTCCAACAACCCCAGACTTTTTCTCTTCTATTTTTTTCCCCCAGGCGCAAATCTCCCTGGGGAACAAAACCCCAGGGGAAATCTGACCTTTCCATGGCAGAGCACAGGGTTCCTCGGAATCCGCTTCTGCGCCAACTAGGAACTGATGTTCCGGGGGGGTCTCAGCCGCCAAGTGGGTACCTCAACTGTAAAATTTTCAGGCTCTTCCCCTTCAAGATGGTGCAGTCCGCCTCTGAGCCAGTGGCTCCACGAGAGAATCCAGCCACACTGGAGCCGCTCCTTTAAGGGAAGCTAATCTAGCAGTCTCCCTCCTTCCCCAGAGCCCAACTGTCCCCCCACTCACCAACAAACACTCCCCTCGCCACCCTCATCTGCTTCCTCCTACTGCCTGGGACACAAATGATTACGTGTCCTGTTCCACCGCCATCTTCACATTTTTTGTTCCTATACATCTGCCTCTGGTATGCAGAGGCAAGACATCTCTGAAGAAAAAGAAACAGGGGGGAGTGACCGAAACAGAGGCAGGGTGGCCCTGAAGAGGCTGTCAAGCCACAGGGAAAGGCTGGGGTGGATGGGAGGCGGACGCTGGGGGAGATCAACCGAAGGACCTGCATCTTGCTGTTCATCACTTTAAATATTTCTTGCCACTCTCATCTGGCCTGCATAGTTTCTGTTGAGCAATCAGCTGACAGTCATATAAGTACTCCCTTGTAAGTAACCAACTGTTATTCTCTTGCTGATTTCAAGATTCTCTCTTTGTCTTTTGCCCTTGGTATTTTATTTATGATGTGTCTTGGTGTGGTCCTCTTTGGATTCCTCTGGTTTGGGGTTCTCAGCACTTCCTGGACTTGTAAGTCTATTTTTTTCACCAGGTAGGAAAAGTTTTCTGTCATTATTTATTCTAATAGGTTTTCAATATTTTACTTTCTCTCTTCTTGTGGCCCCCCAATAATTTGGATATTGGTATGCTTAAAGTTGCCCCATAGGCTCCTTACACTATCTTCATATTTTTGGATTCTTTTTCCTTTTTCTTTTTCCGTTTGGATGTTTTTTGTCTCCTCATATTTCAGATCTTTGGTTTGATTCTTGGAATCCTTTGATCTACCATTGAGTTTCTATATATTCTTTATTTCAGACAGTGTATGCTTAATTTATGACTGGTTCTTTTCCATTTTCTTGACATTCTCATTAAGGTCCTTGATGGTCTCATCAAATTTCTTGGTGGTTTTTAGAAGATTCTTGAGTAACCTTATAAATGTGGTCCTGAATTCTATGTCATCTATCTCATTCATTCATGACATGTCCCTTTGTCTCCATATTTTTGCTGTTTCCCTGAGTTGGTAAGATAGCTTTGTGTGCTATATGTCTCAGCCTCCCCTGTTACCTGAGGTGGACACTCTTGGTGCATCGCTTTGTGGACTGTGTGTACAGCCTTGTTGTAGTTAAGTCTTGATTGTTGTTGGTATCACTGGGAGGAATTGACCTCCAGGCCGATGGGCTGTGTCTATGCTGAAAGACAGCCTTATGTGACAAGGCTTGCAAAATTGCACAATCCACTGTGCTCAGCTTAGATGGGGTGGAGTTTCAGGGTGGAGCCGACAGTCCTGGCTTCCAGTCAGCCCCGCCTCATGAGGTTCCTGGTTCTCAGTGTCCGCAGGCAATCACTGCAAGCACTTCTGACAGGAAAGCACCCTCAAGCTTTACCCACTGCCAAACAGTCCAGTCTTTTCCCCAGTGAATCCAGACTTCCAGATTCTCACCAGGTACTGAGGTTTAGTGCAGTCTGGAGCTTTTGTCTCCTTCCTGCTAGAGCTCACCAGCCAGATACTCAGCCTCCCCATTCTCTCTGGCCACATCTTCTCTACATGCACACCTGTCTCCCTACCTTGGGCTTTGCAACTCCTCTGATTCTCTGAGTGCCTTTCTCTTTCCTTCTAGTTGTAGAATTTCCAGTTAGCCAGCTTTCCTGTGGTTCTGGATGATGTCCGTTTTTGTCTTTTAGTTGTGTTTTTGAAATTGCTGTGTGAGGCAGCGGTTTAGGTGTTTACATGTGCCACCATCTTGGTTTCTCCTGGAAATCTTTTCTAGGAGGATGCAACACAGTCCTAGTTCCATGATGGACTACAATTTTTTTCAAAGACACGTGTACTCTTAATTGAAATATAATATACACAATATTTTAATGCTGTCTTTTTTGTTTTGTTTAATGTGTTTTTAAACAGAAAATATCTCTTTTCTTTTATTTTTTAATTTTATTTTATTGTTTAAAGTGTTACATATAGTAGTACATGTATCTTGGTCTATATTCTAATCAGGAAGAGTAAAAATTTAAGCAGATATATTGCATAAATGCAATTAAGTATAGTAAGATCGGTGTCTGGTGAATTTGTTCCTTATCTGGGTATGTCCCTCATTTACTTCCTTCCATCCTGCTTTTTCAGTTTCTCTTTTTTCCTACTGTTCTTTTAATTAACAGATATTTTGAAATCATACTGATTGCCGGCCACCATATAGGCATTAGGGAAAAGCAGAGAAAAATCTAGAATTTTATGCCCTCACAGATTTTCCAGTCTATTGGGAATGGTAGAAAAATAAGCAAGATAAACTATGAGGAGGTAATATGGGAAATCCATTATGCTATGAGAGCACAAAACAAGTGAACTTCCCATTTTCCTTGTCATTAATCCTATTTAATGAGCCCAAAGTGAACTTCTTGGTCTTTAAACCTTACAGTCTTCATCATATTTACATATGCCTTCTAACAATAACTAGTGGCCTGCTGCATGAAATTTGTGCATGGGGGTGGGGGTGTTCCTCAGCTCAGCCTGCATCCTCTCTACTGTGGGAAACTTCGAAGGATGTCCTAATGCTGGTTTACAGGGATCAGGCCTAAACCAGCAGTCAAGACATCCCTCTCGCAATCCAGAACTGCTGGCTTATTGTCCCTAACCACTCTGCCTGCCAGTCTGCTTACCCCCAACTTCCCCACCACCACTGAACTGCTTTTCCCCAAATACCCCCCACCAGTCTGATCACCCAAAAATGCCCCCCATGCCAGTGTGCTCACTCACAAATGCCTCCCCTGCCAACCTGCTCACCCCAATTGCCCCCCCCCTGCTAGCCTGCTCACTCCAAACTGCCATCCTTGCTGTCCTGATCACTTCCAACTGACCTCCACTGACAGCCTGCTTGCCTGCAACTGGCCCGCCTCCTGGTTTGCTTACCCCCAAATAGCCCTGCCCCTCACAAAACCTCCCTCTCCTCTTGACCTCTAACCACCTCTACTTTGGCGCCGTCACCATGGCTTTGTCCAGAATAACACCCGGAAGGTCTGCTGGAAGGCTCCTATTCTAATTAGTATATTATCCTTTTCTTAGTATAGAGTAGTGGCCTGGTGTACGAAATTCATGCATGGGGGGAGGGATGTCCCTCAACCCAGCCTGCATCCTCTCCAATCTGAGGTCCCTCTCACAACCCAGGACTGCTGGCCCAAACTGCTCATCTGTCTGCCTTCCTGATTACCCCTAACTGCTTCTACCTGCCAGCCTGATAGCCCAGTAACCACCCCCTGCCAGCCTGATTTCCCCCAACTTCTCTCCCCTGCTGGCCTGGTCACCCCTAACTGCCCTTCCCAGCAGGACTGGTCCCCCACCAACTGCTCTCCCCTGTAGGCGTGGGTCCCCCGCCAACTGCCCTTCCTGCAGGCCCGTTCAACCCCAACTTCCCACCTCTGCTGGCCTGGTCACCCCTAACTGCCCTACCCTGCAGGGTTGATCACCCCCAACTGTGCTCCCTTGCAGGCCTGGTGCCAAACAACTGCCTTCGCCTGCTGGCCTGATTGCCTACAACTGCCTTCCATGGCAGGCCTGGTCCCTCCCAAATGCCCTTCCCTGCTGGCCAACTTGTGCTTGCCATCTTGTGTCCACATAGGGGCAGGATCTTTAACTATATGTGGGCAGCCATCTTGTGTGTTGGAGTGTTGGCCAATCTGCATATTATTTTTTATTAGATAGGATAGAGGCCTGGTGCATGGGTGGGGGCAAGAAGGTTTGCCCTGAAGGGAGTCCTGGATCAGGGTAGGGGTTCCCTTGGGGCATGGGACAGCCTGGGTGAGGGGCCTGTGGTCGTTTGCAGGCTGGCCACGACCCTTGGCGACCCAAGTGGAGGCCCTGGTCTCAGAGATTTATTTATATTCCACAATTGAAACTTTGTCTCCTGGAGCAGAGCCTCTGCTTGCTCCTTGGCAGCAGCCATTTCTGTTTGTTTATTTATCTTCTATAATTGCAACTTTGTAGCCTTAAGTAGAAGCCTCGGCTGGCCAGGACAGGTGGAAAGCTTGGCTTCCTCCATCTCTTGGAAAACCCAAGCCTCCCTCCTGCTCTCTCTGGTTGCATCCATCTTGGTTGGGTTTAATTTGCATGCTCACTCCTGATGGGCTAGTGGGTGTTGCTGGTGGTTGTGGCTTGTGTGTAACAGAGTGATGCCTAATTTGCATATTACTCTTTTATTAGATATGATAGAGGCCTGGTTCAAGGGTAGGGGTCAGCTAGTTTGCCTTGAAGGGTGTCCCGGATCAGGGTTGGGGTTCCCTTGAGGTGTGAGGAGGCCTGGGTGAAGGGCCTGTGATCGTTTTAGGGCTGCCCACGATCCGAGGCGACCCAAGTTCCCAGGCCCTCCTTTTTTTTCTTTTTTTTTCAGAGCCTTCTTGAAAAGAAGCCATGGTGGGCTGGAAGCAGGTATCTGGGATTTATTTATCTTCTACAATTGAAACTTTGTAGCCTGATGCAGAGCCAAGCTTCTTGCTTGCTCCGTGGTGGCAGCCATTTCTGTTGGGATTTATTTCTCTTCTATAATTGAAACTTTGTAGCCTTGAGTGGAGCCCTGAGCCTGCCAGGGTGTGTGGGAAGCTTGGCTTCCTCTTTCACCAAGGCAAGCCAAGCCTCCCTCCTGCTTGCTCCCTGGCTGCAGCCATCTAGGTTGGGTTAATGTTCATACTCTTTTCTGATTGGCTGGTGGGCATGGCTTATGGGTGTGGCTTGTGTGTGTGGTGAAATGATACTTAATTTACATATTATTCTTTTATTAGATAGAACTAGAGGCCCTGTTTTCTTCTATTTGGCATTCCTGGATAGGACTCATAAGTCATTCCTCACAGTTTCTGCTATGTCATAAGTTATGAAAACATGTTTTCTCTCTGTCTTTCTCCCTGCCTCTCATTTTCTCACCTCTCTCCTCTCTCATATTCAATACTAAATTTATTCTAGTGATTAAAATCTATGTCTATGTTGAAGCTTACATAGGAAAGCTTTTAGCAATTATTCTGTTATTTTTACATTCTGAGTGCCATAAAAAGACATGACATTATAGCTCTCCAGTAAAGAGTTTTAGGTGACCTTCTAAATAGGACACTTACACCCAATGTTTTAAATTATAAAGTATATATGCCATGTGTACAGGAATCTCTATAGTTAAAACATGGAAACATTGTTAATGGAAATTATTTAATTAAAAATATAAATAATAGATGGAGGGGGAACCAAGATAGCGGCATAGATAAACACCTATCTTGCTGCCATACACAGCAATTTCAAAACTACAACTTAACAAAAGAACAAACACCATCTAAAATCACCGGAAAGCTGGCTGAGTGAAAATTCCACAAATAAAAGTGAAGATAAGACACTGTGACTCAGAGGAGCGGCGGCCACAGACAGCGTTGAAGATATGCGTGGAGAGAAGTTTGGATCAGTGCTTGAGCCAGCAGATAGGGCAGGGTACTGAAAACCTGGCCAGTTTTCTCAAACGGGGGAGACAAAGATGTCCCACTGGACTGATCCCCCAGCTCCAGGCAAAGTCCAGGGAACCCACAATCATATGAGGTAAAAATTGGACAGTAGGAGGACACACCAAACCTCGGGTGCTCCAGGAGACTGCAAGCTTGTGGAGAGGGCGAGCTTGTGCAGAGTGTGCGTGAACTTGGGAACAGTGCAGCTGTGTGACCGCACAGAGAGCACTCGTGACTTGCTTTCTTGTTCAGGAAACCATCAGACTGCATTGTTTTGCGACCCTGGGTGAAACGTTGGGTGTGCAGACTCATCTGGAGAGAGGCTGAATTCTCCGGCAGCTGGTGGAACTTGGCAGCGGCTCTCTCTTAGAGGTGTTTGCGGCTGTTGCCACCTGGCACAGAGACCCTGGGGCCACATAGGGCAGAGTTAATGCTGCCTGCTTGGCCCAGAGACTCTGCCCATCCAAACTGAGCACAGCTGAACGTCACAGATAATTAGCCTGGAGGTCAACCCTTTCAAGTGCTAACAACGATTAATCTAGGCATAACTTCAACAAGACTATGCAACCCATATCCACCTCAGGTAACTGGGGAGGCTGAGCCACTGTCCCTTAGAGGACATCTACCACACAAAGCTAATCGACCAACTCAGGAAAGCAGCCACCATGCAGAGACATGGAAAGAAATCAGATGTGAAATAAATGGAGGAAAATAAATGTCTGGACGTGGAATTCAAAACCACAGTTATAAAGCTTTTCAAGAGGCTCCTAGAAAAGGCCGAGACTTACAAGGAAATAAACAAGACCTATGAGGAAATGAATAAGACCTACGATGAAATGAACAAGACCTGCAAGGAAATGGTCAAGACCAACAAGGAAATGAATGAGACCTACAAGGAAATGAACTAAACCTATGAGGATATGAACGAGACCCTCAAGGATATGAAAAAGGACCAAACAGAAATTAAGCATACACTGACTGAAATAAAAAATATTATACAACCAAACCAGTTTCACTGAGTGGAAAGAGCATCGGCCTGAGGACTGAAAGGTCCCAGGTTCGATTCTGGTCAAGGGCATGTACCTTGGCTGTGGGCACATTCCCAGTTGGAGGTGTGCAAGAGGCAGCTGATCGATGTTTTTCTCCCATCGATGTTTCTGACTTTCTATCCCTCTCCCTTCCTCTCTGTGAAAAAATCTATAAAATATATTTTTTAAATAAAAAATATTATACAAAGACCTAAAAGTACTCTAGAGCACCCCAAGAACCAAGTTAAAGATTTGAATACAAAGAGGTAAAATCTACTCAGCTGGAAGAGCAAGAAACCAAAAGAATCCAAAAAATTGAAGATAGTGTAAGGGGCCTCTGGGACAACCTCAAGCATACCAACATCCAAATTATAGGGGTGCCAGAAAAAGAGAGAGAACAAGACAATGAAAACCTATTTGAAGAATTAGTGACAAAAACCTTCCCACACCTGGTGAAAGAAATTGACTTAAGAGTCCAAGAAGCATACCAAACCCCAATATATAGGAACCCTAAGAGGACCACACCAAGGCACATCATAATTAAAATGCCAAGGGCAAAATAAAAAGAGAGAATATTAAAAGCAGCAAGAGAAAAGTTAGTTACCTATAAGGGAGCACCCATATGATTGTCAGCAGATTTCTCAACAGGAACGATGCAGGCCAGATGGGAGTGGCACAAATATTCAAAGTGATGAATAGCAAGAATCTACAACCAAGATTACTCTATCCATCAAAGCTATCATTCAGAATTAAAGGTCAGATAAAGTGCTTCGCAGCTAAGAAAAAGCTAAAGGAGTTCATCACCACCAAACCAATATTATATGAAATACTGAAAGATATTCTTTAAGAAGAGGAAGAAGAAAAAGATAAAAATATAAATTATGAACAACAAATACACATCTATCAACAAATGAATCTAAAAATCAAGTGAATTAATAATCTGATGAAGAGGATAAACTGGTGAATATAACATAATCATGGACATAGATAGGGAATGGACTGACAATTATTGGGGAGAAAAGGGGTGTGGCAAGTGCAGCAAGAGACTGGACAAAAAATCATGCAACTATGGGAGAGGACAGTGGGGGGAGGTGATGGGGGAAGATGGGATGGGCACTGGGTGGAGGGGAACTATAGGAGGAAAAAAGGGGGGAACAATGTAATTAATAAACTGAACAATAAAGATTAAAGAATAATAAAAATAAAAATATAAATATAAATATAAATAATATTAGAAAGCATGCTTAATTACAGATCAAAGGACTTAGAATCTAGTCTTGTTGCAGGCACTTACTATCAATTCACTTTAGTGTTTACTGGGCTTTAGTTGCACTATCTGTTTAAAAAAGCAAAGATAGTCCTACGTACCAGGTCATGCTGCTTATGGCGGTGCTGGAGAGGGGGCGCTGAGCTGTTGGGTATGAAGTGTAACAGAACAGACTTTACCACCTGAAACTGCTGCTTCAAGTTCAGATCAGGCAAAGAACAAACTTGAAACAACCAACATACCAAAGAAGAGTACACTTAAGTTTAAGACAAAATACTTGATCTGAAACAAGAAGTTTGTGTCTACTCAACTGCTTTGAAAGAGCACTTCCCAAAGCTGCTAGCAGTCTTTGTTTTCCTCAGTACTGTACTGCGAGATTGCCCGGTGCAGCAGCAGTTGTATTCTTTATTAGCTTGATAGATCATTTTCCCTCGCTCTCTTTTTTTTTTTAATACTAGCATCTTTCATCCTTTGAAATGTGTGCCGAATAAGAAGAATCAGCAAATACTACTGAAAGTGCAATATTTGATTATCACTGCGAGATGAGCTTTGATCCAAACCTTCTCCACAATAATGGACACAACGGGTACCCCAATGGTACTTCAGCAGCACTGCCTGAAACTGGGGTTATTGAAAAACTGCTAACCTCTTGCGGATTTATTCAGTGTTCAGAACGTCAAGCTAGACTTTTCTTCCACTGTTCACAGTATAATGGCAACCTGCAGGACTTAAAAGTAGGAGATGATGTTGAATTCGAAGTATCATCTGACTGGCAGATTGGGAAACTCATTGCTGTTAAACTGAAGATAAAACAAGAAATCCTCTCTGAAGACCAAATGAATGGAAAAGAAGTATTTTATCTTCAGGACTTACACCCCTGAAGATGTGGAAGGGAATGTTCAGCTGGAAACAGGAGATAAAATAAATTTTGTAATTGATAACAATAAACATACTGGTGCTGTAAGTGCTTGAAACATTATGCTGTTGAAAAAGAAACAAGCCCACTGTCAGGGAGTAGTTTGTGCCATGAAGGAGACGTTTGGCTTTATTGCAAGAGGTGATCTTGTAAAACAGATATTCTTTCACTATAGTGAATTTAAGGGTGACTAAGAAGCCTTACAGCCTGGAGATGACATGGGATTCACAATCGAGGACAGAAATGGTAAAGAAGTTGCAACCAATGTCAGACTATCGCCTCAAGGAACAGTCATTTTTGAAGATACCAGCTCTGTACATTTTGAAGGAACTGTAACCAAAGTTATCCCAAAAGTTACCAGTAAAAACCAGAATGACCCATTGCCAGGACGCATTAAAGTTAACTTTGTGATTCCTAAAGAACTTCCCTTTGGAGACAAAGATACAAAATCCAAGGTGACCCTGTTGGAAGGCGACCATGTTAGGTTTAATATTTCAACAGATTGATGTGACAAATTAGAACGAGCAACCAACATAAAAGTTCTATCAAATACATTTCAGTTCACTAATGAAGCCAGATAAATGGGTGTAATTGCTGCCATGAGAAATGGTTTGGGTTTCATCAAGGGTGTGGATCATGATGCTAGTATGTTCTTCCACTATAGTAAAATTCTGGATGGGAACCAGCTCCATATTACAAATGAAGTAAGTTTGTTGTGGCTCCTGATATGCTCTCTGCCTAAAGAAATCATGCTATTAGGATTTAAAAAACTTCCCAAGGGCACGATTTCATTCCATTCCCATTCAGATAATCGTTTTCTGGGCACTGTAGAAAAAGAAGCCACTTTTTCCAATCCTAAAACCACTAGCCCAAATAAAGGCAAGGAAAAGGAGACTGAGGATGGTATTATTGCTTATGATGATTGTGGGGTGAAATTGACTATTGCTTTTCAAGCCAAGGATGTGGATGGATCTACTTCTCCTCAAATAGGAGATAAGGTTGAGTTTAGTATTAGTGACAAACAGAGGCCTGGACAGCAGATTGCAACCTGTGTGTGACTTTTAGGTCAAAATTCTAACTCCAAGAGGCTTTTGGGTTATGTGGCAACTCTGAAGGATAATTTTGGATTTATTGAAATAGCCAATCATGATAAGGAAATCTTTTTCCATTACAGTGAGTTCTCTGGTGATGTCAATAGCCTGGAACTGGGGGACATGGTCGAGTACAGCTTATCCAAAGGCAAAGGCAACAAAGTCAGTGCAGACAAAGTCAACAAAACACACTTGGTGAATGGTATTACCGAAGAAGCAGATCCTACCATCTACTCTGGTAAAGTCATTTTCCCCTTGAGAAGTGTTGACCCAACACAGACTGAGTACCAAAGGATGATTGAGATCATAGAGGAAGGGGATATGAAAGGTGAGGTCTATCTATTTGGCATAGCTAGAATGGCCAACAAGGGGGATTGCCTGCAGAAAGGGGAGAGTGTCAAATTCCAATTGTGTGTCCTGAGCCAAAATACACAGACTATGGCTTACAACATCACACCTCTGCATAAGGCCACTGTGGAATGTGTGAAAGATCAGTTTGGCTTCATTAACTATGAAGTAGGAGATAGGAAGAATCTCTTTTTCCACGTGAAAGAAGTTCAGGATGGCATTGAGCTACAGGCTGGAGATGAGGTGGAATTCTCAGTGATTCTTAATCAGTGCACTGGCAAGTGCAGAGCTTGTAATGTTTGGCAAGTCTACAAGGGCCCCAAGGCTGTTGCAGCTCCACAACCTGATAGGTTGGTCAATCACTTGAAGAACATCACTCTGGATGATGCCAGCGCTCCTTGCCTAATGGTTCTTTGTCAACCAAGGGGACCAGATAACTCAATGGGATTTGGTGTAGAAAGAAAGATCCATCAGGCTGGTGTCATGGACTAACCACATCCACAAAGCACATCATTAATCCACTATGATCAAGTTGGGGGGATTCTGGTGAAGGGTTCTGAATAACTTCCTCTTCATCCCTCCCCAAAATCTGGAATACTTATTCTATTGAGCTATTACACCAGTTTTAACACCTCCTTCATGTTATGTTTAAAAAAATAAATTTAAGAAAACCATTTTAAAATTTAAAATAAATAAATAGATAAATAAATAAATATTAAATAAAAAAGCAAAGATACCTGCATTGCCTTCAAGGAATATACCCATGTTATCTATCTCACACATTTATTATGAGGCTCAAAAAATATAAAGAAGACTTTGGAATTTTTTAAAAAGTGTTAAAAGGCAATAAAATAGATGAACTTTTTATTCTACTATTAAATTTAGACATTTGACTTTCACCTTCATGACAGCTTTTGCAACAGATTTTTGCTTTAAAATTTGACAAATCACTTATAAGATAGAGATCATAATGAGTTCTAGGTTCTAAGCAAAACATCTTTCATTAATTATAGTGCTATTTCTACTTCAAATTAGTACTTTGTTAATGCTGGATCTTATGGTTGTATAATTAAATGTGTCACACAGTACCATGAGAATGAAATAAAAGAATTAAAATCTAAATATGACTCATAGAAAGATGGACAGAAGCTTCACTTTACCCCAACATTTAAATTTTATTAAGTTGTTTTAGCTAAGGAATCCTCTGTACTTCAACCTGGTCTTTCACAGTATTGCCAAGTAAATACAGATTTTCCCTTGGATTAATTATAGATCATTTCTCATTCCATAATTTAACCTATGGTATTCCATACAATGTTTTAGCTGATACACCTTGAACTACTCCTCATCCTAGAGGCCTGTAGTGGTGGAATTTCATGCATTATACAACTGAAGAACGTTACCTCCCAGACCCCCCAATCACACCACCATGGTCTATTCTAAGCTGTCCACACCTACTGAGATCCTCCATCCTAGGCACCTTTGCCTGATAGTAATGGTGATTAGTGAAGAGTCACTAGCTCAAAAGGTCGCATCAGGCAAGTCACTTCTGATCTTTGAACCTCTGTTTTCTTCCTATGATAGTTAAATTAGATGATTCTAACTAACGTAAAAATTGATTTTACACTTTGTTTAAACATAGTTTGTAAATATTAAAGCTATATCACAGCAGGAGTTGTATGAAAGTACATAAGTAATGTTTGTGCATAGGATCCATGAATGTATATGCCTATGTAAATCCTAAAGGTGCAATTTTTGACATGTTTTAAGCTAGTTAGCCTTCAGGAGCCTGTGGATAGTGCTTATATCTCATTATTGCACAGAAAGAGAAAGCAATCCACTAATCCTTCTCATTGCTTCTCAGTTCAGTTGAGCCCTCCAAGATGCAAGTTCAGGGACAGATTTATAATCTGAGAGTGAGACATTCAATACTGAAAATATTGGTGGAGAAGTCCCCAAAGGCCTGCAATTATTCTTCTGCAAACACTTTCATAAAGTTATTGAATATCCTTTTTGGAAAAGAATGTCTAACAGACACAGTATGTGGTTCAGCTTCAGCCATTAATTTGATATAAAGTTTAAGGAATCTACAGCGAAGGGCAATAGGAGTCTCCTTATCAGCTCTCTAGTTTTCTTATCTCCACTCTATGCATCTGGTTGATTCCTTGCTTATATGGAATTGCTTAACAGAATTACAGATGCCTTCTAAGAGAAACCTATGCTGTTATAGATAGGCTTTGAATATTTCATGTGTTTGGAGATAGTGCCTAAATAACACCACAATAAAATGTATGCATAAAAGATGGAAAAAATTACAGATAAGAATCCAATATTTTAAGTGAAATAATAACTCTTCTGTGCTGCCTATTTATGACTAATTGAAAAACAATTAGAGATGTGTAAATGAGGAAAGTCAAATTTATGAAATGCCAATAATTAAGTGTAACAGCATCTACAAAACTGAAAAACAAATTACAAACTTGAAAAAGTGCATGTAGACTAAACCCCAAACTAAGCTTACTCAATGCAAAAAGACCTGTGGACATCAATAAAGATGAACAGGCTGTACAAAAATGGACAAAAGTTAGGAAAGCAGAATACAGCATAAGGGAAACTTAAATGGCTAATAAATATTTTTTAAAATTGGCAGTGCTGTCCCAAAAAATTATACATAAAAATAAATATTTTATTCAAATTAAAAAGGATTTTAAGAGATAATGTTCCTTCTTGGTAAACTGGACATTGTCATCCATAATTTGTGGGTACCTAACTAAATACAATGTTTCTTGAAGAAAATGTGTCAATACCCATAAAGAGCTATCCAACTTTGCATCATTTTTTACTTATTATGTGGATTTACACTATGGAAATAATGTATATGCAACAAGTTATTATTGCAAGAATATTTCAAAGTGTTATGACGTTAAGAAATAGCAATACACTAATAGAGTACTTATTATATAAAAATACTGTGCATCCATACAGTAGAAACACTAAGCAATCTTTAAATATGATGTTGAAGAACATTTAATAATGTAAAAAATGTTCATGACAAATAATTCAGTAAAAATTTCATATAAGTGTAAACTCGTTTTGAAATATAAAATTGTGAGCATTACACACCTGTGCACATGCACAAAAGCACAGAGGCCATGTCTTTAAATATATATGTTTAACATGGGTAGTAAAATTACTAACATTTTTATTCTTTAAATTTAGTTATATTTTCAATGTTTCCTAAAATGATTATTGTAAAAATAAAAATAAGTTAAAATATAAATATACTTATGCTACATATTACATTTAAATATATACATTTTCATAATGTTAAAACCACTACACAGTCAATAAAATAGATTAAATTTGAAAAAAATCTCTAAAGTCACATTTAACTTTGTAGTAAGGAACTGATTTGTAGATATTAACTCAGAAAAGTATAAAGAAGAAAATTAAAATTATCTATCAAAGCACTCAAAAATAACCACTATTAAAATTTTAAGGTATTTGCTTTTCTACATAGAAAGATAAATCTATAGATATATAATCTTTTTTTAATTATTTTTGGTATATCTATATTTATAACCTGCATTGTCACTTAACAATATATCATAAACATTTCCCTTAAATGTAATTATAAAATAATTTTAGCTCAAATTATTCTAGAACAAACATGTTATTATTAATTTAATCAATTCCTGTTATTGACTCTCTAAATTGTTGAAATTTTTAAAAATATATTTTATTGATTTTTTTACAGAGCGGAAGGGAGAGGGACAGAAAGTCAGAAACATCGATGAGAGAGAGACATCGATCAGCCGCCTCTTGCACGCCCCTACTGGGGATGTGCCCACAGCCAAGGTACATGCCCTTGCCAGAATCGAACCTGGGACCATTCAGTCCGCAGTCCGACGCTCTATCCACTGAGCCAAACCGGTCTCGGCAAATTGTTGAAATTTTTAAAAAAGAATTATTATGGAAAACACTTGTGTTGACCATCCATATGGATTAATCTTGGATTGTCTTTTTTTTTTTTTTTTTTTTTTACTTTTTCTTAGGATAAATTTCTAGGTCTGGAATTAACTGCTTTAAAGTACCTAGTAATTTCCCCAACTGTCTGTGAGAAAAGTTGCACTAATTAACACTTCTACTTTAATTGTGTGGGACTTTCTATTTCTCTACAGCCTTGTAAACATTGAAATTTACCATGCTTTACTTACTTTTCTGGATTAAATAGTAAGGTTCAATCATTTTACCCATGTTTTTATTTTGTAATATGCTCATTTGTGCCATTTATCATTTGAACTATTGGTGCAAACATTGTTTTTATTGACAGAAAAACACATTTTATATGGAGACTATATATTGAACAAGACTAATATTAGAAAATTAGAAAAAAAATGGGTAAGATGTGCTGGATACTAAACAAAAGAATAAACCAATGAAGCAGATATAGTAAATATCCACCACAATATTTTGAATTTCTCTATAGAAATTGTTCTAAAGTACCTCCACTTCTTCAACTAAGATTAAAGTACTACATGGTGATAATTTACATTCTTTTTTAGCTTATAATATTTTATTTTATAATTGGGATATTTGCACCTTGTTCTGGGTTTTCCACATTTTTTTTGTAATCTACTTACTATACTAGATGTAGAAAAGGACATATGGAGTTCTGGTAAATACTCTCAACATCAAAAGCCAAAGGGAGCAAATGGATTCAGAGGGAAACATTGAAATATTCATTTGGTGGAATGCTTACTATAGAGCATCAAGGATCCCAAAAAGGAAGATAGGTTCATCAGATGAAGATTATGAAAACCAACTGCTCCAAATCATGGGTCAAGGTTGCTATGTAATGTCATTTCTCTTATCTTTCATGATAATAACCATGTCTCCTTATATAAAGGGATGATAATGAGTTACAACTGAACAGGGTATCATATATAATGAAATGTTCATATAAAATTTGTGAAAGTAGGAAACTTTGAGTTAAACTGAGACATTGCATTTGCTACTTCCATCTTATTGATTAAGAATTAACCTAATGGAAAGGTACTAACATTTTGCAAACTGGAAAACTAAGTCTTTCTGAAATTATATCAACATATTTAAGAAGGTTATGACTATTACAGGAAGTTTGAGTACTGGTTCTCATATGTTTGTAAACTTCCAGTGACTGCCACTATGGAACCAGGAAAAATATGGTGGTTTCTTTAGGTAAGAATCAGAAAGAATCACTTGATAAAGCATTTACAGGTAAAACTTAGAATAAGAAATCAGATTTGTTATCTAAATAAGGGTGTTACTTTGCTACTTATCCTTTTATAAATAACAAGGCAACTCTATTTATCTTCTGATCTTAATGAACAAATGACTGAGAAGAAGAAGGTGTGAAAAAACCTGTTACCCAATAAGGACCTTTATTTACTATAGAAGGAACTAGTAGAGGACTTCTGTAGACTATGGCTGTTAGCAACAATTTAGAGAAGCTATGCAAAGCCAAGCACTATAAAAAACTATCAGGAGCAGAAGCAAAAATATTTACTAAGTGAATATGCTTTCCAAAAGGTTAATCTGTAGCTGGAATAATAGCACTATTCTGGAAAAAATTCAGCCTGCTGGAATTGAAAAAAAATATATTGTGACAGGAAAATGATGCATGTTGAAATGCTAAATAAAATACTTTCAGACTCTTTAGTTTCCATTTTGGCCTTTATTAGAAACCCACAGATTGCATGATTCTTCAATTTGCTGATCAGTCATAAATGTGCAACTTGCTCATGCTTCATAGTTGGGCATGATCAGGAAAAGATAATGGAGATGGGTGAGGAAAAAGAAAAGAGAGCAGGAAAAGAGATACATACTCAAAAGTGATTTCAGCCCCAAATGGTTTTCACTTTTAAAATATTTTAGTCAACAAATAAAAAGCCAAGTTCTTTTTAAAGAATATTGATATTTTGTTTTAAATTTCTTCAAAAGCAAATACATAATTTTCTTTCAGGGACAGCCTTACAGGTGAGCAGAATCTGTAGCTATCTAGAGTATGATAACAAAGGTGGAAAAGATCTTCTTCCTCCCGGAGTTTATCATCCTGTTTTCCTGCCCATTCTGAAATTAACACTTTAAAGTCAGCTTTTTAAAAGGAAAGATTTAAAAACCACAAGATTGTTAACCTAATAATTCACTAACTCTCTCATTTCTCAAATGGAGGAACTAAAGTCCAAAGAGAATGAATTGCCCAAAGTCCCTCCAAATAAACGTGTTACTTAAGAGTAGTATAGGCTAGAGAAAGTTCTAGCCACTTTTAAGAACACAGCAAAAATCAATAATACAATAGATCCCATAAGTTCATCTGATTAGCTAGTTTTCACCTGGGAAGAGGAAAACATTTTTAAAGGAGAAAAGGCAAGCAAACAAGAGAAAACAAGACAGTCAAGTTTTGAGGAAATTGTTTAGAAAGTGAACTCAGAGATATAAAGTCCAATCTCAGGAGAAGGGCAAGGAGAAAAGGGAATGAGATAAAGGCACCAATCAGGTAAAAAAGATAATGGAAACAATTATGGTTTGGTTGACGAGGTTGTCTTGTCTCCCCATTCACAAATAGAGGACTAGGAGCTAAATGCAAAATTATTCTCATCAGGAAGGAAAACAATCTTGCTATGAATTTAAAGATGCAAAGAAAAAACAGGACAATATGTATAGGAAGTACAGTAATTTTTCTATTTTCAAATCATAGTTTATTCATTCTCTTCTATTAGCCCTTTATTATTTGGCCACCTTTATCTGATAGCTAAGTTCACACTTAAATTATTCACATTTGCATATCATCTAAAAATACAAAAATCACACACACAAACTGTTTTTTCAAATGCTTTGACAAGGTAAGTTAAGGTCAATGATTTCAGTATTAACTCTGAATGTCCTTTTTTTTTATGAAGTTGTCAGACCCTTAAAATACAATTTAAATGGAGATTTGACTGGACTAGAAAATGTTATTTTAACTCCCCAGAAGACATAGACTGAAGGAGAGTAAAAATGTGTCCCATATTCGATTTAATGATGCTTTGAATTAAAGTAAAAGGAACATAGGTCAAAACCTTGATCCATTGATTATTCAAGTTTAAGGCTAACCTGTTGAAGCTCTTTACATTAATCTAGAGCCTAATATATAATGCATAACAGAAATTATCTGTTTGCAATAAAGGTATCTATATACCTTCAAAGACATTCTAGGTTGCTAAGCCTCAGTTTGTGTGTTGTGTTTATACCTTTAATAGTGTCTTTTTCTTCTCTTGGAGAAATCTGTATTTTGACTTCTGGGGACATTTTAATAGTGCCCTACACCGTTGTTGCTCTATCTAGTAACATCTAGAATTTCTGTTTCAGTTTCTTTTCTTTTTTTCTCACAACTGCCTCAGTTCATCTTTCCTACTCTTACCTCCATTTACAAAAGTCTGGAAGACTGCTAACTTCCTTCTCATTGTACAGTCATGTGCCATATAACAATGTTTCATTCAACAACAGACCACATACAGGACAGTGACCCCATAATATTATAATGGAGTTGAAAAATTCCTATTACCTAGTGATGTCCAAGCCTTTATAACTTCATAGTGCAATGCATTCATTCATCACGTGTTTGTGGTGGTGCTGGGTAAATACACCTGTCAGTTGTATAAAAAATACACCATATACAGTTATGTACAATACATAATACATGATAATGATAATAAATGGTTATGTTACTAGTTACTATACCAAACTTTTATTATTTTAGCATGTACTATTTCCACTTATAAAAAATAAAGTTTGTTTTATTTTGTTATGCCAGCAAAGAGATCACACATATTTTATATACTGGGTCTCTTGATTCCATAATTTTCTCTTGTGCTTGATTTAATTTTGTGTTGTTTTGTGCAATAACATGTTGCATAGGCTTGTAGCTTGGGATCAATAAGCCCATATGGCCTAGGTGTGTAGTGGGTCATATCATCTATATCTATGTTAGTGCACTCTATGATGCTCACAGAAGGATGAAATCACCCAAAGACACATTTCTCAGAAGGTATCCCCCTGAGCATAACTGTATATAACATTGTCATATATTTTATCCAATCCTTGGAATTCTGCTATCATCCTTTTCCAGTTAACTCTTAAATATGTGACCCTGAACTATATATAATCTGAACTCTAGATCCATATTTCCTAATGTGGGATTCACATCTCTTACTGGATATCCCAGTTGGATATTCAACATATAACTTGCTTAGAGTATAGTCCCAGACTTTTGTTTTTCATTGGGGCTGGAGCACTTCAGGCACCCTAGACTCCTTTCTCTCCATGGCCCTTCACACACAATCAATTTCCAAGTGCTCTTGATTCCACTTTCTCAATATTTCTTGCATCTGCCCCCTCCTATCTACTTCCATTGCCAACACCCTGGGTAATACTCTCATTACTTTAATCCTGGGCTACTCTAATAGCCTCTTTTTTATATTTTAATCTTTATTGTTCAGTTTATTAATTACATTGTTCCCCCTTTCCCCCCCTATAGCTCCCCTCCACGCGGTACCCATCCTACTCTCTGCCCTTACCTTGCCCCCCCCACTGTCTTCTTCCATAGATGTATGATTTTTGTCCAGTCTCTTGCTTCACCTCCTCATCCCTCTTTACTTCATTGCATGGTACGCACACACTGTCAGAAAGATATTCCTTGAAGCAAGTCTAATAAAAATGGAACCATGCTCAAAAACCTTCAACGCCTTTCTATTGCCAGCTAACAAAGTATTAATCACTGACTCTGGCATTTAAAGTTGTCTATATGGTACCAAACTTCATTTGCTATGATTCCTTTGCATTCAACCTGTGCTCCAATGAAATTAGATTGCTGACTTTTTAAAAATGACCTATGTTACACTCGCTTGCCTTTGATCATGTTGTGCTTTCTTCCTGACCTATCTTTCTCTCCCTGCTGCCATATAAAAATAATAATAATCCTCCAAGGTCCAGTTCAAATTGACATATTCTCTGACGTATTTTGTCCCTGCCTATTTATGCCATTTCTAAGTACTAAAATTATAATTTTAAAAGGATACTTTTAAAGGCATCATGGAGAAAAGGTGGATCAACACTATAAATTTGATGGTGGCCATACTGAAGCTCAGGGGAAATAATATTTGGATACCACAGAGAAATATACTGTATCTTAAAGAAAAAGAAAAATAGATGAGAGAGAACCAAGATGGTGGCATAGGTAAACACCTATTGTTCTGCCCCACGCAACAATTCAAAAACTACAATATAAACAACAAAACAAACACCACCCAGAATCACCAGAAAGCTGGCTGAGTGAAAACTCCACAAATAAAAGTAAAGGTGGGACACTGAGACTCAGAAGAGTGGCAGGAGTGCAGCCTTGAAGACAGAAACAGGTTAGGAGCCGTCCTGGTCGCACCCACGGGCTGTAGGGCTGGAGCAGCAACCCCGGCTGGATTTCTCCAACGGGGAGGATGAAGACGTCCCACTACACGGATTCCCCAGCGCCAGGCGAGGTCTGAGATCCAGGGTACGTGGAGATGTCCCACTGCACAGATTCCCCAGTGCCAAGCGAGGTCCGAGGTCTGGGGGACGCACCCTGGAAGCCGGGCGCGGCAGAGGTCTCCTAGTCTGCAAAGAAACCAGGTAGCTGGGAAAAGAAGTTTGGGCGCAAGTGTCGCACAAATGCGCGGCTTGCTCCCTGGAAACTTGTCTCCTAGTCCGGGAAACCACCTATTTTACAACCCTAGGCTAGACTTTGGGTGTGCAGACTCATTTGGGGAGAGGCAGAGTTGTCTGGCAAGGGGAAGAGACTAGCGGCTTTCTCTTGGAGGTGCCTGCAGCCATCCCCATCCAACAGAGACCCGTGCGCGTGAGCGCTGCATGGGACATAGCTGACACTGAGGCTGCCTGCTCAGCTCAGAGACTCCACCCATCCAACCTGAACACAGTCTCCCTTCACAGACAATTGGCTTGGAGGTCAAACCCTCCTAGGGCTAACAACAACAAGCTGGGTTTAAATTAAAAAATATTGTACAACCCATAAAGGATTGTAGTAAGAGTACCCATCTCAAATAACTGGGGAGGCTGTGCCACTGACCCTTAGAGGACATCTACCACATAAAGCAGCCTCCATGCAGAGATATGGAAAGAAATCAGGTGTGAAAGAAATGGAATAGAAAAGACGACAAGACATAGAGTTCAAAACCACAATTATAAGGCTTTTCAAGAGGCTCCTAGAAAAGGCCGATGAACTTAATGAGAACTACGAGGAAATAAACAAGACCAACCAGGAAATGAATGAGACTTACAAG
Organism: Antrozous pallidus; assembly: GCA_027563665.1. Lineage (NCBI taxonomy): Eukaryota > Metazoa > Chordata > Mammalia > Chiroptera > Vespertilionidae > Antrozous > Antrozous pallidus. The sequence continues at coordinate 77,277,400 of CM050509.1, forward strand.
GAAATGAATGAGACCCTCAAGGAAATGAATAAGACCTCTGAGGATATGAATGAGACCCTCACGGATACGAAAAAGGACCAACTAGAAATCAAGCATACACGGACTGAAATAAAAAAATATTACACAAAGTCCTAAAAGCAGTCCAGAGGGCCACAAGAACCAAGTCAAAGATTTGAAATACAAAGAAGCAAAATCCACTCGGCTGGAAAAGCAAGAAACAAAAAGAATCCAGATAATTGAAGATAGTGTAAGGGGCCTCTGGGACAACCTCAAGCATACCAACATCCGAATTATAGGGGTGCCACAAAAAGAGACAGAGCAAGTTAATGAAAACCTACTTGAAGAAATAGTGACTGAAAACTTCCCCCACCTGGTGAAAGAAACTGACTTAAAAGCCCAAGAAGTACACAGAACCCCAAAATATAGGAATCTAAAGAGGACCACACCAAGACATATCACAATTAAAATGCCAAGAGCAAAAGATAAAGAGAGAATATTAAAAGCAGCAAGAGAAAAACAGTTGGTTACCTACAGGGGAGCACCCATACAATTGTCAACGGATTTCTCAAAGAAACGATGCAGGCCAGATGGGAGTGGCAAGAAATATTCAAAATAATGAATAGCAGGAATCTACAACCAAGATTACTCTATCCAGCAAAGCTGTCATTCAGAATTGAAGATCAGATAAAGTGCTTCGCAGATAAAAAAAGCTAAAGGAGTTCGTCACCACCAAACCAATATTATATGAAATGCTGAAAGATATTCTTTAAGAAGAGGAAGAAGAAAAAGGTAAAAATATAAATTATGAACAACAAATACACATCTATCAACAAATGAACATAAAAATCAAGTGAATTGATAGGCTGATGAACAGGATAAACTGGTGAATATACAGAAACATGGACATAGAGAAGGAATGGACTGACAATTCTTGGGGAGAAAAGGGTTGTGGGAAATACAGCAAGAGACTGGACAAAAATCTTGCAACAATGGGAGAGGACAGTGGGGAGGGGGAGGTGAGGGTGGAGGGTGGGATAGGTACAGGGTGGAGGGGAGATATAGGGTGATAAAAAAGGGGAAACAATGTAATTAATAAACTGAACAATAAAGATAAAAAAGAAATTACTGTATCTGAATAATAATGCAGACACAAAGGATATGACCAACCACATAGAGCTACAACCAAGAACTGGCAGGATTTTTGCCAATCCCTTTTTTGTACTAGTGTGGCTATGGAAGACATAAGACAATTGTTTTCTCTTGTGACTTTAGTCTGGGGCATAATTAACTCTAGACCATTTACCAGAGAAACATTGAATCAAGTAGCTATCTCTGAGGCGGGTATTTCCTAATCCCTGCCTACCTATTTACCTTTGAACTTCAACTGCATTCAAGCCTTAGCTGTGTTATGGAACATTTTTCTCTAGTTTGCACTATGCATCATTTGTGTATTTCTCTTATGTTCCCCTACTGAGCTATATAACATCTTTAAAAAAAAAAAAAGACTGCCTCAGGCATCACAGACCTAGAATTTTTATATAAGAGAATATTTAGGTGGCAATCTTGTCAGAATTTGGAGATAGATAAGGGACTGAAGGCTACGAGATGAATCTGTACATCATGTATATGATTTTATTCAGACTTGTGGTGGCTTGGTGGGTGCTGGTGGAAGTCCTGACCAAGCATTTAAGACTTCTCACACCTCCCTTAGTCATTTGAACTGCATCTTACTTTTTTTCTGTTCTTTTCTTTAATATATATATATTTTATTGTTTAAAGTATTACGTGCAGTAGTACATATATCTCCTTTTTCCCCCTTGACCAGCTCAGCCTCCCTTACTCCTTGTCGCATGCCTTCATCTCACCACCCCAGTGTCTTGTGTCCATTTGTTGTGCTTATATGCATGCATACAAGTCCTTTGGTTGATCTTTTCCCCTGCCTCCCCAAATCTCCCCTGCTTTACTTCTTATGTTGTTACCTATAAATATATCAGTAACTACAGCTCTGTATGTAGCCCTACCTAAATACTATTATCTCCACAAAATTCCCACGTGGGAGCCGTTAACCTTCTTCTCCTCTTTTACTTATTTCCTTTCTTCATTTATTTCTTCTTTGTTTGTCCCCTCTTTATTTTCTGTTGTTCCTTCCTTCTTTCCTTCTTTCCTTTTCTGTCAAAAATAAAATGGATTTTTTGGAATTTGCATAGCAACTGTACTTTAAGGATCAGAAAAACTGAGTTAGGATCTGCCAGTAGCTGTATGCCTTTACACAAATATATTGACCTCTCTGCTCACCAGTGTTTTTAACTAAAGTTTGGTAGTAGTAATTTTGCTTGAAAATATAGAGTGAAGGAGTGATGGTATGCCCCCAAATAAGGCACACAATTACAAATCATGCTTATGATTTCATTTTGAGTATGTGAATGCCTTCAATAATTATTTGAATTTATACATTTAGATGAGATTGGTTAAACCAGGAATATATTCAGTATAGGAATAGTCTCTATATCTTTGCAACATAGTTTTTTTTTAATTTCAAAAATATAATTGTTACTCTGTTTTTGAGTAAATTAAGAATCCTTGTGAAATGAAAGGGTACTTAGGTTAATATTTCCAGAAATCCTCAGAAGGATCTGTTTATGATTCTGGTGATGTAGATGATAGTTGTTATCATTGCATCAGTTGTGAAACTTCAAAATTTTACCATCCTAATGGGACTTAGCTCAATAAAGATTTAAGGAAATAATTTTGCTGTCATTGGACATACTATAATTATCTAATCAAAATTTGGTACTAAAATGTTTTCTTTTTGTTCATGTACTTTTAGAAAAAATATGAAATCTAGAATAAGTTTTCTAGTAAAATGGTGTTTGGTTAATTTTTGGCAGATTGTCTACATTTTACCTCTGCTAAGAGTTAATTCAAGTAACTAGTTACTATCTATAAAATGTTACATGATGAAAATACTTTCCAATAAGTGTAGGTTTCCATTTGTATGGACATACATTTGTTGAGCAAGGAAAGAAGTAAATTGTTCAAATAACTAGAAATCCAGGGACAAAGCAGAATTCAAGGTTGGTGTAATCCAAACACTTTAGCTCCACTTTCCTGTGATTCCTTATTCACTGCTCTCATCTGGGCATTAGTTGCATTCTCAGGATGATGTTGAAGTGGCTACAGCAGTTCTGAGCCTCCTATCCAATCAAGACAATGTTCAGAAAGAACGTGATGTATCTAGCTTTTTGTTTTGTTTATTTTTTAAGAGATATAAGGTAACAAAGATGTCTCATGATCTGAGTCAAAAGTAGAAAACAAGTTTTGGTAAACAGAGTCTTTTATAAATGGAGGACTTTGCCATTTATGACCCACTTTTGTATCCTGCTTAATATATTTTAAAGTAAATAATTTCTTCTTTGTATCTAAACACATTTTCATGCCTTTTAAGACCACATTTTTCTCATTTGCATTTGGACAAAGTATCAATGTACTTGTAATAAATCATTCTGTGGTATTCTCAAAGAAAACATTATTGTGTGTATGTATTGCTGAGCAATTGATTAAAATGGCAAGAAAACGATATATATGATATGTCTGATGCCATGTAAATAGATGATTTTCAACATTCATGTATTTATTTTCTTGTGATTATCTTAAAGTTCTTCAAAAGTTCCCTCCATTTATTCAGGCAGCTTTCTTTTATGTAGAACAAAAAGCCAGATATAAAAGTTAGAATCTTTATGCTACCAGTATGACATTGAATAAATTACTTAAATGTTCTGAGCCTCTCTTTCCTCACCTGCAAAATGGACATAATAATCCTTAGCTTATAGCTTTGTTATAATTCATTAACTATTTGTTTTCTTTCCTTTAATCTTCACCTTTTTCTTTAGCCTTTCCACTTTTTCTCCAACTAAGTCTTAAAAAATATTAGTAACTAAATTAATATCTGCTAGTGACATAAGTAATCAAGAATGTATGTCACCAACCTTTCAAAGGTATCCTAAACCTTTACCTTTTCTATTACTGTTTGAGTTCTCAATCTACCCACCAGGTTCTTTAAATAATAAACAGGCAGTTTTCTCATTTTATTTTCATACTAGAGGCCCAGTGCACAGATGCATACACTGGTGGGGTCCCTTGGCCTGGCTTCCAGAAGCCAATTCCAGCATGTCAGCAGGGCTAAATCATCTGGAGATGGCTGAAGGCATTTCCCCAAACCTGAAAGGGATACATAGATGATTGCTTATTTCCAGACAGCGAAGGGCATTTCAATCTACATGTTATTGCCTCTTACTGGCCAAACACCTGAACAGCTGAAAGAAATTTGCCAATCTGAACAATGGATTCTAAACCCTGGCATTTGAAGTAAATATCTACCTTGCATTAGGAAGATCTGTGTTAATAAAAAGGAAGGAGTCCTGAGACAAGGGAGAACTTGGTTTCTTTAGCCAAACTCCTTTGGCCCCCTAAATGCCTTCCAAACTTATGTTTTGTCTCTGGACTCTTATTTAATTTACACACAGTGCTTATGCAGATTCCTGAACCCTTCTAGATGCTGGGTTAAGACCACCAGCACCTTGCCTGTAGGGATTGGGCCAAAACAACATCCCCCGAGGGTTGCTGGATTGTGAGAGGGTGCAGGCCAGACTGAGGGACCCCAATGGTGCTTACCGGGCCTCTAGTATGCATATAAGGTCTTTGGTTAATACCTTTCTGCCACCCCCCAAACCCCCTTCCCTCTGAGATTCATCATTCTGTTCCATGTTTCCATGCCTGTGGTTTCAGCTTCTGGACTGAGCATCTGCCCCATGGTGATCAGCACACATCATAACTACTGGTTAAATGGTGCAATAGTCAGTCTGTTGGCCGGTCACTTGGCCTTTTATATATATAAACTAGGGCCTGGTGCATGAAATTCATGCACTGGGGGTGGGTGGTCCCTCAACCCAACCTGCCCCCTCTCACATACTGGGAGCCCTCAGGGAATGTCCAACTGATGGCTCACCCCCAGCCTGCCTAAGCTTTAGGCCTTGGGCAACCAGCCATCACCCTGCTCAGCTTAGCCCCAGCTGCCTGCAACCACCTGGCCCCGGGGGCTGGGTGCTCACTGCCACTTCCACTCACAGCGCCCAGGGGCTGGGCGCTCACCACCACCACCACCAATGTTTCATCTCCACCCCCGGGGCCTGGCTCTCATGCCACTTGGCTCCGCCCCCACTCCTGATTGGCTGGTAGCATAGCCAATCAGGAGCGAAGGTATGGTCAAATTTGCATGTTTCTCTTTTATTATATAGGATGCTTTATACACTTGAGTATACCCTTATTACTGTTTGTTAGTTGACTGATACAAAATATGTCCCCTTATCAATTTATATTTCCAGGCTCACCTCAGCACAATTTGATTTTTTAATGTACTCTATAATAACTGGGCCAATTTTTACTTTTACATTTTCATTTACATCCAGGTCTTTGAGGAAACAAGATGCCAAATTAACTTTTTTTTTCACAGTGGAAACAAATTTCTGTTGATAAACTGTACTAATACTTGTATCTAAGTTTCATGCTAGGATAAGCCATACAGACAATCAATAGATTATATTGCTATATTATAGAACATGTCCCTTCATTTAGAACTGATTTAATAGAAAGTTTTTGAAATTAATTTCCAGCAAATAAAGACAGTCTTGAGATGTCTAGTGTTACAATTGTCAAGGTAACTTTGATGTTAAGGAATGCATTTTTAATGACTAGAGGTAGTGGGTTACAGATCATTTCAGGAATACTATAATGAAGCTTTACTGTATTTACTTAAAAGAGTGCTATTAACATAGCAATTTTTAAGATTAATATTCTGCTAAATTGTCTAAAAGGTTTCAGATAGCTCTTCTAATTTTATGTAAAATTGTTATCAAAAGCTCATCTCTTATGAAAAACACATATTAATGCACCAGACAAGATAAATACATTTTAATAAATAAGCATTATGTTACAAAGCAGTTATATCTCATTTGAACCTGATATAAAGAGTAATGGAGCATTTCAGCTTCATACAATGAGTAATGAAACCTTTCAACAACACTGATGATTCACTATGTCATTAAAATATACTGAAATTTTAAAAGAGGCATTAAAATCATCACAGAAATCCACTCAGAGTCTATAAGAATAAAGCCTGAATTATTTTCCATGCTCTGGCAGAGCGGGAAACAGAAGCTATTTGCACAAGCTGTTCAGTAGAATCCTAAAAGGATCAGAGTGTCTGAATAATTTATTTCCCCTGTTGTTCCCCAATACTGTACTAACCCATTGTAATTTGACATCTTAATGTTCTAGTGTTAATTTTGACTAGATTTTGTAGCATCTTTTATTTTTCATTATCTCTGTAGATTTGCACTGACTTTGTAAGATTGTTAACAACTGAATGTAAAATTAGAGTTATAAATCAAGAATGAGAATGGGAAAAGTAACTTTACTACCAAGTAACAGTGTATAATTTCCATTTCAATAATAGGGTGAACTCTTTGCTTGATTTCAATAATAGGGTGAACTCTTTGCTTGCTATAATCATTTAAACATTTTATGACATTGTTCTTCATTTTCAGAAATTATTTCTAATATCCCCTAGTCTTTTAGTAGAGATTTTAAAGTGTTGTGGTTGTTTTCCCTTAACATATATGTGCTATCCAATTCAAATATTGCTAATGGATGTGTGTTTGCAGTTAAGTATGTTAGATTCAAAAATTAGAGTGTTACTAATAACATCCAATTTCTTTCTGAATCATCTTCTTCAATCAGTTAAAGAAAATATATAATCCCCTTCAGGTTGATGGGTTCAGAAGAAGTAAAAACATATGTCTAAAAATAGAAAAGATTAATTGCCTAGGTCTTTTTTATTTTACCTCCCTTAAGACTCAGGTAAAGATACTTGAGCTTTCAGAATTTTAGCTACAAAAGCTCTTTATAAGATATTGTTCCAAATATTAGTTCTCAAAAAATAACTGCTTTGGCACCGCAAGGAACTTCAGATCTATCTAGCAGTTTCATCTCTGGAATTTCACCACCAATCTAATTGTGTCCATTTTTCAGTTACCAATTCAACTCAGTGATTTCACCTGTCACTTGGAATCTGTCAGACTACCATAAACATAATATTCAACACCCAATTTGGAGGTCACTAAGTTGTACAGATGGAAACCAATATGACTTTAACAGTACTGATGCAGTTGCCACACACACACACACACACACACACACACACACACACACACACACACAAGAATATGAGTTTCTCATGAGATTAAAAATAAGAATAAAAAGTTAGAAAACATGATCTTCAATCAAGAAACTGAAAGATAGTTGTCTTGGGGCACATTTAAGGGAATGGTTTTTATTGTTGTTTTTAACTGATAGCTTTTTTTGCTCTGTCTCATCTTTCCCCATTAACCTAATTTTATTATTCATATTTTGGTTCCATTATATAATGGTTTCTTCATACTTAATAATTATCAAGTAATGACTCTCAAAAATATTTTTAAATTTCGGGAGAACCAAGATGGTGACATAGGTAAACACCTATACTTGCTGCCTCTCACAACCACATCAAAACTACAACTAAAAGACAAAACAGCTATCATCCAGAACCACAGGAAAACTGGCTGAGTAGAAGTTTTACAACTAGGAGGGAAAAAAAGCACATAGAGAATGATAGGAGGTGTGGAGATACTGAGGCATATGCAAAACAGGCTGGCAACTGGGTATGCTGTTTTTTGTTTTTTTCAATCTGGAGGGAGATACAAGCACCTGATTGCTCTGAATTCCAGTTCCAGGCGAGACTGTGGGGATCCAGACTCATAGGAAGAAGTTGGACTGTCTGGCACCAGGCCAGAACATGAGGGCAGCTTTCTCTTAGAGGTGCTTGTAATGCTTATTATTTCTGTGTAGGGGCATGGGACGTGGAGAAGCAGAGACTTGGAGAAGCGGAGACTCAGAGACACAGATACTGGGAGACACGGAGATGACTGACTGGCATCCACTGCTGTTTGCTACACCCTGGTGATTCCCTGAGACCCCACTCCACCCAATTTACAACCCCACCCAAGCTGTGTGCATCAGATTTTAAATATGAATGGTTTGGGCTTTTGCAGCCAAACCTAACAAACTACAGCTGGGTCAGAGAGCTCAAAAGCTTCCAAAACAAGGCCCAAGGCTCTTGGCAGCAGTAGTCTGCCTTGATTCTCAGCTGGGCCTCATCTATGCACTTCCAAACCCCAATCAAAGAGGAGGAATCTGCAGATGTCTCTGTAGCTCCTGCTGGGTGGCCTCAGGCAGTGACTGACTTTGCACCTCCTTGGAGATCCAAGAGCCAATGTACCCAGTGGTCAGTGATAGACCATACCGGATTACAACTCTTGACATTCATAAGCAATACACTCAAGGGGCAGACTCAGGGAGCACTATAGCCCGACTGAAGCAAGCCTTACCCCATATGAGTGTCTCCAGCACAGCAGTTCTTCCATTGTAGACACAGCTGGTTCTCACAGCCAATTGACCTGGAAGTCAATTCCTCCCAGTGATACCAACAGAAATCAAAGCTTAACAACAATAAGACTGTGTACACACGAACAAACGGTTGCACCAAGAATGTCCACCTCAGGTGATTAGGGAGGCTGATCCACTGGGCTCTATAAGACACCTAGCACACAAGGCCACTCTATCAACACAGGGAAGCAGCCAAAGTGTGGAGACAAAGAAACAGGTCACAAATGAAAGAAATTGAGGACAGCAAACTACTGGATATAGAGTTCAAAACCACAGTTTCAAGATTACTCAAGAATCTTCTCGAAACCTCTGAGGAACTTAGTGAGTCCTTCAAGGATCTTAGTGGGAATGCCAAAATAAATGGAAAAGGCCTAGTCAGAAATTAAACATACACTAACTGAAATAAAAAATAATATACAGAAAGAGGATCCCAAGAATCAAGTCAAAGGTTTGAAATATGAGGAAAGAAAAAAAAAACCCAACCAGAAAAGCAAAAAGAAAAAATAATCCAAAAATGTGAATATAGTGTAAGGACCCTCTGGGACAACTTCAAACATACCAACATCTGAATTATAGGTGTGCCAGAAGAGAGAGAGCAAGATATTGAAAACCTATTTGAAGAACTAGCGACAGAAAACTTCCCCTACCTGGTGAGAGAAATAGAATTATAAGTTCCGGAAGTGCACAGAACCCCCAATGAGAGGAATCCAAAGAGGAACACAACAAGACACATCATAATTAAAATGCTGAGAGAAAAAGACAAAGAAAATATTAAAAGCAACAATCAGTTACCTACAAGGGAGTACCCATACAACTGTCAGTTGATTTCTCAACAGAAACCATGTAAGCCAGAAGGGAGTGGCAAGAAATATTCAAAGTAATGAATAGCAAGAACATACAACCAAGATTACTCTACCCAACAAAGCTATCATTTAGAATTGAAGGTCAGATAAAGAGCTTCACAGACAAGAAAAAGTTAAAGGAGTTCATCATCACCAAACCAATATTATATGAAGTGCTGAAGTGTATTCTTTAAGAAGAGAAAGAAGAAAAAGGTAAAGATAAAAAATTATGAACAACAAAGTGACAACAAATACATATCTATCAACAAGTGAATCTAAAAATCAACTGAATAAAAAATCTGATGAACAGAATAAACTGGAGAATATAATAGAATCAAGGGCAAAGAAAGGGGGTGAACTGAAAATTCTCGAGGGGAAGTTGATGTGAGGGGTGCGGGAAGAGATTGGACAAAATATCTTACACCTATGTAGGAACACAGTGGCAGAGGGTAAGGGCAGGGGGTGGAGTGGGTACTGGGTTGAGGGTAGCTATGGGTAATAGCTGAACAATAATCTGAACAATAAAGATTTATTTAAATATATTTTAAATTTGGTTTTCGCTATTATTTTGGACACCAAAGTGCTTTACACAAATTTCTCAGTGTAAAACCAATCAGTAATTACCACTGTTATTTTAACTAGGCCTTAATGTGGTCAATAATTCTTCCAAAAGCCAATTTTTCTCACTAGTTTGAACCAATTACTGGTATCAATGCTGTCCTTTCATGAAGAAACTTGTTACAACCCTACTAATAAGAATTTAAAACTCTTAATTTTTAAATAAATATAGCTTATCTATTTATATGAATACTAGAGGCCCAGTGCATGAAATTTGTGCATAGGGGGGACCCCCCTCAACCCAGCCTGTAACCTCTCTAATCTAGACTGGTAGTCAGACATCCCTCTCACAATTCTGGACTGCTGGCTCCTAATTGCTCACCTGCTTGCCTGCCTGGTTGCCCCTAACTGTATCCCCTGCTGATGGCCTGATTGCCCCTCACTGCCTCTGCGTACCAGCCTGGTTGCCCTTAACTTCCCCCTGCTGCAGGCCAGGTGGCCCCAACTGCCACCTCCCAGTCAGCCTGGTCACTCCTAATCCCCCCCCCCTGACAACTGGTCTAGTCACCCCTAACTGACCTCCTGCCAGCCTGGTAGCTCCTTACAAAACCCCACTGGCCTGCTTACCCCACACAGCCTGCTATTCAGTCATTTGGTCATCCCTCACTAACCCCCCTGCCAGCCTGGTCACACCATGCAGCCTGCTGTTCAGTCATTTGGTTGTCCCTCAGGCCATACCTAGGAGGCTGGGCAGCCACCATCCGAGGCTTGCCTGCAACTCAGGCTGGTCTTCGGTGGCTGGGGTGCTGAAGAGACTGGAGACTCTGGAGGTAGGCATGTGGAGTGGCCAGGCCCACCCATGCCATGTGCCTGCCACCCCAGTGGGGCTGAGAGGACTAAGCACCACCATGTTATGGCTGTGGGCATCACCATTTTTGAGGGCATAGTAGTCAATTAACATTGTCCCTTTTTATTGGCTGTTGGCACCACCATCTTGGTGAAGGTGTGATGGTCAATTAGCATATTCCCTTTTTATAAGATAGGATCACCCTTTACAAAATTTGTTCAACCTCAAGTAATGTTTTTAAAGTGTGTAAATAAACCTGCTTTATGGATTCCTTTCAAATATGAATTAGAAATTTTAAAAACTGTGCCTTCAAAATAAGGCTGTCTTGAATGTGTTTCAATGTCAATGCAGGATCAACTAGGACAACTTCAGTAAAAGACAAAGAGAAACTTTAGTTCCAATATTAACCCATTTGGTAGCAATGTTCTTAATAATTCTTACTATCTTGTCCAATTGTTCCATTCTAAATCTAAGAAAAATTTTCTTTCCAGTGTCAAAATATTTGACTCACCTCACCCCATGCTTGTTTAAGCAAACATACAGGAACAATGTCTTTATATTTAATGTAAATTCATTTTCTTTGGTTGTCCACTGTGAGTTTTATTGTCCTCTCTTTTTTGTCTGAGAAAGACTTATCAATTGACCTATATTGATTAAACCAATGTCAGCACCATTCAAGGATATTGAGTGGACACTACTTTACACCCACATGAAGGCCAGTAGCCATGATCATAATCCTTAGAATATAATGCAAACTATATTGGACTTCAATAAAAATTATGCATTCTGAGCTATGAATTTTTACCAAAGTACCTATGACTACCAAAGCCCTAGTTATTCTTATAGTCACTAATCACTCAACTTTAATGAAGATAAAGGCTAAATAATCTCCCAATTACTCCTGAAGCTTTTACTTAATTCCTGTGTTATTTTGAGGTAGATGATTGGCAACTAAGGGCCTAAAAATAAGGCTTTACCAAGTCAAATATTACTAGGAATGTTCCACTTTAAGTCAGCAATTGGATGAAGAAAAAGCAAGGTGAAGTGATACCATGGCATAGATTTTAGAATTGATTATTAATATCTAACTAAAACAGTCAAATCTCAATTATCCAAATATAATTCTTTGGAATGAATTGATACATGAGAGGGACAACATAAAGCACTTTATATAAATGTTCACATCTTATGAAATGTTCACATCTTATAAAAGTTGGGAAGACTGAGACAAGTTCAGCTGCAGATTTCAGTTCAAATGAGGAGAAAACATTTTTACGGCATTTGCATCATGTGTTCCAAGCATTGCCTTCTACAGTAAATTGAGATTGTTATACTCTTTAGAGACATGTGAGGACTAATACCTTCTCATCTGCTATTGCACTTTAAGACGAGTATCATAGAGATGAAAAGGGTATTTGTGAGTAAAAGATCCAATGTCACTGTAAGACAAGCAGTTCTGTGCCCATTTCATGCCAATAAATTTTAATTTTTCAAAAAGGAGTCAACTACTTAAACTGATCTTGAAGCACATTGATAGACCTAATTAAGTATAAAATCTGGTGACTAAAGTCACCAAGAGTATATGATCTCATGCCCTATGTAACACATTTGGTGTTTTTATTATTATCCTCCTATCTAAGAAGATGTTACACTAATCACTCAACTTTAATTAAGATAAAGGCTAAATAATCTCCCAATTCCTCCTGAAGCTTTTACTTAATTCCTGTGTTATTTTGTGAAAGAGTAACATGCAAATGTGACTGCACCTTGGCTCCTGATTGGCTATGCTACCAGCCAATCAGAGCAAGGAGTGGGGTCGAGAGGTGTGAGCACCAGGCCCCAGGAGCAGAGATGAAGTGGTGAAGGTATCAAGCACCAGGCAACAGGAGCAGAGACCGAGCAGTGGCAGCACCTGCGAACCACAGCTGCATCTAACTAAGCCCCCAGGCACGGAGAACGAGGCGACAGCAGGGGCAGCAAGAACTCACCACAGCTGCGGCTAACTGAGGCCCACCGGGCAGAAAGGTGCCAACGTTATCCACAGAAAATGTCTGAAGAGCAATGTGCATCTGATCTTGAAAGAAGGCGACGCTTGTGACAGAATGTATCTGAAGAGCAGCTATTGGAAAAAAGTCACTCTGAAGCCGAAAAACACCGGCATCTTTTGGCAGGAAATGTCTAAAGAACAACGTGCCCTTGAAGTTGAAAGAAGGCGGTGGCAAAGACAGAATATGTCTAAAGAACAGTCATCAACAAGTACTAGCAATAGTGGTAGAAACTGCCTTTTCAACGAAAATGGAGTACGTGAGGATGCAATTCTCGAACATAGTTGTGGTGAAATGACTGTTAGATGTGAATTTTGCCTATCACTAAATTTCTCAAATGAAAAACCATCTGATGGGAAATTTACTCGATGTTGTAGCAAAGGGAAAGTCTGTCCAAATGACATACATTTTCCAGATTACCCGCCATATTTTAAAAGATTAATGACAAACGAAGATTCTGACAGTAAAAATTTCATGGAAAACATTTGATCTATAAATAGTTCTTTTGCTTTTGCTTCCATGGTTGCAAATGTTGCATCGCCATCAGGGTATGGGCCATACTGTTTTAGAATACATGGACAAATTTATCATCATACTGGAACTTTACATCCTTCTGATGATGTTTCTCGGGAGTTTGCTCAACTCTATATTTTGGATACAGATGAAGCAGCAGCAAAAGGTATAGCTCCCACGGAAGTAACTATGGCAATTAAATATGATCATAATAGTGACCCAGGTAGATATAATACTCCCTGTGTAACCGAGGTTGCTGTCATATTCAGAAATGAAGATGGGGAACCTCCTTTTGAAAGGGACTTGCTCATTCATTGTAAACCAGATCCCAATAATCCAAATGCCACTAAAGTGAAACATATCAGTATCCTGTTTCCTACATTAAATGCAATGATATATCCTATTCTTTTTCCACACGGTCAAAAAGGTTGGGGAACAAATATTGCATTAAGACTCAGAGACAACAGTGTACTCAACAATAATACTAGACAAAATGTAAGAACACGAGTCACCCAAATGCAATATTATGGATTTCATATCTCTGTGAGGGACACGTTCAATTCTATTTTAAATGCAGGAAAATTAACTCAACAGTTTATTGTGGATTCGTATTGTTGTTATAGCATTTTGTTATTATTTATTTATTAATAAAATTATGTATTATCTTCATATACATTGTACTCATTACCTTTTATCTCTCACACTTTTATTGTAGAGAAAGGGCAAATAGCACTATTAAAATATTTCCTCTAATTAATACCCTTTTAATGTGGACTAATTTCGTGCACCAGGCCACTAGTTGTATGATGATTTCCCCAAGCTTTTTCTATAAGGAACTCTCTCTGAGCTAAGTAATCAGTAGTTTCTCATGCATGTTTTAATATTCTTAAGAAAGAAAGGTTTCTGAACAAATGCAATCTACTATGAAATACTATTTGAACTGAATTTATATCTATGGCAGATTTCCTTAGTTGGCCAATGAATTACACAGTACAAAGGTCTTTTTAAAGTCATTTGAAAAAAAATTATGGTTCATTGTTCCCATCTTGAACTAACTCTAATAATGCAGGCAGTCCTGATATATGTCATAAATACATTTTCAATATCGTTAGAACAAGATTTAAATATGCATATCCTTCAATATTGTCATTAAATACATGGTGTCAACTTTGATTTTATTTTATATCAGTTTTTTGCTTGAAGTAAAAAAATCCAAATGCATGTTTTAACCATTGTTTAAGAAGATATTAAAACATATATAACATTAACATTTACTTTTATCATTACTGAAATATTTACTTTTAAATATATTTTTTATTGATTTCAGAGAAGAGGGGAGAAGGATAGATAGAACCATCAATGATGAGAGAGAATCACTGATTGGCTGCTTCCTGTACACCCCCACTGGAGGTGGAGCCTTTGACCCAGGCATGATCCCTGCTGGGGAGTCAAACCATGACCTCCTGATTCATAGGTATATGCTCAACCACTGAGCAACATTGGCAAGGTCATTATTGAAATATTTAGATTTAGATAATTAAATAATAGAATCATAATATAGTAGATATAGGATTAATTCCCCTTTTTGTGTATCTGTTCTTGAAACTAGATAACCAAATATTTATAACAATTTTTGGGACATAGGTTTTGCCATATTTAATATACATTTAAGGTTAATATTAAAAAGGAAAAACATATTTACTAATCATTTAGCCTCTATTAAACTGATTTCAGACAAGATATTCATTTTCTCTTAAAGGAAATTAATTTCAAATGTATCATCATGGCAGGACCTAGGATATCCTGGGATAAGGACATTCCAAAATCCTATTAATTTGATCATTTGTATTCAGAGTTGAGTCAGAATATATCTATAATGAAACTAAGAAATCTCCAGGGTAACAGCAAAAGCAAGGTCATTTTTTGGACTTTATATTATTATACATTTTCAATATCAAAGAACCAATATAGAGTACATGGCTCCTAGTAGGCACTGGAGAAACATTTCACAAGCAAACAAAGAAGCAAACTACATAAGTTTTAATCACAATCATATATTTGGCACACAGAATAAATGATTCATGAAAGCTTAGCCTTTTTTAAAAGCAGGTAATGTATTTTGTGGACTCACATGTAAATCACTGGTTATGAGAAATATGACTATATTTTAGGTTGATATTTACTTTCCAGCTAGTCTTTTCACTTTCAAGAGATATTAGCTAGCAAGTATACTTATCAGAAAAGCGCTTTTTAAATTTTAGAAATGATTCTAACCCCTTGAGTAGTGGTTAAAATTTGTAAAAAACCTCCCTAGGAACCAGCGGATATTTGCCCTGGCCAGGAGGATTGGGCCTTATCCCTTTGGGCTCACTGCTAATAATACAGCTATGGACCTCTCACTTCATTAGCTTTGATAAGGTCATTATTTCCCAACTGTTTGTAAGAAAGAAGCCTATAGAGATTCTAGTGTAGAGTAGGAAACTTTTCTCCTATCAAAAAAAGAAGAGTGAAATTTTACTCCCATACATTCTTTTCACATTGGAAAGCAAATTAATCAAAATGGATATTGTGAAGAAATTCAGTCCTGCATCTTTAAAAATAGTTTTGAATTGTTTGGACTCCATTCTTTGAAGTATTGTTGGAATAGCAGATTTAAAACATATATAAAAAAGTAGTTGTAAGAAAACAGGACTATATAGAAGACGATGAGGCTGGGAAACAGTGCACTTGATATGATAAATGATAGATGACCCAAAGGCAATTCAGTATAGTAACAGTAAGTCCTATTACTACTATTACTAATAAGCTGGTTTTTATAAAACACTTACTATATACCAGACCCTGGTTCTAGGTACTTCATATATCTTAAATAATTTAATCTTCACAATAATGTATTACGTTGTTACTATCATTAACCTCATAATACAGATAAGGAAACCAAGGTTCTAAAAGGTTGAATAATTATTCCTTGATCAAACAGCTAGGAAGTAACAGAACTAGTATTTGAACTCAGAGGCAGAGGAGTTCAAGAGAGTCTACTTGGTTTAAGGGAGGCCCACATTAGCTGCCTTGTATTTATACAATTAAGTGCCACTTAATGTCCCTAAGCATGCCATTTAAACTCTCTGACCCTCAGTTTCCTCTTCAATTAAATGGGGCTAACAATTCCTGCCACACAGGGTATTTATGGGTTAATAATTATCATATATAATAAAAGCCTAATATGCTAATTGCCTGGTCATCCAGTGAGCCATTCAACCAATCAAAGTGTAATATGCTAATGATATGCTAAGGTCGCTCAACTGCTCATTATGATGTTCACTGATCACCAAGGGGCAGATCCTCCAACTGGTAGGTTAGCTTGCTGCTGGGGTCTGGCCAATTGGGTCTGAGTGAGATGGGCCCACCCATAGTCCTTCCGTGACTGGCCAACCAACCAAATCTCTCCCCAAGCCTGATTGTGCAACAGTGGCCCCCCTCGGACTGGTTTGCTCCCTCTTACAATCTGGGATCCCTCAGGGAATGTCAGAGAGTCATTTTTGGCCTGACAGTGGAATGACTGGTTGCTATGATGAACACTGACCACCAGGGAGAAGAAGCTCAATGCAGAATCTGCCCTCTAGTGGTCATTGTGCTCCCACAGGGGAAGCACTGCTCAGCCAGAAGCCAGGCTCATGGCTAGCAAGCACAACAGTGGTGACAGGAGCCTTTCCTGCCTCTGTGGCAGTGCTAAGGATGTCCGACTGATGGCTAAGGCCCACTACCCGTGGCTTAGGCCCTAAGTGGGGAGTGGATGTAAGCTATCAGTTGGACATCTCCCAAGGGCTCTTGGACTATGAGAGGAAAAAGGCCAAGCTGAGAGAACCCCCCACCCAAGTGCATGAATTTCATGCACTGGGCCACTAGGAGGTTATAATGATGGTTGGTATTCACTGAGCACATGGTTTATAATCTTTACTCTTAAAAAGGTGATTAAGAGGGTTTTGTAGTCATGAACCATTACAAACTTGTTAGGTAATGTTTGAAAGGTATTTTACATCTTTAGACCTCAGTTTCCTCATCCAAAATAGGAAACACATTACCACATCTTTAAAATAAAGATGGTAATAATTATTTAACAGGTTTATCATGAATATCAAGAAACAAAATGATGTATAAAAAGTATTTAGCATAATTCTTGGCATATGATAAGCACTAAATAAATAACAATAGTAATCCTATATAATAAAGAGGTAATATGCAAATTGACCATCACTCCAACACACAAGATGGCTGGTCCCCATGTGATCTAAGATGGTGACCCCCATGTGGACACAAGATGGCCACCATAAGATGGCCAGTAGGGAAGGGAAGTTGGGGGGACCAAGATCTGCAGGAGAGAGCAGTTTGGGGTGACCAGACCTACAGGAGAGGGCAGTTGGGGGATATCAGGCCTTCAGGGGAGGGCATTTGGGGGCAACCAGGCCTGCAGGTAAAGGCAGTTGGGGCAATTGGGCCAGCAGAGGAGCAATTAGGCATTTATAAGGCTAACAGGGGAGTGGTTAAGGGGTGATCAGGCTGGTAGGCAGAAATAGTTACGGGCAATCAGGCAGGCAGGCAGGCACGTGGTTGGGAGCCAGCAGTCCTGGGATCAGGCCTAAACAGGCATTTGGACATCCGTAGAGGGATCCTAGATTGGAGAGGGTGCAGGCTTGGCTGAGGGACACCCCCCAACTCCATGCACAAATTTTGTGCATCAGTTCTCTAGTCTATACTAATAAAAAGATAATATGCTAATTAGACCAGGCCAGCAGGGGGGAATTTGGGGGGCTACCAGACTGGTAGGGGTGCAGTTGGAGGGCAACCAGGCTGGCAGGGGAGTAGTTGGGGACAACCAGGCAGGCTGGCAGGTGGGCAGTTGGTGAGTGGGAAGGCCAGTAGGGGGGCAGTTGTGGGGTGGTTAGGCCAGCAGGAGGGAAGTTTGGGGGTGTCCAGGCCAGCAGGGTGGCAGTTGGGGTGCGACCAGGCTGGCAGGAGGCAGTTGAGTGCAGCCAGGCTGGCATGGGGACAATTGGGGGTGAGCAGGCCAGCAAGAGGGCAGTTAGTGAATGATCAGGCAGGTAGGCAAGCTGTTAGGAGCCAGTGGTCCTGGATTGTGAAAGGGATGTCCAACTGCCAGTTTTGGTTTGATCCCTGTAGACATTTAGTAATAACAATAAATAGATTTAAGTTTACTCAGCAAGAAACTTAGAGAACTATGGCTAAAACAGACATGAAAATAAGACAGTCAATATTGACTCACTAGAGGCCCAATGCATGAAATTCTTACATGGATGGGGAGGTCCCTTAGCTGAGCCTGCACCTCTCCAATCTGGGACCCATTTGGGGGTGTTTGACTGCTGGACATCCCGTTCACAATCTGGGACCCTCTGGCTCCTAACTGTTCATCTGCCTGCTGGCCTGATTGCTCCTAACTGCCCTCTCCTTCTGGCCTGATTGCCGCTGACTGTTCTCCCCTGCCCCTGCCACTGTGGCTTTGTCCAGAAGGATGTCCAGAAGATGTCCAGTCTAATTACAACATTACCCTTTTATTAGTATAGATGCCAGATTCTCACTGACTGAAAAGGCAAAAAGGACACTGAATAGTAACTACATATTACATGCATTTGCATAAGGGAGAGGCCCCCCAAAAGGGCATGTATTCCATGTTATTGTGGCATGAAGAGCTCTTACTTACATACTGAGTAGTTGAGTATCATCACTGTTGGACCCTATACTGCCCATGTTGTTCAACTTCAAATGTACGGGGCATTATAGCTATAAAGGGAGCAAAACTATAGCCAGGAGACCAGTGGAACAGTTTCACTGTAAAGGCACAAAGCAGTTTGAGAAGACATTAAATGCTGAACTAGATGTACACAAGTTCTTTTCTATACAATAGCCAATGGAGGAAAGTATGTTTAAGGGTTATAAAGCATATTGACCTTATTGGCATGGATGAACATATTATAAAACCAATGTATCTATATGATTGTATTACTTGATAAAGTTACTAAAATCATTACATTGTATATCTGAAATGAGTGAATTTATGATATTCAAATATATCTCAATAAAGTTAAGAGAAATATTTAAAGTAAACTATTAGAATTAATGCCTATTCCTTTTATCATCGAGCAAGGAGCTCAGCCCTCACAGCCACCGTGGCTTGCCCCAGTGGCTTGCCTTGGTTCTCGCAGCCCCAGTTTTGTCTGAAAAGTCATCTGGAAGGATGTCCAGAAGGTTGTTCGGCTGTCTCATCTAATTAGCATATTATGCTTTGATTATTATCTATATTAATAAAAGGCTAGGTGGTCCTTGCGCCCTCACATTGTCACAAGATGGGCACCACAAAATGTCCAGCAGGGGAGGGCAGTCATGGGTGATCAGGTTAGCAGGGGAGGGCAGTTGGGGCTGATCTGGCTGGCAGGGGAGCAGTTAAGGGGTGATCAGGCTGGCAGACAAATGATTAAGGGTAATTAGGCAAGCAGTCAGGCAAGTGGTTAGGAGGCAGCAGTCCCGGATTGTGAGAGGGATGTCTAACTGCTGGTTTAGGCTTAATCCCAGTAAGACATCCCCCATGGGATCCCAGATTGAAGAGGGTGAAAGCCAGACTGAGGGAACCCCCCACCATGCATGAATTTCATGCACTGGGCCACCAGTACAATATAATGAGAGAACCCAAATTCTGAGTAAATGTAAATTTTGTCTAATAAGAGTTGTCTTTAAAATCTGACAATTTTATAAGAAATATTTCGACATAAAACTTTAAGACTACAAGACATTAAGTAACAAATATTTGGCAATGTCTGATGAAGCACTAATATGAATGTTGTGGTCTATCATTATGTAAAAATTTTAGAAGACAAAGAAATCAGTTTAAGTTAAAGCATTGGGTAAAGTTTTGTGAAGAAGAAAAGACAGATAAGAAGACATTCCACCTGAAATACACTATAAGGACAATTGCATTGACATTCAAGTTGCTATGATATGGTGTAACTACCAGGTCATAAGCGTGAACATATCCCATCTGAAACTACTACACAAAATCAGTTTAGAAAACAAAGTACTTTGACTTTCACTTCTATTCTTTCCTTCCACTTATCAGTCTGTATTCACTTTAGTATAGCTGACTTTTCCTCTTCATTGTTTTTCCTTAATAATTTGTTTTAAAATATTTTGTTATGAATATTTCCAAAGAAGAGGCTCAGTGCACAAAATCCATGCACTGGGGGGGAAAGAGTGTCCTCAGCTCAGCCTGTACCCTCTCTAATACGGGACTGCTGGCTCCTAACCATGCACCTGCCTGCCTGCCTGATTGTTCCTAACTGCTTCTGCCTACCAGCCTGATCATTCCCTAACTGCTCTTTGGCTGGCCTGATTAATACCTGATTGCTCCCCTGCTGGTCTGATCATCCCCAACTGCCCTCCCCTCCAGGCCTGGTTGCCCCAAATGCCCTCCCCTCTCATCCTGATCCCACCTCAACTGCCCTCCCCTGCTGGCCTGATCTCACCCCCAATTGCCCTCCCCTGCCAGCCTGGCCACCCCCAACTTCCTCCCCTGCAAGTCTGGTCCCCCCAACTGCTCTCTCCTGTGGCCTGATTGCCCCCAACTTCCCTCCCTTGCCAGCCTGATCTTACCCCAACTGCCCTTCCCTGCCAGCCAATTTGGTTTTGATTGGTCACTTTGTTTGCCAGTCAGTGTCAAAAGCTCCACCTCTTAGGCAGCCATTGGCTCCTCAAAGTTGACCCAGACATGGTTCTGATTGGCCAGTTTCCATGACAGTCAGTGTCTCTGGGCCTATCAATGGGGCTTGATCAGAAATGTGGGGCTGGTCAGCAGCCCTGGTGGAGGCCTGGAGAGAGAGAGAGGCAAGTGCTGATCAACAGCTGCCACAGAGGCTATGGATCAGACCTTTCTTCTCTCTTTAGGCCTCTCTCTGGCCTATTGACAGCCCCCTCAGGAGTCAGTGCTGGATCACCACGGCAGCCTAGCACTGACTGCAGGACTGACTTCCAGTTGGTTGAGCCTTTTGTCGTTGTGGATGTGATGGACCCAGGATTTTTATATATTAGGATATATAAAGATTAAAAAATAACATTGTACACTGGAGCATTCATATACTCAACTCTCAGAATCAAACAATACTCAAGTTTCCCCAAACCTGCTTTATCTATTCCTTTTTACTTTTTATAATAAATGATTTTTAATGTTTATTGTTAGTGGAGTAAAATTAGAATGTAATAAATATCTTTAATTATACTATATAATGTATACAATATTTTCTACAAAATCTGTATTTGTAATATAACATTACATAATTATGTATTCTATATAACTGACTTTTCATTCAAGAAGTAATTTAGTAAAATATGACTAAGCTCAAATGTCCATTTGTCACATAGTAGTCATAGTTGGGACATAGTCAAGTCCTCTCATCACATCTTCATTCAAGTGCTTTCTATACTTACTATGGTTTTTTAAAAATTACTTTAGAGAAAGGGGAAGGGAGAGTGAAACAGATATAGAAACATCAATGATGTGAGAGAGTCATCCATCCATTGGCCACCTCCTGCATACACCCCACAACCCAGTCGTGTGCCCTGACTGGGAATGGAATCAGTGACCTTTCGGTTCATAGGTTGACATGTAACCACTAAGCTATCCTGGCAGAGCTACTATGGCTTTTGAGTTCTCCTATGGAGTCCCTTCACCACATACTGCATACATCTAACCCTTCTGTATAACCTTTAATAGTGACAGTATACAAGTTTTACATCAAAATCCGTTCTTTATTTTCTAGACACAAGGCCACCTAGCAGGAGACTGACTACATTTTCCACTTTCCCTTACCACTAGGTAAGTAATAAGGTTGGCCCAATTGGATGTGAATGAAAGTGAATATCTGCAGCATTTGGACCATCTTCTCTTAAAAGCCATGAAAGAAGGTGAAGGTATTAGCAAAACAACAACAACATATATATATATATATATATATATATATATATATATATATATATATATATCACAGACAACAGTACGGTGATGGCAAGAGGGAAAGGGGTGGGGGCTAGGTGGAGGTGGGCAAAGGTGGGGGGAATGAGGATGGAAAGAGGCTTTGTTCGGGGCAATGGGTACACAATGCAATATGCAGATAATATTTTGCTGAGTTGCACACTTGAACCTATACAGTTTTGCAAGCTAATGTCACCCCAATAAATTAAATTAATAAAGAAAAAGAAAGCCACATTACTTTCTCTAGATTTTGACTCTCTGACTCTTTGTACAAGCTGGAATATGAATACAGAAGCAACCTAGTGTTGATGATGCAGAGGAGGACAACACCATAAAGGATGAACAAGCAAAGAGATGGAAGAAATTTGCAACCATGAATGACTCTGTGAAACAGTTGAAAATCAAGCAGAAATCTCTAAGACCATTATGCGAGAGAAAAGTAAATATCCTATATAATAAAAGCCTAATATGTTAAGTGTCCAGTTGTCAGGTTAGCTGTTCAACCAATCAAATCATAATATGCTAATGATATGCTAAGGCCACTCAATCACTGGCTATGACATGCACTGACCACCAGGGGGCTGATGCTATGACTGGTGGTAGGTTAGCTTGCTGCTGGGATCTGGCTGATTGGGACTGAACAAAATGGGCCAGACATGCCATGGAGCCCCCCGTGGTTCCTCCCCATCAGGCCATCATCCCATGCCCCCTCCTCAGCCCTGATTGTGCACCCATGGGGTCCCTTGGCCTGGCCTGAACCCTCTTGAAATCCAGGCTGAGGGACCATCTCCCCTTCCTCTGAGTGCGTGAATTTCATGCACCGGGCTTATAGTATTGAATAAATTAATAAACAAATCTCTTATTTAAGCCACTGTATTTTGGAGACAACTTGTTACAGCAGTTTAACCTGTACCCTAATTCTTACACTAATAGAACATGCTGCAGTTTAGAGAAAATAATAGTTTGCAGATCAGCCAAATCTAGAAATTCTAGTTCTATCACATATATTTGGTATTGGTAAGTTATTTGAATGTGTATGAACTCATTTTCTCATTTGCAAAATAGTGCTGGTATCTACTCCTGGTGTTGCTATAAGAATTCCATAAGACAATGGATATATATATATATATATATATATATATATATATATATATATATATATAATCTTGCATGTTCCTTAAATACAGTGCAGTGCTTAATAAGTGTTCTTTCATGTCCTTTTGTTACATTTATTAAGTAACATGTTTTCTGCTTTATTTATTGAGCTGAATTTTTATTCAATATTTTCATTAACAACATTAACCACTTTAGTTAAACCAATCAACATCTTTTCTTTTTTTTTCTTTAGTTTTTAAAATAGAATTTGAGATATACAGAGCCATTATAAAAGTTAGACAGTCAACCAAATAATTTTAACATACTTTTTGATTTTTTGAAGATTTACATGTCATAGCTATGATGGCTCAGTGAACAAACAAATATGTTTCTGTCTTCTGGGATGAAATGACTGGTAAGAGAGATTTTTGTATTAATACAAGGTTGAATTGCAAGTCCTTATAACATCTTGGTATCAAAATAGGAAATGTGATTAATCCCTGAAGTCTTTGCCGGATTTCATCATTGTGATTTACTATGTAAACTCAAGTGATAAAAGTGAAACAGGAACACAATGACTCCTTAAAAATCACATAGCATATTGAAATGGTAAGAGAAGTGGGATTGGATCCAGGCTGGTGTGGGTCAGTGGTTGCGTGTCCACCCATGCACTGAGATATCATTGGTTGGATTCCCGGTCAGTCAGGGCACATGCCCAGATTGTGGGCTCAGTCCTCAGAGGTGGGTGTGCAGGAGGCAGTGAATCAATGATTCTGTCTCATCATTGATGTTTCTATCTCTCTCCCTCTTCCTTCCTCTCTGAAATCAATAAAAATATATTTTAAGAACACACAAAAAGGAGAAATTGGAACTATAGTTATTAGATACCATGAAGAATGCTTTATTCATTATTCAGTCTATGTGTAAGGAACACAATCATTATTGTTGCATTATTTTCAAAGGATAAGTATCTGTGAAGTGACAGCACAGAGAAATTGGTTGGAATTATAACTGTGAAACTGGTAGCCAGACCAAGAACATACCTCAAAAATATACATTACATTTGAGATTGCCTTTGTGTGTCTTAAAATCAATAATTCGGGCCCCTCAAGCTCAGGTGAGTCACATAATCCTATGTTGGTGACAAAATGCACCATTGGACAATTTTCTCCTAGTGTACAGATATATATTTTGGAAAGGACACATGGGTTATTGATACACTGATAGCATTTGCACCTAATAAAAATGTGAAAGATCAATATTTCTGGTGCTTGAAACCCCTTTCTGATCAACTGACCAAATAGAGTAATGAGATGGAGGGCAATTGTTTCCTGTACCTTGTAATCAATAATGCTCACCATCTGTAAGGAATTTTCCTCCCCAGATACTAAAAGGAATTGCACTGTGAGTTATTTTCTATCAAATGGGATTAACTTTGTTCTATATGGAACATTCTTGATTTTTCTCTGCCAAGGAGTGCAGCAGTTTTGTGTGTTATGCAATACTGCTCACTACAGACTGTCAAACTCATTCCATTTGTGACAAGAGCTGGAATTAAATCTTGTTCTCCAGAGATGTGATGCCTGTGTATTAATCTGATTTGTGCTTCCTTGCAAGCTACCTTGTATATTGATATAGCACTTCTCTTTCTGCTGCAAAATCTACCTTCTTTATTTGTTTATATTTTTGGAAGCAAGGGAAAAATCATTTTTGTATTTCCCCTATCTATATAGAAAAAAAAGTTTTGTTGCTTCGGTTTGGCATGGGATTAGCCTTTTCCTGAGTTCCAGCAGGCACAGGCAGGCCATGTCACCATATCTCTCTTATTTATTACCTGCTGTTCTGGCTCTGACTTCTTCACCTCTGATTTAAAGCCATCTCAAATGTTGCAAAATAACATGAAGCCCCAATATTCAGGAAGCTTGAAACTGTCTTACCTATGTCAAAATATTGCCATTTTTATATCTCATCTGAGACTACAAATCATTGCCTTCATATTCTGTCTCAAGATGACCAGAGACACCAAATCATATAGTCCAGGTTAAGGGGATTGCATGGGTGATTCTTGATTCTTGCTAATAAAGGATGATGGATAAATGGCTGAGTTCTATTTTTAAACATATACATTTGAACTAGTATGAACATATGGTATTGTCTTTTCCTCTGGGAAAGCCACTCACTAATATTTTTTAAATATTAGTAAGTAAGAAAAATACATTTTTAAATTTGTTCAGATAGCATTTCCCAACTGAAAAGGCCAAAGTAATTTATAATTAACTAGGGGCCCGGTGCACGGAATTTGTGCACTGGGGGTGGGTGATCCCTCAGCACAACCTGCCCCCTCACACATACTGGCAGCCCTCTGGCCGACGCTTTGGGTCTTGGGCACCCAGTCATCACCCTGCAATGGGGCAGTTGGCTGGCTCCTTCCCAGCCCTGCCTCCCCCTACCCCTCTGGCCAGGGCCTTAGCCCCAGCCAGCTCGCCCCTGGCTAGCATGGGCTCAGCCCCGTCCCCGCCCGCTCTGGCCCAGGCCACCTTTGCCACACCCCCACGCTCCTGATTGGCTGGTGGGCGTGGCTGGTGGGTGTATCCAGGGTACAGTCAAATTTGCATATCACTCTTTTATTAGATAAGATTGTTTTAATTGATTTTGAAGTTGGGCAAACACAAAGATTAAAATAAGATACAAATGTGTCATTTGCTATCATAATTTAATAAAACATAATGCATGGCCTCTGGGAATGTGTATTAGTTTAAATTCTCATCAATAATTAAAAGTAATGGCTACTTATTTGAATTGTACAATTTTGAAGAAGAGTCTGAATAGTATAATTTTAGAAAGTGATTTTTCATGTTAAGAAATATAAGTGGACTTAATTTGTATTAATGGTCACATTTGGTGTCCGTAACATTCTAAAACACTTTTATGCTAATAGGAATGTGAGTTCATGGCACCTCTTCAATATTAAATTACTCTTGATTGATTATTGGGAAATCATTTTTTTTTTTTGGCATAATGCTTCAGCATGAAAATGTGTGGAAGGTATAGTTGTTGAAAGGAATTTTAGGTATATGATGAGATATTCATCAGCCTTTTTGTTAAGTTTGACTTAATTTAAAAACTCCATATCAGAATCTCTATGCATTTAGACCCTCTCCCTATTGGAACCTTGGGCCTACAGTCCTTAGGGAACTATACTAATACAAATGCATTCTAATTTTTCCTCTTGAAGCAAGTTAGTTATGTACCCATTAAGGACAATGACTTTATTGGGCAAGTTGCTAGATTAAACAGTCCAATTAATATAAGTAAAAATATTCTGCCAATAAGAGAAGTGTTTTAAGTTTTTATCCTCAGACTATCTGAACATACATTGAAATTGCATTCTCATGATACACTTGATTTATATAACAATTTTTAAAGACCTTATGAATTCAGAGTGTGAAGCTCAATATATTTCCCCAATTTCCCCTCAAATATGAGAATTAAGGGTCAACAGATAAAATTTCCTAAAGGTTATGGTGCTAGAGAGAGAGTGTAACTGATTCTGGAGAGTAGACATGGTTTTTACTTTGTCCTACAATTGTTTTTCTAGCCTATATAATAGCTATCACTCTTCCTTCATCTCTCAAAAATAAGAAGACTTCAAGGGTCTTCATTTATTTACAGAAGACCATAGGCAGACCTGGGAAGCTGGTTCCTTCACCATGAAGGATTACTGAATCTTAGCTTGGTGAACTTCAAATGAGGAATGAAACTATGTATGCATTTCTACCCATCATAATTTTTTTCTCACATATGGGAGAGAAAGCCACACATATATGTATCCGAAAGAGAAAATGAAACAATTAACAATAGCCACTGCTGACAATGATAAGAGACAGTGGATACTTTCACTGCTATGAGAACATACATTGATTAAATATTTTTGCAGAGGTCAATTGGCAATATGAAGTAAAACTTAAAGACACCTGTCTTTTATTTTCCCTTACGCTTTCTATTTTAAAAAATCTGTCAAGCACCACTGTTTGTGGCAATGTTAACTAAATGATCTGACGGAGTATTTTTAATGCAGAAAAAAACCACGACTAGATCCTGCAATTATAATATTTGTTGTATTGCTTGGGAATCATAGAATAAGGAAAATCCCCAAGGTTGCCCTAGTGGCAAATGCTGAAAACTACAATGTAGGTAAAAAAGAACCTATTAGAATCCAAGAATCCTGGATAAAGTGGAGGGGCCCCTGGATAGATGATAAAAATGAAAATGTTCCAGGTCAGTAATACCTCCTTGCTCTCAGAAAAAGCAAATATAATTCTTCTTTGGAGGAAAGCATTCAGGATTGCAACACTAAAGAAAGAAACAACTCTAAAGCCTGGGTCCTGAGTGCCAGAGGGAAGCCAGTGCCTGCAGCCAGAGAAAGGAAGGCCTACCCTTGCACCAATTTTGTGCATCAGGCCTTTAGTTAAAACAATAAAATAAAAAACGTCATTATTTAAATATATGATAAAATTAATGGATAAGTTAAACAGTGAACAGACAAAGTAACAGAAAGAGAGCTCAGAAAAATATCTATATTATATATCTGGATTTAATATACAATCAAAGTAGCTAAAGGAGACTTGACTTTGCTTTCTCTTTGAACAGAGGGACAACAGACTATGATCAATGGGCCAAATCCAGGCACCCATGTGCATTTGATTATGTCCTGTCTGTGCTTGTTTTTGCTCTACAAAGGCAGAGTTTAGTAGCTTCAATAAAGACTAGATAACCCTTAAACTTTGAAACATTTATTATCTGGACCTTTACAGAAAAGTGATTCTAACCCTGTTCTTGAAATACTATTTTTTCTAGGTTTACAATCATAAAGATATTCACTATTTCTAAATTGTATAATAGAATCATTGCATTTAAAGTCTTAACATATTATTATGAGGTAATTTACAAGCAATGCCAAAATTTATATGGAAGAATAAGTACCCAAGAATAAATCAAGAGAAACCTGAAGAAGAAGGAAAAAACTACTCTACTCAATGCCATTAATTACTATAATGATATGAAAATTATGACAATATAGGCTCAGATATAATAATCTTAGTTATTTTTATTAGAAATAGTAGTACCAATAATAATAGTTAACATATGGCACTTACCATGTGCTAGGCCAGTGATGGGCAACCTTTCGAGCTTGGTGTGTCAAAATTCGCCAAAAAACCGAGCATAACTCGAGTGGTGTGTCACTTTGAGGAAAAGAGAAACCATAATTTCATGATATTTATAGTTTAAATAACAAAAATGTGTAACTGTATTCAATAAACCAAAAACTAATTATTTAACTTACCTGCTTAGTGACTTCTTTGTTCATTTGTCAGTCAGTTTCTTTTATTGGTCTTGATATTATTTAAGTTGTGTGGGGTGCTGTGACCTAAGATAAGTGAGTGGGAGGGGGAATCCTTTAACCTGCCTATTAGTGACTTTTTTGTTGCTGAATTTCACTGGCTAAACCTGTGATGGCGAACCTATGACACGTGTGTCAGCACTGCACTGCACTGAGGATGAAACGTCCTTCTTGACATGCTACCGCATGAGGCAGCCTGTCATCGAAAATGGCTACGCATGTCAGTGCTGACATGCATATCATAGGTTCGCCATCACAGTGCTAGGCATTGATAAAATCAACCCATTTAATCTTTGCATCATCCTTATGAGGCTAGTATTTCTTATCTCCATTTCACAAATTAAAACATATAATAAGCAAATTGATCAATTAACAAATAGAGTATTCAGAAGAAGACTTGGTGTTCTATCTATTTAATATTCCATAACAAATCATCCCAAAACTTAGTGGTTTGAATTAACAACAATCATTTATTATATATCACATTTTCTATGATAGAAGAATTTGGGAGTGCTCAGCTGGGAGGTTCTAGTTCAAGTATCATTAGGTTGTAGTCATATGATGGCCAAGATCTTTTCAAAGGTTTTGCTGCCTTGACTGGGAAAACTCAAAACAACTGGGGGTTAGACTACTTTGTCCTTGGTTAATTCTCTTTATTTTCTTTTTTTTCCTGTATGATGGCTTCAGCACAGTCTGAATTCTTCAATGGTCTCTTAAGGCTAGACAGAAAGAAGCTGCATCATCTTTTATGATCTACCCTAGAAATTAACCAGGGTTACTTCTGCTGTAGACATGACCAGAGTCAAGGGGAGAAAACACAGACTCCACTCTCTATGAATAATACCAATGGTGCAGTGTAATAAGACTATGTTATTGGCTATATTCATGCAACCATCTTTGGAATATAAACTAGGCCACCTTCTGGTATATGTGGAACAATATATGCTTGAGGTGCCATGACAGGTCAATGAGGAAAGGATAGACTATTTTATAAGTTGTGATGAAACAACTGGTTATATTTAAAAGAGAACGTGATTGTGCCCTTAACTCACTAACACCTGATTAATTAAGGGTTGAATATGAAATACAAAATCTGGAATCATAGATTGGCCATCTCCTGCATGTCCCACACTGGGAATCAAGCCCACAACCTAGGCGTGTTTCCCAACCAGGAATTAAACCATGACCTCCTGGTTCATAGGTCAAAGCTCATCCACTGAGCCATGCCAACTGGGTAAACTACAGGATATTTTGACACACAAAAGCACTAACCATAAAATATAAAATTAATAAATTCATTACATTGGAGAAGAATGTCTAATCGTGAAGAAACACTATAAAAAACTGAGAAGACAAGTTAAAAACTTGAAGAAGATATTTAAAACACATGAAGCTGACAAAATTTAGTATCTAGAATATATAAAAAATTCTCACAAATCAATAAGAAGACAATTAACTTAATATAAAAATGGGCAAAATCATAAATAACCATTTCACAGAATCAGAAGAACAAAAAGATCAGGAACATATTAAAAAGAATTTAAGTCCATTAAAAATTAGAGAGATTTTTTTTTTAAAAAAAGAGCCCTAACTGATTGGGCTCAGTGGATAGAGCATTGGCTTGCGGACTGAAGGGTCCCAGGTTCAATTCCAGTCAAGGGCATGTACCTTGGTTGCAGGCACATCCCCAATAGGGGGTGTGCAGAATGCAACTGATCAATGTTTCTCTCTCATCGATATTTCTAACTATTCCTCTCCTTTCTGCTATGTAAAATATCAATAAAATATATTTTAAAAAATTTTTAGATTCAAATGACTAACAAACTAAAAAATTAGCACAAATGTAAAAATATGTTAAAATTGAAAAGTGTGATGATGCCAAGATATGGAGCAACCATAATATTTAGATTCTGATATCTGCTTATGAAAGCTTGAAATCTTGCAATCATTAGGCAAACAATTTTGCACTGTCTTAGAAATTTGAACATGCACATGTTGTATGATTCTGCAATGCAATAAAATGTATTAATAAATTGCAGGATAGTTTCAAATTAGAATGTATGAAAATGAAAATGAATAAACCATAGCTACACACAACAATGTGAATAAACTTCTAATATGGTATTGATGAAGGAAGCAGGTTGCGGACTACACAGAATAAAATAAAGTGTTTATAAAAAGGTCAAAAGTATGCAAATCAAGTACATTACTTATGCATTCATGAATAAGAGAAAACCCTTTAAAAACTAAAATACAAATATTCAGGAAATTCTAAGGGTATTGCAGGCAGAGGAAGCAGGAGAATGAGATAGGGATATGGAAGGAGCACACAGGGAAAGAAAATATTTTTATATATCATGTGCATGCTTACGTAGATGTAAATATACTAGTATGTACATAGAAAAATCCTAAAGGATACAAATTGAAATGGCATTGATGCTTATTGCTAAAGAGTATAAATGAAGGAAAAGGTAACATTTAATTTTAACACTTTATATTTCTCTATTTGATTTTTTTTTCAAAAATCATGCACTATTTTATAAAAATATATTTTAATGAAAATTAAACACAAATATCTCTTTTTTTTCTTTCAACTTTAATTTAATTTTATTTTAATCATAACCATGCTAATGGATGTGCAGGGCTACTAATTATGTTTTATTTAATTTAAATTCTTTACTGTTTAAAATATTACATAAGTCTCCTTTTCTCCTCATTGACCTCTCTCCTGCCACCCACACCCCTCAGCACAAGCCCTCACCCTCCTATCTGTGTCCATTGGTTTTGCTCATATGTATGCATGCAAGTTCTTTGGTTGATCTCTTAACCCCTCACCCCCGGCCTTCCCTCATAAGTTGGACAGTCTGTTTGATGCTTCCATGACTCTGGTTCTACTTTGGTTCCTCCGTTTATGTTGCTCATTATATTCCACAAATAAGTGAGATAATATGATATTTATCTTTCTCTGGTTGACTTATTTCACTTAGCATAATGCTCTCCAGTGCCATCCATGCTTTTACAAATGGTATAATTCCTTCTTTTTACCACAGTGTAATATTCCACTGTGTAGATGTACCACAGTTTTCTAATTCACTCATCTGCTGATGCGCACTTAGGCTGTTTCCAAATCTTAGCTATTGTAAATTGTGCTGCTATGAACCACACCACCCTGAATGAGCCCAATCTGATCTCCTCTCTTTCTGATACTCAGCACCAAAAAGACCTGCCAAAAGCCAATACATTTCTATATGATTTATTTTTTCAAAAGGAATTCGGGCACCATACCTGCTATTCTAAGACAGATTTTTGCTATGACTTGGCTGGCAATGGGCTCTGGTTATTATTTGGTGAGGAGGAAGGGTATCAGAGTTCTTTTGTATATAGAGGGCACTATAAAGTAATGGGTTCTAATTCATGGGTTGCCAGAATATCAGAAATAAATCTCTTCATGAGCAAATTTTTTTTCTCACTTGCTAATGGAATTTTTATTGTTGTTGTCCTGCACATTTCCATCCAATTAAATCCCCTGTGAATGTTGTCTTGCCAGTGATTCAAAAGCAGTTATAAGTTTTGAATTGCTGCTTATGCTAATGTTTCCCATAGCAGCTTTTCCTCCTTCCTCAGAGTCTTTCTACTAGGCCTTGTATCAACAGCTTCATCCTATTTAATAAAAGAGTAATATGCAAATTGACCATACCTGTGCTACACCCACAAGCCATGCCCACAAGCTACACCCACCAGCCCATCAGAGCGAGTATGCAAATTAACCCAACCAAGATGGTGGCAAACGGTAATAGAGTGAGTATGCAAATTAACCTAACCATATCTGGCTGCAGAAGATGGTGTAGAAGGAAGCCAATCACTGCAAAAGGGAGCAAAGCTGTGGAGAAGTAAGCAAGCTGGGTGGGGGAGAACTGAGGGAAGCAGGTGGGTTGAGGGAGGGTGCAAGGCAGCAGAGAAGGGAGCGAGGCAGAGGAGATGGGAGGGAGCGAGGCAGCAGAGAAGGAAGAGGGGAGCTTTGCTCAGGCTGCAAGAAGCCCTATTCTTGCAAGAATCTTCCTTCAATGGGTCTCTAGTAGAATATAAGCATCTGAGCCCAGGAACAATATTAAGATAATATGTTAAGTGTATGTATGTGTTTTTCTCATCATTTAATCTAATGAAATTTTCCTTCTAAAAAACCTTGTCACAAAAACTGGCATTTTCTCCTCTATAGTAGTATTGGCCACTTCATACACTAAAAGAATATAGAATCAAGGCAGCACCATGCTGATTTTTCTGAGTGCTATACTTCTTGTCCATTTTAACCCCAAAGCTTTCTTTCTCAGGCCTTTCTTCTTTCCCACTCCCATCAGCCCTTCAAAAGGGCCTACTGCCTGGTAAAGTATAAAGAATTAAGAAAAACATTCCTGCTGTGAATCAAAGTCCCAAACTATCCACTTTCGTTTTTTAAAAACAGCATTATTATAAAGTTGGAAAAATCACCACAATAGCAGTATATATTGAAGAGTATAAAACATTTTGAACTAAGAACATAGCAAAGGTCTGCTCTTAGAAAACTGAAACACACAAAAAATCCAAATTCTCCAAGTTGTGAATTTCAAAACAGAAGAAATAGTTTGTGATTTAGAGACAAAAATACCAAATACAATACGGAGTTTACATGAAACCTGAAAAAATCTGAATTACTTGAAATAGAATTAAAAATTAATAGTATATAAGCATCACAAGAAGCTTTAACTTTAATGCCTGAGTTGATCAGGTATTCTGCAGTAGGGAAGACTACATCTGTATCATAGACTTTTTCTCCTATATTTCTTAAAATGCACCTCACTGACAAGTTTAATCATCTTTTGGTTCCTTTTCTATCTATTTCCCCTCCTCTCCTGCTCACTACTCTTTCTGTTCACTGAATTCTTTATACCACAAAAATTATCTTTCTCTATTACTGTTGGCCATAGTAATTCCAAGGTTGGTTCTGCCAGGTTACCTAATAGGTATGGGTGCTGACTTCCCTCTGGCTCTCATCACTTTTCTCAGGCTGGATGCTCTTCTTACCCCTTCCCTTTATGTTGATGGCTACAATAGTCTGGAAAATGAATAGTCCTATAGTTGAAAATAAATCATTGACTTAGAACAATGGAGCTGTCTTTGGAGAAAAAAAACACACACAAAGACTGGTAGCAACACGTTTGGTTGCTAAGCTTTAGCTAAATGAGGACCAGAGGGCAGGCTGTCTGCCTATGCAAACTACTGCTAGTAGGAGTTTTACAAAATATTTTAGCTGCCATCCTACAGTAGCACCAGGCTGTGTTATCTTTCATGCTAGGCACCAGTGATTAGGACTATGGGTGGCTGTCACTTTGAGGTACATGCAGAACAAAGCATGATAACATTTTTAAAATTGGTATGTAAGGGCTATACCTTTTTTAGTATAACTTTCCACTGCGAAGAAACACATTTTCATTAGACTACCTATTATCAAGATAAATGCAAAAATAAAATCTTAGAAAGTAGTTTAAAATTTAAATGGCTATTGGCCAAAATATTTTTATTTTCTGAGAAATCTGTTTCTAACAGGCCAAAGTGCCAAATTATTCTATGGTTACTTGAGAATTGCCTTTGGAAGGCATTAAACCTCCTGCAGTGTTAGCTCATTGACTAAAGGCAAAAACTGTTTTGTGATGAAGTGTTAGTTGCTATGGTCATTCAATTTTTTTTCCATTTTGTCGCTTGGCCATTTGGAAAATAAAAATTCCAAGGGTCCATAAATATGAGAATCATTGTTAGGAAGAGTAGTAACTCTTGCAATTCCCAAAGATAGACCATGCCACCTAATAGAGAATGGCAGTTGTCTTTTGGGAAAATGATGCTTAGGTTCTTAAGCCAATTTGCTTCTGTTAGATAGTAGTAATATTGCAAATGGGCAAACCAATGAAGTATTTGATCTATAAGAGAATTCTAATCTCAGCAGAGCAGTGTAAATCTATACTCTGTGGGGTCTTTCAGTCTGGAAAACCAGCTGTACCAGATCAAAATTTATAAACTCTGCTTCAATGAACTTGGTTCCCTGTAACTGAAGAAAGAAAAACATGATCTTTCTTAGGATGGATTTGACTCAGGCATGTCTGCATGATTCCAAAACCATGGGTTAGGTTAATCAGCTTAATCAAACATTTACTAAACTCAATAGTAAAAAAAAAATCTCAAGAAATAATACATTTTTTGTAGCCTCAAAACCATGTGACAGATTTTTTTTTTCTTTTTGCCAATTGAATTTCCATTGTAAAAAGGGAGTCTAAGGCCATGATTCCTAATCCTCCTTAACAACTCAAGCTGTCTCCAAGAATGTCAGGAGCTGTCAAAAAATTCAAATTAAAATTACTTTTAATTCATTTCATATTACAAAAATATGTTACATAGTAAGTTATTAAAAGTCATGAACTCAAATACAGTTTCAAAATTTCAAAGCAGACCAGGAATAAATAATCCAGCCCAACACTATTATAGAGCTATTTTTTCCCCTGTCTTTAAATGTTCAGTAGTGAGGTTTTTTACATGACATTTTCAGAAGTGGTAGTGAAGCATGCTGGTTTTCAGTGTGCTGAGTTTTTTAAACAGGTGTTTCTTATATTATTTTGTTGTTTTTGATAACACTTCAGAAAGTGTACACTCAATGTTTGCTGAGGTTTTGAAAATAATTCTAGTTTCTAGTTTCAGTTATGTTTCCATCCATACGTAAGATTATATTTCTGTGGGAAAAAAGGAAACTGTATTAGGATATTAGAATTCTTTTTTAAAAATATGTTTTTATTTATTTCAGAGAGAGGAAAAGAGAGATAGAAATATCGCTGATGAGAGAGAATCATTAATCGGCTGCCTGCTATACGCCTCCAACTGGGGATCAAGCCAGCAACCCAGCATGTGTCCTGACCAGGAATCAAGCGGTGACCTACTGGCTCATGTATCAATGCTTAACCACTGAGCAACATCAACCACACTGTATTAGGACTCTTGATTGCAAGTGACAAATACTCATCTAAAATTGGCTTAAACGACGATGATGATAGTGATTATGATGATAATAGTACAATTTGAAGCTTTTTGACCCACAAAACTAAAATATTCAAAAATGTCTAGTTACAAGCAGGTTTAAATCCAGGAGTTTAAACATTTTCATCAAGTCAATCTCCCTATCTCTCTTAGCTCAGCTTTTACCTGTACTTGTTTGATGTGCTTTTCTCATATAGGCTGTTCTAGATCCAGGAAGATTCTCCCTATGTCAAGGCAATAATCCTAAGGCTACTTATACAAACTAGCCACCCTGGCATAAAGAAGTGTCCCAACAAAAATCCTGTAGTACATTCTTATGTGCTCTGGTCATGTCCATGTAGATGAACAAATATGTGTGATGTTGATCAAGCCTGAGTCATGGTACTATTTCTGAGATCAAGAATTCTCAAATCCAGTGGACCAGAGAGTGGTTTGTTCTGCACAGGAAAAGGAGAAAGATGCTAAAAGAAAAATGCATAAATAATGACGTTAGGTTGTCAAAAAAGTTTACTTCTGCAATACACCATGGGTATTCTTCTGTATACAATGATAGGCCTTTATACACATACAAAAGTGTATACAATTAAAATAGAATCATTTTAAATATTTACCAAACAACTACAATATGCCAGGCACTGTGCTTGTTCATCTTATCTTCCTTTACAAAAACTGAAAGATAAGAGAGAAAGGTTGGGTTTTGTTAAACTGGAGCTTTCTTGAAACTGAAGATCTTAGATACTAGTAAACTGTGTGGATGACAGAACCAGTGAAAGTTCCTCAGAAAAAGGCACACAAAAGGAGCAGAGAAAGTTATGTTCTGGACCCCAAGATCAGGCAAATTTAGACAGTTATACATGTTGTCTGTAATGTTCATAACAAGCTAAACTAAGTTGTATTAGCTGCATTTTTTAGAAGAAGAAACTGAGGTTCAGATAGGTTAAATGATTTTTGTAGAAAACTAACTAGTTAGGAAGTGTCTAAGCTGAGATCTGAACTCAAATCTGTCTAGTACAAAATCCTGTACTCTTTTCACTACATTATTCAGCACTCATGATTTATATTGCTCTTGCCTATATACAATTTTGTATAAATGGATAAAATGTTATACTTTGACAATAAGGACTGAGGATAGCTTGAATGCAATCTAAGTAGGAAGGACTGACACATGAAATCTGACAATAGTAAAAAAATATATTGTATGTTTGAAGCAGAGAAAAGTGGATTCTCTCTCATTTGATAAGACTGCTGACAGCACTGACCACATTAACATTCCAGAACATCCTTGATCTCATCATTCCACCCCTTTGATTTCAAGATAACTATATCTTGGAAATTAAATATTGCTTTCATCATTGATGTTGCCTATAATGCAAGTAAAAAGCATTACATTAGCTTTGAAAACTATTTTCAGTAATATTCTTTACCATAGAAGTGAATGCTTAAGAATATTTCATGGGAGAACATATCACAAATAAACACAGAAATATTGAACAGGCTGATTGCAACCAGTTAACTCCATCATGCAGAAAATCATACATTATTTAGAAAATAAAATCTGAGAGTTATTCTAGAGAACATACCAAAAACTAGAGAGAAAACTTTTCAAATATTTTAATCTTATAATGGTTTCCCTAATACATTAACAATTTATTTACTAACAGCATGTATAGTGCATGCAATAGTATTATTTGAGTATCAATAGAATCTTTCATTATAGTCATTTATATTATAAAATCAGTCTTCCAGTACTAGAAGGTTTACATTTTAGTGGGTAACATTGGGCAGCTTTATGTGGTTAAACTTTGTCAGCATTTTCCTTATCAGCGTTTTTTGTTTCCCTCTGAACTATTTCACAACCATTCTAAATTGCATCTGGCTAAAACTTAGCATCTAAATTGTCAGCATAGATAGAATTCTGTCACAAAGAAAATCCCAGTGTCAGTCTAATGAGCTGAATTGTATATATAACACAGTCATTTTTAGGTAGCACCAATCTCTATTTTTAATCCCTATAATAACTAAAACAGTGAGATAATTATGATACATAAGACATTGTTGATGAGAAAATTATTAATACATTTGTTTCTTAATTAGTTTTCTCAAGTAAAGCTAGGTAACTTGGAATCTTTGTTTTTACCCTAAGAATCAATGTCAGCCAAGTTGTGGTGAAGGTATTTTTGCTTTAGTTATTTGGCATAACTCACCTACTTGAGTGTTTTATTTTCTAAAGTGTTACAAGTTATCTTAAAACTTTTTGTTTGAAGACTGTCTTCCCATAGTTAGAGTGGGACAGAATCAGTGCATTGCAGGCTACTCTGCTACTTTGTGGGATCAACACTGTTTAACAAGTAGGGAAAAATCCATTTTCATGCTACTTACCCTATTAGACCTGTTAAATGTTCTGTCAATGACTGAATTTGGTTTTAGTTTTATACCCAGATACATTGCTAAGCTAATGTTTTAAAGTAAACTACATTACCACTTACATTAATTTCTAAGAGGTACCTTTTTAAAAAACAAATCTCTAACTATAACCAAATGAAATTATAATTGTTTTGCTGAGATTCAGTGTAACTTGATTACCCTCTAACTATTCAGTAATTTTTGGAAATTCTGTTCATTTGGTCTGAACAGTTGCAGATGACTTGTATGTGTATAACAAAACTTTGTCATTAGCATACATTCTGGAAACCCCTTTGACTATGTGCACATATTTGGAAACTGTGAGGAAAATGGTGCATTCATTACAAAACTATTTACTAAAACTGTTACCATGTGCAAGACGTAAGTTCTCTGAGGAATATAAAGTTATGAGATGGCTCACTTCTTAAAGGAAATTTTTATCTACCATGAGAAATAGATCTACATAAAAATCTTACGTTTTTGTAAAGGCAATATTGAATAAAGGTCAGATAGAAAGAGATTGCAATCCCTGAGCAAAGCTCAGCTCTTTAATTTTTGTTTTTGATTTCCTAAAATAAATGAGGCAAATATACTTATTCTTTGACTACAATAAACCAAACTTTTTTTATACTGTTTGATGAATCTTGATAAATCAGGTTGCTGTATTATGACACATTATTTATTGGTTCAAATGAAATTGCTTCACAAACTTGGAAATTTTAAATTTTTCTGTATGCTTGGTCAGTAAATCCTTATAGCATTGTAATTTTTAAATAGCTGGGTTAAACCAAGGCTATCTTGAAGCTATGGCCACTGTGACTTTGTTGTTAAAATCTGTATGTACAAAATTATATTTAAAACTGAACTAGTTCTTGTTTCATACTTG
The DNA here is from genome assembly GCA_027563665.1 of Antrozous pallidus. Classification (NCBI taxonomy): domain Eukaryota; kingdom Metazoa; phylum Chordata; class Mammalia; order Chiroptera; family Vespertilionidae; genus Antrozous; species Antrozous pallidus. The sequence continues at coordinate 77,316,615 of CM050509.1, forward strand.
AACCTTTATGAATGTTATTCTGTGTAAGTACAGGTAATAGACTTGGGTGAGAGAGAGAGGGGAACAGCTGCTTGGTTGAAAAAAGTGAAGTACTAACCAGAACAACTTTAAGGCCTTCAATCAAACAACATAAAATGATGCCACTTGAAAAATTTTTGTTGTTGTTGTTAATCCTCCCCTGAGGATATTTTTCCACTGATTTTAAGAGAGAGTGGAAGAGAGATGGGAAGACAGGGAGAAACATCAATGTAACAGAAACACATCGACTGGTTGACTCTTGCATAAGCTGTGATCAGGGTCTGGGCCAGGGAGGAGCCTGCAACCAAGGTATATGCCACCCTTTTTTAAAATTCTTTATGGTTCAGTTTATTAATTATATTGTTCCCTTTTTCTCCCCTATAGCTGCCCTCCACAAGGTACCCATCCCACCCTCCGCCCTCACCCCTCCCATTGTCCTCTCCCATTGTTGCATGATTTTTGTTCAGTCTCTTGCTGCACTTCCCACACCCCTTTTCTCCCCAAGAAATGTCAGTCCATTGCTTCTCTATGTCCGTGATTCCGTTACATTCACCAGTTTATCTTGTTCATCAGACTATTAATTCACTTGAATTTTAGATTCATTTGTTAATATATGTGTATTTGTCATCCATAATTTACACTTTTATCTTTTTCTTCTTCCTCTTCTTAAAGAATATCTTTCAGCATTTCAGATAATATTGGTTTGGTGGTGATGAACTCCTTTAGCTTTTTCTTATCAGCGAAGCACTTTATCTGACCTTCAATTCTGAATGATAGCTTTGCTGGATAGAGTAATCTTGGTTGTAGATTCTTGCTATTCATCACTTTGAATATTTCTTGCCACTCCCATCTGGCCTGCATCGTTTCTGTTGAGAAATCCGCTGACAATCATATGGGTGCTCCCTTATAGGTAACCATCTCTTTTTCTCTTGCTGCTTTTAATATTCTCTCTTTGTCTTTTGCTCTTGGCATTTTAATTATGATGTGCCTTGGTATGGTCCTCTTAGGGTTCATATATATTGGGGTTTGGCGCGCTTCTTGGACTCCTAAGTCAATTTCTTTCACCAGGTATGGGAAGTTTTTGGTCACTATTCCTTCAAATAGGTTTTCATTGTCTTGCTCTCTCTCTTTTTCTGGCACACCTATAATTTGGATGTTGGTATGCTTGAGGTTGTCCCAGAGGCCCCTTACACTATCTTCAATTTTTTGGATTCTTTTGGTTTCTTGCTTTTCCAGCTGAGTGGATTTTACCTCTTTGTATTTCAAATCTTTAACTTGGTTCTTGGGGTACTTTAGAGTACTTTTAGGACTTTGTATAATATTTTTTATTTCAGTCAGTGTATGCTTAATTTCTGGTTGGTCATTTTTCATATACTTGAGGGTCTTGTTCATTTCCTTTTAGGTTTTGCTTATTTCCTTGTAGGTCTGGGCCTTTTCTAGGAGCCTCTTGAGAAGCCCTATAACCGTGGTTTTGAATTCCATGTCCAGTCGTTTTTTTTTTTTCCCTCCATTTCTTTCACATCTGATTTCTTTCCATATCTCTGCATGGTGGCTGCTTCTCTGAGTTGGTCAATTAGCTTTTTGTGGTAGTTGGCCTACAAGGGACAGTGGCTCAGCATCCCCAGTTACCTGAGGTGGATATGGGTTGCACAGTCTTGCTGAAGTTAAGCCCAGGTTAATCGTTGTTAGCACTTGGAGGGGTTGACCTCCAGGCCAATTGTCTGTGACGTTCAGCTGTGCTCAGGTTGGAGGGGTGGAGTCTCCGGGCCAAGCAGGCAGCATCAGCTCAGCCCTATGCAGCCCCAGGGACTGTGTGCAGGTGGCAACAGCCGCCAGCACCTCTGAGAGAGAGCCACTGCTGAGCTCCACCAGCTGCCGGAGAATTCAGACTCTCCCTAAATGAGTCTTCACACCCAATGTCTCACCCAGGGTAGCAAAACAATGCAGTCTGATGGTTTCCTGAACGAGAGAGCAAGTCATGAGTGCTCTCTGCGCAGTCGCACGGCTGCTGTTCCCAAGCTCACGCACACTCCTCACAAGCTCGCCTTCTCCACATGCCAGCAGGCCCCTGCCGCACCCGAGCTTCGGCGTGCCCTCCCACTGTCCAGTTTTTACCCCGTATGATAGTGGGTTCCCTGGACTTCTCCCGGAGCTGGGGGATCAGTGCAGTGGGACGTTTTCATCTCCCATGTTCAAGAAAACTCGCCGGGTTTTCAGCCACCCACTCTATCCGCTGGCGCGTGCTCCAAACCTCTCTCCGCGCTTATCTTCAACACTGTCCTCTGCCACTCCTCTGAATCACAGTGTCCTCTCTTGTCTTTTGTTTGTAGAATTTTCACTCAGCCAGCTTTCTGGTGATTCTGGATGGTGTTTGTTCTTTCATTAAGTTGTAGTTTTGAAATTGCTGTGTGGGGCAGCAAGATAGGTGTTTACCTGTGCCACCATCTTGGTTCTCGGTATATGCCACTCTTGATGGGAATTGAACCTGGGACACTTTGGTCCACAGGCCAATGCTCTATTCACTGAGCCAAACCAGCTAGGGTGAAACATATGTGTTTGTTTTTTTTAAGTCTAGACTCTCCCAGTGGAAAACTTAATGTTTTCAAATGAAGATCCCTCTAGAACTAATTGTGTACCCTACTTAATGTTGCCTGCCCCTGTTGCTTATTCACTACCAATTAGTAAGCTGCCAGATAATATCTGAGATAGGAACATTTTTCAATGGCTATCTATAATAAAGTAAATGTGGTGACACTATTTCTTGGAGCCCAAGAAATATTATGAAATTTTAATTGATGTATTTATAGAATTTTGTGATTCAGGAGAAGTAAAGAATCAAAACATAAAGGTTTACAGTCTTGACTACTTATGATAATTATTTGAAGATGAAAAGCAAATTAAACATATCTGCTCTATTTAAATTTTCTGAGGCAGGTTAAAATGAAGACAGTATTTGCTTTTTCAGGTTGTCTTCCTGTACAAGACTCATATTTATGTTCCAACACCTCACTTTAATCACTAATAAATACATTGTGCTACTTCATAGTCACTTATTTTTTTGAAAATTTATTTTTGAAAGAGTGTACTAAGAAGTTATTGCTAACAATGGCCCTAATTCTAATGATGAAAAACCAATAATTTTTGATAACATACTATTATATAATCTTCACCAATATCATTTAGAAAACTTCTTAAAAGCACTAAATGACTGCTTCCCAAGTTAGGGTACCCAATCATATGCAGGGAGTGAGGTACTTGTAGCTTTAAATAGTTCATCTAAAGATAGACTGTCTTTTGGAAGAGTCAAATTTTACTCAGTAAGAAAACATTTCTTTTATATTACAACAAGCATGGATCATTGTGGGATGAAATGCAAAGTCTGTATGATTGTTTAGATAAAGCAAGTTGTAAAAGAAATCCTTACCCTACAACAGCTTCCAACTTACCCTATTCTTACCCTCCCCTTGCTGCATGTATCATCTTCTGCTGCTTTTTATAAAAGTACTTTGATATAAACAGTCTGAGAAGCAGTGACAAAATTATACCTTGGGGAACAAAAAAAAAATCTCAATTCATAACATGACCCTAATTTGCTGATATGTTCAGCCTCAGAATAGTCTCTTTTTTCCTATTGAAAATATCTAAATGTGGTCACTATTTAGATCTGGATTAATGAACATGGCATCTTTTGTGGAAGCTGTTTGCAGCAAGTTCTGAAAAAGAAAGCCTGTTCTATTTTCCGGAGGTCATAAAAGAGAACAGGGTCCCTGCTTCCTGTTCACTTGCACAAGGTGACCAAGTAGGGAGTTAAAAGAACTGGAGAAAGAAGCAGGAGCCAACATCTGGTTGAATAAGATTCATAGAGCAGCTTCTAAGTTGTCAGAATTACAAAATTAATATTAGTACTGACTGGACTTGCTTGTTGTCTTTAACCAGCTCCAGGCTAAAAGATATTTAAAATTTAACCCTGTGACTAAACAGGCACATATTATCTCAGGTAATTGTCCTCATGTACATTTTACAGATAAAGACAAATTCTTAAGTACCTTTATCATGATCACACCCTACTTCCCTTTCTTTCTTTTCTCATTATAGTTTGAGAATATTTCCTGAGGTGTCATTTACAGGCCTTCCCACTTATCCACTTGGCAGTTGAGGCATTTGAGCCAAGACATTATTTTCAGGTTCCTTCATTCAAACACAAGAACTTTAAAAAATATTGATTTTTAGATAGAGAAGAAGGAAAGAAAGAGAAGCATCACATTGTTGTTCCACTTATTTATACATTCATTGGTTGATATATAAGAATACACAAGAATTTTTTATTCATTCTCCCATGAGGGACTAAATCACTTTCCTCTGCATTGAAAAGTTAGGAATTTGAATTCATTATGATAGGTCCTGGAATGAAACCATCAATTTAGTTAGGTGTTAATCTGAATGTTTTAATTATTTTTTGGCAATGTCACAAAAATAAATATTGCACCTAGAAAAGTTATAATAATGACATTAATTATTATTTAAATATTAGAGCTAATGGTTTTCAACATGATTTTTTTTTTTTACTGCACACTTGCTTGGTGAGAACAATGAAAATGTGGTTCCAAATCTTAATATAGAGGTTTCCAGATTTTCAAAAGGAACAGCTCCAGCATTTAGAAAAGGATTTAATGGATTTACGTCACAATTGCAGTAGAATGTCTGTTGAAACATGAATTTTGCTGGATATTAGACTAGTCGATTATTTCTCCATGGAACTACTTTTTGGGAGGTTAATTGTCCTCCAGTATCCCAATTTATTTTTCTTTTTGTCAGTTAAAACTTTTCCATCATTTGATAATGTCATTAAAATCAAATGGTACTAAAAATTAGCATTCTGGTTTGTTGATGCATTGCTGTCAAATGCTTTATATTCAGAAGAGCTCTCTTTATGCTGGAAGAACATGTAAGGGCAGTAGATAGAAAATGATTGCATGTAACAGGGACATTACAGTAGTATGAATTGCAATAACACCTTAAAATATGAAAGAAATCAATGATGCAATGTTGGAATGTAAACAAGAGTGGGATCTTATAATTTCCAGTGGCCTGGCCGAACACTTCCTAACTGTTCCCCAAATGTAGTTTGATAAATGGCATTGTGAGAACATTTGGCATTCTACTTTCTTTTTTTAAAATATTTTTTTTGCAGTATACCTTAGATTTAATAGTAGTACATATGTTTTCCATTCCCCCCATTGTCCTCCACCTAGCCTCCCCTACTCCCCAGCACATGTCCCCACCTGCGCCCCCCCCCCATGTTCCAGTGTTTTGCATCCACTGGTTATGCTCACATGCATGCATACAAGTCCTTCGATTGATCTCCCACAGCACCCACCCCTCACCCTCCCAAGAATTCCCCCTGTAGCTTGACAGCCTGTTCAATGCCTCCCTGCCTCTATATCAATCACTCTCCCCTGTTTATTTTCTTCAAAAATGTATTGCATCTGCATACTAGAAATAAATGTATATGAAAAAATGTTTGAGTCCCAGTTTCAATGTCCAACTGTTCTGAGTCCCAGTTTTAACGTCAAATAGTTCTTTGTGTGTACATGTCAGCAATGGTATCCAGACGGTGGACACATGGTGACAGTGCAAGTTCCATCCTCTCTGATTTGGTCCTGGGCCGCCTGAAGCCATGCACAGCTGTCAATTGCTAGCATAGCAAGGTGTAGTCAGTGTCCCCCATCTCTGGACCATCCTCGTGGCTGGAACAGACCCATCAGATCCTCACTGTCACAGGAACCCACATGGTCTTGGAGTTGTTCTCTGAAAACACACAAACACATTCTCCACCAAAAGTTAACAAATTAGACTTGGAATTCTTTTTATTTTTTCCCCAAATTATTTTGCTTTGGCTTATTTTGATACCATGTGAGTTTTTCATGGGTGTTCTGCAGTTGGCATTACAAGTGGAAGTTACTTTTCTGGAGTAAGAATTTTCTAGATGTATTTTACTTACAGAATATTTTTTCTTACATGGTATTACCCCACTATCCCCCCCCCTTTTTTTGAATAATGGGGGCTTTTGGAAAATTTATAATGCAGTCTTGGTAATTTTAAATTTTAATTTTTGCACACAAATATGACTGCTTTAGGTTCTTTGGATGTTAGGCAATTTTACAGTGAGATGAACTACTAATAGATATTTTAGTTAATGTTTTAGGAACAGCTTTTTGTCCAGTACACTTAAATTTTCTTGAGTAGTCACTTATTTCACTTGGCCAATTTAAATTAATCTGAAAACTTGATTACTATTTTACTGTCAATTTTAATACTCAAGCAAAAATCTTAGGTTGCCCTGTAAATATTGGTGGAAACGATTATTTGCATTCTTGAGTAGGTCCTGAACATTCCTGGTACTAGACTAAATTTAGATATAGAGCAGCTGTTGCTGGTCGAGTCTCTGTCTACAATCTGGGTCCCAATCTGAGCTGTGCATGGGAGGCATAGGAGCTGTGGGGGCAGGAGACCTCCTTCAGAAGGGGTGAGAGTTCAGGCCCCTGGAAGGTTAGTGGGTGAGGGTCTGTGCCCCACCTATGTTGACCTTTTAGTTCTCTCCTGTTGGCCCCTCTGCGACTGCGCCTGTCTTAGGTTGTTCCTTTCTTGAGGAATCTCAGCCATGTCTGGCTAACTAGCCATCTTCTGGGGCAAAACAGGGTGATGTGAGGATCAGTTCTGTCTCATTTGTAGTCTATGCCACCATGGCCTCTATGTCCAGCACCTGCCTTGGGGTCCCATTGCCTACTGATGGGGTCCCAGTACCGCTCACATATCTCGGCGACCAAGGTTTCTTCTCCAGAGAGGGCCCAGCTCACACCATTGGGCGAGAGACAGATCCATGGTGCCAGCCACCCAGAGGCTTCAACCACATTTTGAACTGGAAGCTCAGGCAACAGCTGTGCACACTTGGATTGTAAGAATAGGATCCCTCTTGGCAAAAAAGGGCAAGAGGGCCAGTATAGAATGCTCAAGTGCCTTCCAGCACCTTAATTCCTTCTGAAAGGACTTAATTCTTTTCCTATAGTTTTTTAAATCGCTGCCAAACATTCAAAGAATTAGTTTGTAAGTTTCTTTGGGGTAATTGTACAATATGCTGTTGTCACATATCAAAAATTATAATGACATTGTAGAATAATATTATGTAAGGATATTACGGTGTCACAGGAGACTAAGGGGGGGGGGCCTATCCTAAGACTAGTGTCCATAGGAGATGACAAGCTCTAGGCCATGTCAATTCAATCTCAAACTAGCTGCCAATTATTTTTATAACTTTATGTAAACTCCGTCAGGGATGTAAAAGCACAGATTACTTACCTTATTTCTAGAGGTCAAATATATTAATTTCCTCCTTACTCCCACTACCTCCCATTTACCCTGAAGTTTGACATTCTGATGGACTTTTCTCAGTCTCTGGATCCATTCTTGTTCCTCAGCCTATGTCATTCATTATATTCCACAAATGAGTGAGATCATGTGATATTTATCTTTCTCTGCCTGGCTAATTTCACTTAGCATAATGCTCTCCAAATCCATCCTTGTTATTGCAACTTGTAGGAACTCCTTCTTTTTTACCACAGTGTAGTGTTCCATTGTGGAGATGTACCATAGTTTTTTAATCCACTAATCTGCTGATGGGCACTTAGGCTGTTTCCAAATCTTAGCTATGGTAAATTGTGCTGCTATGAACATAGGGGTGCATATATCCTTTCTAATTCACGTTTCTAAAAGTAGGATCACTGGGTCAAATGGGAGCTCCATTTTTAGTTTTTTGAGGAAACTCCATACTGTTCTCCACAGTGGCTGTACCAGTCTATAATCCCACCAGCAGTGCATGAGATTTCCTTTTTCTTCACATCCTGGCCACCACTTGTTGTTTGTTGATTTGTTGATGTAAGCCATTCTGACAGGTATGAGATGGTACCACATTGTCGTTTTGATTTGCATCTCTCGGATAATTAGTGACTGCGAGCAAGTTTTCATATGTCTCTGGCCTCCCTTTTGTCTTCTTTTGAAAAGATTCTATTTAGGTCCATTGCCTATTTTTTATTGGATCATTTGTTATCTTTTTATTAAGTTGTATGAGTTGCCTGTAGATGCCTAAGACTAAACCTTTATCACTGATAACATTTGCAAATATGTTCTGTCATACCGTGGGTTTTTGGATTGTTGTGCTATCATTGTCATTTGTTACCACGCTGTTTTCTATTTCTTCCTTAATCTCTCTGGTAACCCAGTCATTGTTTAATAGCATGCTGTTTAGTCTCCATGTGTTTGATTTCTTTGGATTGTTTTTATTGTAGTTGATTTCCAGCTTTATGCCACTGTGATCTAAGAATATGCTTGATATGATTTCTATTTTCTTGAATTTGGAGAGAATTTGCCTATGACCCAACACATGGTCTGTCTTTGAGAATGACCCATGGGCACTTGAAAAAAATGTATATTCTGTGGCTTTTAAGTGAAATGATCTGAAGATATCAATTAATTCCATCTGGTCTAGTGAGTCATTGAGGATTGATATTTCTTTACTGATTTTTTGTTTAGAGGATTTGTCCAATGGTGATAGTGGGGTATTAAAGTCTCCTACTATGACTGTATTGCTGTCTATCTCTCCCTTGATATCCTCCAGGAGTTTTTTTTATGTATTTTTGTCCTCTTGTATTAGGTGTGTATATGTTTAACCCAGAGTTATTTCTTCTTGTAGGATTGCTTCCTTTAGTATTATGAAGTGACCTTCTTGATCTCTTGTTATGTCCTTCACTTTGAGATCTAATTTGTTGGATATACGTATTGCTACCCCAGCTTTTTTTTTCATTTCCATTCGCCTGAAAAACCTTTTTCCATCCTTTCACCCTCAGTCTTTGTGCGTCTTTCTATCGGAGATGGGTTTCTTGTAGACAGCAGATACATGGGTCATGTTTTCTTATCCAGTCTATTACCCTATGTCTTTTGACTGGAGCATTTAATCCATTTACATTTAAAGTTATTATTGATAGGTACTTATATGTTGCCATTTTTGTCCTTTACCCTGTATTCCTTCTTCGCTTCCTATTTCTTTTTACAGTAGACACTAGCATTTCTTGCATTTCTGGTTTGGTGGTAATGAATTCCCTTAGTACTTTTTTGTCTATGAAGCTCCTGATTTGACCTTCAATTTTGATTGATAGCTTTGCTGGGTACAGTATTCTAGGATTCAGACCCTTCCTTTGCATGACTTTGTATATTTCATTCCATTGCCTTCTGGCCTGATAAGTTTCTGTTGAGAAATCACTTGTTAGTCTGATGGGAGTTCCTTTGTAGGTGACTTTCTGTCTCTCTCTGGGGGCTTTTAAGATTCTCACTTTGTCATTGGTGTTTGCCAATTTAATTATAATGTGCCTTGGCGTATGTTTTTTGGGGTTCATTTTGGTTGGAACTCTGTGAACTTCTTGGATTTGTGTGGTTTTTTTTCTTTCCTATATCAGGGAAGTTTTCTGGCATTATTTCTTTTAACATGTTTTCTATTCCTTGCTCAGTTTCCTGGCCTTCTGGAAGCCCAATTATACAGATGTTGTTTTGTTTCATGTTGTCCCAAAGTTCCCTTAGGCTCTCCTATTGCTTTTTAATTTTTTTCTAGAAGCTGCTCCACTTAGTTATTTTTCCTGCCTTGTCTTCTAGCTCACTGATGCAGTCCTCTGCTTCTTCTAGTCTATTCCTAGTACCTTCTATTGAGTTCTTTACTTCAGCAATGTCAGTTTTCATTTCTTCTTGGCTCTTCTTCATTTCTTACTAGTTCTTCCTCATTTCCTCTTGGTTCTTCTTCAATTCCTCTTGGTTCCTACTCATATTGTCAAATTTGTCTTCTATTCTTTTCAGCCACCTTATGACCATTTATCTTAGTTCTTTCTCTGACAGGTTGCTAACTTACATTTAGTTTACCTCCTTTTCTGGTAAGGCTTGTTTTTCCTTCATATGTGGGCTGTTTCTTTGTCTCCCGATGCTCTCTCTTCTCTGTTTGTCTTGTTATGTATTTCTCACTCTCCAACATTGATTTAAAGGCACAAAATACATCACAGCCAGGTGAATCACACCATGCACTGAACAAGAATGTAGTCACAGTATTGGTAACTCCAAATAAAGGTGACAAGCAGAGAAAGGCAAATTCGGAGATAGTTCTCAATAAAATTGAGATAGTTCTCAAAGATAATTCTCAATAAAATAAATTGATTCCAGCTCAGCTAAAGTTTAGAAAAATCTCCTTTTGCTTTACTTTTGAAAAACTGAGCTATTAAATTGGTAAATAATATTTACAGGAGAAGAGGAAAATAGTTGGAAACACATGCCCTAATAAACCTATGTTTCAGGCCAAAATCTTTTTTTACCATTTATTGATGTTTTCTTTTTAAATGTGTTAATTATTGATTATAAACAAATTACCACAAATAAAAAGTTAAAAATACCCATAACTCATCCTTTGAGAAAAAAATTATCCATTATTTTTTTAAGAATTCTTATTGTGAAAGTATGACATATGTCCCCTTTTTCCCCAATTGGCCTCTCCCAGCCTTCCTCCCAAGCCCCATCCCAGGCTTTCACCCCCCTAGTGTCTGTGCTCATGGGTTATACATACATGCGTACCAGTTCATTGGTTGATTTCTTACCACCCACCCACCCTTATCTGCCATCCCTCTGAGGTCTGAAAGTCTGTTCAATGATTCTATGTCTCTGAATATATTTTTGTTCATCAGTTTATGTTGCTCATTAAATTATACATATGAGTGAGATCATGTGACACATATTTCTCTGACTGGCTTATTTCACTTAGCATTCAGGGTTTGTTGTTGGTGGTGATGTGTTTGTTTTTTACACAAATGAGCTCACATTTTTCATATTGTTTTGTCTTAATTTTCACTTCACTAGAAGTCATAAAGACTGTGTCATTAAATGTTTTCTATCCAATTGCCTTTTATAACTGCATAGTACTTCATTCCATTTTTTCTATGTCCTCAAATGTAGATAACCAAATCCTGGTTTAGAACACTAAATATAATCCTAATTTCTCATTGTTATAAACAGTACTTTGATGAATACATATATTTTGTGTATTTATCTTTTTATTTTAAAAATGAAGTTCTGTAAGTAGATGTTCTGAGTCAAAGAATCTGACTATTCTTTTTTTAATGTTCTTTTTATTTTTTTTATTTTTGCAGTACATATGTTTTTCTTTTTCCCCCATTGTCCTCCCCCCAGCCTTCCCTACCCCCCAGCACATGTCCCCACCTGCCCTCCCCCAGTGTCTTGCATCCATTGGTTATGTTTATATGCATGCATACAAGCCCTTCAGTTGATCTCCCACAGCACCTGCCCTCCACCTTCCCCAGCCTTCCCCCTGTAGCTTGACAGTCTTAAGATTTGTTCTATACTTACAAAGTTCTATAAGTAGATGTTCTGAGTCAAAGAATCTGAGTATTATTAAGATTTGTGAGAAATATATATATATATATATATATATATATATATATATATATATATATAATTTCTAGATTTCTCACTAGAAATGCTCTGTGGAATAAAAATTTTACCAGCAATGTGTAAGAGCATCCACTTAATTCTTTGCTTGCTCCCCAACATTGAAATGTCACTTTCAAATGGTATTAGTAATTTTTAAATATTAAGTTATTAGTGGCCAGGGATGTGATATATACTCCGACAACCAATCATTATTCAGGTGAATATGTGAAATGAAGTGAAAAGCTTCATAAGAGCAGCATGTAGAAAATTGTAATAACTAGTTCAGATTGCTACCCTTATGTCAATCAAATTTTATTCAGTTAGTGAGTGAATATAGAAACCACTTTCTGGCCTTGGAAGCTGTAGCTTCCAAGATCCTGGCTTACAATTGCATCACTTACTGGGTGGTTCAGTATTACCCACACAGAAATTTCCTATTCCAGAATGCATATACTGCAACAGACATTTAAAGCTAAGGGTTTCTACCTTTGCATTGTTCATGAATTTTTTCTGCAGAACTCCTAACATATTGTCAAATATCCTTGAGAGACCATTGTGAGTCGAACCTTTTCAAATAGTTTATGTCTGACAACATTTCAATAAGTCTAGTTTTGCAGGAAATTAAAGGTTCCAAAAGCTTCATAAAAGAATCTATCCTATACTTGGTTATGGATTTTTAAAAAATTTGTGATAAATCCTAACCAATGCCTAACCATGGCTATTGCTTATAAATTAAATTTCATACAAATATTCAAGTAAGAGATTGTTATCTTTCTATATACCTAACTTTAGTGTAATGGGTTGAATAGTCTCCTCCCCCCGGAAAAAAAAAAGAAAAATTTTTCATATCTATCCAGAATTTTATATCTTGAACTTATTTGGAAATAGTCTTTACAGATATAATTTGTTGAATTTCTAATGAAACCATTTAGGACTTAGATTGGACCCTAAATCCAATGACTGGTGTCCTTATAAGAAGCAAAGAGGACACTGATACACAAAGGAAAATACAATGTAAAGAGGGAGGCAGACATTAGAATGATGTGTCTTACAAGCTAAGGAATACCAAGACTTATCAGCAACCACCAGCACCTAAGAGAAAGGCATATGATAGTTTTCCACTAAAGCCTCCAAAAGGAACTTCAGGGGAGTTCATTTTGGGGCCAGCACCTTGATTTTGGACATTTGGCCCCCTGAGCTATGAAAGAATAAATTGTTTTAAACCACCAGTTTGTGGCACTTTGTTACAGAAGCCTTTGGAGATTAATATACTTAGAAAGAGCCTTAATTCAATACTTTAAATAATTAATTTGGATAAATTTTCCTTGTCTATGCCTAAAAGATGTTCATTTTCTCCATTGCTCTATCACTTGAAAATACACTAGCAGTAGTTGATAATGACAACTTACTACTCTCTGAAACCAATGGATATTTAGGGCTGTGTAGATTAGAACTGTCTCAGTATTCACACTGACTGCCCCCCCCCCAAAAAAAAATTCCCCTGCAGTGCCTTCTTTCTTGAAGTATGTGTCACAAAATTAAAAACAAACAAAGAATGACATTCTTACAGCAAAATTACAGAAAGATGTTTCCTTCCCCATTTTGGTACCTGAACTGACCCTTTTTTATTGCTCTTCTTTTTAATTTCAGTAATTTTTTGTGGAAGGATTAAAGTATCCCCAATGTTTACTTAGGTCCAGACATAAAACTGAGCTCTAGCATGATTAACTAGATGTAATGATAGAATTTAATGTTGAGAAGTATTTTGCAATGGAAAATATGAAGGAGAATTTTGTCTTAATGCCCTGGTCAAGCAAGTTCCATTTCCTCTCAACTTTCCCACTTACCTTGTTGCAAATAATTATAATATTCATATTTTAAGTTTGAACCTCTGTGTGATGCAAGCCTCACATTAAATCTCAGATATTTTTAATGCTATGAAGTCAATTGGAATACAACTTTTTTTGTTGTTTTTAATCCTCATCTGAAGATATTTTTTTCATTGATTTTTGCAGAGAGTGGAAGGAAACATCCATGTGAGAGAGACACATCAATTGGTTGCCTCCCACAGACACCTGACTGGGGCCAGGGATCAAGCCTGCAACCAAGGTATGTGTCCTTGACCAGAATCAAACTCTAGACCCTTCAGTCCAGGGGTCAATACTCTCACCACTTAATCAAACCAGCTAAGCCATGGAGTGCAACTTTTTAAAGAGAGCTAACCTCTTTCAAGTTTTTTATTCCTAAAGTACTTCTTAAATCAATAATTGAGTTCTTTATTTAAAGCACTATGTTTTGTCATTTTTCATCTACATTGCAAATAAATAAGAAGATCCTTAGTCATAATAAACAAAAAATCATAAACAATGCTTCTATGGTATATTAGTAGTCTATTGCAATCTAGCAAATAGTCCCAATATGTAGTGGCTTTAAAACAACAAACATTTATCATCTTACATTTTTTTGGGGTCAGGAACCAAGTGTGCCTCATCTGGTAGTCTCTGACTCAAGGTCTCTTGAAGGACTGTAGTCACATTATTACCAATGGCTGCAATCATCTAAAGGCTCTACTAGGGGAAGATCTAATTCCAAACATACTCACATAGCTGTCGAAAGGCTGTAGGTTGTCACTGGCTGCTAGATGGAGACATTGGTTCCTTGCCATGTGTGACTCTCCAAGGGCAGCTCAAAGCATGGTAGTTGTACTCCCTCAAAGTGAGTGAAAAAGACAGGAAAAGATCAAGAGAGAGCACCCAAGGATTAAATCTCTTGGTATCCTACTCACGTAAGTGGCATCCTGCCTCTTTTGGTGTATTATGTTATTTATAAGGGATTCATGAATTCTGGCCCACAGTCAAGGGACAATGATGGCACAAGGAGGTATGATGCCAAAAGGCAGGAGCCATTGGAGACCATCTTAGAGACTACCTATCACATATGTCTAAAATTTTGTTATTGGATGAAAGGTCTCCAAAGACCTCCTCCAAAGCCATTAGATTTCCATATATCAATTGGTGAATATTTTAATGGCTTTGTCTTATAATCATTAAAAATATCATTTGGTCAATTTTGGTATACAAAGTTGTGTGTATATTTCTAAATTTTGCTTGTTCTCCTAGTACAAGACATTTTAAATTGTATTTTTGAGACTTTTTAATAAATAAAGCCTGAGTTGTCAACTGTTACTGATTGCCAGATATTCTCTTTTATAATTCTTTTTAAAAATTTCTTTATTGATTAAGGTATTACGTATGTGTCCTCATCACCCATTACTCCTTCCAACACCCCCTCCCTACTCATACTCTCACTCACCCCCTGCCCCCCAGTGTCTGTGTCCATTTGTTAGACTTATATGCATACATACAAGTCCTTTGGTTGCTCTCTTCCCCTTACCCCCACCCTCCCCTACCTTCCCTCTGAGGTTTGACAGTCAACGCTTCTCTGTCTCTGGATCTGTTTTTGTTCATCAGTTTATGTTGTTCATTATATTCCATAAATGAGTGAGATCATGTGATACTTACTTTTCTGTGACTGCTTATTTCACTTAGCATATTGCTCTCCAATTCCTTCCATGCTCTAGTTTAAAGCAGCCACCTTTTCCTCCTCTTTCTTCGTCTTTCTCTTCTTAAAGAATACCTTTCAGCATTTCATATTATATTGGTTTCGTATTGATGAACTCCTTTAGCTTCTTCTTATCTGTGAAGCTATTCATCTGACCTTCAATTCTGAATGATAGCTTCACTGAGTAAAGTAATCTCGGTTGTAGGTTCTTGCTATTCATCACTTTGAAAATTTCTTGGCACTCCCATCTGGCCTTCATAGTTTCTGTTGAGAAATCAGCTGACAGTCATATGGGTACTCCCTTGTAGGTAATTAACTGTTTTTCTCTTGCTGCTTTTAATATTCTCTCTTTGTCTTTTGCTCTTGGCATTTTAATTATGATGTGTCTTGGTGTCGTCCTCTTTGGATTCCTTTTGTTTGGGGTTCTGTGCACTTCTTGGACTTGTAAGTCTATTTCTTTCACCAGGTGGGGTAAGTTTTCAGGCATTATTTCTTCAAATAGGTTTTCAGTATCTAGCTCTCTCTCTTCTTCTGGCACCCCGATAATTCTGATGTTGGTATGCTTGAAGTTGTCCCAGAGGCTTCTTAAACTATCCTCAAATTTTTGGATTTTTTTCTTTTCCAGTTGACTGTTTTTTTAACTCTTGGTAGTTCAAATCTTTGACTTGATTCTTGTGTTCCTCTAGTCTGTTGTTGGGTCTCTATATAATATTTTTTTATTTCAGTCAGTGTATGCTTAATTTCTAGTTGGTCCTTTTTCATATCCTCAAAGATCTCACTGAATTTATCGGCCTTTTCTAGGAACCTCTTGAAAAAACCTTCCAACCATGGTTTTAAACTCTATAACCAGTCATTTGTTTTCCTCCATTTCTTTTATTTGTGATCTGTTTCTTTGTCTCTGCATTTTCACTGCTTCCCTGAGCTATAGGGTAACTTTGTGTGCTAGGTGTCTCAGCCTCCCCTGTTTCCTGAGGTGGACACTCTTGGTGCAAACCTTTGTGGAATGTGTGTACAGTCTTGTTGTAGTTAAATCTTGATTGTGGTTGGCATCACTTGGAGGAATTGACCTCCAGGCCAATTGGCTGAGGATCAGCTGTGTCTACCCTGGGAGTCAGCCTTATGTGACAAAACTTTCAAAATTGCAAAAGCCTCTGTGCTCAGCTTGGAATGGGACAGAGTTTCAAGGTGGAGACAACAGCCTTGGCTTCCAGTCAGCCCCACTCCACGAGGTTCCTGAGTCTCTGTGTCCATAGGCAATCACTGCCAGCACTTCTGAGAGGAAGGTGCCTTTGAGCTTCACCCATTGCCAAACAGTCCAGCCTCTCCTCCAATGAATCTGGACTCCCAGATTCTCTCCGGTACTGGGGTTCAGTGCAGTCAGAACTGGGGTTCATGGCCATCCAGTGCCCTTGTCTGCTTCCTGCTAGATCAAGCCAGTGGCACATTTAAGTTTGTCCTCTCTGTGCGCACTCATGCAGGCACCTCTGGACCTCTGCCTTTTGTTGTTCCCTTGAGTTTCCACCTTACAGTCCAGATTCCCCCGCAACACACATATGGGCCTGGGTCCCCAGGGTTTCACCTGGGACTGGAGTTCAGTGCAGTAACAGCCGATATTCAATTTGGCCCAAACCTTAGTTTCAAGGCAAGAAATCATGAAAATAGCCTCTGGAGTTTTGATAATTCTATGGGTCTTTTTTGGCCAAAAGCTCATCCAATATGACATGTCACAAAATTGCCATGAAATTTTTTTTTTTGGAAAGAAAATTTATTTATTTTTTTGATTTTTTTAAATCTTTATTGTTCAGTTTATTAATTACATTGTTTCCCCCTTTTTATCCCCCTATACCTCCGTTCCACCTTGTACCTATGCCACCCTCCACCCTCACCTCCCCGTCCCCACTGTCCTCTCCCATTGTTGCAAGATTTTTGTCCAGTCTCTTGCTGTACTTCCACAACCCTTTTCTCCCCAAGAATTGTCAGTCCATTCCCTCTCTATGTCCGTGTTTCTGTCATATTCACCAGTTTATCATGTTCATCAGCCTATCAATTCATTGGATTTTTATATTCATTTGTTGCTAGATGTGTATTTGTTGTTCATAATTTATATTTTTACCTTTTTATTTTTCCTCTTCTTAAACAATACCTTTCAGCATTTCATATAATATTGGTTGGGCAGTGATGAACTCCTTTAGCTTTTTCTTATCTGCGAAGTACTTTAACTGACCTTCAATTTTGAATGATAGCTTTGCTGGATAGAGTAATCTTGGTTGTAGATTCTTGCTATTCATTATTTTGAATATTTCTTGCCACTCCCATCTGGCCTGCATCGTTTCTTTGAGAAATCCGCTGACAATCGTATGGGTAACCTGTAGGTAACCAGCTGTTTTTCTCTTGCTGCTTTTAATATTCTCTCTTTATCTTTTCCTCTTGGCATTTTAATTATGATATGTCTTGGTGTGGTCCTCTTTAGATTCCTATATTTTGGGGTTCTGTGTACTTCTTGGGCTTTTAAGTCAGTTTCGTTCACCAGGTGGGAGAAGTTTTCCGTCACTGTTTCTTCAAGTAGGTTTTCATTAACTTGCTCTCTCTCTTTTTCTGGCACCCCAATAATTCGGATGTTGGCATGCTTGAGGTTGTCCCAGAGGCCCCTTACACTCTCTTCAATTATCTGAATTCTTTTTGTTTCTTGCTTTTCCGGCCGAGTGGATTTTACTTCTTTGTATTTCAAATCTTGGACTTGGTTTTTGTGGCCCTCTGGACTGCTTTTAGGACTTTGTGTAATATTTTTTATTTCAGTCTGTGTATGCTTGATTTCTAGTTGGTCCTTCATATCCATGAGGGTCTCGTTCATATCCTCAGAGGTCTTATTCATTTCCTTGAGGGTCTCATTCATTTCCTTGTAAGTCTCATTCATTTCCTGGTTGGTCTTGTTTATTTCCTCGTAGTTCTCATTAAGTTCATCGGCCTTTTCTAGGAGCCTCTTGAAAAGCCTTATAACCATGGTTTTGAACTCTATGTCTAGTCATCTTTTTTCCTCCATTTCTTTCACACCTGATTTCTTTCCATATCTCTGCATGGTGGCTGCTTTATGTGGTATATATCCTCTAAGGGTAAGTGGCACAGCCTCCCCAGTTACTTGAGGTGGGTACTCTTACTGCAATCCTTTATGGGTTGTACAGTATTTTTTTAATTTAAACCCAGCTTGTTGTTGTTAGCCCTAGGAATGTTTGACCTCCAGGCCAATTGGATGTGAAGGGAGACTGTGTTCAGGTTGGATGGGTGGAGTCTCTGAGCTGAGCAGGCAGCCTCAGTGTCAGCTATGTCCTATGCGATGCTTGTGCGCGCGGGTCTCTGTTGGATGGGGATGGCTGCAGGCACCTCCAAGAGAAAGCCGCTAGTCTCTTCCCCTTGCCAGACAACTCTGCCTCTCCCCAAATGAGTCTGCACACCCAAATTCTCACCCAGGGTTGTAAAACAGGTGGTTTCCAGGACCAGGAGACAAGTTTCCAGGGAGTAAGTCACATGTCTGTGCTGTTGCACAGTTTACTTGTGCGCAATCTTCTTTTCCCAGCTACCTATTTTCTCTGCACACTGTGAGACCTCTGCCGCCCCCGGCTTCCAGGGTGCGTCCCCCGGACCTCGGACCTCACCTGGCACTGGGGAATCTGTGCAGTGGAACGTCTCCGTCCTCCCCGTTGGAGAAATCCAACCGGGGTTGCTGCTCCTGCCCCACAGCCCGCGCGCGGCCAGGACAGCTCCTAACCTGTTTCCATCTTCACGGCTGCACTCCTGCAGCTCTTCTGAGTCTCAGTGTCCCACCTTTACTTTTATTTGTGGAGTTTTCACTCAGCCAGCTTTCTGGTGATTCTAGGTGATGTTTGTTTTGTTGTTATTTTGTAGTTTTTAAATTGTTGCATGGGGCAGAACAATAGGTGTTTACCTATGCCGCCATCTTGGTTCTCTCTCTGCCATGCAATTTTTTAAAATGCAATTGATGTTATTCATTTCATCCAAAGTTGGTAGAACATGCATGGCTTTTTCTTAACTCCCAATACAGTAACATCAGCCATGATCATGCAATCCATATAAATCACCCTTGGGTACAAATGAGTCTGAATTTATATACTACAGTGCATGCTGATGCTAAAGACAATCATTCTCATCACTCTTGCATAGGTAGTATCTTATATAGCATTTCAAATGTATAATTTCAATCCCAGTTGCATGGATATAATTTCTTAGCAATTTTTACTTATCTCTTATTGCTGGTCCCAAGTTTAATTGAGTGTCTAATAATTGCTCAATTTTTCTTTGTGGAAAGGCAGTCTGTGCTCCTCTATTTGCATTAATGCCTAAAATCTTTTGTTTTTGTGATTCAGTCAAGTCCCTTTGGCTATTGATTAAACACATTGCTAATATTTCCACTGACATGTTTTCCTGGGCATGTGTGTTAGTTTGGTGAATATTTATGAACTCTTCTGATCCATGTTCATAATATTTAAAGATTGTTAAGAAAAATTATGTTGGCTGACAATGATGTGACAAATATGAACATCATTGGTAGAAAGGAGAAAAAAAATATTTACCTTTGAAATGGTAAACCTTGTTATATATAAAAATCAGATGTGGTGATGAGGTTTATGAGGAAAAAAAAGACTTCTAGGGGAAATAAAGGACAACAAATGCACGTACAGCACAAAGCTTAAAGCTTAAGTTGCTAGATCAGTAATAAGCAAGGCACGTAGAAAAATAACCTACTGAATGAAAATTGATCAAGATTGATGAAGAAACTCACCAAGTGATTAAGGGAAAATGTCACTGTATTAGAATTAAAATGTTACCCAGAAAATGGAATGAAATGGTGGGAAATTGGTTTATTAAGGCCAAAAACGGAAATTAAAGAAATTCAAATCATGATAAAGATATATTGTTAAGAATTAATTGGAACCAAGGTATAGTAGATGGAAATAAGCTATGATTGATAAAAGTTATTGAATCTCATAAAATAGTATTTGGCTAGAAGCTTAGCATGACAATATAAAAGAACAAGAGAGTGCTAGTGAAATATGAGGCTAATATTCCAAACAGCTCTTTCCCATTATCTTCAATACAGTTTACAGGAGATAAATCACATTTCAGAGATTCCTGCAGATGAACATGAAATGTTAAAACAAAGGCAATAACATTTATGCTAAAACAGGTAGCAACACAATTAGAATTATTAAATGCTGATAATGTCTAGGACTTAAAGAACTAAATCCTAACTTAATGAAGCTACAATGAGTCAAAAATGGCCAGCTCTTAATGAAGGAACCACCTTGTGATGACAGCATGAATTGGTCATGGTTGGAGCATTAAATGTTAGTAGAAAATTAAGAATTTTTTATTCTTTGACTAAGCAGAGCTTCACTTTTGACTATGAAATAAGGCCTCTTAAATTATATTTATTAAATTTTAAAAGTCAAATTACAATTTTGTTTCAGGTTTGTATGATGAATGCTGAAGTTTTCCCATTATGACTCAAGATATTTAGAAACTTGAAGGAGAAATATAGTTTGTGGTAAAGAGTATAATTTCTGGCATCAGACAAACCAACCTGTATCTGTGACAAAAAAAATTGTATAACCTTGGGAAAGTTATTTAACCTCTCAGAATAACCCTGTATCTTGACCTGAAAGTGAGGGTTACAATTATAGCCAGATCTTAGTGTGGTTGGAAGGATAAATGGGGGAATAAAAGTAAAGCACTTAGCAATTGTCTGGCACACAATAATGGGACTAAACTGAGGTGTTTCTTGAAGTAATTACAATTGTAATGCAAATGAAGCATTTATCACAGTATTTGGTTCAATGTGTAATTCTCTAATACGTTATTTATAAAATAAGATTAGTTTTATTGAATTTTTATAATTATAGGAAATACAGAGATGAGGAAAACAGCTGTATTCAAAACTGTCTGAAAATGTAAAGTTAAAATTTTTGATGATATAAATAATGAATGAATAAATAAAAGTGTTAAATATACAAAATTAAGTAAAAATTATAACATATCACATGAAGCCACATTATGCAAAACCTCCCAAGAGCCAATGCAATATTGAAAAAGAAAAATAAAGCTGGATTTCAAATTTTATTACAAAGCTATAGTAATTAAAACAGTATTGTATTCATGTAACAGTGAACACATAGACAAATGGGATTGTATAGAGAGCCAAGAAATAAACAACACACATGTGGCCAATTAATTTATGACCAAAAAACCCCAAGAATATATATACAATGGGGAAAGGAAAGTCTCTTTAATAAATGCTGTTAGGAAAAATAGACATCAGATACAAAATAATGAAACTCAGTGAAGGAAGTCAGTTAGAGAAAGACAAATATCTTATGATTTCACTACATGTGGAATGAAAAGAACAAAATAAAAGAACAAACAAAATTGAAACAGACTCACAGATACAGAGAACAGACTGATGTTTGCCAGAGGGAAGGGACTTTGGAGGAGTAGGTGAAAAAAGTGAAGTGATTAAGAAATACAAATTGGTAGTTACAAAATAGTCAAGAGGATGCAAAGTAGAGAATAGGTAATATAGTCAAACAATAGTGTAATAACCATGTACAATGCCAGGTGGGTACTGGAAATATCAGGGGGAACATTTTGTAAAGCATATGATTGTCTAACCACTATATTGCACACCTGAAACATCTATAATAATCCTATATAATAAAAGAGAAACATGCAAATTTGACCATACCTTCACTCCTGATTGGCTATGCTACCAGCCAACCTGGTTGGCTATGCTACCAGCCAAACAGGAGGAGGGGTGGGGCAAAGTGGCGCAAGCACCAGGCCCTGGGGTGGAGATGAAATGGCAGTAGTGGCGAGCCCCCAGCCCCTGGGTGCTCTGAGGGAAAGTAGTGGCAGCAGCAGCAGCAGTGGTGGCAGCAGCAGGGAGTACCCAGCCGCCGGGTGCTGTGAGTGGAAATAGCAGCAAGCACCCAGCTCCCAGGGCCGGGTGGTCGCAGGCAGCTGGGGCTGAGCTGAGCAGGGTGATGGCTTTAGGCCTTGGAGAGGCTGGGATTGAGCCATCAGTTGGACATCCCCTGAGGGCTCCCAGGATGTGAGAGGGGGCAGGTTGGGTTGAGGGACCACCCACCCTCAGTGCACAAATTTTGTGCACTGGGCCCCTAGTAAAAGCATAATTTGAAAATCGACCAAATGGCTGAGAAGCAGAATGACTGTCCAGACAACCACGCTATGGCATGCATGCAGGTCAGCCAAGGCAGGTGCAATGCGATTGGTCGCAGGGGGGACAATATTGCCCCATGATCACCCTGCAGAGGGAGGCCCAGGCAACTGGCCAGCGGGGCAATCAATCAAGGGGCTCTGTGATTGATCACTCCAAAGAGGAAAGCCCAGGCTACCCAGCTGGCTGCACTGTGGCATGTGTGCAGGGCCTCCCTCTGTGGGGCAATTGATTCCAGAGCTGAGGGACACCCGCCCCATGAGTGCACAAATTTTGTGCCCTGGGCTTCTAGTATAAAATAATACTGAATGTGAGCTATAATTGAATCAAATATGGCCAGTTTCGCATAGTGAATAGAGTGTTAGCCTGCGGACTAAAGGGTCCCAGGTTCAATTCCAGCCAAGGGCACATGCCCAGGTTACAAACTCGAACCCCCCAGGAGAGGATGTGCAGGAGGCAGCCAATCAATGATTCTCTCTCATCATTGATGTTTCTATCTCTCTAGCTCTCTCCCTTCCTCTCTGAAATCAATAAAATACATTTAAAAATGAAAAACCCAAGAGCTGTCAAAAATATCAAATTAAAAGAGAATAAAACTTGAGCACTATCTTATACTGTACAGAAAAATTAACTAAAAATGGACTAAAAATGCAAGACTTGAAACAATAAAATTACAGCAGAAAACATAGATTGTACACTCCTTGATGTAAATCTTGGCAATGATTTTTTAAAAATCTGACACCAAAAGTGAAAACATCAAAAGCAAAAATAAACAAGTGGGACTATAGCAAACTCAAAAGCTTCTGCATAGCAAAGTATATCATCAATAAAATGAAAAGGCACCCTATTAAATGGGAGAAAATATTTGCAAATCTTATTTATTTACATAAAAGCCTAATATGCAAATTATCCCCATGGAAATTTGACTGGGGGACTGGTAGTTCCATCACGCACTATGACCAGGGGTGCAGCGTGGATACAGAGGACAGCTGGGGAAGGGAGGCCATGGTGGTAGCTGGCAGCTGGGAAAGGAAGGCCCTGGCTGGCAGCCAGAAGGCGCCAGAAGGCCCTGATCAACCCTGATTGCTGGCCAGGCCTAGGGACCCTGCCTGTGCATGAATTTTGTGCACCGAGTCTCTAGTATATTTATAATGTGCTAATATACAAAATATGTAAAGAACTCATATAGCTCAGGAGTGAAAAAATAAACAATATGATTTTTTGAAAGTAAGAAGATTTGAATAGACATTTTTTCCAAAGATGTACAGATGTCCAACTGATACATAAAAAATACTCAGCATCATCAATCATCAGGGAAATGGAAATCAGAACAACGAGATGTCATTTCACACCTCTGAGAATTGCTATTATGAAACAGACTAGAAATAACAAGTTTTTTTTCTTTTTTTAAATCTTTATTGTTCAGTTTATTAATTACATTGTTCCCTTTTTTCCCCCTATAGCTCCCCTCCACCTGGTACCCATCCCACACTCCACCCTCACCCCCTCCACTGTCCTCTCCCATAGTTGCATGATTTTTGTCCAGTCTCTTGCTGCACTTCCCACACTACTTTTCTCCCTGAGAATTGTCAGTCCATTCCCTCTCTATGTCCGGGATTCTGTTACATTCACCAGTTTATCCTGTTCATCAGCTTATTAATTCACTTAATTTTTAGATTCATTTGTTGATAGATGTGTATTTGTTGTTCATAATTTACACTTTTATCTTTTTCTTCTTCCTCTTCTTAAAAAAATATCTTTCAGCATTTCATATAATATTGGTTTGGTGGTGATGAACTCCTTTAGCTTTTTCTTATCAGCGAAGCACTTTATCTGATCTTCAATTCTCAATGATAGCTTTGCTGGATAGAGTAATCTTGGTTGTAGATTCTTGCTAATCATCACTTTGAATATTTCTTGCCACTCCCATCTTGCCTGCATCGTTTCTTTTGAGAAATCCACTGACAATCATATGGGTGCTTCCTTAGAGGTAAGTAACTGTTTTTATATTGCTGCTTTTAATATTCTCTCTTTGTCTTTTACTCTTGGCATTTTAATTATGATGTGCCTTGGTGTGGTTCTCTTAAGGTTCCTATATATTGGGGTTCAGTGTGCTTCTTGGACTCCTAAGTCAATTTCTTTCACCAGGTGTGGGAAGTTTTCGGTCACTATTTCTTCAAATAGGTTTTCAATGTCTTGCTCTCTCTCTTTTTCTGGCACCCCTATAATTCGGATGTTGGTATGCTTGAGGTTGTTCCAGAGGCCCCTTACACTATCTTCAGTTTTTTGGATTCTTTTGGTTTCTTGCTTTTTCAGCTGAGTGGATTTTACCTCTTTGTATTTCAAATCTTTAACTTGGTTCTTGGTGTCCTCTAGAGTATCTTTAGGTCTTTGTATAATATTTTTTATTTCAGTCAGTGTATGCTTAATTTCTGGTTGGTCGTTTTTCATATCCTTGAGAGTCTAATTCATAACCTTGTAGGTCTCGTTCATTTCCTTGTAGGACTCATTAATTTCCAAGTTGGTCTTGTTCATTTCCTTGCAGGTCTTGTTCAGTTCCTGGTAGGTCTTGTTCATTTCCTCATAGGTCTTGTTTATTTCCTTATAGGTCTCGACCTTTTTGAGGAGCCCCTTGAAAAGCCCTATAACCATGGTTTTGAATTCCATGTCCAGTCTTTTTTTTTCCCTCCATTTCTTTCACATCTGATTTCTTTCCATGTCTCTGCATGGTGGTTGCTTCCCTGAGTTGGTCAATTAGCTTTGTGTGGTAGATGTCCTACAAGGGACAGTGGTTCAGCCTCCCCAGTTAGCTGAGGTGGATATGGGTTGCACAGTCTTGCTGAAGTGCTCAGGTTAATCGTTGTTAGCACTGGGGGGGTTGACCTCCAGGCCAATTTTCTGTGAGTTCAGCTGTGCTCAGGTTGGATGGGCGGAGTCTCCGGGCCAACCAGGCAGGATCAGCTCTGCCCTATGCAGCCTCAGGGTCTCTAAGAGAGAGCCGCTGCCGAGATCCAATGGGAGAATTCAGACTCTCCCCAAATGAGTCTGCACACCCAATGTCTCACCCAGGATTGCAAAAACAATGCAGTCTGAGGATTTCCAGAATGAATGAGCAAGTCATGAGCACTCTCTGTGTGGTCGCACAGCTGCGCTGTTCTCAAGTTCATGCACACTCCGCACAAGCTTGCCTCTCCACAGGCCTGCAGACCCCTGCAGCACCCAAGCTTAGGCGTGCCCTCCCACTGTCCAGTTTTTACCCTGTATGATATTGGGTTCCCTGGACTTTGCCCAGAGCTGGAGAATCAGTCCAGTTGGATATCTTTGTCTCCCCTGTTCAAGAAAACTGGCTGGTTTTCAGCTGCCTGCCCTATCCCCTGGCGCATACTCCAAACCTATGACTCCGTGATTATCTTCAACACTGTCTGCCGCTGCTCCTCCGAGTCACAGTGTCTTATCTTCACTTTATTTATGGAATTTTCACTCAGCCAGCTTTCTGGTGATTCTGTATGGTGTTTGTTCTTTCATTAAGTTGTAGTTTTGAAATTGCTGTGTATGGCAGCAAGGTAGGTGTTTACCTATGCCACCATCTTGGTTCTCTCCTTGACTGTTATTTTTAATGAAAACAAATACAACTTTTATATTTATTTTACAGAAATATGCTCAGATATCCTAGCAGCAAAGTTATTTTTATGTGTTGTTTTTTTTTTTTTTTGTGTGTGTGTGTGTGTGTGTGCACTTAAGGAGTTCTAGGATTCAAAAATAACTATTATAATATGTATATCTGCTATTTTTCTTTCAGTCTCAAATCCAAGAATTACTGAAAATGTCAAATTAATTGATGGGAAATGAAAATAAGAAACTATTTTTGGCTAGAACAGTGGTTGGCAAACTGCAGCTCGTGAGCCGCGGTTTTCTGCTCTGTTGACTAATGAGTTTGCTTACCACTGGGATAGAGACTTAATCACAACAAACAACAGCCTATAATTATTGGAATTAGAGTCTAGGTCAGTGGCCAGCAAACTCATTAGTCAACAGAGTGGCAAACCTCGGTTCACGAGCCGCATTTTGCTCATGAGCTGCAGTTTGCTGACCACTGGGCTAGAATATAAGGTTAGTTTTTAAAATGAAGAGATTCATATGATAATTTTTAAATATGTAAAGTTTTAGATAATACTCAGCAAATATAGGTAATTTAGAATATCATAACTGTTTATTGAAAACTCATTTAGCCCTAGATTTATAGATTCACATATTTCCAATTTTTAAGAGCCCTTCCTAATCCCTCAACTAATTTCCAATATCTCTTGACCACCATCAAATTGCTAATATTATTATGTAAATAACAAATGTAACAGACTACTTTAAGAAATTGACAGGAAAAATTATTACTCTCGTTGAAAATCAAAATGGAATGTAATTAGTCTGCTACCCTTTAATAGCCAAGTCTACTCCTTGCCATCAGAAAACAAGAAGTTATTGCTGGGGTGAACCAATTTGAGGAATATTTTACCAAAAATTGACTAGAAATTCTACAATAAAACAGTAAAAGACCAAAATCTAAACCTAAAAGTTGAAACTTATTTACTGCCTGCATATTAACTTAATCTCATTGAATGAATGAATGTTGAATCTTTTGCCTTGTTATATTACCTTATTTAATGGTTTAATGTATATGCCATTTCACTCTATCACAATTGTAAATTCACAATATGTGGGAACCATGCACTCTACATATTTTTTTCTGTTTTAAATGGAAGTCAATAGAAACAGTCATATTTAATACAATTCAGAAAAAATAAAACAAATTAACCCAAGGCATCTGAACCTTCATTTCTTTTCTACATATTATTATTTTCTAACCCTTCCCCACATAAGATCTTTTACATAATTGAAACAATTTGGTATACCTAATTGTATACTTTAAAAACTAAATGTAGTATACATATTTCCATGTTTTAATAGTGTCATAATACATAAATTTATTGGCTAATTGTCATGTATCTTTATCCCATTGTTTCACGTGTAGAATGTTCCCAACTGTTTTCTCTCACAAAATGCTATAATGAACATTTTATTTATATAGTTTATGTCATATTATAAAATATCATCTTAGGATGTATTTCTATAACAAATGTTGCTTTATCAAAGGTAATACATGCCTTCACTGGTCTTACTACATATAGAGAGAGTGTAATACCATGCACCAAAAGGTGATGGGTTTGATTCCCTGATACTCAGGTTGCGGTTAGATGTCTGGTCAGGGTACACAGGGAAATAACCAATCAATATTTCTCTTTCACATGAATGTTTCTCTTTATCACACTTTCTCCATTCCTCTCTCTAAAATCAATTTTTAAAAATCATATCCTTAGGTGAAATAATTCAATGATAATAGTTAAGTTTTTAGTTTAAGTAACTAAGAAAATGGTAGTATCATTTACAGAGATAGGAAGGAGCAGAGGAGCAGAGAGGTGCATAATTCATAAGCTTGTTTTTCCACGTTATGTCCTAAACTGGGAGTAAGTAACCCTTGTGATGTCAACTGTCATTTGCAACAGTTGTAGAGATTACACTTGGGGAAGCAGATGAAATTAAAGGACCATAGAAAGTTACCCCAAATACTTATAAACAGTGTATGGAATATATATAATGTGTTTACATATGTACATATACACATATGTGGTACATGATTTATGTATCTACATATGCATAGTATATAGAAATCCTGAAAATGATATGTAGCCACTAAAAATGTTAAATTAGATCTATATGTACAGATAAGAAAATATATTTGGTGAAAAAATCAAAACTTATTACAGTTTGTAGAGAATAGTATTTTACCATAAATGAAAAAAGAATTGCATAATATGCCTTTAAACTGAGATGTCTGTATATTTATATGTGTTTACTATACTATGTGCAAGAATGTACAAAAAATTGTAAGAGTATTCACATTTGGAGACCAGGTCTAGGAAGAAGTGAGGCTTTTATTTTTACTATATTTATATGTCTTAACTTTTGTTGTAAATGTCACAAATGGTGAAAATATGAGATTTTTGTTTGTTTGTTTTCAAGATATAGAAACAAAATCTAATTCAAGTTTTAAAATTTTAACAGATGACAAATTACTTGGGACAGAAATTGAATGCCATCACTAAGTTAAAAGAAGTTACAAATACATGACTGCCCTACAACCTGTTGTATGAAACACATGGACTTACAAAATTGATATAATGCTAAATTAGGCTTTGCTTCACAATAAATTTACCAAAGAGTTAGTCAAATAATCATTATACATTACATTGAATTATTTTCTTTCTAATAATTCAATTACCTGCAGCACCAAATGATAGACATCAACAATTTTAGTCATCCAGGAACATTTCAATTGCATAAAATGATACAACTAATAGGAAATTTTGTCTCCTCAGATAGATTTACTCTGTACAAATATATTTTACAGAAATACCATGTTTTGTAACAGCATTTGTATTTTGAGACTTATTTAATACAATACTTTTAACAATGTTTTTATTGTTGACAGTATTAACACATGTCTCCCATTTCCTCCATTTTGCCTCCCTACATCCAGTCCCCACCCCAACCCAGGACTTCATTGCATTATTGTCTGTGTCCATGGGCAATGCATATATGCATATATGTCTTTTGATCACTTCCAGTCCCCCTCAACTCCTCCCCTTTGATATATGGTAGTCTGCTCCATGAATCTGTGCCTCTGGTCTTATTTTGTTCATCAGTTTATTTTGTTCATTACATTCTATATATAAGTGAGATCATGTGATATTTGCCTTTCTCTTAATAGCTTGCTTACTTAGCATAATAATCTCCAGGTCCATCTATGCTGTCACAAAAGGTAACAGTTCTTTTTCATAGTTGCACTGTTCAACATTCCATTGTATAAATGAACCACAGGTTTTTTCCCTTTTTGATATATTTATTTTTTCTTTGCTGTATAACTTATATTTAATAGTAGTACATATGTTTTCCTTTCCCCCCCAGTTATCCTCCCCCCAGCTTCCCCTACCCCACAGCACTTGTCCCCACCTGCCCCCCTCCCCACCCCAGTGTCTTTCATTCATTGGCTATGCTCATATGCATGCATACAAGTCCTAACGTTGATCTCCCCCAGCATCTGCCTCCCATGCACCCCAGCCTTCCCCCTGTAGCTTTACAGCCTGTTCAATGCCTCCCCGCCTCTCCTCTATATCAATCATTCTCCCCTGTTTCTTTTCTTCAAAAATATCTTGCCTCTGCATACTAGAAATAAATGTATAAGAACAAAAAAATGTTTGCGTCTCAGTTTCAATATCCAACTGTTCTGAGTCCCAGTTTCAATGTCAAATAGTTCTTTATGTGTACATGTCAGCAATGGTATCCAGATGGTGGGCACATGGTGGCAAAACAAGTTCCATCCTCTCTGGTTTGGTTCTGGGCTGCCTGCAGGCATGCACAGCCGACAACGGCTAACATGGCAAGGTGTCCTCAGTGTCCCCCATCTCTGGACTGTTCTCGTGATGGGAACAGACCACTCAGTTCCTCGCTGTTGCAGGAACCCACATGGTCTTGGAGTTGTTCTCTGAAAACACACAAACACATTCTCGACCAAAAGTTAACAAAGGGATCCTCTCTGCAAATTAGACTTGGGATTGTTTTGTCATTTTTGCCTAAATGATTTTCCTTTGGCTTATTTTGACACCATGTGTGTTTTTCCATGGGTGTCCTGCAGTTGGTTTTACAAATGGAAGTTACTTTTCTGGAGTAAGAATTTTCTAGATGTATTTTACTTACAGAATATTTTTCCTTACATGATATTACCCCACTATCACCCCTTTTTTGATTAATGGGGGCTTTTGGAAATTTTATATTGCAGTCTTGGTAATTTTAAATTTTAATTTTTGCCCACAAATATGACTGCTTTAGGTTCTTTGGATGTTAGGCAATTTTACAGTGAGATGAACTACTAATAGATATTTTAGTTAATGTTTTAGGAACAGCTTTTTGTCCAGTACACTTAAATTTTCTTGAATATTCACTTATTTCACTTAGCCAATTTAAATTAATCTGAAAACTTGATTACTATTTTACTGTCAATTTTAATACTCAAGCAGAAATCTTAGTTTACCCTGTAAATATTATTGGAAAGGAATATTTGCATTTTGGAGTAGGTACTGAGAATTCCTGGTAATAGACTGAATTTAGATATAGAGCAGCTATTGCTGGCCGAGTCTCTGTCTGCCACCTGGGTCCCGGTCTGAGTTGTGAATGGGAGGTGAAGCAGCCATGGGGACAGGAGACCTCCCTCAGGAGGGGTGAAAGTTCAAGCCCCTGCAAGGTTTTTGGGTGATGGTCTGTGTCCCACCTCTGTTGACCTTTTAGTCCTCTCCTGTTGGCCCCTCTGTGACTGTGCCTGTCTTAGGTTGTTCCTTCCCTGAGGAATCTTACCCGTCTCTGGCTAACCAGCCACCCTCTGGGGCCAAACAGGGTGATGTGAGGTTCAATTCTGTCTCTTTTGTAGTCTATGCCCCCATGGCCTCTATGTCCAGCACCTGCCTTGGGGTCCCCTCACCTGCTGGCGGGGTCCTGGTACTGATCACATATCTCGGGGGACCCAGGTTTCTTCTCCAGAGAGGGCCCAGCTCACACCATTGGTCAAGATACAGATCCATGGTGCCAGCCGCCCAGAGGCTTCAGCCACAGCTTGAACTCAAAGCTCAGGCAACAGCTGTGTGTATTTGGATAGTAAGAAGAGGGTCCTTCTTGGCAATAAAGGGCCAATATAGAATGCTCAAGTGCCTTCCCAGTGCCTTAATTCCTTCTGAAAGGGATTAATTCCTTTCCTATCCTTCTTTAAATTGCTGCCCAACATTCAAAGAATTAGTTTGTAAGTTTCTTTGGGATAATTGAATAATATGCTTTTGTCAAATATCAAAAATTATAATGAAATTGTAGAATAATATCATGCAAGGGTATTATGGTGGCACGGGAGGTTAACCACAGTTTTTTTCATCCACTCATCTACGATTGGCATTTGGGCTGTTTCCATATCTTGGTGATTGCAAATAGTGCTGCTATAAACAGAGGGGTGCATACATTCTTTCTTACTACTGTTTCAGAACTCTTAAGATATGTTCCCAGAAGTGGGATCACTGAGTGAAATGCCAGTTCCATTTTTAATTTGTTGAGGAAACTCCACGCTGTTTTCCACAGTGGCTGCACCAGTCTTCATTCCCACCAGCAATGTAATAGGGTTTCCTTTTCTCCACATCCTCACCAGCACTTGCTGTTTTTTCATGGTAGCCATTCTGACAAGTATGAGGTAATACTTCATTGTCATTTTAATTTGCATCTCTGGATCTGTTTTGTTTTTCAGTTTATTTTGTTCATTCAATTCCACATATAAGTAAAACAGACTGACAAATCTCAGAGGGAAGGCAGGAAGTAAATGAGTAGGTGGGGAGAGTTTAAACAAATAACTAATATGCATATATGCATAACCCATGGACACAGATGATAGTGTGGTGAAGACTTGAGCTGGAGTCTATAGGGTGGAGGGAGTTGATGGGGGAAAATGGGAATATCTATACTATTTTCAACAATAAACATAATTTTAAATGTATATAATAAGATCTCTTAAAGAATTTATGTATATCTCTTTTGCCAGTAGAATCAATTCTACTACATTGTATAGTGGGGAAGATTCTGAGATTTCAATTTTTCCTATTATCAAAATTCTTCATAAATGGGAGCTGAGGGGATTTAATACGTTGTCTGGATCAAGCAGGTGCAAATGTTTATTGGCACATTCCTTCACATATTCACTATATCATCAAACTGAGTCAAAATGTCACAGATTGGTGAAGATAGACAGGGCGGGTGAAAATGGACTGAGTGCATATGTAACTGAGAGGAAAATAAATTGGGTTTCTCACACCCACAGAGCTATAAATCATGAAGAAAAATCCAAAAAGAGTCTGTAAGTTACTTTTTCCTTTTTATCTCTGGAAAGTTGGAAAATCAAATATTTTCTTTCCAGTTCATTTGGATTTTCTTGTACATTGAGACAGTATGCAAGATCTTCCAGCATAGACATAAAGGCACAGCTGTCTGACCCTTTATCCATTGTGTGTGTTACCCTTTCCCAATCTTTCATTAGGTATTGGCAGGAGCAGTCTGGCCTTCGTTATAAGTTATACACTATCAACTGTTACATTAGGCAGTTCCTGCTGGCTCTCTAGAAATGAATAGTGATGAAATTTGATCTCCCTGGCTTTCTATATTTTCATTCTTTCTCTCTCTCTCTCTCTCCCAACTCCCAGTTGGCTAGGCTTCCTTTCTTCCTGGACACATCTCCTATTTCTCCTATTAAGTGAAAATGTGAGTGAGAAATTCTTCCCCCTGAGAGCTTATCCTAGAATACTGTTTCTATTAAGTGCCACCTGAGGCAACATACAAGGTGTGGCAGGCAGATTCTAAAATGTCCACACCAAGATCCCTGCCTTTGTGTAATCCCTTCTCTTTTTTTAAATGTGAATAGGATCTGTGATTTGCTTCTGAGACATTGAATTTGGCAAATGTGGTGGGATGTTACTTCCATAAAGAAATTACTTTATATGACCCCCATCTTGCCAGTAGACTTGTTCTGTCTTATTGGCTTTGGATAAGTATGCTTCCATGAAGTAAGTGGCCATGCTGGAGATTCCCATGGGTCAAAAACTGCAGATGGTCTCTAAGAACTGTGGAAAGCCTCCAGCAAGAAAGTGAAAGCTTCAGTCCTGAAGTAGCAAGAATAAGAATTCTGTCAACAACCAGAGGGAGCATAGAAGCAATTTTTCCCCATGAGGTTGCAGTCGTAGTTGCTACCTGGAGTGCCACCAATGAGACTCTGAAGCAAAGTATCCAGCTAATTCTGTGCCCAGACTTCTGACCTCTAGACACTGTGAGATAATAGTGTGTGTTTTTTAAGCCACTAGGTGTGGTGATTTGATTTGAAACAATAGAAAACTGATACCCTAATACCCAAAAGTTTCTGAAAGATAATAAAATGCACCAATATTCTATTCCTCAGTTATATGATATGGTGGTCTCATCAGGAAGTTCTAACTGAATGACTTTTTGAAACACCCTCAGATTGGTCTAATACAAAGAAATAACCAGAGCCTTCTCTAGCATTCAGGTGAGTCTTGCAATCTAAGATAAGAAGTTCATTTGTAAATTAATCAGTACTTTATGGAGATTAGGTGGACTATAAAGGGGCAACATGCTGATTCTTACATAATTCTACTATGCTTCTAGTCACTCCTTATCAGCACTCTTCTTTTGTGTCTCTGATCATGTTTGGTTTTGTTTTCCTGTGTTTACTCATTTCCAATCTTGCTCTCTAACTAATGTTCCCCAAAGTAGATAGGTTTTTAAATGGATATTCGAGTCACATTAAAAGAACAAAATAATTTGTATATTTTTTCTGTTCCTAATCATTTAATGCCTCAATCTGAAACAACATTTTGCTGTTCTATGAGCAAGGAGATTATGAGGCTCTCACTCAGTACAAATGAATAGGAAGAACTGAATGAATATAAGTGTTTGAAGAATCCTCAGGCTTACTGTTTCAATAATCTTATGACTTGTAAGATCATTGCTCTGACAAGAATCCCAGAAAAAGTGAAAGCTAAAGTTAAATCACATTTTTTATAGGAGAATTAATCAGCCCTAAAACACAAGAAAAAGTAGCAAAGTTATTTTGGTCATATTATGTATATTATGTAGCATGTGTATTATATAAGTCTGTTCTTTTGAGACCTGTATAGTATTTTGTGGAATTAATTAATGTTTTCTAGCACCTCTGAGAGAGGATTCTGAGTACTTCTGTAGGAAGGAACCTCTTTCATGTCCCGTGTGGTTCAGGGTTCCAGTTCAGGGTTTGGGTTCTGGAGAAGGCCACACACAAATGAAGAGAGACTTAAAAAAGTATGAATTTGGGAATATTAGGGGCCAGGCGACTGCCCATCTCTACTGGAAGGACTGCACCATGCTCTGGCCTGGCTATCCCTTTAATTAAGATTATGGGATAAGCCCATAGCCTTTAGACAGGAAATTCAAATAACAGAAATATACATAAAACAAACAGAGGTGGAGGCTGCTTTTGTGAACAATATTTTTGCTCTGACCTGTCAGAGCAATTAAGGTTGTTTACCAGCCTTCCGGGCTTCCTGTCCACATCTTTCTATTAGTGAGACAAGGATTGGTTTCTGGAGTACTTCTGAGAATCAGGCCAGTCAAACACAGATAAGTAACTTAAAAATTAAATTAATTACTTAAATCCCAAAGGGATCTCAAAAATCTCAATTTTTTGTTGACATCTAGCCACCAAAAAAAAAAAAAAAAAAAATTGGATTCTCTTGCTTAATTAAAACAATTAAAAGATTTACAAAGAGTTTCATTTTGAAATTTCATAAACATAAAATATGTCTTATATGAATAAAATTACCATCTGAGACTATATTTTTTTCAAATACATGGATAGGCACTATAGATAAAACTGCATAATATTCCATTTCTTACCTTCAATTCTGACAAATTACCAAACATATGAAACAAATAACCAAATACTCACTGAATCAAAATTGGTATAAGGGATTTATCTAGGTTTCCTAAGCTATCTTCCTCAGATACTATTGCTTGTGAGCTATTAAGGATTATAACTTGAAAAAAATAATTTCTAAGAGAATTAAAAATATACGTTCACACAAAAACCAGTACATGAATGTTTAGAACATCATTATTCAAAATATGAAATACAAACCTGCAGGGATTCTGGCACCCTGCACCCCCAAGCGCTGGCATGGTGGCACTGGGTATCGGGGAGGTGGATTAGGGAAATAGACCCACAGGGAGGACAACACCCTGCAGCCCCGAGCCATATCATGGCGTTGCTGGAGCTGCGGGGGGCCAGATTGGGGACAAAAACCTGGATGGTGGACACAAACCCACAGGGGTTTGTATCCCCGATCTGAGTCTGTGTCCCTGACCTGGCCCCCCTCAGTCCCAGCGCTGCCATGGTGGGACCTGGAGCTGCTGGATGCCACTGTCTGACTACTATGGGTGTGGCTATCTTTGTTGAGTAATCTGCATACTCACTTTTATTGACTGGTAGTGTAATGGAGTGATGCTTAATTTGCATATTACTCTTTTATTAGATAGGATTTTGTTTATACATTTATCAGTGGATGAACATAAGAATTAGTTTCATATTTCAAATATTTTGAATAATGATGTTCTAAACATTCCAGCACCCTGCAGCACCAAGCCACATGATGGTGGTGCTGGGGCTGGGGGAAGGGGGCTTGGATCAGGATACAAACCTACAAGGAGGCCGGCACCAACAGTCCCAAGCCCTGCCTTGGCGGCTCTGGGGCTGGGGGCAGGGAAGATCCAGCCACAAACCCTGATAGAGGACACAAACCCACAGGGAGTCCAGCACCCTGCAGCCCCACACCCTGCCATGGCAGCGCTGGGGCTGGGGATGGCCGGATGGGACCACAGACCTGCAAGAGAGGCTGGTACTCTGCAGCCACAAGCCCCAACATGGTGGCACTGGGTCTTGGGTGGTCATATTGGAGACACAGACCCCCAGGGAGGCCGGCACCCAATAGCCCCAAGGGCTGGCACCTTGGTGCTGGGGCTGTTCAGAGGGTGGGAAGGGCAGTGGACACACAAACCTGCAAGAAACCTGTGAAAAGAGAGATAAAACTATCATAATTTATCTCCATTTCCACAAGATAATATAACTGCCTCTGGTTTATTTAGTGATGTGGCCAACACCTTTCTACAAGCACAGGTTATGTTATGAACACTCCCAGGAAAGTCTGGTCAGAGTACCTTCTCCAGGGAATAATTCTACTGTGGCAAATCATCTAAGAGATGAAACAAGCTTTTGTTGAGTTTATTCTGAAGGTCAGAGAACATGCCACCCCCACATATGCTGTGTTGTTATATTGATGATCTTGAGTTGTAGATGCTTGAAAAACAGCAAATGTACGCAGAGGATTTCACTCAAGTCTCCTGATCTCCCTAAAGTCAGACCTCCCTAAGGGAACTTAAATGTCTTAAGTCCCCTTGATGGGATACGTGTCATCAGGCAGAGAAGACTGACTCCTGTCACAGGACAGGAGAGTAGAAGTTGATATCACACCCAAAATTGTTACAAACTATTACCCCCACCCCTATTAATATTTCCTAAATATCATTTACTCTCTTCTAAGAGGCCTACATTTCCCATCCCCTTTCCCTAGGAAGAAAATATTTAAATCTGCATTCTAAGCCACCTTGAGGAGTTACTCATTTTTCACTGGGATCTCCCACATATACATGAGATACACATGTTAATGAACTTTTGTTTTTCTCTTGGTGATTTGTCTTTCATTACAGGGGCCTCCACTAAGAACTCAGAAAGGTAGAGGAAAACTATTTTTCCTCCTCCATAATTATATCATAGGAAATCAAGGCCCCAGCTGAACTATGAGGTTTGCTCAAGTACCAAGCAATCCCGGCTGACGGGAGGGAAGTTTCTAGAGAGAAATCAATGATATTGGCATCAAAATGGGATGGAGGGCACATGGTGATTTCTGGTGAGAGTTTAAAGTGGTTCAACAATTTTTGGAGGATGATTTGGCAAATTTGATAGAAATGTTCAGGGTACATCTAAGAGTCTTCTTCTAGGAATCACATCTGCTGAGATAAAGCACAAGCACATAAGCCCTGGTCAGAACCCAGGATGCTACTGCGGGCTCCCCTTCCACGATAGGAAAACCTGAGAACAACCTGCATTTTTAGGATAAGGTGGCATATATACTAATAAAAGGGTAATATGCTAATTAGACTGAACATCTTCCAGATGACCTTCCAGAGCCTTCCGGATGTCCTTCCTGACAAAGCCATGTTGGTGGGGCTAAGGCAGAGGAGAGCAGAGGCAATCAGGCAGGAAGGGGAGAGCAGTTAAGGTGAGCAGGCTGTAATGAGAGAATATTTAGTGGGATCAGGCTGGAAGGCAGTGGAGTGGTTAGGAGCCAGGGGTCCTGAGGGGTCCCATATTGGAGAGAGTGCAGGCTGAGTTGATGGGATCCCCCTTCCTGTGCACAAATTTGGTGCACCAGGCCTCTATTATAGTATAAACATACCATGGAAAATTATTTAGCAATAAAAAATAGTGAGATGTGAATACATTTTACAACATGAAAGTTCCTGAAAATATTATTCTAAGTAAAAAAAAAAACAGAAATAAAAGGTCACATATTTTATGATTTAATTGTTATGAAATGCATAGAATGGGCAAATTTGTAAAGAAAGAAAGTAAATTAGTGGTTGCCTAAGACTGGACTCTGAAGAGCAGGAGTAAGGGAACAGCTAATGAGTAGGAGGTTTCTTTTTGGGTGATGGAAATGTCTGAAATCAGATAGTGATGATGGTTTCACAACTTTATGAATATACTCAAAACACTGAACTGTACACTTTAAATGAGTACGTTTTATGGTATGTGGATATTACTATAAAGTTATTATTTAGAAGTTATATTTTATCATGAAAGAAAAATATTTTTTTGTTTTTTTAATCTTTATTGTTCAGTTTATTAATTACATTGTTTCCCCTTTTTTATCACCCTATATCTCCCCTCCACCCTGTACCTATCCCACCCTCCACTCTCACCTCCCCGTCCTCACTGTCCTCTCCCATTGTTGCAAGATTTTTGTCCAGTCTCTTGCTGTACTTCCCACAACCCTTTTCTCCCCAAGAATTCTCAGTCCATTCCTTATCTATGTCCATGATTCTGTTATATTCACCAGTTTATTCTGTTGATCAGCCTATCAATTCATTTGATTTTTATGTTCATTTGTTGCTAGATGTGTATTTGTGGTTCATAATTTATATTTTACCTTTTTCTTCTTCCTCTTCTTAAAGAATATCTTTCAGCATTTCATATAATAATGGTTTGGTGGTGATGAACTCCTTTAGCTTTTTCTTATCAGCGAAGCACTTTATCTGATCTTCAATTCTGAATGATAGCTTTGCTGGATAGAGTAATCTTGGTTGTAGATTCTTGCTATTCATTATTTTGAATATTTCTTGCCACTCCCATCTGGCCTGCATCGTTTCTGTTGAGAAATCCGCTGACAATCGTATGGGTGCTCCCCTGTAGGTAACCAACTGTTTTTCTCCTGCTGCTTTTAATAGTCTATCTTTATCTTTTGCTCTTGGCATTTTAATTATGATATGTCTTGGTGTGGTCCTCTTTAGATTCCTATATTTTGGGGTTCTGTGTACTTCTTGGGCTTTTAAGTCAGTTTCTTTCACCAGGTGGGGGAAGTTTTCAGTCACTATTTCTTCAAGTAGGTTTTCATTAACTTGCTCTCTCTCTTTTTCTGGCACCCCAATAATTCGGATGTTGGCATGCTTGAGGTTGTCCCAGAGGCCCCTTACACTATCTTCAATTATCTGAATTCTTTTTGTTTCTTGCTTTTCCAGCCGAGTGGATTTTGCTTCTTTGTATTTCAAATCTTTGACTTGGTTCTTGTGGCCCTCTGGACTGCTTTTAGGACTTTGTGTAATATTTTTTATTTCAGTCTGTGTATGCTTGATTTCTAGTTGGTCCTTTTTCATATCCATGCGGGTCTCATTCAAATCCTCAGAGGTCTTGTTTATTTCCTTGAGGGTCTCATTCATTTCCTTGTAAGTCTCATTCATTTCCTGGTTGGTCTTGTTTATTTCCTCGTAGTTCTCATTAAGTTCATCGGCCTTTTCTAGGAGCCTCTTGAAAAGCCTTATAACCATGGTTTTGAACTCTATGTCTAGTCATCTTTTTTCCTCCATTTCTTTCACACCTGATTTCTTTCCATATCTCTGCATGGTGGCTGCTCTATGTGGTAGATGTCCTCTAAGGGTCAATGGCACAGGCTCCTCAGTTACTTGAGGTGGGTACTCTTAATGCAATTCTTTATGGGTTGTACAGTATTTTTTAATTTAAACCCAGCTTGTTGTTGTTAGCCCTAGGAGGGTTTGGCCTCCAGGCCAATTGCCTGTGAAGGGAGACTGTGTTCAGGTTGGATGGGTGGAGTCTCTGAGCTGAGCAGGCAGCCTCAGTGTCATCTATGTCCTATGCGATGCTTGTGCGCGCGGGTCTCTGTTGGATGGGGATGGCTGCAGGCACCTCCAAGAGAAAGCCGCTAGTCTCTTCCCCTTGCCGGACAACTCTGCCTCTCCCCAAATGAGTCTGCACACCCAAAGTTTTGCCCAGGGTTGTAAAACAGGTGGTTTTCAGGACCAGGATACAAGTTTCCAGGGAGCAAGTTGCGTGTCTGTGCTGTGGCACAGTTTACTTGCACGCAAACTTCTTTTCCCAGCTACCTGGTTTCTCTGCAGACTGCTTGACCTCTGCCGCGCCCGGCTTCCAGGGTGCGTCCCCCAGACGTCGGACCTCACCTGGCACTCAGGAATCTGTGCAGTGGTATGTCTCCACGTACCCCGGATCTTGGACCTCGCCTGGCGCTGGGGAATCCGTGTAGTGGGATGTGTTCATCCTCCCCGTTGGAGAAATCCAGCCAGGGTTGCTGCTCCAGCCCTACAGCCCGCGCTCGCAACCAGGATGGCTCCTAACCTGTTTCCGTCTTCAAGGTTGCGCTCCTGCCGCTCTGCTGAGTCTCAGTGTCCCACCTTTACTTTTATTGGTGGAGTTTTCACTCAGCCAGCTTTCTGGTGATTCTGGGTGATGTTTGTTTTGTTGTTATGTTGTAGTTTTTGAATCTTTGCGTGGGGCAGAACAATAGGTGTTTATCTATGCAGCCATCTTGGTTCTCAGAAAAATCTTTCTTCTTAAATATTTTTTATTGATTGTTATATATAGAGAGAAACATTGATCAGCTGCCTCTTACACACCCTTCCCTGGGATTAAGCCCACAACCCAGGAATGTACCCTGACCAGGAATCAAACCAGCAACCTTTCAGTGTACATGATGACTCTCAATCAAGTGAGCCACACCAGCCAATGTGAAAGAAAAATATTTTAATACTTAAATAACTGCTAATAGCAATAATAGATATACAATTATATGTTCTTGAGACATAATCTATCCTATCTAATAAAAGAGTAATATGCAAATTGACCAGACCTCCCATGAAGTGATGCCTACAGTCACGTCCATCAGCCAATCAGGAGCAAATTATGCACATAAACCCCAATCAAGATAGCTGCAGCCCATCTTGAGTAGGGAGCAGGAGGGAGGCTTGGGTTTCTCCGGCAATGGAGGAAGCCCAGCCTTCCACCTGCCGTTGTCGGTCTAGGCCTCCACTCAATGCTACAAAGTTTCAATTCTAGAAGATGTATCTCAACAGAAATGGCAACAGCCATGGAGCTGGAGAAAGGAGGCGGCTAGGGTTGCCCGAAAAAGGAGGAAGCCAAGTTTTCTGCATCTTTGGCAGGCCTACGCCTTAACTCCAGGCTACAATATTTCAATTATAGAAGATAAATGTCCCAACAGAAATGGCTGCAGCCATGGAGCGAGCATGAGACTCTGCTCCATGCTACAAAGTTTAAATTGTAGAAGGTAAATAAATTCCAGATACCAGGGCCTCTGCTTGGGTCACTGGGCAGTGTGGCCATCCTGCAAACCACCACAGGCCCCTCGCCCAGGTCGCCCCATGCCCCAAGGGAACCCCACCCTGATCTGGGACACTCTTCTGGGAAAACCAGCTGTCCCCCACCCATGCACCAGGCCTCTATCCTATCTAATAAAAGAGTAATATGCAGATTGACCATCACTCCAACACACAAGATGGCTGCTCCCATATGGTCAAAGATCCTTCCCCCATGTGGACATAAGATGGCCACCACAAGATGACCAGCAAGGGAGGGCCATTGGGAGGGACCAGGACTGCAAGGGAGGACAGTTGGGTGTGACCAGGCCTGCAGGGGAGGGCAGTTAGGGGTGATTAGGCTGGCAGAAGAGGGAGTTGAAGGCAAAAAGGCTGGCAGAAGAGCAGTTAGACATCTATCAGGCTGGTAGGGAAGTGGTTAGGGGGTGAGCAGGCTGGCAGGCAGAAATGGTTAGGGACAATCAGAGAGGCAGGGATGTGAGCAGTTTGGAGCCAGCAATCCTGGATTGTGAGAAGGATGTCTGACTGCATGTTTAGGCCCAATCCTACTGGGATCAGGCCTAAATGGGCAGTCGGACATCCCTGAGGGGTCCCAGATGGAAGAGGGTGCAGGCTGGGCTGAGGGACATCCCCCGCCCCTCATGCATGAATTTTGTGCACCAGGCCTTCAGTATATATATAAAAGGTTAATATGCTAAGTGTCTGACCATCCAACTGGGCCATATAATGCACACTGGCCACCAGGGGACACGCTTAACACAGGAACTACTGAGATGCAGTGACTTGGCAGGAGCAGTTGTTGGGTGATGCGCTCCAAAACCAGACAGGTGAGAGCCTGGTTGCTCGTGGGGCCATGTGATTCCACCTTCACCTGTGGGTTATGTTGTTTCTGGGACACTGTCAGCTGTGAATCTGGTTTCCTGCACCCTTTTGTTTGTGTTCCACACCCTGTATGAAAGCAACTTTGCAGAGTGCCCTCTTGAACTC
The DNA here is from genome assembly GCA_027563665.1 of Antrozous pallidus. Lineage (NCBI taxonomy): Eukaryota > Metazoa > Chordata > Mammalia > Chiroptera > Vespertilionidae > Antrozous > Antrozous pallidus. The sequence continues at coordinate 77,358,619 of CM050509.1, forward strand.
TGGGACCCCTTGGGAGATGTTGGAGAGTCAATTTCAGCCTGATCCCCGCAGACCAGACTAAGGGACCCCACCTGCTGGAGGTACCCTACTCACTCCACAGACATCAGGGAGAGACCACAATAGGTTGGTTCCAGGGCATGTCCGGCCTATCTCATCCAGTCCCAACCCACCCCACCAGCCACCTTCTAATTAATTTCCTTTCAATGTGCAGGAATCCATGCACTAGGTCACTAGTATGATATATATATATATATATATATATATATATATATATATATATATATATATAAAGTAGGATATCCTGTGAATTAAAAAGTAGAAACTTGAAAGACATATTGATTATCTAGATTTGTCTTATAATTTCAATATATTATTTATTTTTGAATTTTTAGTATTATAAACTGTTTTTTAAATTTTTCTAATGTGTTATAAAAATTTTTTAAAGCATAGAAGCCCAATTTTAGCCTTTTCTTTCAAACTATCTATAAAAGTATATTTACTGTCTACTTTAAAGGAAATTTGTGTTATAGTCTACTAAAGGCCTGATGCATGAAATTTATGCAAGGGGTTCAGCCCTTGCAGCACCGGCCCACCCTCACAAACCCTCCCAGCCCTGGCCATCCCTCACAACACAGGTGTCATCTGGAAGGTTGACTGGACAGTCATTCTGCTGTTTGATCTAATTAGCATATTAGCTCTTTATTATACAGGACTAGAGGCCCAGTGCACGAAATTCGTGCAGGGGGGGGGTTTCCCTTAGCACAGCCTGAACCCTCTCTAATCTGGGACCCCTCAAGGGATGTCTAACTGCTTTGATTGGGATCAGGACTAAACTGGCAGTCAGACATCCTTCTCACAATCCAGGACTGCTGGCTCCCAACTGCTCTCATGCTTGCCTTCCTGATTGCCACTAACCGCTTCTACTTGACAGCCTGATCAACTCTAACCATTCCCCAGCCAGCCTGATTCATGTCTAACTGCTCCCCTGCCAGCCTGTTTGCCCCCAACTTTGCTCCTCTACTGGCCTAGTCACCCTTAAATGCTCACCCGTGCAGGCTTGATCACCCCCAACTGCCCTCCGTTTCAGGCCTGGTCTCTCCCAGTAGCCCTCCCCTGTAGGCCTAGTCCCCCCCAACCATCCTCTTCTGCAGGTCTGGTCACCCCTAACTGCCCTTCCCTGCAGGCCTGGTTCCCCGCAACTGCTCTCCTCTGCAGACCAGTCACCCCCAACTTCTCTCCTCTGCCGGCCTGGTCACCCCTAACTGCCCGCCCCTGCAGGCTTGATCCCCCCCAACTGCCCTCCCTTGCAGGCCTGGTCCCTCCCAACTGCCCTCCCCTTATGGTGGCCATCTGTGTCTACATGAGGGCAGGATCTTTGACCACTTGGAGGCAGCCATCTTGTGTGTTGGAGTGATGGTTAATCTGCATATTACTCTTTTATTAGGTAGGATAGAGGCCTGGTGCATGGGTGGGGTTCAGCTGATTTGCCATGAAGGGTGTCCTGGATCAGGGTTGGGGTTCCCTTGGGCTGTGGGACAGCCTGGGTGAGAGGCCTGTGGTGGTTTGCAGGCCAGCCATGCTCCCTAGCAACCCAAGCAGAGGCCCTGTTATCTGGAATTTATTTACCTTCTACAATTGAAACTTTGTAGCCTGGACTGGAGCTATCCCTTCTGCTCACTCAGTGGCAGCAGCCATTTCTGTTAGAATTTATTTACCTTCTATAATCGAAATTTTGTAGCCTTGAGAGGAGGCCTGGGCTGGCCAGGGCTGCAGAAGTTTGGCTTCCTCCATTGCCGGGGCAACCCTAGCCTCTGCTCTATCCAGTTCCATTGTTGCAGCCATTTCTATTGGGATTTATTTATCTTCTATAATCGAAACTTTGTAGCTTTGAGTAGAGGTCAATGCTGGCAAGGGCAGGTGCTAACCTTGGCTTCGTCCATTGCCAGGGAAACCCCCAAGCCTCCCTCCTGCTCTTAGTGGCCGCAGCCATCTTGGTTGGGGTTTATTTGTATATTTACTTCTTATTGGTTGCTGGGTGTGGCTTGTGGGCGTGGCTTGTGAGTGTAGCAAAGATACGGTGAATTTGCATGTTACTTTTTTATTAGATAGGATGAGCTTCTGTTGGTATGTCATCAATTTATGAAAAATAGTTTATGGACAAAAAAGTTTTTTAAAGAAAAGCCTTTTCAATCCAAGTCTTGGCAGCTGGGCAGGAGCAAGGAAATAAAACAGTTGGTAATTCCACACCAGAAAATTGACAATACTTTATTGTAGTATGAATTCAGGAAATGCTTGTTTAGCAAATCAGGAGAAATAGGCCAAAATGACCAACTCTAACCTATACTGTTTGTTGCAATTTATCTTGCATAATCCTGAGATATTTTTAAAGTGTGCTTGGAAAAACAAACTAACAAACACATACAATACATCAAACTTACTTAATCTTTGGAAAATAGACTACTCGAACGTTTTCCAACCTGGGAGCAACTTACAAAAATATTGAAATTTGTACTATATTGTGAGCTCATACAATTTGACTCATCGTTGCTTGATTGTGCAAATAATATGGGAAATAAAGAGACATATTTTCAAATCTTAGTGAATCTGTTTCAGACAATTTATTTAAATGTGTTAAACACTGATTAACACTTCTCTCTGGTAGGAGTCCACTTACTTCCTCAAGGTATTTGAGTTTCTTATAGTAGCAACTATATGGAAATTCTACAGTTCCCTTAAATTCTGAGATTTTTTTTATTGTTTGCTCTTTATCAGCAAGATTTGGGAGTGTCCATTTTCTAAACTTGGATTCCTCTTCATACCCTTTTCCAAAGGACTACAACCAATGATTTCTCCCTACCCTTGTCTCCTTGATGAAGGCAGCAGTTTTTCTTGATTGCAGGCTTCAGGAGGTTAGGGTTAACTTGGTGGTTTTTGTTTTCAGGCTGGTTAACTCATTTTATGCAGATCCAGATTTCATCTAGCTGTCAAAAGAGAACTGTGATTATGAAAAGAGAGATTCCCACCACTTACTTGAAAGGGGATTTCACTGTTAATGTGAACTCCACAATTCTTGAGTAGAGATAAATAGAAATAAGGATGAAGTTATTGAAGCGTGCAGGGGAAGGGGAGGTAATGAGCATTTATTGAGGAATTAAAAATTGTAAATCCAAATTTGGTGAGAATATTTATTGAAAAGGCTATTTGAACAAGGAATCGACAAAATGCCAGTGTGTCTTTCTTTAGTTTAAATTCTGTTTCATTTACAGAAGCTGTGACAGCAGAGATGTTATTAAACAATATTATATAGGGACACTTTGATTCTGACTGTGTGTCTGTTTATATGAAACATATACTTTTCTCACAATTGTCAATAATGCAGGTTCCTTATGCCTTCTTTCAATGATGAGCTCACATTTTCAATTTGTTTGAGTTTAATAGTCACTGTGAATTCTGATTAGTTGATAGACATAACAAGATGGGGCATCTTGCCAAATGGAATTAAAAAGTTTTAAGCAAAATACACTGAGTGGCCAGATTATTATGACCACCCCATCAATACTTCGTTGGGCCACATTTTGCCTTCAATACTGCACTGATTCCTCTTGGCATTGACTCCAAGAGATGTTGAAAGGTGATGCGAGGAATCTGACACCATGCACTGTGAGATTTGATGGTTGTGGAACCAGCTGCCTGATGGCTCTTTTAACTTCGTCCCACAAATGCACAATTGCATTAAGATCTGGTGATTATGGGGGCCACCTAAGCAACATAAAATCTCCCTCATGTTCTTTAAACCACTCCTGCACAATATGAGCACCATGACATGGCACATTGTCTTGTTGGAAGAAGCCATCTCCATTGGGATACGCCATCAACATGTTAGGATGAACTTGATCAACAATGATAGGTATGTTTGCTACTCAGACGTTTTTCCACACAAATTAAAGGGCCCAAATTGTGCCAAGAAAACATGCTCCAAACCATAAAACTGCTCCCACCAGCTTGAAGAATTGTACTCATGCATGTGGTGTTCATGCTTTCATGTTTTTTCCACGAAATTCTCACTCTGTCATCTGCATTATGCAACTGGAAACACGATTCATTGGACCACGTGACTTTTTTCTAATGCTTAACTGTCCAATCTTTGTGTTCCTGTGCAAATTGGAGATGTTTTATCTTGGTAACTGCAGGGAGCAAAGTGTTCAAACAGGCCTTCAGCTTCCATATCGCATAGGATGCAGTGTACGGCTAATTTGCCTACAAACATCAGGTGGTCATAATAATCTGGCCACTGAGTGTCTATATTAGAGACCTGGTGCATGAATTCATGCATGGGTAGGGTCCGCCAGCCTGGCCAGGTGGAGGGGATATTGGTAGTTGGCGGGCCTGCCTGCTGGTCAAACTTCTGGACAAGGGGCAATTTTCATATTAGCCTTTTATTATATAGGATATACACTGAGTGGCCAGATTATTATGCATTCAGAGATCATAATAATCTGGCTACTCAGTGTATGTGCTTTTGTTGTAGTAATCCTATATAATAAAAGCCTAATATGCAAATTGACCAAACAGCAGAACAGCCAGTGGAACACTCAGTTGCATGATGTGCTCAGATTACCAGGGAGCCGACAATCAATGAAGGAGCTTCCCCCAGCCCACTGGCCCAAAGCCAGCCAACGTGGGTGCCAATGGTGGCACCCCGATCACCCCCCTCCTTGGTCACCTCCAAGGAAGTGCCAGTGGGAGCTCCCTGACTGCCCTGCCAGTCACCCCACAGATTGGTCCTGATAGCTGGCCAGGCCTAGGGACCCTACCAGTGCACGAATTTTATGCAACAGGTCTCTAGTATACTATATTAGGTAGCACAAGAAAAGTCTTAAACAGATGGCTATGCTTTGAATAGTGTATGTTACTCCACTTTGAAAAATGTATTCAGTCTTTTAGACCAGTGGGTTACTATTTATTTAGTATAGCCATGGAATACTAGTACTATGAGACAATTTCTGCCTAAAAGTTAGTGTGTATAGTAGTTTCCAGAAGTACCTTGTTTATATAAAATAACTTTTCTTTGCATAAGTTCTGAATGGCCACTGTACAGAGGAATCCAAGGTAACCTGGTTTATTTCTGCTGAAATTTTTCTTATAATCCACTCTCTCAACCTAATTGAACACTTAAGCTAATAATAACAACAACAACAGCAACAACAACAATAATAATAATTATTATTATTATAATTATTATTATAATAATAATAACGCTTGTACAAAAGTTGTTTTGCCATATTATTATTATAACACACAGCTTCCATAACAATGAGAGGTAAATTTCTGTTGTTTATAAACCACCCAGTCTATTTTATTTTTATTATAGCAGCCAGAATGGACTACAACTAGAGCACTTTCTAAATACACTATCAAACATTCATCCAATCTCTTTAATTAAAATTTGTTAGTTGGAACTTCAAAACCAATTATCCCAAGAGCTTTTAGGTCTTAGCAAACTTAATTGGCACCCTCTAGCCAAAACTCACTCATTTGTGGAATATGATAAACAACATAAACTGATGAACAAAAACAAATCCAGAGACAGAGAAACATCAATCAGAACTTCAAACCTTAGGGAAGATAGAAGGGTAAGGTAGAGAGATCAACCAAAAGACTTATATGCATGCATATGGGCCTAATCAATAGACACAGACAACAGGAGGGTGGGGGCATGAATGGGAGGTGGGGGGTAATGGGGGAATAAGAACACATATGTAATACCTTAATCAATAAACAAATTTAAAAAAAAGTATTTTGTAAATGTGTATTAAAACTTCTAAGTACAGGCTCATTGTATACCCATTGAATATTCTCATATGAATCCTGCACACTTAAAAAGGGGCTGCATGTATTTTGGTAAATGGAATAAATAATTAAAAGATGATAAAATATAAATTTGGACCATATTTTTGTTTGCTGGACATTACAATGTAAAATGAACAGAAAAGCATGTAGCATAGTATTCAGAACTGTTCTATCCTTTTACACAAAAAGAAAACTTTCTAGCTTATTAATATTTCAGAAATCTTTACAACTTGGCTAAGAACAAATAATTTGTGGTCAGAATTTATTAAAGGGTGTTCCTAATATTTGATCAGAAGATTTTAGAATTTTATCTTTTTAAAACATCCTGTTAATCATTTTAAAACAAATATAAATATTTAAAACACAGACTCTGAAAAAGTATATTTTTGCTACAAATAATTAAATTTAACATGAAATTATAAAATTAGATTCAACAAAACCAAAGATAACATATTCTGCAAAATTCAATGATGAGCACCAGAAATTTTCACTTGTACCAACTTAGCAGGTAAAGTGATAGATTGCTATGGACTCAATGCAACCCTTAAAATTCATGTGTTGAAATCCTAACTCCTAAGGTTATGGTATTAGGAGGTCTTTAGGATGTGATTAGGTAATAAGGATACAACCCTTGAGAATGGAATTAGCCCCCTTATAAAAGAGGCTCCAAAGAAATATTTTGTCCCAGTCCACAGTGTCAGGATACAATGAGAAGTTGGTGGTCTGCAACCCAGAAGAAGGCTTTCACAAGAACCTAACCATGCTTGCACCTTGATCTCAAACCTGCAGCTCCCATAACAATGAGAGGTAAATTTATGTTGTTTACAAGCCACCCAGCCTATTGTATTTTTGTTGTAACAGCCAGAATAGACTAAGACATAGAGCAAGCAAGTTTCCTTCTTTCTTCTCAACCTCCATTAATATTTATTGTCTCCATGCAGAAAGATAAATTTACTGAGTTCAGAGACCTTTATTTCTTCTTTAAATTAATTAAAAACTAGTTTATACATAGTAAAATAAAGTATATAATAACTAGATGCATGAAATTCATGAAGGGGCTCGGCTCCCCGCTGGTGTCACGGCTGCATTTGGAAGGACGACCAGAAGGACATCTGGTCTAATTAGTATATTACACTTTTATTATATAGGAAACATACAATACAAAGCATAAGAAGCAAGCATACATATACACTCTGATCCAGCTTAAAAATAAATAAAACAAATACAGTGAAGGCCTGTGTACACCTTGACCAATCAAACACTCCTCTCTCCACTCCAGAAAAGTCAGTATTCTTATTTGAGTGAATATTATTTCTAGTTATGTCTTTACATATCGGTTCCATCAAATAATAGTAACTACTATTTTGAATATTTTTAAATGTCATAAATGGCACAACTTGTTGTTTGCTCAATACTATATATTGAGTATTTATCCATGCTGACATGTGTATATTTACTTCACTTATTTTCACTGCAGGATGGTATTTCATTGGATTAATATACCACAATTTAATAATCTTTTCTTTTCTTGTGGTACATATTAATATTGCCTCCTGTACTTTGCTATTATAAAAAAGTGCATATTTTCATGTTTACTTGTACACATGTGCACATATTTCTTTAAAGTATACTCTAGGAATGGAGTTGCTGGGTAAAGAGTAGACTCATCATCAAATTTATAACATAATGTCAAGCTATTGTTTAGATGGGCTGGATTTGTCTTTGTGTTCTTATTGTTCTACATCTTCAGCCACACTTGGTATAGACTTAAATTTTTTTCATTTTGGTGAATGAAAAAAATGTATGTTCTCAGGCTTTAGTGTACATTTTCATGAATACTAGTGAAGTTGAGTGTTTTTTTCATGTTATTGATCATTTAAAGTTCCTCTTATGTGAATTATGTATTTACATATTTTTATCCTTTTATTCTTAGTGTTGGATTCTTATTGTTTTGTACTTTTTCTATAAATGGAATTTTGGATATTAATCATTTGTCAATTTGTTCCCATAGTCCAGTGGTCAGCAAACAGCAGCTCATGAGCCACATGCGGCTCGAAAGCCACAGTTTGCCACTCTGTTGACTAATGAGTTTGCTAAACACTGCAATAGTCTATCTACCATCTCTGGGCCAAATATACACTGGCATAGTTATGGTAGCTTTATAGTATCCTTATATCTATTATGGAAAGTTCCTTCACCTTGTCCTTCATCTTAAAGTGTGTTTCAACTACTCTTGGCTCATTGTATTTCAATAGAAATTTTAGTGTATCAAATTTCTGCAAAAACAAAGCAAAACATAATAAAACCCAGAGCCTAGCTCAGGGATTAAGCATCGACCAATGATCCAGGAGGTCATAAATTGATTCCCAGTCAGGGCACATGCCAGCATTCAGGCTCAATTCCCAGCAGAGAGTTTGTAGGAGGCAGCTGATCAATGATTCTCTCACATTATTGATGTTTATATCTCTCCCTCTCTCTTCCTCCATGAAATCAATAAAAATATCCTATCTAATAAAAGGTTAACATGCTAATTAGACCAGGAGACTTTCCAGATGTCCTTCTAGATAAAGCCATGGTCGCAGGACTAAAACAGAAGCAGTTAGGGCTGATCAGGCCAGGAGGAGAGGGAAGTTGGGGGGCAAGAATACTGGTGGCTGGGGGACAATTGGGAGTAAGCAGACTGGCAGGTAGAGTGGTTAGGGGCAATCAGGCAGGCAGGCAGGTGAATGGTTAGGACCCAGCAGTCCCGGATTGTGAGGGGGATGTCTGACTTCCAGTTTAGGGTCTAAACTGGCAGTTAGACATCCCTCAAGGGGTCCCATATTGGAGAGTGTACAGGCCAGACTGTGGGACACACCCAGGGCATGGATTTTGTGCACCGAGCCACTAGTATTAAAAACAAAAAAACAAAAATAAAATCCACAGTTTTTTATTGTAATTGAATGAAATTAACTGTATGAAATTACTTAGGATGAATCCACATCTTTATGACATTGATTCTTCCAAAATATGAGCAAGGAGTTTCTCTGCAACATTGTAGATTTATTTTAGTATATTTTTATTGAGTGTTAAAATGATCTTTGAAAAATGACTTGCCCATCTATTGAATGTATTTCTAGGTAACTAATATATGTGTTTACTATTTTCAAATGACATCATTTTTAAATATTATCCTATCTAATAAAAGATTAATATGCAAATTGATCGAACCTCTGATCAAGCAATGCCCACAGCCATGCCCATCAGCCAATCAGGAGCAAATTATGGAAATAAACCCCAATCAAGATGGCTGTGGCCACTGAGAGCAGGAGGGAGGCTTGGGTTTCCCTGGCAATGGAGTAAGACAAGCTTTCTGCCTGCTGTTTCTGGCCTAAGCCTCCACCCAATACTACAAAGTTTCAATTATCGAAGATAATTAATCCCAAGAGAAATGGTGACAGCCATGGAGCTGGAAAGAGCAAAGGTTAGGGTTGCCTGGGTGATGGAGGAAGTCAAGCTTCTACAGCTCTGACCAGCCTAGGCCTCCACTCCAGGCTACAATGTTTCAATTATAGAAGGTAAATGTCCCAACAGAAATGGCTGCCACCACGGAGCGAGCAGAAGGCTTGGCTCCACTCCAGGCAATAAAGTTTCAATTGTAGAACATAAATAAATCCCAGATACCAGGGCCTCTGCTTGGGTTACTGGGGGGCATGGCTGGCCTGCAGTCCACCACAGGCCTCTCACCCAGGCTGTCTCATGCCCCAAAGGAACACCATCCCTGATCTGGGACACCCTTCAGGGCAAACCACCTAGCCCCCTCCCATGCACCAGGCCTCTATCTTATCTAATAAGAGTAACAGATTGACCATCACTCCAACACACAAGATGGCTGCCTCCATGTGGTCAAAGATCCTACCCCCATGTGGACACAAGATGGCCACCATAAAATGGCCAGCAGGGGAGGGCAGTTGGGAGGGACCAGGCCTGCAAGGGAGGGCAGTTGAGAGTGATCAAGCCTGCAGGGGAGGGCAGTTAGGGGTGACCAGGCTGACAGAGGAGGGAAATTGAGGGCAAACAGGCCAGCAGGGGAGCAGTTAGACATCAATCAGGCTGGCAGGGGAGTGGTTAGGGGGTGATTAGGCAGGCAGGAAGAAGCAGTTAGGGGCAATCATGAAGGCATGCAGGCAATCAGTTTGGAGCCAGCAATCCTGGATTGTGAGAAGGATGTCCAACTGCCTGTTTAGGCCCGATTCCACTCTGATCCCACCTGGTGGGATTGGGCCTAAACGGGCAGTTGGACATCTCTCAAGGAGTCCCAGGTTGGAGAGGGTACACGCTGGGCTGAGGGACAACTCCCCCACCCCCATGCACAAATTTTGTGCACTGGGTCTCTAGTACTTAGTAATTATTTGTGGCTAGTAATTAGAAATGCATTTAATTTCGGCATATTGATCATATATTTACAAACTTTTATGAAGATTTTGTTAATTCTAATAATACATTTATAAATTCTTTTTTGCTGTATGTGTAATCTTCTTGACTACAAGTAATGAATGTTTTATTTGTTTCTTTCTTGTAATTAATCTTCCTAACTTTGCTAAGGTCTTCAATATAATGTTGATGGGAAATGGTAATAGCAGGCATCCATATCTTACTTTTTTTGGGTACATATAAATCTACCAGCATTATACTATCAAGAAAGATGTTTTTCATAGGTTTGAATAGATATTTCTTATGAGAATAAGGCAGTTTTTTTTTTTAGTTTGTTAACTCATTGTGGCAAATAATGTGAAGTTACAGTTTTTCTCCATCAATCCATTAATAAAGCTAATTATGCAAACCGATGTCAATGTTAAATAAATCTTACATTGATAGGATAAACCCAGCTTGGTCATAGTTTTTAAATACAGGTTGGGGCAAAAGTCGGTTAACAGTTGTGAATACGTGAAACAGACTTTATTCTTGTATTTTATTTATTAACTATTAGAGTCCCAGTGCACAAAATTCATGAATGGAGGGGGAGAGTATGTTTCAGCCCAGCCTTCATCCACTCCAATCTGGGACCCCTTGAGGGATGTTTGACTGCCCATTTAGGCCTGATTCTACTGGGATCAGCAGTAAACAGGTAATCGGACATACCACTCACTATCCAGACTGCTGGCTCCCAACTGCTCACCTGCCTGCCTTCATGATTGCCCCTAACCGCTTCTACTTGCCAGCCTGATCACCCCTAACCACTTCCCTGCCAGTCTGATTTATGCCTAATTGCTCCCCTGCCAGCCTGTTTGCCCCTAACTGCCCTCCCCTGCAGGCTTGGGTCCCCCCCAACTGCTCTCCCTTACAGGCCTGATCACCCACAACTGCCATCCACCCCTTGCAGTGCTGGTCCCTTCCAACTGCCCTCCCTGCTGGCCAACTTGTGATGGCCATCTTGTGTCCACAAGGAGGCAGGATCTTTGACCACATGGGGGCAGCCCTCTTGTGTGTTGGAATAACGGTCAGTTTGCATATTACTCTTTTATTAGATAGGATAGAGGCCTGGTGCATGGGTGGGGGCCAGGTGGTTTGCCTTGAAGGGTGTCCTGGATCAGGGTGGGGGTTTCCTTGGGGCATGGGGTGGCCTGTGCAAGGAGCCTGTGGTGGTTTGCAGGCTGGCCATGCCCACGGCATCCCAAGTGGAAGACCTGATATCTGGGATTTATATTTCTTCTACAATTGAAACTTTGTAGCCTGGAGTAGAGCTAAGCCTTCAGGTCACTCTGTGGCATTGGCTATTTATTCACCTTCTATAATTGAAACTTTGTAGCCTTAAGGTGAGGCCTGGGCCAGCCAGGGCAGGTGGAAAGCTTGACTTCCTCCATTGCTGGGGAAACCCAAGCCTCCCTCCTGCTCTCTGTGGCTGGCAACCAACTTGGTTGGGTTTATTTGCATATTCACTCCTGATTGGCTTGTAGACGTGGCTTGTGGGTATAGCAGAGGTGTGGTCAATTTGTATATTACTCTTTTATTAGATAGAATTGCATTATTTTCCATGTAAACTATTTTACCTCTACTTTTTCCCAACCCTGAATATACTCTATAGTCAATTGTTTATATTTGATTTATTTTTGTATCTATATTGTTAAGGGAGATTAGTAATTTTCCTTCCTCATAATTTCTTTATCTTGGTTCAATGTCAAGCACATACCATCCTCAAATAATGAGTTGGGAAGAATTCTCTGTTCTGCTATCTGGAAAACTTTTTCAACAATTCTAATTACCCATTTTCTTATGTTTGCTAGAATGAACATGTAAAATTTGGTCCCATTTATTTGTGTGGTATGGGGGCTAGGTAGGGTCGAGTTTTAACCATCAAGTAGATTTATTAATGGTTAAGGTCATGACTGTAGTCAGGCTTTATATTTTTTATTAGAGGCCTGGTGCAGGAATTTGGGCACTGGTGTGGTCCAGCCAGCCTGCCCCCATGGGGGCCATTGGGTAAGGGCTGGCCAGGGCGAGGGGCCACTGGCTTTCTGTTCATTCTGCTGTTTGGTCAATTTGAATATTACCCTTTTTTATATAGGATTGACTTAGTTTAAAGTTATCTTTTTCTATAAAAAGGTTAATTTTGTTTTATTTCTTTGAAATGTGTGTTTATAGTAGTAGCTATTATTTTTTAACCTCTATTGTATCTGTAATTGTATCTCCATTTCATTATAATACTGTTTATTTACTAATTTTTCACAAGTCTGGTGAAAGAAGAGTCTAATCATGATTTTCAAAAAACCATTTTTCATTAACTCTTTATTGCAACTATTCTTTTTAGTCATGAATTTCTGTTCTTATATTCATAATTTCCTAATACCCACTTTCCTTGAATTTATTCTGTTGATATTTTTCTGTTTCTTAAGTATAATGTTTATCTAATTAATTTTCAGCCTCTTTTTTCCCCAAAAAGTCCACAAAATTTTCTCAAAATATTACTCTACTTGTACCTCACAAATTTTATGACAAGTTTTAATTGTTCTTTAGTGCTAAATATTTTCTATTTTCTGTTTGTGAAATATTTTTAATTGTTTCCAATTACAATTTTCATTCAATATTATTTTGTATCAGTTCTAGGTATATTAAACAGTGGCTAGAAAATCACATACCTATAAAGTGTTCCCCCCAATAGTTACAGTATCATACATAGTTATTACAATACTAGAGGACACATGCATAAAATTTGGGCAAGTACTCAGTCCCCAACATTGCAGCTTCATCTGGAAGGTTGTCTGGAAGGTCGTCTGGTCTAATTAGCATATTAAGATTTTATTCTTATAGATTATTGATTATATTTCATGTGCTGTACTTTACATCCCCATGACTATTTTGTAACCACAAATCTGTATTCCTCAATCCCTTCACCTTTTTAAACCAGTCCCCCAAATCACCTAACCTCTGACAACCATCATTCTCTGTATCTCTGAGTCCATTTCTGTTTTGTTCATTTATATTGTTCTTTACATTCCACATATCAGTGAAATCCTATGTCATTTGTCTTTCTCTTACTGGCTTATTTCACTGAGGATAATACCTTCTAGGACCATTGATGTTGTTGCAAATGGCAAAATTTTGATCATTTTATGGATGAGTAATATTCCATTGTATATATGTATCACAACTTCTTTATTCACTTGTCTATTGATGGGCACCTTGGTTGCTTCCATAGCTTGGCTATTGTAAAAAAAAAACACTGCTATAAATATAGGGGTGTATATATTCTTTTGAATTCGTGTTTTGGGTTTCTTGGTATATATATATATCTAGAAGGGAAATTGCTGAGTCATAAGGCAGTTTTGTTTTTAAATGTTTGATGAACCTCCATACTGTTTTTCACAGTGGCTACACCATATGCTTTCTCACTAAGAGTGCAAAAGGATTCCATTTGCTCCACATCCTCAACAACATTTGCTATTTGTTGACTTATTTATAATAGCCATTCTGACAGGTATGAAGTGATATTTCATTAAGGTTTTAATTCGCATTTCTATGATAATTAATTATATTGAGCATATTTTCATATGTTTATTGACCATCTGTATGTTCTCTCTGGAGAAGTGTCTATTTAGGTTCTTTGCCCATTTTTCAATTGGTTGTTTGTGGGTTATTTTTGTTGTTGAGTTGTATGAGTTCTTTAAAAATTTTGGATAGTGACCCCTTATCAAATGTATCATTGGCAAATATATTTTCTAATTCAGTGGGTTGTTTTTTCATGTTGTTGTTTTCTTTTGCTGTGCAAAAACTTTTTAGTTTGATGTATTCCCATTTGTTTCCTATTTCATGTGGTTCCCTTTCCTAAAGTTGTTCAGAAAAATATTACCAAGATAAGAGTCTGAGATTTTGCTGCCTGTGTTTTCTCCAGAGATTGTTACAGTATACAATCTTATATTTAAATATTTCATCCATATTGAGTTTATTCTTGTGTATAGTGTAAGTAGGTGGTCTAGTTTCATTTTTTGCATCTATCTGCCCAGTTTTCTAAACACCATTTATTGAATAGACTGTCTTTACTCCAACATATATTCTTGTTTCCTTTGTAAAATATTAATACTCCAAATAGGCATGACTTTATTTCTGGGTTTTCTACTTGTTCCATTGGCCTGCTTACATGCCAGTACCATGCCGTATTTATTACTTTGGCCTTTTAATATAGTTTGATATCAGGTAGCATGATTCCTTCAACCTTGTTTTTTTTAAAGATTGCCATAGTTATTTGGGTTTTTCTATTTATGTGTGTGTGTGTGTGTGTGTGTGTGTGTGTGTGTGTGTGTGTGTGTTTGGTTCCATATAAATTTTTGGATTATTTTTTCTAGTTATATGAAATACATCACTGGTGTTTTGACAGGAATTACATTCAATCTCTATATTGCTTTAGGTAGCACGGACATTTTAACAAGGTTAATTCTTCATATCCATGAGCACAGTATATGCTTCCATTTATTTGTATCTTCTTCAGATTTGTTCCTCAGTGTCTTATAATTTTCCTTGGTTAAGTTTGTTTCTAGTTATTATATACTAGTGGCCCAGTGCATAAAATTCCTGCATGAGGGAGGGGTGTCCCTCAGTCCAGCTTGCATCCTCTTCAATCTAAGACCCCTGTGGGATTGCGCCTAAACCGGCAGTCAGACAATCCCCTTGTAATCTGGGACTGCCGGCTCCTAACCACTCTGCCTGCTGGCCTGCTTGCCCACAACTTCGCCCCACCCCACTCCCCCCAACTGTATTTCCCTCCTGGCCTGATCACCCCTAACTGTCTCTGCCTTGGCCCTGCCAACATGGCTTTCTCCAGAAGGACGTCTGGAAGGTCTCGTGGTCTAATTAGCATATTACCCTTTTATTAGTATAGGTAGGATATGACATTACTGCCATAATTATAACATATGTACCAATATTACTCTATGAGAATATGTAATTCATGAGATAGAAAGGCACCTAATACATTACATTGTATATGTTGTAAGTAGTAGGAAATACTGTATTAATAGCAATGATATACACCCTGTGTATTTCCTTCCTGATTTGGTAATGGGTCCCCAGTTCTTTGAATGTTTCCTGTCCCCTAATGTATTTTTTTGTCATTCAGTGTAACTTTATTTACTGTTTATTCTACATGATTTCAGATAGTTAATTTCTAACCACCAGATTCAAAGGACTATTTTTTCCATGAAGTTTAACATTAACATTAGTGAATTCATGTATTCATGTGTTTTTATTGTAAACATCTAAATTATTCACATTGTCATAGATCCTGAACTCATAAGCATGGGCCATGCACAGGCTGGCAGCAAGCCAGAAACACTCTGCAAGCCAACAGATACTCTGCATAAGGAAAAAAGTCATAGGACAACATTTAATGTCCAACCTGAATCATCTCAGAAATATATATATATATTTCTTAATTCATATAGTATCAGGAACTCAACTGCTTGGATGGTGATGGGGTTGACTTGGTTTCGGAGGATTATTCCTGAAATAATTAAGGAAAGGGGGGCTCAATCTTTCTTCTTGGTTGCTTGCTCCTCCCAAGCACCTTCATCTTTCTTCTCATCCTCAGCTTCTTGGGCATCTTCTCCTTCAACTTCACCTCATTCTTCCTCCTTTGCATCCTCAAATTTTTCCTTGGTACCTTCTTCCTCTTCCTCTCCTTCCTCTTCCTCAGCCACTTCCTTCTCATCCTCTTCATCTTCTCCTTCAGAAGGGGTTCATCCTTAGCTGAACCCTTTGCTTCTTTGTCTTTTGCAGCCTCAAGTGTCTCCTCCACCTCAATCTGCTCCTCCTGGATGTAGCTGGTGTATGAAGAAGGGAAGGAGCAAGCAGAGATCAAGGAGGAGCTAGTCTGTAAACCACCTTAGGCAGATCGACCAAAGACCTGGGAACTCTGGGAGTAGCAGCTGGCTATGCTTCCCAAGCTGGTGAAACTGAGCAGGGTCTCCTCACCTTCCAAGAGTTTCCTGTAAGCTGCAATGTCAAGGTCCAAAGCCATCTTCACATTGAGAAGGTCCTTGTATTCTTTTAAATATAGTGTCATTTCACTCTTTGTAGTTCTCAACTCATTTTCTAAATTGTTGATTGTGTCCTGCATAACACTAACATCAGAGTTCTACTTATCCTCTAGTTCTCGCAGCTGTTTTCCCAGAGCTTCATTCATGTCTAGCATGCTTTGATCTCCAGGGTCTTGGCCTTGAGCAGGTGGTGGCTTTCAAACACTTTGTCCTTGGCAGCACACACTCCATAGGTGTTCTTGGCAGTGTTCTTGGTCAGCATGGTGAAGCAGCTCTTGAATCATTCTTCAGCATTCTGATTGTTCTTGGCAGCCAGCTTCTACTGGGTGCAGGTGTCCTAGAGCGCAGTGGAGAGGTCGGAACTTGGAGTACACGTCCATCTCCACTGGATGTGCACCTACAGCTCAGTGATCTCCTCTTCCTGAACCTTCTTCAGAAAGGTGATTTAGTCCATCAGGCTGTTGATGCACTTTATGAGCTCAGCACCAGCGAGAGTCACCTAGTCTGTAACTTTGTGCCTCGATCAGCCAGTCTTCCCAGTCCTCATGGTTCATTACCTCTTCCTGGTAGCTCTCCTGCAGGGGGCTTTCAGTCCCTTCTGAGCACCAGTGCCTCCTAACTGCCCACTGCCCTCTCCTCGCCAGTGATGGGGCACAGGCATCCAATTTTACTTAAAATGTTCAACCCAAGCTGGCTCCACTGGTGTCCTCAGGCGGCCTGGCAGCAGCCAGTGATCCACGAGATGCTGGCCACCCCCACCTGCCCGAGTCCCCAATAGCAGCCTGGACCCTGAGGGGGGGTGTCTGGGGCTGCCTGCCTCACCTGCCCAGGTTCCCAATCATGGCCTGGACCCCGCGGGTGGTGTCAGGTGCTGCCTGTGCCGCCTTCCTGGGTCCCCGATTGTGGCCTGGACCCAGAGGGCAGTGCTGCCTGCCCCACCTGTATATGCAAATTTACCTTCCATATTGGCTGGGTTAATTTGCAGATCAATCCTGATTGGCTATGGGCATAGTGAAGGTACAGTCAATTAGCATCTTTCTCCTTTATTAGTATAGATTTCTTGATGCTATTGTAATGGGATTGTTTTCTTAGTTTTCCTTTCTGATAGTTCATTCTTAGTGTATAAAAATGCAACTAGTTTCTGGGAAATTATTTTTTTGTATCCTGCTACTATCCTAAATTTATTTATCAGTAGGTTTTTTTTAGTGCAGTCTTTAGGGTTTTCAATCTACAGTATCATATCATCTGCAAATAATGACAGTTTTACTACTTGCTTTTTCATTTGCATGTTGTTGTTTTTTTATTTCTTCTTTTTTCATTGTTGTGGCTAGTTGAGTAAGAGTGGTGAAAGTGGACTTCCCTGTCTTGTTCCTGATCTTAAGGGAAATACTTTCAGATTTTCCCCATTAAGTGTGATGTTAGCAGTAGGTTTGACATATATATTCTTTATTATATTGAGGTATGTTCCCTCTATTTTCATTTTGCTGACAGTAATATTTTTCTTTTAATAATTTGTATTTATGTGATATCAGGTGTTACTTCACCTCTATCATTTCTGATTTTATTGATTTGGGTCTTCTCATTATTTGTTATTGAGTCTTGTTAAATGCTTATCAGTCCTGTTTAACTTTCTAAAGAACTAGTTCTTGTTTTCACTGATTTTTTTATTGTTTTCTTGGAATATATTTTCTTTATTTCTGCACTTACATTTATGATTTTATGTATTCTAATCATTTTGGGCTTTGAGTGTTGTTTTTCTTTTTAGCTCTTTTAAGTGTAAGGTACGTTGTTTAAGGTTTGTCTTATGTCTTGAGGTAGGTTTGTGATGCTATGAATTTCCCACTTTGGAATGCTTTTGCTGTGTGCCATAGGTTTTGTATTGTTGTTTTATCATTTTCATTCGTTTTAAGGAATCCTATTTGATCTCATTTGAAACACATTTATGGTTTAGTAACATGTTATCTGTCTGATTTTCATCTTTTCTCTTGTGATTGATTTCTAATTTCTAATTTCATACTGTTATGGCCAAAGAAGATGCTTGATATTATTTCAATCCTCTTAAATTTATTGAGATTTATTTTATGTCATAACGTATAGTCTAAGAGAAAGTTTCATATGCATTGAAAAGAATGTATATTCTGTTGCTTTGGGGTAAAACACTCTGAAGATATTAATTACATTCATCTGATCCAGTGTGTCATTTAAGGCTTTTGTTTCCTTGTTGATTTTCTGTCTGGAAGATCTATCTGTTGATGTCAATGGGGTGTTAAATCTCCTCCTACTACTGTATTACTATCTATCTGTCCTTGATGTCCATCATAATTTGCTTTATATATTTAGGTGCTCTTATGTTGGTTGCATAAATGTTTAGAAGGGTTATAGCCACCTGTTGTATTGATCCCTTTATCATTATGTAGTGTCTTTCTTTGCCCTCTTATTATACCCTTTGCTTTAATGCTTATTTTATCTGATACAAGTATGGCTACCCCAGATTTTTTTTTTCATTTCCATTTGAATGGAATATGGTTTTTCCATTACTTTACTTTTACTCTATGTGTGTCTTTTGTTCTGAGGTGGTTTTCTCATAAACAGTGGGTCTTGTCATCCATTCTGCTACCCCAGTGGTTGGCAAACTGTGGCCCACAAGCCACATGTGGTTTGCGAGCCGAAGTTTGCTGCTCTGTTGACTAATGAGTTTTCTGACCATTGTGCTACCCTATATCTTTTATTGAAGCATTGAAGCCATTTACATTTAAAGTCATACTTTATAGATACATATATATTGCCATTTTATTCTTTATAACTATATTTCTCTTTTTATTTTCCTTCTTCTTCTTAAAGAAGACCCTTTGATATTTTCTGAAATACTGGTTTGGTAGTAATTAATTCCTTTAGCTGTTTCTTATATGGGAAGTTCTTTATTTCTCTTTCAATTTTAAATGATAGCCTTGCTGTGTAAAGTAGTCTTGGTTATATAACTTTTCATCACTGTGAATGTTTTATGCAATCCCTTCTGAGATTGTTTTTGTTGAAGAATTAGCTGATGGTCTTATGGGAACTCCTTTGTATGTCACCAACTCTCTCTTGTTGTTTTTAACATTTTCTCTTTGTCTTTAAATATTGCCATTTTAATTATGATGTGTCTTTGGTGGGACACTTTTTTTGGGTTACCTTTCTGGACCTGAGTGTCTTTTCCCTCTCTAGGTTAGGGAAGTTTTCATCATTTCATTATGGCTCTCTCTCTCTCTCTCTCTCTCTCTCTCTCTCTCTCTCTCTCTCTCTCTCTCTCTCTCTCCTCCTTATGGCACTTCTATCATGTAGATGTTGCTATGCTTCATTTCTCAAATGTTTTTTTAAAAAGCAATTACCAAGTGTTGGTCCACAGACCATTGGTGGTGTGTGAGGTCTGAAAGGTTGGCGACCACTGATTTAAACTATCCTTCCTTCCTTCCTTCCTTCTTTCCTTCCCCCCTTCCTCCCTCCCTCCCTCCCTCCTTCCCTTCCTTCCTTCCTTCCTTCCTTCTTTCCTTCCTTCCTTCCTTCCTTCCTTATGGGAACTCCTTTGTAGGTAATTAACTTTTTCTTGCTGCTTTTAACATTTTCTCTTTGTAAAGTCTATGATTCTCTAATCTCCATTCTGCATGCCTGAAACTAATATATCTTATCTAATAAAAGAATAATATGCAAATTGACTGCACTGCTGCTACACCCACAAGCCACACCCACCAACCAATCAGGAGCAAATATTAAAATAAACTCCAACCACGATGGCTGCAGTCACTGAGAGCAGGAGGGAGGCTTGGGTTTCCTTGGCAATGGAGAAAGCCAAGCTTTCCGCCTGCCCTTGCCAGCCTAGACCTCCACTTAATGCTACAAACTTTCAATTATAGAAGATACATAAATTCTAACATAAATGGAGGCAGCCACAGAGCTGGAGAGAGCAGAGGCTAGGGTTGCCCAGGCAATGGAGGAAGCCAAGCTTCTGCAACTCTGGCTGGCCTAGGTCTTCACTCTAGGCTACAAAGTTTCAATTATAGAATTTAAATAAACCCAAACAGAATTGGCTGTCACCATAGAGCAATCAAAAGGCTTGGCTCTGCTCCAAGCTACAAAGTTTCAATTGTAGAATATAAATAAATCCCAGATACCAGGGCCTCCACTTGGGTTGCCAGGAAGCATGGTCAGCCTGCAAACCACCACAGGCCTCTAGCACAGGCCACCCTACACTCCAAGGGAATGCCCACCCTGATCTGGGACACTCTTCAGGGCAAACCAGTTGGCCCCCACCCATTCACCAGGCCTCTATCATATCTAATAAAAGAGTAATTTGCAGATTGTCCATCACTCCAACACACAAGAGGGCTGCCCCTATGTTGTCAAAGATCCTATTCCCCACCACCCGTGGACAAAAGATGGCCACCACAAGATGGCCATAAAGGGAGGGCAGTTGTGAGGGACCAGTCCTGCAAGAGAGGGCAGTTGGGGGCAATCAAACCTGCAGGGGAGGGCAGTTAGGGGTGTCCAGGATGGCAGAGGAGGGAAGTTTGGGGCAAACAGTCTGGCAGGGGAGCAGTTAGATATCAATCAGGTTGGCAGGGTAGTGGTTAGGGGGTGATCAGGCTGGCAGGCAGAAGCAATCAGGGGCAATAAGGAAGGCAGGAAGGCCAACAGTTTGGAGCCAGCAGTCCTGGATTTTGAGAGGGATGTCCCACTGCCATTTAGGACTGATCCCGGTAGGATCAGGACCAATCCCAGTAGTATCAGGCCTAAAAGGGATTCGGACACCCCTCGAGGGGTCCTTGATTTGAGAGGGTGCAGGCTGGGCTGAGAGACACCCCTCTGCCCTGTGCACGAATTTTATGCATCAGGTCTCTAGTATATATATAAAAGGCTAATATGAAGTGTCCCCTCAAGAGTTTGACCAAGGGACTGCGAGTTTGATTGCTTGCTATGATGTGTGCTGACCACCAGTGAGCAAAATATTCTCCCCAATAGTTCCAGTACTCACCTGGCACCATACATAGTTATTACAATATTATTGACTATACTAGAAGTCTGATGCACAAAATTTGTGCAGAGGGGAAGGGTATCCCTCAGCCCAGCCTGCACCCTCTCAAATCTGGGACCCCATGAGAATGTCCAGCATGGAACAGAGCCAAGCGTTCTGCTCCCTCCCTGGTGGCAGCCATTCCTGTTGGGATTTATTTACCTTCTATAATTGAAACTTTATAGCAGAGGTCAAGGCAGGCCAAGGCTTCAGACGCTTGTCTTCCTCCATCACTGGGGCAACCGTAGTCTCCTGCTCTCCAGCTCTGTGGCTACCACTTTTGTTGGTATTTACCTTCTATAAAAATTGAAACTTTGTAGCCTGGAGTGGGCTGGACAGGGTGTGCTGAAAGCTTGGATTTTCCCATTGCTGGGGAAACCCCAGCTTCTCTCCTGCTCTCTCTGTGGACACAGCCATCTTGGTTGGGTTAATTTGCATACTTGCTTCTGATTGGATGGTGGGTGTGGCTGGTAGGTGGAGTGGAGTGATAATTAATTTGCATATTGCTCTTTTATTTGATAGGATTGCCTATGTTATATTTTACATCTCTGTGACTATTTTGTAACTACCAATTTCCAATTTGTACTTCTTAACTTCTTCACTTTATTTCACACAGCTCCCATTCTTTCTCCTATTTGCCAATCATCAATTTGTTTTCGGTATCTATGAGTTTGTTTTGTTAAAAATAAATTTAAACCAGCCTAGAAAAAAATTTTAAGTGTTAAAAAGTTCAATAAAGTAGTTCATGGATAAGATGTAAATGAGGCTTTTAATTCTGACCTCCTCACCTTCCCTTGCACAAGAAAAAAAAAATCATGTGCTCTCTCCATTCTAAGATTTTAAAGCAATGTATCTATCTTATAAGATTTTCATGAAGATTAAAAAATTAAATAGGAGACATGCTTAGGATAGTAAATATCAACTAGTGAGGTCTACTCATATGATTCAATTATTATAATTACAATAACAATAGTAATCATTACTAATATTTGTCTTCTCCTTGGTTATAATTATTATAATTCATCTTTGAATATTATCTCTTTATTTTGAAAATCCAGTTATAATAGTGGTAGGCACTCCATAAAAATCTCTAAAAATACTTAATAAACTTTAAGTAGAAAGTTAGATTTCGATTATTACTCTCATTTTTGTGATGAAATAGAGATATACAGAGATTAAGACTTTTTAATAACTTTAGATATTTTGTCCTTCACTGTCGAAATAATATTTGTCTTCAAGGAAATCTCTCAAAATATTAATATTAATAGAGGATATATATGCTTTTTTTCAGTTCTGTCTTTCACTTTTAAAAAAATGGAACACACTATCCCAACTGATGTGCCTCAGTGGTTGAGTGTCAACCTGTGAACTAGGTGGTCATGATTCGATTTCCAGTCAGGGCCCATGCCCAGGTTGGGGGCTCGATCCCCTGTGTGTGGTGTACAGGAGACAGCCTTCAATGATTCTCTGATTATTGATGTTTCTATCTTTCCTTTCATCTCTGAAATCAATAAAATATTTTTAAAAAGAAATAAAACACACTCAAGGAACTAGGAACTACAAGTTAGATTATTTGAGGAAGAAAGCAAAAACAAACAAACAAAAAAACATGTTATGCATGATATGTATTGGCAATGCCATATATATATATAATGACCAAAATATAACAGAATGCCATACATCTACCAATACTGCTGTGATGCTAAAACCTAAAACTAACTAAGACTTGTAAAAAGTTTTAGAAGAAACAAAAGGGGGTTTTCAAAAATGTTTTAAAGCAGTTTAAAAAAGGGAATGAGGTTTAATGTATGAGATGATAAATATTAAGAAATGAAAGACATTTCAGCTATTTAAAATTATTTTACCTCAATAACCTATAGCAAGTAAAATAGTTTTCCAATTGAAAACTGTAGAACAAACATTCTAAAAATACCATAGAGATTGTCTTTAAAGTCCAATAGAATTCTGGTAGCATGTAAATGTGCATACATGTTCCTAAAAAGATCTATTTAAAAAGCTTCAGATTTGTATTAGTACCAAGTTAAGTAAAAATTGAAGACTCCTGTGAAACAAGAAAAAATGTAACTATTATAAACATGGACAGAGAGTCTGAATTTTGAAAATGAGGTGCAAGGTAATTTTCAGAAACTATGGGGAAAATCTTAGTTATTTAAAAAAAATAAGAAATATATTAACAAGATATTTTGTAATACTTAGAAAAGAATGAGAGTAATCTATCCTATCTAATAAAAGAGTAATATGTAAATTGACCATACCTCCGATCAAGCCATGCCCACAGCCACACCCATCAGCCAAACAGGAGCAAATTATGCAAATAACCCCCAACCAAGATAGCTGCAGCCACTGAGAGCAGGAGGGAGGCTTGGGATTCCCCAGCAATGGAGGAAACCAAGATTTCCACCTGCCCTTGTGGGCCCAGGCCTCCACTCAATGGTATAAAGTTTCAATTATAGAATAAACATAATCCCAATAGAAATGGCGGTAGCCATTGAGCTGGAAAGAGCAGAGACTAGGGTTGCCCAGGCACTGGAGGAAGCCAAGCTTTCCACAGCCCTGGCCTGCCTTGGTCTCTGCTTAAGACTACAAAGTTTGTTATAGAAGGTAAATATCACAAGAGAAATGGCTACTGCCACAGAGCAAGCAGGAGGCTTGGCTCCGCTACAGGCTACAAATTTTCAATTGTGGAACATAAATTAATCCCAGATCCCAGGGCCTCCACTTGGGTTGCTGGGGGGTATGGCTGACCTCCAAACCACCAAAGGCCCCTCAGCCAGGCTGCCCCATGCCCTAAGCAAACCCCCAACCTGATCCGGGACACTCGTCAGGGCAAACCAGCTGGCCTCCATCCATGCACCTGGCCTCTATCCTATCTAATAAAAGAGTAGTATACAAATTTGACAATACCTTCACTATACCCACAAGCCACAGCCACAGCCATGCCCACAAGCCAATCAGAAGAAGATTATGCAAATAAACCCCAACCAAGATGTCTGCCGCCACTGAGAGCAGGAGGAAGGCTTGGGGTTCCCTGGCAATGGAGGAAGATGAGCTTTCCACCTGCCTTTGTCGGCCT
Organism: Antrozous pallidus; assembly: GCA_027563665.1. NCBI lineage: Eukaryota > Metazoa > Chordata > Mammalia > Chiroptera > Vespertilionidae > Antrozous > Antrozous pallidus. The sequence continues at coordinate 77,383,118 of CM050509.1, forward strand.
AGGCCTCCACTCAATTATACAAAGTTTCAATTATAAAAGATACAGAAATGGTGGCAGCCACTGAGCTGGAGAGAACAGAGGCTTGGGTTTCCCTGGCAATGGAGCAAGCCAAGCTTTCTGCTTGCTGTTGCTAGCCTAGGTCTCCACTCAATGCTACAAAGTTTCAATTACAGAAGATATATCCCAACAGAAATGGCGGCAGCCATGGAACTAGACAGAGCAGAAGATAGGGTTGCCTGGGCAATGGTCGAAGCCAAGCTTCTGCAGGGCTAGCACCTACGCCTTCACTCTAAGCTACAAAGTTTCAATTATAGAATTCAAATAAACCTGCACAGAAATGGCTGTCACCACAGAGTGAGCAGAAGGCTTGGCTCCACTCCAGGCTACAAAGTTTCAATTGTAGAACATAAAGTAACCCCAGATCCCAGGGCCTCTGCTTGGGGTGCTGGGAGGCATGACCAGCCTGCGAACCACCACAGGCCCTTGGCCCGGCCGCCCCATGCCCTAGGGGAACCCCTACCATGATCCAGGACACTCTTCATGGCAAACCAGCTGGCCCCCACCCATGCACCAGGCCTCTAACTATCTAATAAAAGACTAATTTGCAGATTTACCATCACTCCAACACACAAGAAGGCTGCCCTCATGTGGTCAAAGATCCTGTGCCCATGTGGATACAAGATGTCCACCACAAGATGGCTGGCAGGGGAGGGTCGTTGGGAGGTTCCAGGCCTGCAAGGGAGGGCAGTTGGGGGAATCAAGCCTGCAGGTGAGGGCAGTTAGGGGTGACCAGGCCAGCAGAGAAGGGAAGTTGAGGGCAAACAGGCTGGCAGGGGAGCAGTTAGACATCAATTAGGCTGGCAGGGTAGAAGTTAGCGGGTGATCAGGCTAGCAGGCAGAAGCGGTTGGGGGCAATCAAGGAGGCAGACAGGTGAGCAGTTTGGAGCCAGCAGTCCTTGATTGTGAGAAGGATGTCCGACTGCCCATTTAGGCTTGATCCTACTGGGATCAGGCCTAAACAGGCAGTCAGAAATAATCCCTCAAGGGGTCCCAGATTGGAGAGGATGCAGGTTGGGCTAAGGGACATCCCCTGCCTCCTTTACACAAATTTCATGCACTGGGCCTCTAGTCCTATCTAATAAAGAGTAATTTGCAGGTTGATCATCACTCCAACACACAAGAGGGCTGCCCCCATGTGGAAAAAGATCCTGCCCCCATGTAGACACAAGATGGCCATCACAAGATGGCCAGCAGGGGAGGGCCATTGGGAGGTTCCAGGCCTGCAAGGGAAGGCAGTTGTGGGCCATCAGGCCAGCAGGGGAGGGCAGTTAGCGATGACCAGGCCAACATTGGAAGGAAGTTGGGGGCAAACAGGCTGACAGTGGAGCAGATAGACATCAATTAGGTTGGCAGGGTAGTTGTTAGGGGGTGATCAGGCTGGCAGGCAGAAGTAGTTAAGGGCAATCAGGGAGGCAGGCAGGTGAGTAGTTTGGAGCCAACAGTCATGGATTGTGAGAAGGCTGTCTGACTGCTAATTTATACCTTCAGCAAGGTATAACTTTGTCAAGGATGTCCTACTGGGATTGGGCCTAAACAGGCAGTCGTACATCCCTTGAGGGGTTCCAGATTGGAGATGGTGCAGGCTAGACTGAGGAACATCCCCTACTCCTCGTGCATGAATTTCATGCACTGGGCCTCTAGTAGTAACATATAAGACATAATACATTATCAACTTGAATATAAGACATTATCAACTAAAATTGGTTCCTTTCATGATAGGACTATTAGTTTGCTAAACGAGAATAATGCTTATTAGTAAATGTTTTATATCTTGATTGAAACAAAGTACTTGGTAAAGTCTCAGATAATAAACTTACATATTTTTTTTGAAATACGACTCAGATTAGTTTTACAGTTACGTAGATTGTGAGTTGGATGAAGAGTCTTATCATAATAGCAACAATAGAGTTAATTGATCAACATTTACCTAAAGTAAAGTCTCATATAGAGTACTAATGGTTCCTAAAGCCAAAGTTTATATCTTTGCTAGTTTGGAAGATAAATCAAAGCTGTGAGGATTAACTCAATAAAAGGTACTGGAATAAGAATTGTAAATGATATGAACAGTATCACAGTGTGCTTAGACTTCTAAAACAAAATATTATAGACTGAGGGACTTATAAACAGACATTTTTTTTTCTGTTCGGAAAGCTGGAAGGACAAGATCCAGGAGCCAGCATGGTCAGATTCTGATGAAGCCTCTCTATGTGTTGCAGATTGCTGACCACTCACTCTATCCTCACATGGTAAAAGGCAAACAAGCTCTCTGGGGCCTCTTTTATACAAGTATGCACCACATTCATGAGAGTTCTATTTTCATTATTTAAACATCTCCCCAAAACCCTACCTCCTAACACCGTCATCTTGGAGATTAGGATTTCAGCACAGGAATTGTAAATGACACAAACAAAAAATAAAGGACTTTATAGCATTTGGAAGATCTGGCTTCATAACCATCCTATATAATAAAGAGCTAATATATTAATTAGAGCAGACAGTGGAACAACCTTCTGGAAGAACCAGTTTGTGGGGGTGGAGACACAAGGCTGCCAGGGCTGCTGCAAGGGCTGAGCCCCTTTCATGAATTTTGTGCATTGGGCCTCTACTTGTCATAATAAGAAAAAAAATATGAAACATTTAATTGGTCACTTGCTTCTGATGATCCAGTTGTAAAATGGTAAAAGTCTTTAGGATAAGTCAAATAGCCTAGTTATTCTCTCCTTCCACATCATTGTTAAACTGGATCTTCCTACTCCTTTTGAATTTAAGTAAAACCAATTGATTTGCTTTGGAAACTTTAAAAGCCAGTGTAAAATTTACTACAATTCTCTTTTCCTGTTTGTTTGTTTGTTTGTTTGTTTACTATGGAAATGGGTATTGTAATGGAGTTTCTGTCAACTTGAATTCCAAAATGACTGTGATGAGCAAAATATTCCATGTTGATCCATATTGGATTTTAAGTATAAGTGAGAAATTTGGCTTTGTTGGGATATTTTTTCCATTGATTTTTTAAGAGAGGACAAAGGGGAGGGATGAAGAGGGGAAAAAAGAGAGAGAAAGATTGATGTGAGAGATACACATTGATTGGTTGACCCCTGCACATACCACGACTGGGGCCGGGGATCAAGCCTGCAACCGAGGTACAGGTATTTGACCAGCAATTGAACCTAAGATCCTTTGGCCCATGAGAAAATGGTATACCATTGAGAAAAACTGGCCAGGGCTTCTAAGTATATTTGTAAAAAGACACGTAACAGGTGGAGAGACATTTATATTCAATATTATTATTTTTAAAAATTTAATAAATCTTTATTGTTCAGATTATTACAATTATTCCTCTTTTTCCACCCTAAGCTCCCCACCACTCAGCTTCCACCCCACCCTCTGCCCTTACCTCCCCACTGTCCTGATCCATAGGTGTACGCTTTTTGTTCAGTCTCTTCTCACACCTCCCCAACCCTTTCTCCCTGAGAATTGTCAGTCCACTCCCTTTCTATACCCCGGATTCTATTATATACACCAGTTTATTTTATTCATCATATTTTTAATTCACTTGATTTTTAGATTCACTTGTTGATAGATATATATTTGTTGTTCATAATTCTTACCTTTACCTTTTTCTTCTTCCTCTTCTTAAAGAATATCTTTCAGCATTTCATATAATATTGGGTTGGCGGTGATGAACTTCTTTAGCTTTTTTTTATCTGTGAAGGTCTGTATCTGCCCTTCAATTCTGAATGATGGCTTTGCTGGGTAGAGTAATCTTGGTTGTAGGTTCTTGCTATTCATCACTTTGAATATTTCTTGACACTCCTGTTTGGCTTGCATAGTCTCTGTTGAGAAATCAACTGACAATCATATGGGTTCTCCCTTGTAGGCAATTAACTGTTTTTCTCTTGCTGCTTTCAATATTCTCTCTTTGTCTTTTGCTCTTGGCATTTTAATTATGATGTGTCTTGGTGTGGTCCTCTTTAGATTCCTTTTGTTTGGGGTTCTGTGCCCTTCCTGGACTTGTAAGTCTATTTCTTTAACCAGATGAGGTAAGTTTTCAGTCATTATTTCTTCAAATAGGTTTTCAGTATCTTACTCTCTCTCTTCTCCTGGCACCCTCATAATTCTGATGTTGGTATGCTTGAAGTTGTCCCAGAGGCTTCTTACACTATCTTCAAATTTTTGGATTCTTTCTCCTTTTTGTTTTTCTGGTTGAGCATTTTTTCTCCTTTGTATTTAAAATCTTTGGTTTGATTCTTGCATTCCTCTACTCTGCTGTTGGGTCTCTGTATAATATTTTTTATTTCAGTCATTGTATGCTTAATTTCTAATTGGTCCCTTTTTCATATCCTCGAGGGACTCACTAAATTTATCTGCAATTTCTTGAAAAACTTTTTAAACTATGGTTTTGAACTCTATCTCCAGTTGTCTGCTTTCCTCCATTTCTTTCATTTGTGATTTGTTTCTTTGTCTCCACATTTTGTTGCTTCCCTGAATTGTTAGGGTAGCTTTGTGTGCTAGGTGTCCTATATGGCCCAGTGTCTTGGCCTTCCCAGTTACCTGAGGTGGACACTCTTGGTTCAACTTTTTGTGGACTGTGTGCACAGCCTTGTTGTGGTTAAGTCTTGATTGTTGTTAGTATCACTGGGAGAAATTGACCTTCAGGCCAGTTGGCTGTGAGGAGTGGCTGTGTCTACGCCAGGAGAACTTCTGTGCTGGAGTCAGGCTTATGACACAAGACTTGCAAAATTGAAAAAGCCTCTGTGCTCAGTTTGGATTGGGCAGAATCTCAGGGCTGAGAAGACAGTCTTGGCTTCTGGTCAGCCCTGCCCTATGAGGCCCCTGGGTCTCAGTGTCCCTCAGAAAGCAGCCCTTGAGTTTTGTCCACTTCCAGATAGTCCAGTTTCTCCCACAATGAATCTGGGTTCCCAGATTCTTGCTTGGAACTGGAGTTCAGGGTTGTTGGGAGCTTCCAGTTCCCTCTAGCTAGAGAAAGCCAGGGGCACATTCAGCAGTCAGTCCTCTCTGTGCACACTCATGCGCGTGTGCCTCCAGACCTCTGCCTTTCACAGCTCCCCTGAGTTTCCTCCTGACAGTCCAGATTCCCCTCATATGAGCCTGGGTCCCTAGGGTCTCGCCGGAAACTGAGGTTCAGTGCAGTCGTAACTGGGTTCAGTGCATTCAGGAGCTTCCAACTCCTTCCCGCTAGGGAAAGCCAGGGACAACCTCAGCAGTCAGTCCTCTTGTGTGCACTCCTGTTCTCACCTCCAGACCCCTGCCTTCTGCAGCTCCCCAAGTTTCCAAATTTCTTTGTGCCTTTCTCTCTACCTGAAAGTCCAGACTCCCCCCGTATGAGGCTTTGTCCTCAGGGTCTTGCCCAGAACTGGTATTCAGTGCAGTTGTAAGTGGGATTCAATGCAGTTCAGAGCTTCCTTCCCCCTCCTGAGAGAAAGGCAGCCAGACACTCAGCTGCCCTTTCTCTCCACATGCATGTCTCTGTACCTCAGCCTTTTTCAGCTCCTCTGATTCTCTGTGAGCTTTTCTCTTTCCTTTTAGTTGTAGAATTTCCACTCAGCCAGTTTTCCTGTTGTTCTGGATGATGTCTTTTTTGTCTTTTAGTTGTAGTTTTGAAATTCTTGTGCAAGGCAGCCGTTTGGGTGTTTACCTATGCTGCCATCTTGGTTTCTCTCAAATCCCTTTAAATTGTTGCCAGGCCTTAAAGCAATCAGCCTGCAGTCAGTTTCTTTCTGGGTCAACAGTTCTCTGAGTCCCAATTTCAAAGTCTAACAGTTTTGAGGTCCAATTTCAATGTCCAACAGTCCCTTATGTGTACATGTCAGCAATGATATTTCAGTTCTGGGTAGTGGGCAATGCAAGTCCAACCCTCTCAGGTTTGGTTCTGGGTTATCTGCAGCTATGCACAGCTGCTGATTGCTAGTATGGCAAGGCGTCTTCACCATCTTCATTTTTTTGGACTGTTTCTCCTCTGCTTTTGGGTGCCACTGTTATATCTGTGGCTGGAGCAGTCCTGTCAGTTTCTCTCTGGGATCCATTGTTGCAGGAATCCACAGGGGCTTGGAGTTTTGAATCCTTGGCATTCTGAAGCTGTCATGGGCTCTATGCACAGTTAATTTTACCATCTGCTCAGGCAAATCCTTCTTTCTACAGAAGTCAATATTATTTTGTATTAGTTTCAGATATACAACATAGTTGTTTATGCAATCATATACATCATAAGTGTTCCCCCAATATTTCCAGTACCCACCTGGCACCACATATGGTTATTTCAATAATAATGACTATATTATCCATGGAGTACTTTACATCCCCATAACTATTTTACAGTTATAAATCTGTACTTCTCAATCCTTTCACCTTTTCACCCAGTCCCCCAACCCATCTCCCCTCTAGCAATCATCACCAGTAAGATTATTTTTTCAATGTTACAAAATTATCCTAAAATCTATTCTGAATAATACAAAAGCAAAGTTATATAAGGACTTATTGGGGGGAAAGAGTAATAGATAAATCCATGAGCCATTGAAGTTTATTTAAACATCAGTGATTAAAATAGTATGATACTAGTGTAGAATAAGCAGATCAATTAAACAAAATAGATAACAAAACAAACCCAAGAACTCATAAGGAATATGTGGTAAAAGTAGAATCATAAATTATTGGAAATAAATGAATTCAAAAAATCCTGCTGAGACAATTCATTATGTTCTGAAAAATAAAAGCCTCTCATCTTGTTATGTTACCAAATAAGCCCAGGGAGAATAAAGGAGATAATTATCATTGTCAAACCAGATAAATAGAAATATAGACTACGAGAGACCTGGTGCATGAAATTCATGCACTGGAGGGGGTGTTTCTCATCCCAGCGTGCACCCTCTCCAATATGGGACCCCACAGGGATCAGGCCTAAACCAGCAGTCAGACATCCCTCTCACAGTCTGGAACTGCTGGCTTCTAACCACTCGCCTGCCTGACTGCCTCTAACCACTCTGCATGCCAGCCTGATCATCCCCTAACTGCTCCCCTGCTGGCCTGGTCACCCCCAAGTGCCCTCCTCTGCCAGTCAATTTGGTTCTGATTGGTCAGTTTCTATGCCAGTCAGTATCCTCTATGCCAGTCAGTGTTCTCCTAGGCAGCCATTGGCTCCTCTCAGTTCACCCACCTTTAATTCTTATTGGTCAGTTTCTATGCCAGTTAGCATCAAAAGCTCTTCCTCCTAAGTAGCCATTGGCTCCTCACAGTTAACCCAGATTTGGTTCTTATTGGTCAGTTTCTATGCCAGTCAGTGTCTATCAATGGGACCTGATCAGAAAGTCAGTGCTAATCAGCAGCCTGGGTGGAGGCCTGAAGAGAAACTGAGGTGTGGCTACTGGCCAAGCCTGGAATAAAAGAGAGAAGCAAGTGCTGATCAACAGCTGCCACAGAGGCTACAGATCAGATCCTGCTCCTCTCTTCAGGCCTCTCTCCTTTCCTGATTTGCAGCCCCGCAGCAGTCAGTACTGGGTCACCACGCCTGCTGCCATAACAGTCACCTTTGTTTTTCCATGCAATCCAGGGTTGACTGCAGGACTGACTTCCGGTTGGTCGAGCCTCCCGGTCTTTGCAGGTATGACAGACCCAGGGTTTTTATATATTAGGATGTCTATCAATAATAACAATTACCATTTATCCAGTGCTTCCTATGTTTCTGTTATTATAAAAACATATATATGCCCTAATTATTACAACACTGTGAAACATGTACAATTATTTGTACTCTTATATTAAAAATAAAGAAACTGAGGCCTAGAGAGACAAGACTTTTCTCCAGGTAACAAAGCTATTCAGTGTCAGGATTAAAATTTGAATTCAGACAATCTTATTCCAAGGTCCACTGTATTCTATTGCTACAAGGATCTGATAGGGAGAGATCATTGTAAGACGAGATAAATTTTAATATATAAACACTAGCGGCCTGGTGCAAGAAATTCATGCACCTTTAAAGGGGATTAATTAGAGGAAATAATTCGATATTGCTATTTGCTCTTTCTCTATAATAGAAGTGTCAGAGATGAAAGAAAATTAATAAAATGTATATGAAAACCTTCCTCCTCTCTAGGGCACAACTTTTGACCCAGAGTCAAGTCCCCGCCCATCCACATGTACCTCAAAATCACATGAGACCCAGACCCAGCCAGTGGTCCCCACATTAGTCTAGATCCAGACCCAGCCAGTTCCACCCTTGTCAAGCTCTGCTGGGCAGGGGACATAGCCTCAGGTCCTTGGTCAGGTGCCAGGAACAATAATATGAATAATTTTTGGTGGGCTCCGGGGTATAGAAGCTGTCCCTAATTGTCTGGTGTAAGGCTCCAGGGCAATTAGGACAGGTACATAGTGCTCCAGAATGTGAGAGCCCAGTTAGGGAAATGGTTTGGGTGTTGATTTAACCACATCCTCAGGAAAGAGAACTAACTGGCGCTGGCCTCGATCCAAAACTGGGTCAAGGCAGCATTTGCAAACAAAACAAACCTAACAATTTTAAAACATGTAAAACCACTACAGAGCAAAATTTTATAAACAAAAACAAAGGGCAAAGCCCAAAAGTGACAGTAAAATAAGGATTAATACAGTAGCCTGGATCATAGATCATAAGCCAATAGACCATGATATCCTCCCAATGGTCAGGAACCTTTCCCTCTACATCAGTGATTCTATAAAACAAAAGTGCAGGTGAAATCCTGTAAAAATATCCAGCTACTGAGGTTTCCTAAATTACACATACTTCCTTCCCATCTAACTCTCTGATACATGTTCTATGGTCTGCTCCCTAAAACCTCCAATATTTAGGACCCAACTTCTTTGAGAATAACTACAAGAAGTGAGACAATGATAAGAGAATGTCTTGTACATGTAAACAGTTTAGAGGCAACAACGTTGAGAACTATTGTATATTATCAGGTTGTCTTCACAAAACCTTTTTTATTTTACAATAAATCTGAGGTAGTTTAGTACAATAGGGAAGCAAGGTAAAGTTAAAATCAAATTGAGCTAGTGGGTTTTTAGCACCGCTCTCCACCCATATTCCTATACTCATTAGCAACTCCACACAAGAGAATAGAAGGGCCTCACCAGGAATTCATCGAAGTTGCTTCCACTTTATGTTTCTAGGAAGTGTCAGCTTGTGGGACACACCCTGACAAAATCCATGGCACCTGGACCTGAGTTATTGTGCTAAGAGAGTGGTCTGTAAACTGTGGCTCGCGAGCCACTTGAGGCTTACGACTCCTGGTTTGCTGCTCTGTTGACTAATGAGTTTGCTGACCACTGGGATAGAGGTTTAATCACAAGGAACAACAAAAGCCTGTAATTATTGGACTGGAGAGTCTAGGTCAGTGGTCAGCAAACTCATTCAGTCAACAGAGCGGCAAACCATGGCTCGTGAGCCGTGTGTGGCTCACAAGCCACAGTTTGCTGACTACTGTGCTAAGAGAAGAAAAGTTAGAAGCATGTGACCCTCTCCATAACATGGTATTTATCACTTGGATTTTTCTGTAGAGTCTTCATGTCGTGGACTGAATATTAAGTGCTATGTTTGGGGGGCTGGTTGTGGGTATTCATTGTAACAAATTGTTTAGCTTTACTAAACAATTTGAAAATGTTAGAGAATTAATATGCAGAAAAAGTATCTTTACATGGGAGGAAAGCATTGATTCTATCACTAAACTGAACATAGGTTGATTAAGAAATGTTGAGAGATCCAAAGAACATACACCATTATGATGTGAAATAGTGGTATAAAGTAAATGTGGTAATGAATTCTGACAGAGACAGCAGTGCCCACAGAGAGATAGTGGTGTCAAGTAGAAGTGATTCATCTCTGGATACAAGAAAAAAAAACCGTTAATGTATATCACTTGGAGGTGGAGTAGACAAAATATAGAGAATGTTAAAATGCAATCAACCATTGGCAAAGTTTATTCATATTTATAAATAAAATATCCCTGTGAATTTTTTTTTAAGTTGAATATTAAGGCATTTAATTTCTGGATATCCTGCATCAGGAAATCCAAAGAGAAAACTTATAAATTATAGGGTAAGAAGTATATAGACAATCCATTTCTTAATAGTGAAAATTGAGCTTAGTATCCCATACTACATCCAACTTTGAACTTGAGAGGGCAAGCAAAATCCTGACAGACTGCTTCCATCAGTATGCATACACAAATCACTGCTTCTGCAAAATGTGCTTTCTTTGCCATGGAAAAATCTAACATCTGATCAAAAAATCTCACGGAGGTAGATAATCCTAAAGCAGCTGTATTTCAGTCCCTCATAAAAAAAAAGTAAATTTCTAAGCAAATCAGGTTTGATTTGGATTGAATTATGGGACTTTTTGAGAAGTGTTTAATCCCTATTGCTCATTGTGTTTTTCACATAGAAAATAATCATGGATCAATGAAGCAGTAACCCTTTCATGCCTTAAAAATGCAGATTTCTGATGAATTGACTAATACAAAACTCTCAGAATTTTGAATGATTAATGATCCCAGGAAATTTCAGGTTGATTATGTTCCTTTCAGATACCAGTCTGTTAAGGAGCTTGATAAAAAATGATTAAAGAGCTCCTAATGCCATCATTCTGCTGGATTTGTTTTTAAGTTGAAGCTGTAAAATAATTATATAGCACTTGATGAACTGGAAATATATTTCAGTAATTGCAGAGAATGCATATGCACATGTGCGCACGCGCACGCACACACACACAAGCATACACACACGTATACACACATTCCAACATGAATATGACGATTTTAGATAAAAAGCTAGGGGGGAACCAAGATGGCGGCATAGGCAAAACACCTATCTTACAGTCATACACAACAATTTTAAAACAACAAATTAACAAAAGAACAAACACCTTCCAGAATCACCAAAAAGCTGGCCGAGTGAAAATTCCACAAATAAAAGTGAAGATAAGACACTATGACTCTGAGGAGCAGCGGCAGACAGTGTTGAAGATTCGCGTGGAGAGAGGTTTGGAGCGCACGCCAGCAGATAGGACAGGCGGCTGAAAACCGGCCAGTTTTCTCAAACGGGGAGACAAAGGCATCCCATTGGTCTGATTCTCCAGCTCTGGGCAAAGTCCAGGGAACCCACTATCAGACGGGGTAAAAACTGGACAGTGGGAGGGCACGCCGAAGCTCAGGTGCTGCAGGGGTCTCCCCGCTGTGGGGAAGGCAGTTTGCGCTTGAACTTGGGAACAACGCAGCTGTGTGACCACGTAGAGAGTGCTCTGCGACTTGCTATCTCGTTTGGGAAACCGTCAGACTGCTTTGTTTTACCACCCTGGGTGAGACGTTGTGTGTGCAGATGCATGTGGGGAGAGTCTGAATTCCCGGCAACCAGTGGAGCTCCGCAGCGGCTCTCTCTCAGAGGTGCCGGCACAGAGTCCCTGGGGCTGCATAGGGTGGAGCAAATGCTGTCTGCTTGGCCCGGAGACTCCACCCATCCAACCTGAGCACAGCTGAACTTCACAGACAATTGGCCTGGAGGTCAACCCCTCCAAGTGCTAACAATGATTAACCTGAGATTAACTTCAGCAAGACTGTGCAACACCCATATCCACCTCAGGTAACTGGGGAGGCTGACCCACTGTCCCTTGTAGGAAGTCTACCACACAAAGCTAATTGACCAACTCAGGGAAGCAGCCACCATGCAGAGACATGGAAAGAAATCAGATGTGAAATGAATGGAGGGAAAAAAACGACTGGACATGGAATTCAAAACCATGATTATAGGGCTTCTCAAGAGTCTCCAACAAAAGGTGGAGACCTATAAGGAAATAAGCAAGACCAGCAAGGAAATGAACGAGACCCTCAAGGATATGAATGAGACCTGCAAGGAAATGATCAAGACCAATGTGGAAATGATCAAGACCAACGTGCAAATGAATGAGGCCTACAAGGAAATGAATGAGACCCTCAAGGATATGAAGGAATCTCTCAAGGATATGAAAAAGGACCAACCAGAAATTAAGCATACACTGACTGAAATAAAAAATATTATACAAAGACCTAAAAGTGCTCTGGAGCACCCCAAGAACCAAGTTCAAGATTTGAAATACAAAGAGGTGAAATCCACTCAGCTGAAAAAGCAAGAAACCAAAAGAATCCAAAAAATTTAAGATAGTGTAAGGGGCCTCTGGGACAACCTCAAGCATACCAACATCCGAATTATAAGGGTGCCAGAAAAAGAGAGAGACCAAGACAATGGAAACCTATTTGAAGAAATAGTGACTGAAAACTTCCCATACCTGGTGAAAGAAATTGACTTAGGAGTCCAAGAAGCACACCAAACCCCAATATATAGGAACCCTAAGAGGACCACACCAAGGCACATCATAATTAAAATGCCAAGAGCAAAAGACAAAGAGAGAATATTAAAAGCAGCAAGAGAAAAACAGTTAGTTACCTGTAAGGGAGCACCCATATGATTGTCAGCAGATTTCTCAACAGAAATGATGCAGGCCAGACGGGAGTGGCAAGAAATATTCAAAGTGATGAATAGCAAGAATCTGCAACCAGGATTACTCTATCCAGCAAAGTTATCATGCAGAATTGAAGGTCAGATAAAGTGCTTCGCTGATAAGAAAAAGCTAAAGGAGTTACACACCACCAAACCAATATTATATGAAATGCTGAAAGATATTCTTTAAGAAGAGGAAGAAGAAAAAGATAAAAGTGTAAATTATGAGCAACAAATACATGTCTATCAACAAATTAATCTAAAAATCAAGTGAATTAATAAGCTGATGAACAGGATAAACTAGTGAATGTAACAGAATCATGGACATAAAGAGGGAATGGACTGACAACTCTTGGGGAGAAAAGGAGTGTGGGAAGTGCAGCAAGATACTGGACAAAAATCATGCAACTATGGGAGAGGACAGTGGAGGGGGTGAGGGTGGAGTGTGGGATGGGTACCAGGTGGAGGGGAGCTATAGGGGAAAAAGGGAACAATGTAATTAATAAAGTGAACAATAAAGATGAAAAAAATTAAAAAAGAAGATTTTATTTGCTCTGCTATGGCTTCCCTTTCACGCCCTAAGAATTTTTATTCTCCCCAAATGATAGTTCAAAAATTAAAGGACAGAGTTTACTGGAGACAAGTACTTGTGTAAGGAATAAGAATTTTGGTGCAAGTGTAAAGAAATGTTAAAAAGAATACCACACCTCTTGAATCCTTTTGTACCAATCCTCATGCAACCCTTAATCCTGTAGTCATGCTAATGTTTGCTAGTAGTTCTTAAAGCCAGTGGTGTAAAAGAGGGTATGGGAAAAGGGGTATTGGACATATTTAGGTCCAGACTCTCTCTGTGTTATTAATGAAGACATTATCAGTTTAAACTTACCAAAGTAATTGGGTGATTTTGTTTGTGGTTTGATTTTTTTCTTTAGTAACTCTTTTCAACAATAGCCAGTATTTCTATCCTGTCAGATGGACTAGAAACTGAATGTGCAGATGCTCCAATAAGGAAGTTGGACCAAAGAAAATGTACAGACTGGAGTTTTATTTGAGGAATGAATAATATGCCCAGCTATAAGAAAACCGGGTCGTTATTCTGCTTTACCACAAGTCTCCTTATATTGCTATTGAAACCAGTGCTGTGATCAGAACCAGGTTCGTTGTCTTGCAAAATTGAGGAATGAGTTCACGGGAAAAGACAGTAAGTGGAAGCAAAGTTTACTGAGAGATAGATGGATTCCTTGCAGAAGGCAGGGAGGATGATCAAAGTGGGTTGCTGCTGAAGCTCTTTGTCTAGTGGCAGATACATGCTTTGCTAGTTCCTGATTGGTCCTTTCAAAGAATTCTGCCTTAGCAGCATCCATACATTTTAAAGGGTCATGCTAAGTGAAATAAGTAAGATAAAGACAAATATCACATGATCTCACTCACATGTGGAATCTAAGTAACAAAATAAACTTATGAATGGATTGGATCCAGATACATGGAAGCATAGAGCAGAGTGCAGACATTGCTAGGGAAGGTGGGAGAGGGTGGTGGGTGGTAGGTAATCAACCAAATACTTTGTGTGCATATATGCCTGGCCTATGGACACTAATAATAGGGTGGTGAAGACCTGGGGGAGGGAGTGGAGTGGGCTGGAAGGAGTTAATGAAGGGGGAGGGGACATATAATACTTTAAACAATTGAAAATTACTTTAAAAATAAAATAAAGCTCCTGTCTCCCACATGCCACTTCCTTCCCACCCAGCTGGGTTGTCTTATCAACTCCCACCAGCTGGATTCAGTTCTAGGCTGTTTTGTCTGTCTGTGGTTTTTCTTGGAACAGGACACAGTGCAGGCTGCATCCTGTCCACATTTACAAGACCCTGTTATTCTTAGACTTCCCCATTCTACTATCCCCCTATGGTCCAGTCTCTAACTACCTAGCCCACTTCTATCTCCTCACAATTTCCTCATCTAGAAAATGTACAAAGTGATATTGGCCCTATCACTATTGATATTGTGAGGATTAAATGAAATGAAGCATTTCAAAACCTGTAACAATTGCTGCCATCTTAAAAGAAAAGAGGACAGAAGAGTCAAGGGTCTCAACATTTCCATCACCCCAATTCAGTTTAACAAAGCATAAAGGGAGCAAATAAGCATACTTACATAAGTGAAATTATGAAACTGGTTTATAAGCATTGCCTCTCAATTGTATGTTAACTAGGGGCCTTTGAAATCAACTTGCTTTACAATACACAGAATAAAGGGCACCCCTGTTGGAAGTGCTTTTATTATTGACCTTATATTCAAGACATTTTATATTTTTCTAGTTGTGGATGCTGATCACTAACTCATTTTAAAACACCCTGTGGTGAATAAGCTATTTCCAAAAGGCTTTAGTTTTCCCCTTAAATCTTTAAAGTCTCATGTCTTTGAAAAGCTGCACCCATAGAGGTAATTAACCCAATCATCCCCAAGAAAGGAAATACCTCTTTATACATCTCATTTTCTCTTTGGTATTTATTCTGTTTCCAAAATAGTTTTAATTAGCATTATTTAACACTCATTTTTTTTCTTAAAATATATTCACATGGTTCAGCTGAAAATTCCAGGCAGCAACATAAATTATGGCTAGAGTATAAACTCAAGAGATATACAGATTTAGGTTTCTTATCCTAACTTCACCACACATTAACTGTGTGACCTTGGACAAGTTATTTATCCTCTCTGAACTTAATTTTGAACCTCTTATCACAGGGCTGATGAGAATATTCGAAGATAAGTATGTTAAGTTTCCTGCACTTAAAAGTAACAACTCTTAATGGGATTAAAGTTTAATCATTAAACAATGAACATGCTCAATTGCTTGGCAGATATCCTTGGTAAATAACTGCACTTTTGGATCTAAAACCCTGTGTCTGTTGCTTATATACCTTCATGTCTATCTCTGTGTAGATTCTATGACTAGTTATTTTTCATCCTTATAGTTCAATTCAGCAAAAAATCATTCAACATGTACTCAGTGCCAGTCACTGTGTTAAGTACTAGGGGGTCAATGATAAGCAAGGCAGGGACCCTGCACTCAAGGAACCTGTTGGGATCCAAAATTGAAAACACTCATTTTCACTTTCATAGTACTGAGAAAAAGTGAAAAATATTGATGATTATCACCTGAATTATGTGTTTACATTGTGATAAATGATATCTAAGATTGTTCTTTATTTGTTATACTGTAGAAAATAAAATATATCCACTCTTTGCTTTTCATTAATCCACTTCTTTGTGTGCAATGAACATCAAAGAAACAAGGCACTCTCTGACATTACATTATAAATTTTCTCAGTATTTCTTCTGTTTTTTTATTGATTTTCTATGTGTTTTTATATTTTTATGTGATTAAAATATAGTCTTACTATCAAGTTGGTCTAAGTCAGGTCTACAAAGGGAAAAGTCGTTCAATAAACATTAAAAAAGTGAAAGAAAATGCTAGAAGCCAATCTACTATTGCTATAGGTTTGGGTGTTATTCTTTTCTTTGATTAAAATTGCATGCAATACCACATTTAAGGAATGTTATTTTATTCTTGTTAATGCAAAAAATATGGAATTAGATCAGCTAAAATAACTACATACACCCAGATGCTTCAGATGACTAGAAAATCTTCTAAGAGATAAAAATGTTTGTCTAAGTATATAATAGCTGATCAGATAATAAAGATGTTCTGTTAAACCTATGCTCTTGATAGAAATCCAAATATCTAGACAGCAAATGGAGTAGTTGCACAAACCATTTGGGTATTATCCCAACCCAAGAATTTTGGGTTATGAGTCTGGAGCTGTTCTAGGTTCCTTTTGATACAGAACTTCATGATTTCAACTTCGGATTAACTCTAGTCCCTAAAAATCCAAGTTTTGTGCAGAGAGTAAGAATTCAGACCTTTAAGCTAGATAATTAGTGTGCTTCTGTACAAATTACTTAAACTGTCCATGTCTCAGTTTTCCCACGTGTTTGATGTTGAGTACCTACTTCATAGGATTATTGAGTTTTCAAAAGTTAATATATGTAGCCTCCTTAGACTTGTGTGTGGCATGTAGGAAGTGTTGGTTGGTCTTATCAGTACCGTGAATTTTTAAATTGAAAATCCTGCCTGGATTTTTTAGGATTATTTAAAATCTATTTTAATTTAGTCAGTGATTAGAAAGATATAAGGCACTCATCCTGTGAGCACTCTGTTAGGTACTAAGAAAAAAAAAGTGTGAAGACTCAAGTGCTGGAATGAACATGGCAGGTATACATACAAAGTGGGGCTAAAACAGGTTTGTAGTTGTTCATATGGAAAATAATAAAATCCTATCTAATAAAAGAATAATATGCGAATTGACCATACCTCTGATCAAGCCACAGTCACACCCACCAGACAATCAGGAGCAAATTATGCAAATAAACCCCAACCAGGTTGGCTGCCGCCACTTAGAGCAGGAGGTAGGCTTGGGTTTCCCTGGCAAAAGAGGAAGCCAAGCTTTCCGCCTGCCATTGCTGGCCTAGGCTTCCACTCAATGCTACAAAGTTTCAATTATAGAAGATACATAATCCCAACAGAAATGGCAGCCACCACTGAGCTGGAGAGAGAAGAGGCTTAGGGTTGCCGGGGGGTGGAGGAAGCCAAACTTCTGCAGCCCTAGCCTAGGCCTCCACTCTAGGCTACAAAGTTTCAATTGTAGAACCTAAATTAATTCCATATCCTAGGGACTCCACTTGGGTTGCTTGGGGGCATGGCCAGCCGGCAAACCACCACAGGCACCTCGCCCAGGTTGCCCCACACCCCAAGGAAACCCATCCTGATCCAAGACACCTTTCAGAGAACACCAGCCGGTCCCCACCCATGCACCAGGCCTCTATCCTATCTAATAAAAGAGTAATATGCAGATTGACCATCACTCCAACACACAAGAGGGCTGCCCCCAAGTGGTCAAAGATACTTCCCCCATGTGGACACAAGATGACCACCACAAGATGGCCAGCAGGGGAGGACAGTGGGAAGTTCCAGACCTGCAAAGGAAAGCAGTTGTGGGACAGCAGGGGAGGGCAGTTCGGAGGGACCAGGCCTGCAGGGGAGGGCAGTTGGGGGCTATCAAGACTGCAGGGGTGGGCAGTTAAGGGTGACCAGGCCGACAGAGGAGGGAAGTTGGGGGCTAACAGGCTTGCAGGGGAGCAGTTAGACCTCAATTAGGCTGGCAGGGTAGTGGTTAGGGGTTGATCAAGCTGGCAGGCAGAAGCGGTTAGGGGCAATCATGGAGGCAGGCAGGTGAGCAGTTTGGAGCTAGCAGTCCTGGATTGTGAGAACGCTGTCCGACTGCCCATTTAGGCCTGATCCTATCGGGATCAGGCCTAAATGGGCAGTCAGACATCCCTTGAGGGGTCCCAGATTGGAGAAGGTGCAGGCTGGGCTGAGAGACACTCCCCCTCCGACCCACCCCCATGCACAAATTTCATGTACTGTGCCTCTAATAAATAATAAATAGTAAAGAAGAATAAATCCTGTGTTTCACATTCTCACAACTGTAAATCTACTTTTGTGCCACCCTGTATATCCTTGATTTTGCTGTAGGCTAATTTCTCAAAGTGAGGAGCAATAAGACGCTCTACATTTTAGAAACTATTCTTGAAAAGTAGCTTTGTTTTTCTCTTTTTTCCCATCCCTTTTTCCTTTCCTTCTTTCCTTCCTTTTCCTTCCTTTCTTTATTTATTTCTTTTTCTATCTTTCTCTTTCACTGTTATTATTTAAGTTTAAGGAACTCACATCACAGCAAGGCTTTCTCTCCCTCCCTCCCTCCCTCTCTCCCTCCCCCTCTTTCTCTCTCGTAGACTTTTGTATAATACTACTCTGTTGAAAAGTTCACTGTCTTCACCAGTTGCTTTTGTTCAATATCTGTAGCTGGACATTACTTGCAAAAGCCTTCAAACACCTTCCTTTGTAAATATACTTACATTTACACTGATGACTTTCTAAAACTCTCCTGACCTTGTGCATGAGGTTCCTTGTTTAAAAATGCAGTACAAGCAGGTTAAATAGTAGAAGTTTCTGTATCAGATGTATTACATTCTGTTGCATTTTTTCTTTCTTAGTTTAAAGAAAAGGAGCTTTTTCCCCACTTTATTATTTCCCTATTTGGGGATTGTCCTCTTAATTTCTCCAGAGTAGTTACCTTATCAATGATCCTTATTTCAAAATGCTGACAAGAATTTGATGTGTTCACATATTTGAACATAATCAGCCTCTGAGCTATTTCACATTTTGTACCTGTTGTACTCTGATAAAATTGATTTGCCTCTCAATGGAGATGCTTAAAGTCTCCCTTTGATATTTCAAAGCATATGTTTTACCTCTGCATAAATCTATCAAATATCATGACCTGTCCTTAAATTTTGGCTTAGAAAAAAGACTATTTTAGTTACAAATTAAAATTTGTTCCAAAGATGAATTGGGCCAATGGGATTCAATGATAGCACGCTATTCCCACAGCATATGAAATAAAACTTGCCTCACTTGTGACAAGGAAGGATATGACATTGTGAAGTTGTGGAGAGAAATGATCACCTCTTTTTCTTGTTTTCTTGAAAAAAATAAGTGCATGGTCTACTGGAAAAAAATTAAAACCCTGCCTTTTATCTACAGTCAGACAGAAATATCTGACCTGGATATATTAAACTCCCATCTAAAAGCACTTAATAATAATAATAATAATCTATTTTTTTTTAGTTTCTATGTTATTGCCAGTACCATTTCCAATAAACACCATTCATTTCCAGAATATTTGAATTCTAATGGGAATGGGAAGTATGACACAGTTCCTCTCCGTTGGGAGTCTTGCTGAGAGCTCATTTGAGCTGTGACCTGCTTCAGCTACCAGAAAGTATTAGTATTTCAGTAGGATCTTTAAAATGGAGATACAGAGTGAAGCCAATGCATCGAAATTAGATCTTTTTTTTTTTACTCTCTAGCAAATGAAAATACCAGAAGGTATATTTTCTACCATACAAAAGTGTTTTACAACTTTCACCCTTTATCAGATCTTCTTAATAGGGAAACCTTATCTGTGAAATTACTTCTTTTTCAGTACAAATCGTTCTATGTAAATTGTGCACCTTGAATCTTAGAATTTTGGCTGGCAGGAACCAGATTTAAAGTCTGTTTACATATCGAGTCAAATATAAAATTCCCCCACCAGTGCACTAACCCATGCACCAGGTCTTTAGTATTGTTAATAAAATTCATGTAGGGGTCTTCAGACTCAAGAATTCTCTCTTTCAGGCCTACGTATTCAGCATCTCTAAGGAGGAGGTCTGTTATTCTGTGTTTTGTTGTTTTTTAATATCACTAGAGGATATTTTTTTCACTGATTTTAGAGAGAGTGGACCCAAGGGAGAAGGTGAAGAGAGAGAAAAAGAGAGGGAAGGGGGTGGGCCCACTCATGGCCGAGGGCAGGCCCTTGCCAGCAGTCCTGCCTCTGTGTGTGACCTGCAGAGGAAATACATCTTTTCTGACCACTCATTGGCTAAGCTCACTGCACACTACTCAGAGTGTTCTCGGTATCTTGCCTAATAAGAACCCAGAAAGGTGATCTAGGGTTTTTCCACCTTACTCCTGGAGAAAAATATGAAGGTCCGCTGCTGAAGGGGCTAAGAAATGTCATATCCTGCCCTAGCCAGTTTGGTTAAGAGGATACAGCCTTAGCTTGCCAACCACAGGGTCCGGGGTTGATTTTGGTCAAGGTCATGTACCTAGGTTGCAGGATCCTCCCTGGCTGGGGCCCAAATCAGGGCTCATGCAGGAGGCAACCAATCGAAGTGTCCCTCTCACGTTGATGTTTCTCTCTGTCTTTCCCTCTCACTTCCATGCTCTCTAAAAATTAGTGGAAAAAATATTCTCAGGTGAGGATGAAAGAAAGAAAGAAAGAAGGAAGAAAAAGAGAGATGGTTTTTCTTATGAAAGAGAGCTCTTTAAAATGCCTAAAGTAAGTTGTCATTTTTTTTGTGGTGAAGGGACTAGAGTTTGTGTTATGAAAACACCTTGGCAGCTTCAGTGGCCGGCAGTGGCAGCAGCAGCAGGGTGATGGGCTGCGGGGCCTTCCTCTGATCAGCCAGGTTGCCTCCTGCAGAGGGAGGCCTACTGACAGGTTGGGCCCATGAAGAGTGGGCCTTAGTTGTCAGTAGGACATCCCCTGAGGATTCCCAGACTGTGAGGGGGCAGGGTGGGCTGAGGGACCCCCCCCCCAGTGCACAAATTTTATGCACTGGGCCTCTAGTTTGTATATAAAAGAGCACAAAAGCAGCCTTCCCGTCGTTGCTCACTGATAGTGGATCAACCTTTGAACCAGGAAGTCCCAGTCAGGGCACATGCCTGGGTTGGGGGCTCGATCCCAAGTAGGTGGCATGGAGGAGGCAGCCTATGGATGATGCTCTCTCGTCATTGATATTTCTTTCTCTTTCTCTTCCTCTCCCTTCCTCTATGAAATCAATAAAAGTATATTGTTTTAAAAAGTTAAAAGACATAAGAGCAAGTAAATATAGAACTTCTACCCCTATGTTCCATATAATTCGCAATTTCATCTGACATAGGCCTATTTTTGTGTAGACCACATTAATGTGTACACACACATTCTTCTTACATACATGTACACAACTTTCTTTGAAATAAATACACTACACTTATGAAAATGTCAAAAGTTACATATTGGGTCTGACATTTTCCAAAGGCTTAAAAAAGGCTCAGTTGCTCCATGAATCCTGGTTAAATTGGTTGTGCATAAGTTATTGTCAATTCCAGTCTATGGCAACATTGTGTGCTATCTTAGTAGGAGCCTAATCATGCCCCAGAGACAAGATTATCTAGTGGAATATGTCACTGGGCAACATCCATAGGAGGAATCATAGCATTCTTTTCTTCACTCAAAAACTGCCTGATGTACTTTAAAGAAAGCCATCAGTAATGTTGATATGTCAATATAATTTAATTTATTATCTTATAAGTTATTGCCCTGAATCATTAAGTGGTCTAACAAAAAACACTAGAAATAATCAGGCAGTGTATCTTACAAAGGCCTTGGGATTTTTGTGACCTTATAAATAGAAATTATGGATGAAAAGAATTTTCTCCAAGGAGGTCCTAGAAACAATATTCAATTACTTCTATATCTAAGACTGATATTGACATCTATATTATGAAAAGAACAGAAGTAATTTGTCATATTAGAAATTGAATAAAGGTTCGTGGTTGTTTTCTTGCTTCTCTATTAAATCTTCTTACTCAGAGAGGTTCTTATGGTTTAAAATTAGCTGTCCTTAGATAATGAACACTGATGAGTTATGACATAGTAAATAGTCACATATAGGGACATAAAATATTTTAATTTGGGAATATATATATATATATAATCAAGGTACATAAGCATATAATTTTGTATAATTATTATTAAACTAATTTAATCTTTATAAATTGCAGATTAGTGTAACTACTGAAGCAAAACAAATATATGTGGGATTCATATGGAAGTTACTTACAGGCTGTTCCAAGGATATCCAAAAAGTACTTCTTTTTTTTTCATATTCCAATCATTATTTTCTTAAATCTGCAAACCTTTCTCAACTTTCAAAAAAAGTCATTAAACTGCCTAGAACAAACAGATTTGAACAATTTCTGTCTGCCTTTCCCTCCTAATTTTAATGGTGTGAGGAATGATATAGTCAGGTGTTTCTCTTCTACATATATAGATATCAATTATGGAGCTCAGATATTTTTTGTTTTTAGATTAAAAAGTAATAATTGCAAAATATACATAGACGATATAGAACATATTTGGAATTCTTTTCTATTTTTGTCTTTGCAAGTAAATGCCACCAATTTTTTCTAGCTTTACTGAGAAATAAAATTGTACATATAACGTTGTACAAGTTTAAGGTGTACAACCAGTTTATTTGATACATTTATATAATGTAAACTGATTATCACCATGGTGTTAGCCAACACGTTCCCTCAATGACATAATTACCATTTCTCTTTTGTGGTGACAACATTTAGTATCTACTGTCTCAACAACTTTCAAGTATATAATGCAGTATTATTAGCTATAATCATCATGCTCTACATTAAATCCCCAGGACTTATAACTGAAAGTTTGTACCTTTTAACCAAATAAAAAATACAATTTTTCTTGTGATGTTATGATTCTAATTCCTACAAAGTTGAGTGTTATAGGCTCATGCCCTTCCTCCTACAAGGAGCTATTTAAGGATCCAAAAAATAAAGTTTCCTTATATTGTCTGCTTTACACTGTGATTGAAACCTACTTACACTAACTTTGTGTATATAATTGCATATATGTCCTAGATGCAGACATTTTATTTATTACTAGAGGCCTGGTGCACAAAATTCATTCATAGGGAGGGGTGTCCCTCAGCCCAGTCTGAACCCTCTCCAATCTGGGGCTTAAAAGGGCAGTCAGACATTGCTCTCACAATCCTGGACCTCTGGCTCCCAACTGCTTGCCTTCCTGCCTTCCTGACTGCCCATAACCACTTCTGCTTGCCAGCCTGATCATCCCCTAACCACTCCCCTGCCAGCCTGATAGACGCCTAACTGCTCCCCTGCCAGCCTTATTGCCTCTAACTGCCCTCCCCTGCTGGCCTGGTCACCCCTAACTGCCTTCTTCTGCAGGCCTGGTCCCTCCCAACTGTCCTCCTCTGCAGGCCTGGGTCCCCCGTAACTGCCCTTCCCTACAGGCATGGTCACCCCCAACATCCCTCTTCTGATGGTCTAGTCACCCCTAAGTACCCTCCCCTGAAGGCTTGATTGCCCTCAACTGCCCTCCCTTACAGGCTTGGTCCCCTCCAACTGCCCTCCCCTTTTGGACATCTTGTGGTGGCCATCTTGTGTCCACATGGTGGCAGGATCTTTGGCCATATAAAAGTAACCATCTTGTGTGTTGGAGTGATGATCATGTTACATATTACTTTTTTATTTGATAGAATTATCTATTTCTAAATTAATATATCAACAACATAAAATCCAAAACATAGAATAAATTGTTCTTTACCATTTTATCACAAGTTGAAGGTGATAAAAGGAACTAAATTTAATCCTTTATCACTTTAACCAAATTTTTAGCAAACTGGAATCTCATATTAGTGCTACAAGTGATATTAGCTACAGATCAAGTACCACTATGTCACTATATAGAATGTCAGAACAACCCATGTGAGAGTACCAAGGGAACAAAACACAAACACAAACACACACACACACACACACACACACACACACACACACACACACAAACACACACACACACACATCTCAAAAAAACAAAAACTGCCCTTTAAAACGTTTTCAAGTACAACACTATATTTTTGTAATGATTCAATAATGTTGGATTAATATGGTAGTTTATACTGTTACAAATGGAGTTAATAGATGCAAGAAAAAGCTATGTCTTCTGGTGTATATAAAAAAAGAAACTAACAATAAATGTATTTGGACATAGATAATTGGAAAAACCACTGGGAAAAATAACAGTTCAGGAGAACCAAGATGGCGGCATAGGCAAAACACCTATCTTACCGTCATACACAGCAATTTTAAAACTACAACTTAACGAAAGAACAAACACCGTCCAGAATCACCAGAAAGCTGGCCAAATGAGAATTCCACAAATAAAAGTGAAAATAAGACACTGTGACTCGGAGGAGCGGTGGCGGACAGTGTTGAAGGTTCGCTTGGAGAGAGGTTTGGAGTGTGCCACGGATAGGGCGGGCGGCTGAAAACCGGCCAGTTTTCTCGAATGGGGGAGACAAAGACGTCCCACTGGACTGATTCTCCAGCTCTGGGCCAAGTCCAGGGAACCCACTATCACACGGGGTAAAAACTAGACAGTGGGAGGGCATGCAGAGGCTTGGGTGCTGCAGGGGTCCCCTGGCTTGTGGAGAAGGCAGCTTGCATGTGACCTTGGGAAAAGCTCAGCTGCATGACCCCGTAGAGAGGGCTCTGTGACTTTGTTTTACAATCCTGGGTGAAACGTTGGGTGTGCAGACTCATTTGGGGAGAGTCTGAATTCCCCGGCAGCCAGTGGAGCTCGGCAGCCGCTCTCTCTCAGAGGTGCTGGCAGCCATTGCCCCCAGCACAGGGTCCCTGGGGCAGCATAGGGCAGAACTAACACTGTCTGCTTGGCCCGGAGACTCCGCACATCCAACCTGAGCACAGCTGAACTTCACAGACATTTGGCCTGGAGGTCAACCCCTCCAAGTGCTAACAACGATTAACCTGAGCTTAACTTCAACAAGACTGTGCAACCCATATCCACCTCAGGTAACTGGGGAGGTTAAGCCACTGTCCCTTGTAGGAAGTCTATCACACAAAGCTAATTGACCAACTCAGGGAAGCAGCCACCATGCAGAGACATGGAAAGAAATCAGATGTGAAAGAAATGGACATGGAATTCAAAGCCACGGTTATAGGGCTTCTCAAGAGGCTCAAACAAAAGGTTGAGGCTTATAAGGAAATAAGCAAGACCGAAAAGGAAATGAACGAGACCCTCAAGGATATGAATAAGACCTGCAAGGAAATGAGGGAGACCCTCAAGGATATAAAGGAGACTCTCAAGGATATGAAAAAGGACCAACCAGAAATTAAGGATATACTGACTGAAATAAAAAATATTATACAAAGACCTAAAAGTGCTCTGGAGCACCCCAAGAACCAAGTTCAAGATTTGAAATACAAAGAGGTAAAATCCACTCAGCTGAAAAAGCAAGAAACCAAGAATCCAAAAAATTGAAGCTAGTTTAAGGGGCCTCTGGGCCAACCTCAAGCATACCAACATCCAAATTATAGGGGTGCCAGAAAAAGAGAGAGACCAAGACAATGGAAACCTATTTAAAGAAAGAGTGACTGAAAACTTCCCACACCTGGTGAAAGAAATTGACTTAGGGGTCCAAGAAGTGCACTGAACCCCAATATATAGGAACCCTAAGAGGACCACACCAAGGCACATCATAATTAAAATGCCAAGAGCAAAAGACAAAGAGAGAATATTAAAAGCAGCAAGAGAAAAACAGTTAGTTACCTATAAGGTAGCACCCATATGATTGTCAGCAGATTTCTCAACAGAAACGATGCAGGCCAGATGGGAGTGGCAAGAAATATTCAAAGTGATGAATAGCAAGAATCTACAACCAAGATTACTCTATCCAGCAAAGCTATCATGTAGAATTGAGGATCAGATAAAGTGCTTCCCAGATAAGAAAAAGCTAAAGGAGTTCATCACCACCAAACCAATATTATATGAAATGCTGAAAGATATTCTTTAAGAAGAGGATGAAGAAAAAGATAGAGGTGTAGATTATGAACAGCAAATACACATCTATCAACGAATGAATCTAAAAATCAAGTGAATTAATAGCTGATGAACAGGATAAACTGGTGAACTGCTTGGCTATTGAGAGGGAATCACGGGCATTGAGAGGGAATGGACTGATAACTCTTGGGGAGAAAGGGGGTTGGGGAAGTGCAGCAAGAGACTGGACAAAAATCTACAACTATGGGAGAGGACAGTGGAGGGGGGTGAGGGCGGAGGGTGGGATGGGTACTAGGTGGAGGGGAACTATAGGGAGGAAAAACAGGGAACAATGTAATTAATAAATTGAACAATAAGGATGAAAAAAATTTTTAAAAAGTCAAATAAAGCAAGAAAAAGAAGAATAACAGTTCAGAGTAAGACAATTCTATTACTGAGAGGAAATTCTTTGGAAGCTTGTAGGGGTGAGGTGGAAAGATATAAAAGTCAAAGCTACATTTAAATTATGTAAAGTATACCTCAACAATCTTGAAGTTAGTCAAACTAATATTCCAAATTAATAGGAGGAAAAAAACTTTAGAATATGCTATTCCTGTATTTTAAGCAGTAAATGTCTAGATAAAAGGATCTTAGAGAATTAATCAATAAATTCATTAGACATTGTCTCTGTGTAAGCTACCTATAAGATATAGAGACATATTTGGCTGATTTAAGCACTGTACATTAGCAAAAGTTTGTTATAAAAATATTAAAGCTATAACTAAATTACTGCACCTAAATAACACTTCATTGGCCATTAAATACAAAAATAAATCAAGGAGGCCCTCGTGAAACAAATTTAATTTCTCTTAGACAGGTTTTTTCCTCCAACTTTGTGTATAATTGTGAAATTTGAAAAATGTGAAACTTCCTTGGTATGCTTTATAAACCACAATAAACATTATGTAAAATGTCAGTGATATTCTAGATAATAAACATTCAAAAACATAAGCTGTGTTTCCTAGATACAATTCAACTCAAATGTGTCAGTTAATTGTTTAGAGGAAATGGCAACTGGAGAGACAAAAATAATATTAGGGAGCTGAATCAGAGGAAATTGAAAGCAGGGAGGAGAACAGCAACACTTAAATCACTCAATGAAATACATTTTTGATGCAATGGTAAATGAGATTGCTTTTTTGGTCTCTCTTTCTGTAGATTCACTATTGGAGTATATAAATACTATAGACTTATTGGCATTAATTTTGTATTCTACTACATTGCCAAATTCATTTTTTAAGTCTATTAGCTTTTTGATGGTCTTTCAGGATTTTTATGTACAATACTAGAGGTCCGGTGGATGAAATTTGTGCATGGGGGGAGGGGGTTTGGGGGTGGTGTCCCTCAGCCCAGCCAGTACCCTCTCCAATCTGGAACCCCTCAAGGGATGTCCAACTGCCCATTTAGACCTGATCCCAGTAGGATTGGGCCTAAATGAGCAGTCAGACATCCCTCTCACAATCCAGGACTGCTGGCTCCCAACTGCTCACCTGCCTGCCTCTCTGATTGCCCCTAACCACTTCTCCCTGCCAGCCTGATCACCCCTAACCACTACTCTGCCAGTGTAATTGATGTCTACCTGCTCCTTTGCCAGCCTGTTTTCCCACAACTTCCTTCCTCTGCTGGCCTGGTCACCCTAACTTCCCTCCTCTACAGGCTTGATTGCCTTCAACTGCCTTCCCTTGCAGGCTTGGTCCCTCCCAACTGCCCTTCCCTGCTGGCCTGATGGCCCAAAACTGCCTGCCCTTGCAGGCCTAGAACCTCCCACTGTCCTCCCTTGCTGGCCATTTGTGGTGACCATCTTGTGTCCACGTGGTTGCAAGATCTTTGACTACATGAGGGCAGCCCCCTTGTGTATTGGAATAATGGTCAATCTGTATATTACTCTTTTATTAAATAGGATAGAGGCCTGGTGTATGTCTGGGGGCCAGCTGGTTTTCTCTGAAGAGTGTCCTGGATCAGGGTGGGGGTTCCCACAGGGTGTGGGGCAGCATGGGCGAGGGGCCTATGGTGGTTTGCAGGCTGATCACACCCACCAGCGACCCAAGTGAAGGCCCTGAGATTAATTTATGTTCTATAATTGAAACTTTGTAGCCTGGAGCAGAGCCAAGCCTTCTGCTTGCTCTGTGGCAACAGAAATTTCAGTTGGAAACTTTGTAGCCTAGAGTGGAGGCCTAGGCGAGGGTTGCAGCAGTTTGGCTTCCTCTATCTCCTCAACAACCCTAGCCTCTTCTCTCTCCAGCTCCATGGCTGCTGCCATTTCTGTTGGGATATATCTTCTATAATTGAAACTTTGTAGCATTGACTGGAGGCCTAGCCTGGCAACAGCAGGAAGAAAGCTTGGCTTCCTCTGCTTCCAGGGAAACCCAAGCCTCCCTCCTGCTCTCAGTGGTGGCAGCCATCTTGGTTGGGGTTTATTTGCATAATTTGTTCCTGATTGGCTGTTGGGCATGGCTGTGGGTTTGTCTTGATCATAGGTATGGGAAATTTGCATATTACTCTCTTATTAGATAAGATCATGTCATCTACAAATAAGGACAGCTTTACTTCTTCTTTACCAATTTTGGTGCCTTTTATTTCTTCTTCTTGTCTGATAGCAATGGCTAATACTTCCAGTACTATGTCGAACAGGAGTGGTGAGAGTGGGTATCCTGTCTTGTTCCTGTTCTTAGGGGAAATGATTTGAGTAGTTGACTTTTGAGTATGATGTTAACTGTGGGTTTATCATGTATTGCTTTTATTATGTTGAGGTATGATCCCTCTATTCCCACCTTGCTGAGAGTTTTTACCAAGAAAGAGTATTGAATTTTGTCAAATGTTTTTTCTGCATCAATTGGTATGACTATATGATTGTTATCTCTCAATTGGTTTATGTGATGTATCACATTTATTGATTTGGAGATATTGTACCATCCTTGAATTCCTGGAATAAATCCTACTTGGTCATGGTGTATGATCTTTCTGATGTAGTGCTGGATCTGATTTGCAAGAATTTTTTTTGAAGATTTTGGCATCTATGTTTATGAGGGATATTGTCCTACAATTCTCTTCCATTGTGTTGTATTTATCTGGTTTTGGTAATAGGGTGATGCTGGTTGTAAGTGTTCCTTCTTCTTGAATTTTTGGAATAGTCTGAGAAGGATAGGTTTTAGTTCTTCCTTGAATGTTTGGTAAAACTCCCCTGTGAAGCTGTCTGGCCCTAGGCCTTTGTTTGCTTGAAGCTTTTTGATGATTGCTTCAATTTCCTCCATAGTTATTTGGTCTATTGAGGTGTTTAGATTCTTCCTGATTGAGTTTTGGGAGGTTATGTTTTTCTAGGAATATATCCATTTCCTCCAGGTTGTCCAGTTTGTTGGAGCAGAGTTGTTCATAGTATTTTTTAACAATCCTTTGTATTTCAATGGGGTCTGTTGTTATTTCACCTCTTTCATTTCTGATTTTATTTATTAGGGTCCTCTCTCTTTGCTTCTTGGTGAGTCTGGCTAGAGGTTCATCAATCTTGTTTATCCTTTCAAAGAATCAGCTCTTGGTTTTGTTGATCTTTTGTATTTTTTTTTGTCTCCATGTCATTTATCTCCACTATGATCTTTATTATTTCGTTCACTCTGCTTACACTGGGCTTTTCTTGCTGCTCTCTTTCTAACTCTTTGAGTTGTAGCATTAGGTAATTTATTACCATTGTTTCTTTTTTTTTCTTTTCTTTTTTTTTTTTTTTTTTGCTGTAGACTTGTAGAATTATGAATTTCCTTCTCAAGACTGTTTTCACTGTGTCCCATAGATTTTGGATCATTGTCATTTGTAGTCATGATGGTTTTTATTTCTTCTTTGATCTCTCTGGTAACCCAGTCATTGTTTAATAGCATGTTGTTCAGTATCCATGTATTTGACTTTTTGGGATTGTTTTTAATGTAGTTGATTACCATTTTTATGCCACTGTAATCTAAGAAGTTGCTTGATATTATGTCTATGTTCTTGAATTTGAAGAGACGTTTTCTATGACCCAACATATGGTCTTTCTTTGGAAATGACCCATGTGCACTTGAGAAGCATGTATATTCTGTGGCTTTGGAGTGAAAGTTCTGAAGATGTCAATTAATTCCATCTAGTCTAATGAGTCATTTAGGATTGATGTTTCCTTGCTGATTATTTGTTTAGAGGATTTGTCTAATGATGATAGTGGAGTATTAAATTCTCCTACTGTGATTGAATTCCTGTCAATCTCTCCCTTGATATCCTCCAGGAGTATTTTTATGTATTTAAGTGCTCCTGTGTTGGGTGTATATGTTTAACAGAGTTATTTCTTCTCCTTCCATTGCTTGCTTTAGTATTGTGAAGTCGCATTCCTTATCTCTTGTTATGTCCTTCACTTCGTGATCTAATTTTTCAGATATAAGTATTGCTACCCCAGTTTTTTTTTCATTTCCATTCACCTGAAAAAAAATTTTTAATCCCTTCACCCTCATTCTGTGTGCATCTTTTTTCTTGGGTGGGTTTCTTGTAGACAGCAGATATATGGTTAATATTTTCTTATCTAATCTGTTACCGTATGTCTTTTGATTGAGGCATTTAATCCATTTACATTTAAAGTTATTATTGATAGGTACATATTTGTTGCCATTTTTATTCTTTACCCCTGTATTCCTTCTTTGCTTTTTTACAGCATACCCGTTAGCATTTCTTGCATTGCTGGTTTGATGGTAATAAATTCCCTTAGTACTTTTTTTTGTCTTTGAAGCTTCTGATTTCACCTTCAGTTTTGATTGGTAGCCTTCCTAGGTAGAGTATTCTTGGATTCAGACCCTTCCTTTGTATGACTGCATATTTCATTCCACTCCCTTCTGTCCTGATGAATTTCTGTTGAAAAATTAGTCACTATCTGATGGGTATTCCTTTGTAGGTAACTTTCTGTCTCTCTCTGGCCACTTTTAATATTCTTACTTTATCATTGGTGTTTGCCAATTTAATTATAATGTGCTTTGGCATCGGTATTTTTGGGTTCATTGTGTTAGGGACTCTGAGTTTCTTGGATTTGTGTGGGTTTTTTCTTTCCTATATCAGGGAAGTTTTCTGTCATTATTTCTTCAAACAGGTTTTCTATTTATTGCTGAGTTTCCTCTTCTTCTATAATTCCTCTTATGCGGATGTTGTTTTGTTTCATGCTGTCCCAAAGTTCCCTTAGGCTCTCCAATTTTTTTTTTTTAGAAGCTGTTCTACTTGGGTATTTTTTCCTAGTTTGTTTTCTAGATCACTGATGCAGACCTCTGCTTCTTCTGTTCTATTCTTGATGCTTTCTATTGAGGTCTTTTAGGCAGTGATGTAACTTTTTATTTCTTCTTGGCTTTTCTTCATTTCCTCTTGGTTCTTACACATATTGTTGAATTTGTATTACATTATTTTCAGCCACCTTATGACTGTTTATCAGAATTCTTTCTCTGACAGGTTGCTTGGCACCATTTTACTTATTTCCTTTTCTGGTTATGCCTGGTTTTCTTTCATATGTGAGCTGTTTTTTCTTTCTTTGTTTGTTTGTTTATTTATTTTTGTCTCCTTAGGGTCTCTCTTCTCTGGGTTTCTGGTTATGTAGTTCTCTCTCTCCTTCCCTGATTTAAAGGCACAAAATACAATACAACCAGGTGCAACACACAAGGCACTGAACAGAAATGTATTCTCAATATTAATAATCCCAAATAAAGGTGACTACCAGAGAAATGAAAATTAGAATATAAGATAGAAAGAGGAAGAGAGAATAAAGAAAATAGTGCAAAAATGAAATTGGGAAAAGGAAAAAAAGTAATTGGGAACAGAAAGAGAATAAGAAAGAAACAGGAGGAAAACTACATATATGCGGAGAAAATACCTATAGAACAGCCACTAATCCAAACAAATGCCAGCAACAAGTACTTGGAGATGACTACGAACTACAAACAACAACTAATATCAAGTGAGGTGAGGGAAAACAGAAGCAAAAAATAAAAATAAAAGCAAAGCAAAAAAAACAAAAAAATAACACAATCTCATAAACAAGCATAAAATTGATATAATCAACAATCAAGCAAACAACAACAAAATGACAGAGAGAATTTTTTTTGTATAGTGAAGACAGAGAAGAGAGAGGTGTATATGGACTTGGAGCAGGGGATTGGAAATTAAATATACAGGTAGGGTGAAATTATAACAGGGGGTAAAGAGAAGGAATAGGGAAAATCTAAAGCAGGAAAAGGGTACCAGAAAGAGGACAACAAAAGGGGAAAAGTTAGGAAGAGAGTGATGGCATAAAGGTAAAGTTGAGATAAAGTAAAATGATGCTAAAGGAAAGATGAAAATAGAATGTAGAACACTGATCCCAAAGTAAAATAAACATAAAATAAAAGACACTTTTTTAAAAAAAGGTAAAATAGTAGTAGTAATAATACTGATTGAAAATAAAAATTTAATAATTAAAATGGTAAAATCAAGTGAAGAAAAAATAGTTTCTTAAGTAAAGATGAAAAAAATAAAAATAAAAATGTGCAGTAGTGAAGGTCTTTCACTTCTTCTACTGTTCTGTTTGGCACGACTGCTTCCTAGTCAGAACAGTATTGCAGTTCCCTGTGTTGCACTGCTCCTCAGTGTTGTAAGCCAGTCCTAATTTTTAAGCAGGCAGTGTGTCTTAATTTCTTGTATTCCTTTATTTGTGTTTACAAAAGAGTCAATTTTTGATTCAACCCCTGAGTGGCAGTGTTTCTGGATTGATCTCCAGGTGTACAGGTGCTCTATTGCCTATGCTTTGTTCCTGATTTCTCTGTGGCCCTCAATTCTGGTTTGCGTTGTCCCAGAGTTGGTACTCTGATGGTTATTCCCTGTTATGATCCCCAGGTTCCAGAAAAACAACTTTCCCCTGCAGTTTCTTTTTTTTTTCAGGATGACCCAGATGTTGGAATTATTATTTTTTATTTTTTATTTTTTTATCTTTATTGTTCAGTTTATTAATTACATTGTTCCCTTTTTTTCCTCCTATAGTTCCCCTCCACCTGGTACCCATCCCACCCTCCGCCCTCACCCCCCTCCACTGTCCTCTCCCATAGTTGCATGATTTTTGTCCAGTCTCTTGCTGCACTTCACACACACCCTTTCTCCCCAAGAGTTGACAGTCCATTCCCTCTCTATGTCCGTGATTCTGTTACATTCACCAGTTTATCCTGTTCATCAGCTTATTAATTCACTTGATTTTTAGATTCATTTGTTGATAGATGTGTATTTGTTGTTCCTAATTTACACTTTTATCTTTTTTCTTCTTCCTCTTCTTAAAGAATATCTTTCAGCATTTCATATAATATTGGTTTGGTGGTGATGAACTCCTTTAGCTTTTTCTTATCTTCGAAGCACTTTATCTGGCCTTCAATTCTGAATGATAACTTTGCTGGATAGAGTAGTCTTTGTTGTAGATTCTGGCTGTTCATCACTTTGAATATTTCTTGCCACTCCCGTCTGGCCTGCATCGTTTCTGTTGAGAAATCCGCTGACAATCGT
The DNA here is from genome assembly GCA_027563665.1 of Antrozous pallidus. Lineage (NCBI taxonomy): Eukaryota > Metazoa > Chordata > Mammalia > Chiroptera > Vespertilionidae > Antrozous > Antrozous pallidus. Next base: position 77,416,576 of record CM050509.1, read on the forward strand.
ATGGGTGCTCCCTTATAGGTAACCAACTGTTTCTCTCTTGCTGCTTTTAATATTCTCTCTTTGTCTTTTGCTCTTGGCATTTTAATTATGATGTGCCTTGGTGTGGTACTCTTAGGATTCTTATATATTGGGGTTCGGTGCGCTTCTTGGACTCCTAAGTCTATTTCTTTCACCAGGTGTGGGAAGTTTTTCGGTCACTATTTCTTCAAATAGGTTTTCATTGTCTTGGTCTCTCTCTTTTTCTGGCACCCCTATAATTAGGATGTTGGTATGCTTGAGGTTGTCCCAGAGGCCCCTTACACTATCTTAAATTTTTTGGATTCTTTTGGTTACTTGCTTTTTCAGCTGAGTGGATTTTACCTCTTTGTATTTCAAATCTTGAACTTGGTTCTTGGGGTGCTCCAGAGCACTTTTAGGTCTTTGTATAATATTTTTTATTTCAGTCAGTATATCCTTAATTTCTGGTTGGTCCTTTTTCATATCCTTGAGAGTCTCCTTCATTTCCACGTTGGTCTTGATCATTTCCTTGCAGGTCTCGTCCATATCCTTGAGGGTCTTGTTCATTTCCTTGTAGGACTCATTGATTTCCACGTTGGTATTGATCATTTCCTTGCAGGTCTCGTTCATTTCCTTGTAGGTCTTGCTTATTTCCTTATAGGCCTCGACCTTTTGTTGGAGCCTCTTGAGGAACCCTATAACCGTGGTTTTGAATTCCATGTCCAGTCATTTCTTTTCCTCCATTTCTTTCACATCTGATTTCTTTCCATGTCTCTGCATGGTGGCTGCTTCCCTGAGTTGGTCAATTAGCTTTGTGTGGTAGCTTTGTGTGTCCCACTACTAGGGACAGTGGCTCAGCCTCCCCAGTTACCAGAGGTGGATATGGGTTGCACAGTCTTGCTGAAGTTAAGCTCAGTTAATCGTTGTTAGCATTTGGAGGGCTTGACCTCAGGCCAATTGTCTGTGAAGCTCAGCTGTGCTCAGGTTGGATGTGCAGAGTCTCTGGGCCAAGCAGACAGCGTTAGCTCCGCCCTGTGTGGCCCCAGGGACTTTGTGCCGCGGGCAATGGCTGCCAGCACCTCTGAGAGAGAGCTGCTGTGGAGCTCCACCGGCTGCTGGGGAATTCAGGCTCTCCCCAAATGCATCTACACTCCCAATGTCTCACCCAGGGTCATAAAACAAAGCAGACTGACGGTTTTCCAAATGAGAAATCAAGTCGCAGAGTGCTCTCTGCACAGTCACGCAGCCGAGCTGTTCGCGCAAGCTGCCTTTTCCACAAGCCGGGAGACCCCTGCAGCGCCCGAGTTTCGTCGTGCCCTCCCACTGTCCAGTTTTCACCCCGTATGATAGTGGGTTCCCTGGACTTCGCCCAGACCTGGAGATTCAGTCCAGTGGGACGTCTTTGTCTCCCCGTTCGAGAAAACTGGCCGCTTTTCAGCTGCCCCCCTCTCCGCGGCGGGCGCTCCAAACCTCTCTCCACGCGAATCTTTCAATGCTGTCTGCCACTGCTCCTCCGAGTCACAGTGTCTTATCTTCGCTTTTATTTGTGGAATTTCACTCGGCCAGCTTTTTGGTGATTCTGGAAGGTGTTTTCTTTCGTTAAGTTGTAGTATTAAAATTGTTGAGTATGACGGCAAGATAGGTGTTTTACCTATGCCGCCATCTTGATTCTCCCCGCTGCAGTTTCTTGGGTGTCCCCAATTGAGTGATCCTGTGTATTGAGCTTAGTAATCAGAAGCAATGATTTAAAGAGGAGAAGGAAAAAACAAAAAGGAGCCAGCATAAGTGTGCAAACTCCAGGGCTGTGCGCAAGTCTGTGCAGTCTTCTCCGCTCCCCCCCCCCTCCACCGCTCTAAGCAGCTGGCACACTTTTAATATTTTTAGACTGTCCTTTTGCGTCAGATCAAAATGGGTTGCTTTTTAGAGTTCCCTTATGTTTGCAGCTCTGAGGACCTCCTTCCACATTCATGGGTCATGCCAGCCCCAACAGCCATAGATTTTTCTAGGCGCAGACTTCACCTGGTCATCAAGCTCCTGTTCCTGCTGGGACTAGAGACCTTACCTTATCCCAGGCAAAATCTGACCTTTCCGTGGTGGAGTGTAGAGCTCCTCTGAATCTGCATGTTTGCGCCAATTGGGAACCATTTTTCTGGGTTTTGCAGCTGTTCAGTGGGTGCTGTAGTTGTAGATTTCTTGGGTTTTTCAGGTTCCTGACAACATCCACTTTCTCCTTCAAGATTGCATGGTCTCTGGTCCGAGCTAATCGCTCCAGGAGGGAACCCAGCAGCAGTGGGGGCTTCCTGGTCAGGGGAGCCCTGTCCAGCAGTCCTCCCCAGTCTCCTGTAGTATAGCTGTCCCTCAACTCACCAACAAACATTCGCTGTGCAGCCACACACTCTCCCTTTGTTTTCTCACTCACACACTATCTTGCAGTTTGCCTTCCTGCCAGCAGCCATCTTCCTTTTCCTGATAGAGTTTCTAATTGGGCATATTCTGTGTAAATTGTGCCAGTTGTGCCAAGCACATGACCTTAGAATGAATTGAGCTGAAAAGTGTCTAAGTCCCTCACTGTCTTTCTAGGCACCATACACTATGGCAAGTTCTGTGATTAGTTTCTTCTTCAAAGAAATAAAAAACAACTGAAGAGAGTTACTATTTCTTAATGAATCTTATGACCTATAGTGACAACTGAAACAAAACAAATGTCTTAATTTACGGAGGAAAAAAATATAAAACGTGTGGATGCACATGGGTTGAAAGGAGAGTCATTATAACTACAGTCATTTAATTCATGGTTTACCTGATAGAGTCCATTGTGATTTTTGCCCAGACTAAGCTCTGGATAACCAATAAAACCTGTTTAAATCTTCATCCAAGGTCCTAGAGAGTTTGCGATCACCAGATTCACTTCAGGCTTATTGCAAATGAACTCTCATTTTTGGGACACCCAAACTAGTTTATTTTTTTCAGGTTTCAGCATCAGTCCAGGTGTCCAGGCTAACAAGTGTAGTTACTCTAAACTGAAATGAGATTTGACTGATACAGAAAAACGATCTGATAATTTTACCCTTATGTAGGGAACAAATGTCCTTATTATAGAAAAAAAAAGAATTTTAAGAAAAAGGACTTGGTTGCAGCATGAACAATGAGAAATGGTGAACCAAAATAGCAAAAGTAATAAATTATGAGTTAAGTAAAATATCAGACTATGTTCATAATAGACTTGTGATAAAACCATGACTAAAGTGCTATGTATTCAGGTGAGTTGGAGTGACATCAGAGGAATGGCAGTGTGAAAGATCTCTTTGGCCTCTCCTCCTGAAATTTAAACAAATTAACCAACTATGATTCTGCAAAGAATTCCCCACTCCCACCTGAGAGAGCCACACATTAAAACCTCTAAAGTGGGCGACTGAGAATAAACAGGGAGATGAGAAGGGAGGGAAGCTCAGATAGTGGCCACAGATACAGCTTTGCAGCCTGGAGCTCATGGCTCAGCTTGGAGAGGGGAGGAAGCCCTTGATAGCAAGTGCTTCCTTCAGTCAGGAGGAACAGAGAGCTGGGGGGGGGGGAGAGGCCAGCAGGGCAAGTGGAGCAAACAGTGACTGAGTCAGCAGATGCATAACACAGCACAGGGTTCTGCTACTGTATGACTGTCCACTGTGGGCAATGATATTTCAGACAAATAAATGGAACCACAGAGCTCTGCTGCCCCTTGGACTCCAAAAACTCACCTTCCATAGCCCTTGGTATTGGATTGAAGAGCACATTATCTGTAAACCCAGAGCTATTACAGTAGAACAGCTGTTTCCCTCTGTGACTGGATCCCCAGGTGGAGAGCCTGGGGTTGGACCACACAGAGGTCAGGAGTCCACATTATAGTTAGAGCAAAACAAACTTCACCCCCAAACAGCATAGCTGTACTGACTTATGGAAACTGGAAGCTATAGAGGTCAAGTCTTCTGATTCAGCACCATCTACTGAAAAATAATAAAAAGACTTCTCCAGAGAAAGCTGTTGTGGAAGGACCATTAATATAGACATATAAACATGTTTAGATAAAGGAGAGTAGCAAATACCATAAATAACCATTATAATGAGGATGATCAGAAAGAAAATGAAAAATCCCCCAAAGTCAAGTTGGAACAATCAATTGGAAATATGTGATATAAATGATAGAGACTTCAGGATTACAATTCTGAAAATATTTAATGAGATGTGAGAAAATACAGGCAATTCAATGTACTCAGATAACAAATCAATGAACAACATGAGATTTAAACTTTACAAAAAAAGCCAGTCATAAATCCTAGAAACCAAGCATGCAATTAAGGAAATTAGGAGTAAACTACTGAGCATAGAAAACAGAGCTAACCAGATTGAGGAAATAATAAGTGATATCAAAGATAGAAATCTAGAAATGACACAGAAGGAATAATAAAGAGACTTGAGCATAAAAATAAATGGAAGAGCTCTATGAGAACTATCTGACTCAATCAGTAAAAGCAATATTAGAATAAGAGGCAATCATGAAAGAAGAGGAGAGAAAAAAGGGAACAGAATCTATTCCAATAAATCATGGGTGAGAATTTCCAAAATCTATGGAAAGAACTATATCCTCAAATCCAAGAAGCAAATAGAGCACCTAGTTACCTCTACCCAAAGAGGTTTTCTCCAAGATACGTTGTATAAAAACTGTCAAAACTTAATGACAAAATAATCTCAAAGCAGTCAGGAAAAAGAAGAAAGTGACCTACAAAAGAAAACCATCAGCATTTCATACAATTTCTCAGCAGAAACTCTATAAGCCAGAAGAGAAAGGAACCAAATATTTAAACATCTGGAAGAGGGAAAATATATCCAGCAACATTATCATTCAATTATGAAGAAGAAACAAGGACATTCCCAGACATAGAGAAGCTGAGGGATTTTGTCACTAGAAAACCTCCATTGCAGGAAATATCATGGGAATTATTCTACCGGAAACAAAGAACATAAGGTCACAACACGACGAGTAAGGTCAACAAAAAAACTTACAGCATAAACAATTATAATTTGTGACAATTAAAACATAAAAGTGGAGGGGGTAAAGGCTTGAACTGGCAAAGGATAATGAAATTGAGATGCATTCAAAAGAAAAAACAAACTACTACATATATATGCAACTTTATTTTTTTTATAAACCTAATGATAACCATACACAAAAATACCCAAACCAGGACACATAGCTTTACAAAAGAGAAAAGAAGTATGGGACATCACCAAACAAAAACAACAGACAGAAATGTAAAGGAAATGAGCCAGTGAAGGCACAAGGCTACCAGAAAACAAACAAAGAAAATATGGCTATAGGAAGTCTGCATACATCAATAATTACCCTAAATATAAAAGGTCTGAATTCGCCAATAAATAGGCAGAGTAACAGAGTGGATCAAAAAATAAAACCCAGCCGAAACTGGTTTGGCTCAGTGGATAGAGTGTTGGCCTTTGGGCTGAAAGGTTCCAAGTTCGATCCGGTCAAGGGCATGTACCTTGGTTGCAGGCACATCCCCAGTAGGGGGTGTGCAGGAGGCAGCTGATCAATATTTCTCTCTCATGGGTGTTTCTAACTTTCTATCCTTCTCCCTTCCTCTCTGTAAAAAAATCAATAAAATATATTAAAAAATAAAATAAAACCCAATCATATGCTTCTTATAAGAGACACATCTAAGATGCAAAGACACAGATAGATTCAAAGTAAAAGGGTGGAAAATTATTCTCTAACAAATAAAATGCACATAAAAGCAAGTGTAGCCATATCTACATCGGACAAGATATATTTCAAGATAACAAGAGACAAATATGGACACTTTATAATGATAAAGGGGACATTATATCAAGAAAACATAACACTTCTTGACATATATATGCATCCAACCCGGGAGCACCGAAATATATAAAACAACTACTCACAGAATTAAAGAGGAAAGAAACAGATCAAAATGTAGTCTAGTTGGGGACCTTAATACTCCATTGACAGCTCTGGACAGATCAACCAAAAAGAAAAATAAATAAAGAAATATTAGCCTTGGGAGGAGAAAATGGTGGCAGAATAGACAGATGTGTCCTGAGTCTTCTCCCAGAGCAAATAGAGGGAGCAGCTGAAATGAGTGAAATCCAGCCCGAATTGGCAAAGGAGACACAGCTAGTGAGATAGTTTGCAGCTGGGAAGGGCAGAGATACCCTGGATAAAGGTAAAATAAAAAGTCTAGGTGGTAGAATCTGCCAGACCTCTATACTCAGAAGGTCAGGGAGAAACTGTAGGGCACCAAGCCGCATCCCTGGGGACAGGCAAAGCGTCTGTCTGTGAAAAAAAGGGACTTTGGGAAGTAGAGGATTTGGGGATCTGAGCTCAGAGGCAGCCCTAAGGACTGCCAGAATGCACAGCGCCAGCAAGAGAGGAACTTGCAAAGACTAAGTCCCTCCTCCCCCTGGGGCCTGTGTCTTTCTACACTGAAGCCAGTTCTGTGCCTTTCTCCACTGAACCTAGTTCATAGGACCTTTCAGATATAGACACTTACCAGTGGCTGAGATGCAGGAGAAGGGGTGGAGGTGTGGAATCTAGGGAGAGTAGGTGGTGGGCAGTCAAAGAGAGGTGGTATAGCCAATCTGGTGCTGAGTCACATCTAAGTCACTTTGCCATTTTCTCCTGAGAGATAGCCCTTCCCACTAGTTTCCAGGAAATGAATATAGCCACACCTAGATTCCACCCTGAATAACACTAGGGAATCTGAATGCTCCCTGAGGCCATAAGAAAAGTGTGCCTTGGGTTTATAAAAGTGGAGGGTATTGCACTTGAAAGAACCAGCAGAGTTCTCTTTTGTCTCTTGGCATTTTTAAAGAATTAGTTTCTTCCCTTAAGAATACAGCAAAAATTGGGACACTCCCCTCCACGGCTGCTGACCTCTAGACACCACAGTTGTGCCTATCAAGCTCGCAGGCCTACATCAAGAAAACCCAAATAGTTCAAATAGGGAGCTACACTAGATTACCAAGCCCATAAGGACTGAGAGATTACACCAGTAGTACCATCACCAAAAGAACCTGGGTAGCAAAGCAATTGGATCTACAATTAAAACATTACATGAAAACATGGGGAGACAAAAAAGCAATTCCCAAAGGAAAGAAAAAGAGGAATCACCAGAAAGAGAGTTAAATGATATTGAGGCTAGCAGCTTATCAGAGAAAGAATTCAGAGTAATGGTTATAAGGATTTTTAAACAGATAGATGACAAATACACACAATTCCATGAGAACTATAAGGAGGTGAGTGAGAATGTCACAAACATGAAAAGAAACCAAGAGGAGATGAAGGACGACACAGATGCAATAAAGACCACATTGGAAGGCTTAAACAGTAGACTAGAAGAGGCTGAGGACCACATTAGCGAATTAGAAGACAAGGTAGGAAAAAACACACAAACACAGCAGCAACTGGAAAGAAGACTTAAAAAGCAGGAGAAGATCCTAAGGGAGCTTTGGGACAACATAAAACAGAAAAACATTTGCTTAATTGGGATACCAGAAGAAGTGGAAGAGAAGCATGGAATAGAAAACTTGTTTGAAGAAATAATGACAGAAAACTTCCCTGATATTGGCAGGAAAAAAAAAACTATGCAAGTGCAATAAGTAGATAGAGTCCCAAATAAGTTGAACCCCAAAAGACTGACACCAAGACACATCATAATTAAATTGGCAAACACCAATGACAAAGAAAGAATCTTAAAGGCTGCCAGAGAGACAGAAATTTATCTACAAGGGATCTCCCATTAGAATATCAACTGATTTCTCAACAGAAACATACCAGGCAACAAGGGAATGGAATGAAATATACAAAATGATGCAAAGCAGGGAGAACCAAGATGGCATCATAGGTAAAACAGCTATCTTGCCGTCATACACAGCAATTTTAAAACTATAACTTAACAAAAGAACAAACACCTTCCAGAATCACCAGAAAGCTGGCTGAGTGAAAATTCCACAAATAAAAGTGAAGATAAGACACAGCGACTCAGAGGAGCGGCTGAGGACAGCGTTCAAGATACGCGCAAAGAGATGTTTGGAGGAGCGCACATGCCAGCGGATAGGGAAGGTGGCTGAAAACCGGCCAGTTTTCTCAAATGGGGAGACAAAGACGTCCCACTGTACTGACTCTCCAACTTTGGGTGAAGTCCAGGGAACCCACTATCATACAGGGTAAAAACTGGACAGTGGGACGTCACGCTGAAGCTCGGGTGCTGCAGGGGTTTGCCGGCTTGTGGAGAAGGCGAGCTTGTGCGAATTTCACGTGAACTTGGGAACAACGCAGCTGCGTGACCCGGACCGCATAGAGAGCGCTCGAGATTTGCTCTCTCATTCGGGAAACCATCAAACTGCTTTGTTTTACAACCCTGAGTGAGTCCTTGGGTATTCAGACTCATTTGGGGAGAGTCTGAATTCCCCAGCAGCCAGTGGAGCTCGGCAGTGGCTCTCTCCCAGAGGTGCTGGCAGGCATTGCCCCAGGCATAGAGTGCCTGGGGCCGCATAGGGTGGAGCTAACACAGTCTCCTTGGCCCAGAGACTCCACCCATCCAACCTGAGCACAGCTGAACCTCACAGACAATTGGCCTGGAGGTCAACCCCTCCAAGTGTTAACAAGGATTAACCTGAGCTTAACTTCATCAAGACTGTGCAACCCATATCCACCTCAGGTAACAGGGGAGGCTGAGCCACTGGCCCTTGTAGGACATCTACCACAAAAAGCTAATTGACCAACTCAGGGAAGCAGCCACCATGCAGAGACATGGAAAGAAATCAGATTTGAAAGAAATGGAGGAAAAAAACGACTGGACATGGAACTCAAAACCACGGTTATAGGGGTTATCAAGAGGCTCCTAGAAAAGGTCGAGACCTATAAGGAAATAAGCAAGACCAGCAAGGAAATGAACGAGACCCTCAAGGATATGAATGAGACCTGCAAGGAAATGATCAAGATCAACGTGGAAATGAATGAGTCCTACAAGGAAATGAACAAGACCCTCAAGAATATGAAGGAGACTCTCAAGGATATGAAAAAGGACCAACCAGAAATTAAGCATACACTGACTGAAATAAAAAAATATATACAAAGACCTAAAAGTACTCTAGAGCACCCCAAGAACCAAGTTAAAGATTTGAAATACAAAGAAGTAAAATCCACTCCACTGAAAAAGCAAGAAACCAAAAGAATCCAAAAAATTTAAGATAGTGTAAGGGGCCTCTGGGACAACCTCAAGCATACCAACATCCGAATTATAGGGGTGCCAGAAAAAAGAGAGAGAGCAAGACAATGAAAACCTATTTGAAGAAATAGTGACCAAAAACTTCCCATACCTGGTGAAAGAAATAGACTTAGGAGTCCAAGAAGTGCACTGAACCCCAATATATAGGAACCCTAAGAGGACCACACCAAGGCACATCATAATTAAAATGCCAAGAGCAAAAGACAAAGAGAGAATATTAAAAGCAGCAAGAGAAAAACAGTTAGTTACCTATAAGGAAGCACCCATATGATTGTCAGTGGATTTCTCAACAGAAATGATGCAGGCCAGACGGGAATGACAAGAAATATTCAAAGTGATGAACAGCAAGAATCTACAACCAAGATTACTCTATCCAGCAAAGTTATAATGCAGAATTGAGCGTCAGATAAAGTGCTTCACAGATAAGAAAAAGCTAAAGGAGTTCATCACCACCAAACCAATGTTATATTAAATGCTGAAAGATATTCTTTAAGAAGAGGAAGAAGAAAAAGATAAAAGTGTAAATTATGAACAACAAATACACATCTATCAACAAATGAATCTAAAAATCATGTGAATTAATAAACTGATGAACAGGATAAACTCGTGAATGTAACAGAATCACGGACATAGAGCAGGAATGGACTGACAATTCTTGGGGAAAAAAAGGGGTGTGGGAAGTGCAGCAAGAGACTGGACAAAAATCAAGCAACTATGGGAGAGGACAGTGGAGGGGGGTGAGGGTGGAGGGTGGGATGGGTACCAGGTGGAGGGGATCTATAATGGGAAAAAAAGGAACAATGTAATTAATAAACTGAACAATAAAGATAATTAAAAAAAACCAAAATGATGCAAAGCAAAGGACTGAACCCAAGAATACTATACCCAGCAAGGCTATCATTCAGAATTGAAGGTGGGATCAGGAGCTTCACAGTCAAAAAAAGGGCTAAGAGAGTTTATCACTACCAATCCAGCCATGCAAGAAATTCTAAAGGGGCTGCTGTAAAAAGAAGAGGGAGAAAGGCAAAAAGAAACACAACAATTAAGGAAACATGTGACAACAAACATGTACTTGTCAATAATAACATTAAACGTAAATAGATTAAATGCACCAATCAAAATATATAGGGTAACTGAATGGATAAGAAAACATGACGCATATATTTACTGTCTACAAGAGACCCACCACAGAGCAAAGAATTCACACAGACTGAAAGTGAAGGGATGGAAAACATTTTTCAGACAAATGGAAATGAGAAAAAAAAGCTGGGTTGCGATACTTATATCTGATGAAATAAACCTGAAAGTAAAGTCCATAACTAGAGATAAGGAAGGCCACTACATAATACTAAAGGGATCAATTCAACAAGAAGATATAACTCTGGTAAACAAATATGCAGCTAATGCAGGAGCACCCAAATACATTAAAAAAATCCTGGAAAATATCAAGGGAGAGATCAACAACAACACAATCATAGTAGGGGATTTTAATACACCACTGACATCACTGGATAAATCCTCTAGACAAAAAGACTGCAAAGAAACATCAAATCTAAATGACTCACTAGATCAGATGGTCCTAATTGACAACTTCAGAACATTTCACCTCAAAGCCATGGGATATACATTCTTCTCAAGTACATATGGGACATTTTCAAAAATAGACCACATATTGGGTCACAAACAAATCTCCCCAAATTAAAAAAGATTGAAATCATATCAAGCATTTTCTGAGACCACAATGGCATAATATTAGAAATAAACTACAATAAAAACATTCCACAAAATTAAACACTTGAAAGCTGAATGGCATGCTATTAAACAATGACTGGGTTATCAATGAGATCAAAGAAGAAATTAAAAACATCCTGGAGACTAATGGCCATAAAAACACAACAATGCAATTGCTATGGGACACATGAAAGCATTCCTGAGAGGGAAATTTATAGCTCTACAGGCCTCTCTCTCTCAAAAAAAAAAAAAAAGAAGAAGAAAAAGAAAAAAGAAAAAATGGTAATAAATCACCTAACTGAACAACTCAAAGAATTAGAAAAAGAGCAACAAAAAAGCCCACAGTACACAGAAGGAAGGAAACAATAAAGACCAGAGCAGAAATGAATGACATATATAGAGACAAAAAAAAAAATACAAAAGATCAATTAAACCTAGAGCTGGGTCTTCCAAAGGATAAACAAGATCGATGAATCTCTAGTCAGGCTCACCACGGAGCAAAGAGAGAGGACTCAAATAAACAAAATCAGAAATGAGAGAGGAGAAATAACAACAGACCCCAATGAAATACAAAGGATTGTTAAAAAATACTATTAACAAATCTATTCTAACAAACTACACAACCTGGAGGAAATGGACACATTCCTAGAAAAATACAACCTTCCAAACTCATTCAGGAAGATTCTAAAAATCTTAATAGGCTGCTAACTATGGAAGAAATTGAAGCAGTCATCAAAAAACTTCCAACAAACAAAAGCCTGGGACCAGATGGATTCACAGGGGAGTGTTACCAAACATTCAAGGAAGAAATAAAACCGATCCTCCTCAGACTATTCCAGAAAATTCAAGAGGAAGAAACACTTCCAAGCCCCGTCTAAGAAGCCAGCATCCCCCTAATACCAAAATCAGATAAAGATAACACAATGAAAGATAATTACTGGCAAGTATCCCTTATGAATATAGATGCCAAAATCCTCAATAAAATTCTAGCAAACAGAATTCACAAGTACATCAGAAAGATGTACACCATAACCAAGTAGGATTTATCCTGGGGATGCAAGGATGGTACAGTATTCAGAAATCAATAAACATAATACATCACATAAAGAAATTGAGAGATAAAATCACATAGTCATATCAATTGATGCAGAAAAAGCATTTGACAAAATCCAACACCATTTCTTGATGAAAACTCTTGAAAGGTGGGACTAGAAGGATGATACATCAACATAATAAAAGCCATATATGACAAACCCACAGCCAGCATCATACTCAGTAGGCAAAAACTACAACCATTTCCTCTAAGAACAGGAACAAGACAGGGATGCCCACTCTTACCATTCCTATTCAATATAGTGCTGGAAGTGCTCGCCATTGCGATCAGACTAGTAGAAGAAATAAAAGGCATCCAAATTGGAAAAGAAGAAGTAAAACTGTCCTTATTCGCAGTTGACATGATACTCTACATAGAAAACCCTAAAGACTCCATCAAAAAATTACTAGACTTAATAAATGAATTCAGCAATGTAGTAGGCTACAAAATAAATGCCAAGAAATCTATGGTATTTCTATACACCAATAATGAAATTACAGAAAGAGAGACTAAAAAATCAATTCAATTTACCATCGCACCAAAAAAAAAAAAAAAGATATGTAGGAATAAACTTAACTAAGGAGGTAAAAGATCTATACATGGGAAATTACATGACAGTGAAAAAAGAGATAGAGGAAGACATAAACAGAAGGAAGAACATACTATGTGCATGGATTGGGAGAATCAACATCATTAAAATGCCCATACTACCTAAAGCAATCTATAAATTCAATGCACTCTCCATTAAAATACCAAAGGCATATTTCACAGACCTAGAATGAACTTTCCAAAAATTCATCTGGAATAAAAAAAAAAGACCCCAAATAGCTGCAGCAATACTGAAAAAGAATAACAAAATAGGTGGGATCTCAATACCAGATATCAAGCTGTACTACAAAGCCACTGTTCTTAAAACAGCCTGGTACTGGCACATGAACAGACATATAGATGAATGGAATAGAATAGAGTACCCAGAAATCTACCCAAACTACTATGCCCTATTAATATTCGACAAAGGAGATATGAACATACAATGGAGTCAAGATTGTCTCTTCAACAAATGGTTTTGGGAAAATTGGACATATACATGCAAAAAAAAATGAATCTAGATAACCAACTTACACCATTCAAAAAAATAAACTCAAAGTGGATTAAGGACTTAAACATAAGGTGAGAAACCATAAAAGTACTAGAGGAAGCCACAGGCAGAAAAATCTCAGACGTATGTCAAAGGAATTTTTTCACCGATGCTGCTCCTAGGGCAATGGAAACTAAAGAGAAAATAAACAAATGGAACTTCATCAAAATGAAAAGTTTTTGCAGAACAAAGGAAACCATTAATAAAACAACAAGAAACCCTACTGCATGGAAGAACAAACATGTCCTTTGCCAATGACATCAAAGATAAGAGTTTAATCTCCAACATTTACAGGGAACTCATACATTTTAACAAAAAGAAGATAAACAACCCAATAAAAAATGGGCAACAGCGCTGAACAGACACTGTTCAAAAGAAGATAGAAGGGCAAAAGATATATGAAAACCTGCTCAAAGTCACTAATCATCAGAGAGATGCAAATCAAAACAACAATGCGGTACCATCTCACACCTGTCAGAATGGCTAACACCAACAAATCAACAAATGACAAGTGTTGGTGAGGACGTGGAGAAAAAGGAACTCTTTTGCACTGCTTGTGGGAATGCAGGCTGGTGCAGCCACTGTGGAAAACAGTATGGCCCTTCTTTAAAAAACTAAAACTGGAACTCCCATTTAACCCAGTGATCTCACTTCTAGGAATATACCCCAAGAAACTAGAAAGATGAATTAGAAAGGATATATGCACCCCTATCTTGATAGCAGCACAATTTACCATAGCTAAGATTTGGAAACAGCTTAAGTGCCCATCAGCAGATGAGTAGATTAAAAACCTGTGGTATATCTACACAATGGAATACTATGCTGAGGTTAAAAAAATGGAGCTTTTACCATTTGCAACAACATGGATGGAGCTGGAGAGCATTATGCTAAGTGAAATAAGCCAGGCAGAGAAAGATAAATATCACATGATCTCACTCATTTGTAGAGTATAATGAACAGCATAGATGGGTGAACAATAATGCATCCAGAGACAGAGAAATGTCCATTAGAATGTCAAACCTCAGGGTAAGTGGGGGCTGGTGGGAGTAAGGGGAAAAGTCAATATATTTGACCTCTTGAACTAAGGTAAGTAATTTGTACTTTTACCTCCCTAACAAAGTTTATATAAAGTTATAAAAATATTGGCAGCTAGTTTGAAATTGAATTGACATGGCCAAGCACAAAAAATATCCTTACATGGTATTATTCTACAACGTCACTATAATTTTTGATATTTTACAAAAACATATTGTACAATTGTCCCAAAGAAACTTACAAACTAACTCTTTGAATGCTTGGCAGCAATTTTTTAAAAAAGGACAAGAAAAGAATTAATCCTCTTTAGAAGGAATTAAGGCACTGGGAAGGTACTTGAGCATTCTATATTGGCCCCTCTTGCCCCTTTTGCCAAGAGGGTCCCTCTTCTCACAATCCAAGTGTACACAGGTTTCAGTTCAAGCTGCGGTTGAAGCTTCTGGATGTCTGGCACCATGGATCTGACTCTCGCTCAATGGTGTGACCTGGACCCTCCCTGGAGAAGAAACACGAGTCTCTCGAGATATGTGATCAGTACCAGAACCCCACCAGCAGGTGAGGGGATCCCAAGGCAGGTGCTGGGCATGGAGATCACAGAGGCATAGCCTAACAAGGAGACAGAACTGAACCTCACATCACTAAGGTTGGCCCTGGAGGATGGCTGGTTAGCCAGGGAGGGGTAAGATTCCTCAAGGAAGAAACAACCCAAGACAGGCACAGTAGCAGAGGGGCCATCAGGAGAGAACTTGAAGGTCAACAGAGTGGGGCAGAGAACATCAATCCCCTAACCTTGCAGGGGCCTGAACTCTCACCTTTTCTGAGGGAGGTCTCCTACCCCCATGGCTAAGATCTGGACACAGGTTATAGACAGAGACTTGGTCAGCAACACCAGCCCTATATCTAAATCTAGTCTAGCACCAGGAATGCTCAAGGACTACTCAAGAATGCAAGTAAAGCTTTCCACTAATATTTACAGGGTAAACTAAGATTATTGTTTGAGTATTAAATTTGACAGTAAAATTGTAATGAAGTTCAGATTAATTTAAGTTGGCCAATTGAAATAAGGTAATACTAAAAAAAATTTAAGTGTACTGGACAAAATACTGTTCCAAAAATATTAACTAAAATTTCTATTAGTAGTTAATCTCATTTTAAAATTGCCTAACATGCAAAGAACCTAAGGCAGCCATACTTTTGGGCAAAAATTAAAATTAAAATTTACCAAAAATGCAATATAAAATTCCCAAAAGCCTCCATTAATCAGAAAAATGGGGAGAGTGATAGTGGGGTAATATCAGGTAAGGGAAAACATCCTGTAAGTATATTGCACATAGAAAATTCTTACTTCAGAAAATCAATTTTCATTTGTAATGCAGGACACTCATGAAAAACACTCATGCTGTCAAAATAAGCCAAAGGAAAATTATTTGGACAAAAATATCAAGAATCCCAAGTCTAATTTACACAAAAGATTCCTTTATTAACTTGTGGTCGAGAATATGTTTGTATATTTTCAGAAAATAACTCCAGCACCATATGGATTCCTGCAACAGAGAGGAACCGGCAGGTCTCTTCCAACCAGGAAGACAGTCCAGAGATGCAGGGCGCTGACAACACCTTGTCATGCTAGCAGTCAGCAGCTGTGTGTCACTGCAGGTTGCCCAGGACCTAACCATAGAGGGTGGGACCTGTATCACCACTATTTGTCCACCAGCCAGATATCATTACTGACATGTACACATAAGGAACTATTTGACATTGAAACTGGGACTCAGAACTGTTGGACATTGAAACTGAGACTCAAACATTTTTTGTTCTTATGTTTATTTCTAGTATGCAGATGCAAGATTTTTTAAAGCAAAGAAATGGGGGAAATATAGATACAGAGGCAAAGAAGCATTGAACAGACTTTCAAAGTACAGAGGGGAGGCAGAGGAGGGTGAGGGATCTACTGAAGGACTTGTATGGATGCATATAAGCATAACCAATTGATACAAGACACTGGGGGGGAAGGCAGGCGAGAACATGTGCTGGGGGTAGGGGAGACCCGGGAAAGGTCAGTGGGGGGGTGGGGAAACAAGGAAACATATATGCTACTATTTGTAATACTTTAAACAATAATATATATATTAAAAAAGAAATATCAGCCTTAAATTACTTACTAGAACAATGGACATCATTAACATTCAGAGCCTTTCATCTGAGAACATCAGATTATATATTCTTCTCCAGTGCACATGGAACATTGTCAAGGATAGACCATATGTTGGGTTACAAAATTATCAACAAATTCAAGAAGATTGAAATTATACCAAGCATATTCTCTAACCACGATGTCTTGAAATTAGAATTTAACTGCAAAAAGAAACCCACAAATACATGGAGCTTAAACAACATACTTCTAAAAAATGAATGGGTCAAAGAAGAAATAAGTGCAGAGATCAAAAGATATATACAGACAAATGAAAATGAAAATACGACATATCAAAATTTCTGGGATGCAACAAAAGCAGTAATAAGAGGAAAGTTTATATCATTACAGGCTTAGCTCAAGAAACAAGAGAAATCCCAAAAAATCTAACATCACATTTTAAAGAACTAGAGGAAGAAGAACAAAAGCAACCCAAAGTCTGCAGAAGAAATGAGATAAGAAAAAAATAGATTATAATTGAATAAAATAGAGAACAAAAAGACTATATAAAAATCAATAAAACAAAGAACTGGTTCTTTGAAAAGATTAATAAAATTGACAAATCCCTGAGTAGAATCACTAAGGATAAAAGGGAAAAGACCCATATAAACAAATCAGAAATGAGAGAGAACTCATCACAGACACTACAGATATACAAAGGATCATAATAGAATATTCTGAAAGACTATATGCCACCAAGTTCAATTACCTAGAAGAAATGAATGATTTCCTAGAAATATAGACTAAATCATGAAAAATTGAAAAATCTACATAGACCAATCAACAGTGAGGAAATTGAAACAACCATCAAAAACCTCACAAAAAATAAAAGTCCAGGATCAGATGGCTTCACCAGTGAATTTTACCAAAGATTTAAAGAAGATTTAAAACCTATCTTTCTCAAACTCTTCCAAAAAATTGAAGAGGCAATACTTAACACATTTTATGAGATCAATATAATCCTGATACCAAAACCTGGGTAAGATAACACAAAAAAGAAAATTACAGTCATATCTCTGATGAATACAGATGCAAAAATCCTAAACAAAATATTAGCAAATCAAATACAACAGTACATCCAAAAAATAATGCATCATGATCAAATGAGTTTCATTCCAGGGGCACAAGGGTGGTTCAACATACATAAATCAATCAATATAATATACCATATTAGCAAAATAAATGATAAAATATGATATCAATAGATGCAGAAAAACATTAGATAAAATACTACATCCTTTATGATTAAAAAACTCAACAAAATAGGAATAGAAGAAAAGTACCTCAATATAATAAAGGCCATATACTAGTATGATAAACCTTCAGCTAATATCATCCACATTGATGAAAAAATGAAAGCTTTTACTGTAAGATCAGGAGAAAGACAAGCTATTCACTCTCACCACTCTTATTCAACACTAGAGGCCCAGGTGAGGTCCTTCGGGGTGGCCTGTGAGGATCTGGCCGAAACCACAGTCCAACACCACGTGTAGCTTCTACCTGCTGCTCCCACTCATTCGGGCCCACTGTGGCTACAGTGGGCTTGCACCCAATTAGTCACAACCGGGGGAAACTCACCTCACTATAGCCATGAGCCCTGTGTCTAGCACCCTCCTAAGGGAAGTGGCCTGTGGGATTGGGCCAAAACCAGCTCTCCAACTTCCCCCCAAGGGGTCCCAAATTAGAACAGGCAGGCCAAGGGACCCCACCAGTGCTTGATAGGGGCTGAGGAGGGACTGCAGGAGAGCTCCAGTGCATATCTTGCTCATCTTGTTCAGTCCAGATCAGCTGGACCCCAGCAGAGAGCTAACCTACCAATCAGAGCATCTGCCCCCTGGTGGTCAGTGCATGTCATAGTGAGTGGTTGAGTACCTTAGCATATTATTAGCATATTACACTTTTATTGGTTGAAAATTGATCAGGCACTTATCATATTAAACTTTTATTATATAGGATATTATTGTAAGCCCTAGCCAGAGCAGTAAAACAAGAGAAATAAATAAAAGGCATACAAATAGGAAGGGAAGAAATCAAACTGTCACTTTTTGCCAATGATATGATTCTGTAGATAGAAAACCCTAAACACTCCACCAAAAAACTACTAGAAACAATAAACAAATACAGTCAAGTTGCAGGATACAAAATCAATGTGCAAAAAACCCATTACCTTTCTTTATATTAACAACAAAACTTCAGAAAAAGAAATGAAAAAGCAATTCCTTTTATAATTTCAACCAAAAAAAAATACTTAGGAAGAAACTTAACAAAGAACAAGAAATACCTATATACTGAAAATTACAAAGCATTATTAAAAGAGATTGAAAAAGACACAACAAAATGGAAAAATATTCCATGTTGATGGATTGGAAGAATCAACAGAGTTAAAATGGCCATATTACCCAAAACATTTTTTAAATAAATAGAATAAGAAATCATCAGATTTATATGGAACTACAAAAGACCCCAAATAGTCAAGACAGTCCTAAGAAAATAAAAATATAAACAGCATAGTATTGGCAGAAAAATGGACATACAGATCAATGGAACAGAATAGAGAGCTCAGCTACAAAGCAACATGTATATGGACAGATAATTTTTTGACAAAGGAGCTAGAAACAAACACACATGAAGTAGTCTCTTCAATAAACTGCAAAGCCACATGCAAAAGTATGAAACTGGATTACAGTTTGTCCCCATGTGAAAAAATTAATTCAAAATGGATCAAATACCTAAAGCATAAGACCCCCAAAATCCTATATAATACAGAGGTAATATGCAAATTGAGTGTCATGCCCTCACAAGATGGCTGCCTATAACCAGTCCAACAGGGTGGTTAGTGAGTGATGACCAAACTACTGAATAGCAGGCTGCATGGGGTGACCAGGCCAGCAAAGGGGGGAAGTCGGGGGCGACCAGGCAAGTGGGGAGAGGGCAGTTAGGAGTGACCAGGCCAGCAGGGGAGGGCATTTATGGGCAATTGGTCCAGCAGGGGAGCAGTTAGCATCAATCAGGTTGGCAGGGGAATGGTTAGGGGATGATTAGGCTGGCAGACAGAAGTGGTTAGGGGCAATCAGGCCAGCTAGGAAGGGGCAGTTGGGGGAGACCTGGCTGGTAGCAGGGGCAGTTAGGGTTGACCAGGCCAGCATGCAGAGGCAGTGAGGGGTGATCAGCCTGGTGCGGAGTCAGTTAGGGGCGACCAGGTAGTTAGGCAGGTAAGCGATTAGGAGCCAGTGGTCCAGGATTGTGAGAAGAATATGTGACTGCCAGTTTAGGTCCAATCATGCACTGGGGCTCTAGTAAATTACATAAAAGAAAACATAGCTACCAAACTTATGGACGTTGATTCTAGAGAAAATTTTATGAACTTGACACCAAAGGCAAGACAAGTAAAGGCAAAAATAAATGAATGGGATTATATAAAACTAAAAACTGACAACAAAACAAAGAAGCAGCCATCTGAAACCTGTATGATTATATTAACCAATGGCACCCCAATAAATTTAATAAAAACAAAAATAAGATATATTAACTCAATCTTGCATTTACATAGTTTATATTACACATAATAGAAATTGTGTAAAATTATGATATTGTTATCTCTATAATTTTAATAAATTATACTAAATTTAAGATTATGTGAAATTTATAATTAAACATATAGATTTAAAATTTTAATATATTATAAACTATGAAAAGAGTAGACATGACAAACTGTGTACATAAACAATACAGTAGGTCTTATATATTCATCAACTCATTGTAATTTTGTTATATTTCTTTCCAGTTTCCCTTTCCACTCTAAGCATGTTGTTATTGTTTTAATATGTTTTTATTGACTTAAGAGAGAGAGGAAGGGAGAGAGAGAAACACCTATGTGAAAGAGAAGCATCCATTGCCTGCCTCTTGGACACCCCCTACTAGGGATAGAGCCCACAATCCAGGCATGTGCTTTGATTGAGAATTGAACCAGCAACCTTTTGGTTCCTGGTATGCCACCTAACCAACTGAGCCACACTGTCCAGAGCACTTTGCTGTTGTTTTTAACACAACTATAATTATACATTATGTATACATTTGTATTATTTCCCCATCCTATATAATAAAGAGGTAATATGCAAATTGGCCATCACTTTAAACACACAAGATGGCTGCCCTCATGTGGTCAAAGAGAGCAATCCCCATGTAAACACAAGATGGCCCCCACATGATGGCCGGCAGAGGAGGGCACTTGTGGGAGATCAGCAGGGGAGAGCAGTGAGGGGTGACCAGACCTGCAGGGGAGGAGAGTTGGGAGGGACCCAGGCCTGCAGGTGAGGGCAGTTAGGAGTGACAAGGCCTACAGGGGAGGACAGTTGGAGGGACCCAGCCCTGCAGGGGAAGGCAGTTAGGGGCAATTGGTCCAGCAGGGGAGCAGTTTAGCATCAATCAGGTTGGCAGGGGATTAGTTAGGGGCTGATCAGGCTGGCAGACAGAAGTGGTTAGGGGCGTTTAGGCCTGATCCCATTGGAATCAAACCTAAATGGGCAGTCAGACATCCCTTGAGGGGTCCCAGATTGGAGCGGGTGCAGGATGAGCTGAGGAACATACACACACACACACACACAAACACACACACGCATGAATTTTGTGCACCAGGCCTCTAGTTTAAGACTATATTTTTCACATGTTTATAAATCTTCAAGAGCATAATTTCCAATTGTTACTCAATATTTCATTTTGTGCATGGCAGCATAGATTAACAAATAATTTTTTAATAAACGTTTCCAATTTTTCATTATTATAAACTACATTCTGATGATCATTGTTATGCATAAAACATATTGTGTTTAGAATGATTTCCAAAGCATTGTGTGTCCTAGATGTGAAGTTAGTGAGTCATAGTAATATTATTTTTAAAAATCCTAATACTGATTTTCAAATTCATTCTGAAAGTCTTTTACCAAATTCATTACAACTAAATATATATAACGGCACCTCTTTCCACACACCTTTGCTAGCAGTGAGCACTTTTATTATTTTAAACTAGAGGCCTAGTGCATGAAATTTGTGCATGGGAGATGGGGTTCCCTCAGCCCATCCTGTACCCTCTCCAATCTAGAATCCCTCAGGGGATGCCCAACTACCTCTCACAATCTGGGACCACTGGCCTTAACCCTTCTACCTGCCTAATTGCCCCTAACCACCTCTGTCTGTCTGCCTGATCGTTCCTAACTGTTCTCCTGTTGGCCTGATTGTCCCTAACTGCCTCTGCCTTTCTCCACACCCAGGACACAAGATCCTCTCTTCTGGTTGGCCACAGGTACCTAGGACCCAGACTGGCTTTGCCTGGGCTGGAGCAGCTGCAGGGATCATGGACGGGTGGCTTTGCTTTGGTATAGCTGCAGGCACTGGTGCCCCTGAGACTGCAGAGTGGGTTGTTTGTCCCTCTCCTGGTCCACAGGTGCAGCTGCTGGCAGTTGGGACCATAGGATGGGTTGCTTGTCTCTCTCCTGGACAGCAGCCCCAGCTGGTGGAGCCCAGGACTGTGGGGCAAGAGGTTTGTCCCTCTCCCACGCCATAGGCTGGCTGGTCCCCATTCCTCTCTAGGGAGCTCATTTGTGCCAGGCTGGTCTCCATTCTTCTCTTCCAGGTGTTAAGTGTCTGAGCCTTTACATTGTGACAGCATGAAGGGGTGATGACCATTTGCATATCAGCTCTTTGTTATATAGGATAATTGCTAATTTCCTAAGAGATTAATCATATTCCATTATTTAACATACATGCTTTGTATTACTCATGAGCTCACACATTTATTATAGATTTGTTGAGAGAGTCCTTATCTATAACTGTCATGTTCAAGTTTTTCTTAAAGTCCCCAGGAGACATCTCATCTATGCTGATGTTTACTAGTTGCTTTTTCTCTTTTGTGACTAAGAAGTGGACTTAAGAAATATCTCTGGTTGTTGAATTTATTCATACTGATTTGCTCTGAAGCAGGCAGGCTTTATAAAGCAGAATGGTTTAATTTTTCTAACCAAAAGCATTGAAACTAAATGGGCACTTGAAAACCACTTGGGAAATTTGAGCTGAAAATTTCAGTGGTGAAAGACAATCCAGGTAAGAAAGAGGCCCTTTGGAATAGTTTTGTCTTTATGATTGCTTCCACAAAAGGAATCTGGGGTATGCATGTGTCTGAGTGACTACAAAGGGAAGCTGATAAAGAAAAAAAGGAGTGAATAATTCAATTACGATTTAACTGTTACCTGTGGTAAATCAGTGGTTCAGATAAAGCCTAAACTTCCTATTTTACCTAAATTATTTCACAGATCTCAAGGTTCTGTTGATATATATTATTGTCCTTATGTTATTAAAATTCATCACCTCTTATGTTTACACCTTCCACAATCACTGTCATTTGCTGTTTAGTTTAGACACTCTTTTTGTCTGAGTCACCTAGGTGTCAGTGATAAGTACTAGAGAAAAAGACAGAAACATCAAGGTGAGGAACTGTTAAGACTCTTAATTGACTATTTGGCATGTTTTCTAGAGATGTGACAAGTAATAATTAAGACTGCTTAATTAGTTTCTGAATATTGGAATAAGGAACAGTAACAAAATTGAATGGCGCTAATGAAAAGCTGAATTACTATAATCAAAATAGCTTTATCTCCAGATAAGACTCCTGCATACAATAAGTGTATCACCATTATTTTTGCATAGAGAAGTAAGAGTTGAACTGCCACAGTGATCAAAACCAAAGATCCGACCTAATTCTTACAATTAAAGGTGTTCTTTAATGCTAGAAAGATACTTGAGTTTAAAGGTGAAATTTTTCATGTGAAAGAAGTTGTATTGTGAAGCAAACAAGGTATCAGGTATATTGCTATGGATATTTGGTAATTAGATATAAGGGATTAACATCCAATATATGAGGTGAAACAATAAAAATAGTAAAAGTATAGATTAAGGACTTAAACATATGATGGGAAATCATAAAAATAGTAGAGGAATCTACAGGCAGAAAAATCTCTGACATATGCCAAAGCAATTTCTTCACTAATGCTGCTCCTAGGACAATGGAAAATAAAGAGAAAATAAACAAATGGACTATCTCAAAATAAAAAGCTTTTGCACAGCATAGGAGACCATCAATAAAACAACAAGAAAGCCCACTGTATGGAAGAACATATTTGCCAATGATATCAATGATAAGGGTTTAATCTCCAACATTTACAAGGAACTCATGCAGCTTACAAAAAGAAGATAAACAACCCAAAAAAATGGGCAACTGATCTAAATAGACACTTTTATTTTTAAAAATCTATTTTATTAATATTTTTACAGAGAGGAAGGGAAATGGGCAACTGATCTAAATAGACACTTTTATTTTTAAAAATATATTTTATTAATATTTTTACAGAGAGGAAGAGAAATGGGCAACTGATCTAAATAGACACTTTTATTTATTATTTTTTAAAATATATTTTATTGATTTTTTTACAGAGTCGAAGGGAGAGGGATAGAAAGTCAGAAACATCGATGAGAGAGAAACATCGATCAGCTCTCTCTTGCATGCCCCCTACTGGGGATGTGCCTGCAGCCAAGGTACATGCCCTTGCTGGAATCGAATCCAGGACCCTTCAGTCTGCAGTCCGACACTCTATCCACTGAGCCAAACCGGTCTCGGCAGACACTTTTATTTTTAAAAATATATTTTATTAATATTTTTACAGAGAGGAAGGGAGAGGGGTAGAGAGTTAGAAACACTGAGAAGCTGCCCCCTGCATACCCCCTACTGAGGATGTGCCCGCACCCAAGGTACATGCCCTTGACTGGAATTAAACCTGGGATTCTTCAGTCCACAAGACTATAGGCTGACACTATCCACTTAGCTAAACCGGTTAGGGCTAAATAGACACTTTTTGAAAGAATACAGAAGGAAGGCCAAGAGACATATGAAAACTTGCTCAGTCATTAATCATCAGAGAGATGCAAATCAAAACAACAATGTTGTACCCTCTCACACCTTTCAGAATGGCTATTATCAAGAAATCAACAAATGACAAGTGCTGGCAAAGATGTGAAGAAAAAGGAATCTTCATGCACTGCTGGTGGGAATGCAGACTGGTGCAGCCACTGTGGAGAACACTGAGGAGTTTCCTCAAAAAACTAAAAATGGAACTCCCATTTGACCCAGTGATCTCACTTCTAAGAATATATCCCAAGAAACTAGCAAGACAAATTAGAAAGAATATAGGCACCACTATGTCCACAGCATCATAATTCACCATACCTAAGATTTGGAAACAACCCAGGTACCCATCAGCAGATGAGTGGATTAAAAAACTGTAGTTCATCTACACAATGGAATACTACACTGTGGTAAGAAAAGGAGTTCTTACCATTTACAACAATATGGATGGAGTTGGAGAGCATTATGCTAAGTGAAATAATCCAGGCAGAGAAAGATAAATATCACATGATCTCACTCAATTGTGAAATATAATGAACAAAATAAACTGATGAACAAAAATAGATACAGAGAAACATCAATCAGAATGTCAAACCTCAGGGAAGGTAGGGGGATAAAGGGGAGAGACCAACGAAAGGACTTATATGCATGCAATGGACACAGACAACAGGGGGTGGGGGCATGAATGAGAGGTGGGGAGTAATGGGGAAATAAGGGCATATATGTAATACCTTAATCAATAAAAAAGTATACATATCTGGAAAACACACTTGTATTTAATTTATTCTTTCTGAAATTCTGAACAGGTTCCAGTAGATAAAGACTCTCCCCCTGCACAAACACACATTTAGTCTTAAATCTAACATTAGGCCTAACCAGTTTGGCTCAGTGGATAGAGCATCAGCCTGCAGATTCAAGGGTCCCAGGTTCAATTCTGGTCAAAGGCATGTACCTTGGACGCGGGCACACACCCAGTAGGGCATGTGCAAGAAGCAGCTGATCAATGTTTCTCTCTCACTGATGTTTCTAACTCTCTATCCCTCTCCCTTCCTCTCTGTAAAAAATCAATAAAATATATTTAAAAAATAAAAAAATAAATATAACATCCTATATAATAAAAAAGTAATATGGAAATTGACCATAGCTTTATTCAAGCCTTGTCCACAAACCACGCCCAGCAGCCAATCAAGAGCAAATAAACCCCAACCAAGATGGCTGTGGCCACTGAGAACAGGAGGGAGGCTTGGGTTTCCCTGGCAATGGAGCAAGCCAAGCTTTCCTCCTGCCATTGCTGGCCTAGGTCTCCACTCAATGCTACAAAATTTCAATTATAGAAGATATATCCCAACAGAAATGGTGGCAGCCATGGAGCTGGACAGAGCAAATGTTAGGATTGGCCTGGCAATAGAGGATGTAAGCTTCTGCAGCCCTAGCACCTAGGCCTCCACTCTAGACTACAAAGTTTCAATTATAGAATTTAAATAAATCTGAACAGAAATGGCTGTCACCACAGAGTGAGCAGAAGGCTTGGCTCCACTCCAGGCTACAAAGTTTCAATTGTAGAACATAAAGTAATCCCAGATCCCAGGGCCTCTGCTTGGGTCACTGGAGGGTGTTGCCAGCCTACAAACCACCACAGGTCCCTCGCTCAGGCCGCTCTACGCCCTAAGAGAACCCCCACCCTGATCTGGGACACTCTTCTGGGGAAACCAGCTGGCCCCCACCCATGCACCAGGCCTCTATCCTATCTAATAAAAGAGTAGCAGATTGACCATCACTCCAACACACAAGAGGGCTGCCCCATGTGGTCAAAGATCCTGCCCCCATGTGGACACAAGATGGCCATCACAAGATGGCCAACATGGGAGGGCCGTTGCGAGGTTTCAGGCCTGCAAGGGAGGGCAGTTTTAGATGATCAGACCAGTTGGGGAGGGCAGTTGGGAGGGACCGGGCCTGCAAAGGAGGGCAGTCGGGGACTATCAAGCCTGCAGGGGCGGGAAGTTAGGGGTGACTAGGCCAGCAGAGGAGGGAAGTTTCAGGCAAACAAGCTTGCAGAGGAGCAGTTAGACATCAATTAGGCTGGCAGGGTAGTGGTTAGTGGGTGATCAGGCTGGCAGGCAGAAATGATTAGGAACAATCAGGGAGGCAGAAAGGTGAGCAGTTTGGAGCTAGCAGTCCTGGATTTTGAGAAGGATGTCTGACTGCCTGTTTAGGCCCAAGACAGTCAGATATCCCTCGAGGGGCCCCATGTTGGAGAGGGTGCAGGCTGGGCTGAGGGACATCCCGTGCATCCCGTGCATGAATTTTGTGCACCAGGCCTCTAGTTATAACATAAGTGCTTTGCGATGTTAAATTAGACTTGTGTGGCTGGGTCTATAATTTACTTATTTTTTGAATCTCCAGACTCTATTACTTTATATAAAATGTTTAGCAGCTATCTGTACAGTGAAATTTTAAACAACTATCAGAATAAATCAGCACCTCCAAGAGATTTCCCCAAATCCTTTCTTTGTTTTTTTGTTGCTGTTTTTTTTTTCTTTTTTCTTTTTTTCTGTTGCCTAATTGTGCATATGTGTGTTGGTGCAGTTTCCCTCTTTGAAACCAAAACGCTGGGTCTTCCCTCACTATGAAGAGCCAACAACAGCCAAACCCAAGTTTCTAAGGTTGCAAAATGGATGGTATTCTCAGGGGCGCTTTGTCCTATAGCATGTGGAATTTGAAAGCAAAAGCAGATGGAGTCCCAGAGAAAGACAGCTTGATGATGATGATTTTAATGATTAAATAGAAATCAAACAAGGTAGCATTGAGGGGTGGAACAAACTGAGAATCTGTCAGAGGGTCACAGAGGAGAGGAAATGGAAGTTTCAGAAAGTTTCTGTGAACCATAGGCAAAGCCATAATGCTGGAAGAGCCCTGAAGCCCAAGGACAATAGATGTGTGTACTGCTCTGATTCGTAATGGCAGGAGATGCAGATGGCTGGTTAATTCATTAGATAGTCAGCATGGGCAGCAACCAAGGAATATGTGGCAGCTTTATGTAGCCAGACCCAAACAGGTGGAAGACAGCTTGAGCTGGGCTCTTTGTGTTGGTTTCTGGCCTTATTTAAAATAACAATAGTAAAATGCCTATTAGGCTGTAGCTTCACATTTGTGTGTGTTTCTTTTGGCCAAGCATTGGTGTATAGCAGGGTGATGTCAGGAAGTTTAGTCTCAGTTCTGCTTTGATATTTTTATCTTCCTTATTTCCTGATACTCTCACAGCCATGAACTTTCTCCAAAACATGCAATCGAAAATGTTCGATGGTGACCCAGTTAAGTTCTCCCTTTAGATACACTAACTGCTGAACCTTAAACTCATCCAAGTTACCCCTTTACTACGCGGCACAGCAGCCTGGCTCTGTTAAGGTGTGAAACTCTAGGGCAGCCATGTAAAATTCAGATGTAATGCAGGTGAATTTTGTAGGTGAATATACCTGTTGTAATGTGGTTGAAGTACATAACAAGGCTTTAGGGAATATTACTCATTAAAGGCAGACACCAGAGAGGCTGAGGCATAAGATAAGTATATATCCTATGCACTGTTTCAGGCATTCTTTGATTTGTGGTTAATCCAATTTTTGTGACTTACTCAACTTTGCGTTTCAGTGAAATCATTTTTGAATGCTGTAAAATAAAACAGAAGTTTGTTTTTGTTATGCAAATGCAATGAACCAGATTTCCAATTTGAACATTCCCCTCATATCAGCTGCTTCTGACACAATATTAAACTGGTTCAGAAGTCTGCGGTATAACATTTGCTCTGCTAATAATAGAAAAAATGATAAAATGAGTTAGAAAAAGGTGCCTTAAGTAATAGCTGATCAGGCTCAATTTCAGACCAGAAACTCTTTGGGACTATTTTAAAATCATTGTTCTTCCTATATATAAAGAGGCAACATGAAAGACAAGGAGGAAAACCTGGACCGGGCTTCCACTCAGTTCCTGCCTATGAGTAAAGTAGGCTTCATTCATAGGGCTTCCTCCTACAAAACAATTGGGGCATATGCTGGGTTAAACAAAGCTGAAGAATTGTCTTTGTTATGAGTAGTCTCAGAGTTTTTCTGTGTGTTTTCTTTTTCTTTTTCAATTACAGTTGACATTCAACATTATTTTGTATTAGTCTCAGGTGTACAGCATAGTGGTTAGCAACTATATAGTTTATAAAGTGCCCCCCCCCCAATATTTCAAGTACCCACTTGGCTTTATACATAGTCATTACATTATTGACTGTGTTCCCTATGCTCTACTTTACATCCTAGGGACTATTTTGTGACTACCAACTTTGCTTAAGTACATTGTAAAATTTATAAAATGCACATAGGCAATTTCTGCTAAACTTATTCAATTTCACTGAATCCCCTTGTACTTTTTGTTACAAAATATCTCATGAGGTAGGAAGCTGAGACAAAAATGGTCTTTTGAAACTGTGAGGATGAACCATCTCTTTTTCTATATCAAAACAGAAACTACTGGCGTTGCTGTTGAAAGCCAGTTTAAGATCCAGATCTCATGAATATGAGGGGACCAGGAAAACTTTCTAACTCATTTCCTGTGTGGTGCAGATTACTTGTTCTAAATGACAATATTAAATTTTGGGTGAAAATATGATTTTGTGGTCAAATGAGTTCAGACAAAGCCTGATTCAACAAAAGTAAGCATTTTTAAAGGTACCTCTTAGAATGTTTTTTAAAAGCAGACACTTCTTGGGCTAGCTACTTAGATAACAAAAAGTTCCCCTCTTCTGGGAACTGTTTCTATTACTCAGAAATATATGATCTACAGTCATACATATTATGATTCCCAGGCCATAGCTGACTGGTCAAGGAATAAAATATTTGAACTTCAAGGACCCATTAATTGTCCTCATAACATTTTTAAATATATATATATATATATATATATATATATATATATATATATATATATATTAGAGGCCTGGTGCATGAAATTGATGCACTGGGGGAAAGGGGTCCCTTAGACCAGCCTGCCCCCTCTCACATATTGGGACCCCTCAGGGGAAGTTTTACTGAGGCGACTGGGCTGATCAGGGGAAGGCACCAACCCCATCATCCTGCTGCTGCAGCCACTGCCAGTCATCGCAGCCACCAAGGTGTGTTCATCAACACGGACTCCAGTCCCTTCATCATGAAAAAATGACAACTTTGTTTAAGCATTTTCAAGATGTGTCTTTCATAGGATATGACATTTCTTTATTTTTTTTTAATCCTCACCTAAGGATATGTTTCCATTGATTTTTGGAGAATGTAGAAGAGAAAGGAAAAGACAGAAAGAAACATCAAAGTGATAGGAACACTTTGATTGGTTGCCTCCTACATGAGCCCTGACCTGGCCCCAACTAAGGAGGAGCCTGCCCTTGATTAGAATTGAACTGGACCCTGCAGTCGGCAAGCCTAGGCATTATCCACTGAACCAAATTGGCTAGGGCAAGATATGACATTTCTTCGCCCTCCAGCAGTGGACCTTCCTTTTTTTTTCTCCAGGAGTGTGGTGGAAAAACCCTAGATCACCTTTTTGGATTCTTATACCCAAGTTACTAAGAATATTACCAGTAGCAAACAGGGAGCTTAGCCAATTAGCAGTCAGAAAAGGTATTTCCTCTGTAGTTCACACCAATCGCCTCTAATCTCTGGCTCCGCCCCACCAAAGCCTAAAGCCTCCCAGCCTGGGTAGGACCCCCACAGCTCCCTCTGATTGCCTGAATGCCTAGCTCCTCTCCTGCCCATGCCCCAAGCCTCTGGCTGGGGCTTGGGGCCTGGACAGGGGACCCCCAGTTCCCTCTGATCACCAGGCTCTGCCCCTGCCCAGGCCCCAAGCCTCTGTCCCAGACAGGGGACCCCCAGCTCCCTCCAATTGCTAGCTCCGCCCCTGCTCAGGCCCCCAGCCTCTGGCGGGGCTTGGGGCCTGGGCAGGGAGTCCCAGGTCCCTCAGATTGTCCAATCATCTGGCTCCTCCCCTGCCCAGGAGCCGCCTGACTTAGGCCCTTCCCAGATTGCTCAGGACCCACATGGGCCTACCCTGGAGTGACCTGGGTGCTGAGAAAGTTCCCAGGACCCAGGCTGCTGGGAACCTATGTATGCAAATTAACCATCTTTGTTGGGTTAATTTGCATACTGACTCTGATTGGCTGTGGGCATAGTGGAGGTACAGTCAATTTACATGTTTGTCTATTATTAGGTACTAGGGGCCGGGTGCACAAAATTCGTGCACAGAGGGAGTTCCCTCAGCCCAGCCTGCACCTGCTTCAATCAGGGACCCCTTCGGGGATGTGTGACCCTTAACCACTTCTGCCTACCTGCCTGATTGCCCCTAAGTGCTCCCCTGCTGGCCTGATTGCTCCTAACTGCCTCTGCATTGCCCCACACCTGGGACCCAGGCTTCCCTCCCTCTGGCCAGCTATAGGCACCCAGGACCTGGGCCAGCTTCACTCAGGCCAGCCACAGCCACAGGTACCCACAGGCACCCAGGACCACAGGGCATGCTGCCTAACCCCAGGGCAGGAAAGGGCCCCAGCTTCTCTATGTGCCTGTCTGGCCAAGTCCCACTACTCTGACTGCCGTGGCTTAAAGAACTTTGCCATCTATGTTCTCCCCAGCCTCCTGGGGAGAGGGCGTGAGCTGAGAAACTGGAGATGATGCAGCCCCCTGAGGGCACACCTTCCTCAGCATCTCCAGAAGCCGGAGCACCTGGTTGGAAGGCTCCAGGCTCCGATCCTAGCCTGAGGAGGTGGGGAGCCTCGGAGTGTGTGTGGTGCTTGGGGAAAGGGTGACCTTACTGGACTCGAACACACTGCCACTGACAACGGCATGAGGTCATAGAGTCTGAAGGAGCAGAGAAATGCATCCAGAACTGGGGGGGTCCCACGCCAACCCAGCAGGTAGGCACCTCTCCGACAGCACACCTTGCAGACAGCGTGCCCCGCAGCCCCAGGCGGGCCTCCCACAGCCGTCCTGCCCCTCTGTGGGACCCCCACCTGGAGAGCGCACACAGGCTGTGCTGCTGCCCAGCCTGCAGCGCCAGCTCGGTCCTGCCCCTCCACGGGGCCCGGCCTGGAAAGCTCACACAGGTATGCTGCACCACTGCCGCCGCCGTCACCTCCCAGCCCTAAGTGCCAACCCAGTCCTGCCCCTCCGAGGGGCCCTGGCCTGGAAAGCGCATGCAGGCACGCTGTGCCCCTGCCACCACTGTTGCCTCCGGCCCGCTGGGCCCACCTCTTCCTGCCCGCCTGCAGAGCTCAGGCCTGGAAAGCAGGCTGCACCACAGCCACACCTCCACAGACCTCACTGGCCTTGCCTCCCATCCTGCTGGCCATGCCCCCTGCTCCTGATTGGCTAGTAGCATAGCCAATCAGGAGCCAAGGTATAGTCACATTTGCATGTTACTCTTTTATTAGATAGGATGATATTGATTTCAGAGAGGAAGGGAGAGGAGAGAGATAGAAACATCAATGATGATAGAGAATCATTGATTATCTGCCTCCTGTGTTACTGGGGATCGAGCTGCAACCCAGGCATGTGACCTTGACTGCAATTGAACCTATGACCCTTCAGTCTGTAGGCCGATGTTCTAGCCACTAAGCCCAACGCTGCTAGGGCATCCTCATAGCATTTTAAGCTGAAAGATACAGAAGCTGGCCATAACTGGTGACTGTGTCACTTAAGTGTTCCATGAGAAGTGATTTTGAAATCTGACTCAATTTCACACTCATGGAAGTTATGCAAAAATTCTGATTATGTGCCCTCCCTAAGATCTCTACATCAGAATGTCTTACACCTGATTTACACAAAAATGTTTCATAATAAGAGCTAAAAATTACTGAAGACTCACTGTGCACTCTATGCCAAGTACTGGAGTTCTTAACAAGATCTTCAAGGGCATTTTATGCATCCTGTCCAGCACTGGTGTAAAGGTGCCCATTTGGGAAGTTCTGGCAACTCGTGCTGTTGGCATGTTCAGTAGTTAATCTTACTGAAGTTCAGTAATGCAACTGTTCTTTTGATTTCTCTATACTGTCAGAGTATCCTTCCAATAAATTCACTTTTAGGTTTATATCAGTTCAAATTGATTGTGGTTGCTTGCAACCAAAGAAACCTTAACTAATACAATTGTGTAAATTTCCTAGAAGGAGATTATAGCATGTAGTGCTTCACAAATTTATTTGACCACTGAATGCTTTGTCAAAAGAAGCTTCTTGTTACACCAGTGTTGCAACTCACATGCTTTGGGGGAGCATTAATTCAAGCCAGTAAACTTCAACCTTTTTATCCCATGTACACATAAAATAATTACTAAAATTCTGCGGCACACCACAAAATACATTTTTTGCCAATCTAACAAAAATAGGTATAATTTTTATTCATTCACACCAGATGAGTGTTGTGTTGGCTATTGTCTTTTTTTAATTTGACAATTAAGGGAACAAAGATCAATGCTCCTATCTAAATAGTCAGGTATTTTATGTTCTAAAAAATTCTCTCAGCACACCACTGTGCCTGCCTCTGCATACCGGTTTAAAATAGGTGGTTTAAGGTAATTCATTTAACAGTGTTATGAATTTGCTATAGGCTACACAGTGAATTTTTGGTTTCTTGGGGTTACATTAATTACTTTACTATATGGTCTTAGGATGAAGGACATTCAGAGATGATATACACAATTGGATGCAATTAAATAAAACCTTAATACTCAGTTTCAGGATCTCTTTGGGAAACCAGAAGTCATGGCTCTTCTTCAGTGATGCAGTGCTATTTGCATATGATAAGATTTTTCTAATCACCTACGTGTTTTACATAGAAGACATCACATTCTGCAGTGTACCCAGACACATTAGGCCATGGTTGCTCATTCTATGACCGTAATTAAATTTTAAAAAGTATTTTTAAAGAAATAGACAAAAAGTAATAAATTTTCCCTTCTAAATACCTAAGAGTTTATGGAAATGCAAAAAATAACAGGATAAATAGCAGCAGATTCAGTTGAAATTAAAATTCTGCCATTTATTAGTTGTGTCCACTAGAACTAGGGCCTCTACTTCTCTAAGCATCTTTTCTGTTTTACATAAGAAGATAATAATTCCTCCTAAATTTTAGGTTAGGAATACTGAAATTATGGTAATTATAATAGTAGTTTTCATATATTAATATATTGGAGGCCCCATGGACAAAATTCGTGAAGAGGAGGTGGGGGATGTGCCTCAGTCCAGCCTGCATCCTCTCCAATCTGGAACCCCTCGAGGGTTTTCCAACTGCCCATTTAGAAAGACACCCTTCTCACAATCCAGGACTGCTGGTTCCAAACTGCTCACCTGCCTGCCTCCATGATTGCCCCTAACTGCTTCTGCCTGCCAGCCTGATCACCCCCTAACCACTACCCTGCCAGCCTAATTGATGTCTAACTGCTCCCCTGCCAGCCTGTTTGCCCCCAACTTCCCTCCTCTGCAGGCTTGGTAACACCTAACTGCCCTCACCTGCAGGCTTGATCCCCCAATTGCCCTCCCCTGCTGGCCTGATCACCCACAACTGCCCTCCCTTGTAGACCTGGAACCTCCCAACGGCCCTCCCCTGCTGGCCATCTTGTATCCACATGGGGGCAGGATCTTTGACCACATGGGGGCAGCCATCTTGTGTGTTGGAGTGATGGTCAATCTGCAAATTACTCTTTTATTAGATAGGATAGAGGCCTGGTGCATGGGTAGGGGCCAGCTGGTTTGCCCTGAAGAGTGTCCCAGATCAGAGTCGGCATTCCCTTAGGGCATCGGGCAGCCTGAGCGAGGGGCCTGTGGTGGTTTGAAGGCTGGCCATGCCCCCCAGCAACCCAAGCAGAGGCCCTGGGATCTGGGATCACTTTATGTTGTACAATTGAAACTTTGTAGCCTAGAATGGAGGCATAGGCGCTAGGGGTGCAGAAGCTTGGCTTCCTCCAACACCTGGGCAACCTATCTTCTGCTCTCTCCAGCTCCATGGCTGCTGCCATTTCTGTTGGGATATATCTTCTATAATTGAAACTTTGTAGCATTGAGTGGAGGCCTAAGCCAGCAATGGCAGGTGGAAGGCTTGGCTTCTTCCATTGCTGGGGAAACCCAAGCCTCCCTCCTG
Source organism: Antrozous pallidus (assembly GCA_027563665.1). Lineage (NCBI taxonomy): Eukaryota > Metazoa > Chordata > Mammalia > Chiroptera > Vespertilionidae > Antrozous > Antrozous pallidus. Next base: position 77,451,162 of record CM050509.1, read on the forward strand.
TTCTCAGTGGCCACAGCCATCTTGGTTGGGGTTTATTTGCTCCTGATTGGCTTGTGGGCATGGCTTCTGAATGTGGCTTTGATCAGAGGCATGTTTAATTTGCATATTACTATTTTATTATATAGGATTTCTACATGCCAAGTATTATCCGATGCCTTTTATGACCTTATTTAATTTTCTAAACAATTCTATGATGTGATTGCTACTCATTTTTCTATTTTGTAGATAAGGAAAATTAAATTCAGAAATATTAAGAGCATTCCCTAGGGATGATCAGTAAATAAAATAGTCAAGATACAAACCTAGACAGTTGGAATTCAATGCCTACATATTGTCAGAACTCAAGATTTAACTGTTGCCTCCATGAAGTTCTATCTTTAGCTGTGACTAATCAGTAGCAGAGAAACATGTTGTAATGACAATATATTTACATTGTGAAGGAAAAATATTAAAAATATGTATAGATGACACTCATGAATTTTGGCTTTTATTCTTGGTCAAGTTAGAAATCTTTGAAAGGATAATTTCAAAGGAGGGGAGAGAGCATTGAATTATTGAAAGAATCACTGTAAAACAAGGAAAATTGACTGGGGCACCTGCATCATAGATAGAAAGCTGAAGGAGTGATAGAATTTGGGTAGGATTAGTGACAAAAAAATTTTAACTAGAATAGATATGTGGATCGGTAAACAAGGTAGAAATGGGCTACCACAAGCATGAATAAAATGTTCCATTGGAATAGTAAATATGAGAAAATTAGTTTGTTTAGATGAAAAACCTGATTTAAATTCTGAAGTACAACAATAAAGATAGCTAGATTGAGAAATGGCCCCAGAATAAAGTGGTCACCCCACCTTTTCTTATAGAAGCTAACATTTATTGGATGGTGACTCTGTGTGTGGCACTTCTTTAATCATTTTACTTGTATGAAACCATCTAATGTTCACATAAGCTCTATGAAGTTGGCAAAATGCTGAGATCTATTTTACTGTTGAGTAAAATGAGAAACATGAAAGTTCAATAATTTATATAAGGCTACTATGAAGTGGAAGAGTCAGCACTCAAAGTCAGGAAATTAAGCTTCAGACTCGATATCTTTACCAGTATGCTATACCACTTTGTAGCTTGAATTGGCTTTATTAGGTTGCTCCCTTTCTCACAAAACTAAAGTAGTTTCTTATTACTTTTATTAGCAAATTTTCATTCCTCTACCTGAACCTTTAGAGGTCTTTATCAACTTGCCACTCTTGATTACCAACATATTTTTCATCAGTCTCCCCAATGGATCTGCCTCTATTATAGGTAAATTAATCCTGGCGCTCTCTCTCTCTTTCTCTCTCTCTCTCTCTCTCTCTCTCTCTCTCTCTCTCTCTCTCTCTCTCTCCCTCTCCTATTCCATTGTCTCTGAACTCCTTTAACATTCAGCTCCAAAAATTTAGTCATTGCCTCCAAGAAGCCCTCTTTGATTTTTTCACATCAAATATCAATTATAAATTACTCTTTTTCCTCACAAAATGTATCAACTCAGTGGATATTGATTATTTTGCCCTTAGTAACCTTACTTTATAAGCAATATTGAATCTGAATTTTTGAGTGTCTTTCCATTTAATAGGTTATCAGATCCTTGTGATCAGTATATTTGTATACCATATCCATTCATTTGATGTTGATCACATAGATTAGGTGGAACCAATGGGTAAAACAGTAGGGAAAATAGTAGGAATTTTTTTTTCCTGAAAGAAGTCTAAGTTCAGATTGTTAATATTTTTCCCAAACAGAAATTAATACAAGCATACCATTCTTTTTTGTTAATATGTTTTTTATTGATTACAGAGAGTTAAAGGACAGGAAGAGATAAAAATATCAATGATGAGAGAAAACCATTGATCAGCTACCTCCTGCACATCCCCTGCTGGGGATCGAGCCCACAAGCCATGACCTCCTGGTTCATAGGTTGACCCTCAACCAGGCAGGTGTACCATTCTTGATTGCACTTTGCAGATATTAGGCTTTGTTTTTTACAAATTGGAGGTTTATGGCAGCCCTGCATCGTGAAAACCTATTGGCATCATTTTGCATCATTTGCTTGCTTCATTTCTCTGTGTCACACTTTGGTAATTGTCTCAATATTTCAGATTTTTTATTATTATTATAAGTATTTATTATAGATATTTGTGATCAGCAATCTTTGATGTTGCTATTGTAATTGTTTTGGGGAACCATGAACTGTGCTCATATAAGACTATTAACTTAATGGATAAATGTGTATATTGTGACTGCTCCATTGACAAGCCATTACCCATCTCTCTTCTTCTTCTGGGGCCTTCCTATTCCCTGAGATACAACAATATTGAAACTAGGCCAATTAACAACCCTATAGTGGCTTCTAAGTGTTCAAGTAAAAGCAAGAGTCCCTTGTCTACTCCTGGTGAAGATGCTGTGAAGGTTGTTGAAATGACAACACAGGTTTTAGGGTATTATATAAGCGTACTTGATAAAGCAGCAGAAGGGTTTGAGATGATTGACTTCAAATTTGAAATAAATTTTACTGTGTGTAAAATGCTATCAAACAGCATTGCATGCTACAGAGAAATTGTTAGTGAAATGAAGAGTCAACCCATGTATTTTGTCTGATCAAATAATTAATTCTATGCCTCCTCCCCTGGGAACTGACCTTTAGGCCACTTCACAATGGACATCCCACTTGCTTAGACCACATTCCACTTGTTAATACCATTATCTCTCCCCTCTGGAGTTTCCCAGAATCTGGACCTGCACAGAGAATTCTCCACCCAGAAAAAGCCTGCCTAGAGTCCTTTAAAACCTCTGATTCCTCATCTTTGGGAGCTGGTGCCATTTGGGGACTCAGCCCATCTGGGTATCCAGATGACCTAATAAATTCATAATTTTCACCCCTTTTTGGCCTCATGCATTCCTCCTTCGGCTACCCTAACAATCATGTGGTGAATTTCATAGTCTTGTTTTAATAAATTGCCACAGCCTCCCCTACCTTCAGCAACTGCCACTTTGATAAGTCAACAGCCATCAACATCCAGGCAAGATCCTCTACCAGAAGAAAGAATACAATTTCCTGAATGCTCAGATGATGCTAAGCACTTTTAGCAACATTTTAAAATTAAGGTCTGGCCTGGCCAGTATTGCTCAGTTGGTTGGGTGTCATCCATGTACAAGGAGGTCTGCTATTGATCCCTGGTCAAGGGCACATGCCCAGATTGGGGCTCAATCCCTGGAAGGGGGTGTGCAGGAGGCAGCTGATCCATGTTTCTCTCTCATTGATGTTTCTCTCTCTTTCCTTCTCCCTTTATATCTCTCTAAAAACCAATAAACTATTCTTTAAAAAAATTAAGGTCTATACACTTTTTAGACAAGCTGCTACTGCACCCTTAATAGACCGCAGTATAGTGCAATTGTTGGCAAAATGCGCCTCTGTTGACTAATGAGTTTGCCGACCACTGGTATAGTGTAAACATAACTTTTCTATGCAGTTGGGGGGGAAAATCATGTGATTTGCTTTATTGCCATTAACGTTTATTGGGGAGGGGTTTTTCTCCTCTCCACATCCAGCATGGAGAGAAGAGTAGGGTCCAGTTAGTGAGTAGAGGAGCTGAGGATTGAGAAATAATAAAAAAGAATACATGACATAGAAGTATAAATAAAGCTGGGGTTGGGTGGAATCTCTGCTCTCTGATGGAGAGACAGGGAATTCCAACCCAAATGCAGCGTGTTTATTTATACTAAAATAGAAAGGGTTTTCACTCATTCCCTCATTCACAGGGCTCCACTGAATCTACATTTCAAGGGTTCTCTCCCAGACACCTGAAGCAAGTTAAAAGTCAGTACTGAATAATGCATCCAGCCCTTTTGGTGGATGTGTTTCTAAGACGTGGCTTTGCCTAGCACCTCGGATTCAGATGACATTGATTTAAAGAATGCTCAGGTGCCTTCCCTGTGGGCTGGCCCTCTACAAAAGTTGTCTCAAACTAAACCTGCAATAGCTCCTAGATATGTCTGTACTGGTGTTGTTAAGCTTGAGGCTCATTTTCTCACTTGTGAAATTCAGAATATTGGTTCAAGAAACAACAGACTTCTTTATAAAACAAGTGTAGATAAATAATGCCTTTTGAAAACAAAGTTTTGATTATACAAAGCTCCGCAGAGATTATTTCATAATTACTGAAAAGTGGCAAGTATCCCACATAATACTCTTTCCTTCTGAATATGGAAATACACTTGCATAAGTGCAGATATTTGGTGACGAAACTTTAGAGAAGATCCCCTTTGTGCTTAGTGGAATGGTGCTAGTTGGTAGTCGTTAATTCAGCCAAGGTTCTCTCTGCTAATGGCAAAGCCTGCTTGTCCCTGTAGCTACACAAATATGGATTATTCATCTTCCTTTTGGCAAATGCCAGAGTGGAAATGCCCATATGCTTGTTGTTTATCATGAATAACTGTTGGGGGAGATCTCTTGGTAGAAGAAAAACTGAACAGGCCAGGATAACAAGAATAAATTTGAATGTTGTGGAATTCTTTGTGTGTGTGCACACAAGCGCAGGTAAGTGTGTATGTAAATGTGTATCGCAGCCTTCATGTGGGTTTTCTTTTCTCTGAATACTCTGTATTTCTATAGCATTTTTCTTTTGTGGGGTTCCAAGCTGAGATTAAAAGAACTAACATAAGTAACCCAGTGTTTACTCAGTGTCCAGATAGTACCTGGCTCTTTTTTGAATTACATAATAAAGATTACTTGTGGTTTTTGCCCTATTAAAATCATGCTGTTAAATAGGTTTAAATCCCTGTCAGCTTGGCTCAGTGGATAGAGTGTCAGCCTGCAGACTGAAGGGTTCCAGGTTTGATTCTGGGCAAGGGCACATGCCTGGGTTATGGGTTCAATGCCCAATGGGGGTTGTGCAGGAGGCACCCAATCAATAATTCTCTCACATCATTGATGTTTCTATCTCTCTCTCCTCTCTTCTTCTCTGAAATCAATAAATAAATATATATTAAAATAGGTATACAATCATATATATGGATGAGGTAGTTGTGAATAAAATGAATATGAAAACTAAATACACACAGGTAACAAAGATGTTGGGATTTATTTGAAATGACAGAGGAGATGTTAAAACAGATTAAAACACAAACAAGTCTTTGTTTCCAGTTAGCTGAGTTTATTGAGGAAAAGTGTAACATATTTAGAAATTAAGTCAGGGTCCAAAGACCTGAGTACTAGTTTCAGGGCTACACTTAAGTGGCTGTTTCACATAAGCAAGGGGATTTCTCTCCCTGCCCTCACAAAAAAAAGAGTATCTATTTGTGAAAATGCATTTCAAGCTTTATTAGTAATACTAGAGGCCTGGTGTATGAAATTCATACACTGGGGAGAGGAGGATACCTCAGCCCAGCATACCCCCTCTCACAGACTGGCAGCCCTCAGGGGATGCCCTATTGAAAGGGATCAGGCCTATGCCACAGTCTGGCCTACCTCTATGGGATGTGACCAGGCTAATTAGGAGAAAGCACCAGCCACATCATCCTGATGCTGCTGCCACTGCTGGCTGCCACAGCTGCCAAGATGTTTTCATCAACACGGACTCCAGTCCCTTCACCACGGAAAAAGGACAACTTTCTTTAGGCATTTTCAAGATGTGTCTTTCATAGGATATAACATTTCTTCCTTTTTTTGTTTGTTTGTTTTTTGGTTTTTGTGTTTTTTTTCTCCCCTTACCTGAGTATGTTTCCACTGATTTTAGAGAGCTTGGAAGAGAGAGGGAAAGACAGAGAGAAACATAAATGTGAGAGGGACACTTCAATTGGTTTCCTCCTGCATGAGCCCTGACCTGGGCCCTGGCCAGGGAGGAGCCTTCAACTAGGTACATGCCCTTTATTAGAATTGAACCAGACCCTGTGGTCAGCAGGCGGAGGCTCTATCCACTGAATCAAACTGGCTAGGGCAGGATATGACATTTCTTAGCCCCTTCAGCAGCAGGCCTTAGTTTTTTCCTCCAGGAGTGAGGTGGAAGAACCCTAGATCACTTTCTTGGAATCTTATTACCCAAGTTACTAAGAACACTGCGAGAGGCGGTTTACAGGGAGATTAGCAAATGAGCAGTCAGAAAATGTGTTTTCTCTGCAGCTTGTGCACAGAGGACCTCTTGTGTTCTGTTCTCTGGGCTGGGGGCATGCCTGGAGCTGAGCTGTGGCTGCCAGGGGCACATTCCCAGCCCGGCAGCCTCACATTCTATCTGTAGGCCTCTCTCCCTCCATGGCCGGGACTCGGGAGGCAATAGACATAATGGGCACAGCCATATTTGTGTCAGAGTGATGGTTAATTTAGATATCACCCTTTTATTAGATTATATATGTTTTTAAGAAAAACACTTTATTATAGTGTGATTGACATAGAGAAAGCTGTATATATTTAATGCATACAACTTTTTTGAATTTAAGTTTTATTTTATTTTTTATGTTTCTTTTTTATTTATATATTTTTAAATATGTGTACTTACTCCACTGTTGCCCCCTACCCCCCACTTTTGCCCCATCCCCCGATTGTCTCTGTCCATTGATTAGGCTCATATGCATGCACACAAGTCCTTTGGTTGATTTCTCCCTCTTACTCCCACCAACTCCCACTTTTCCTGATGTTTGATGTTCTGATTGATGTTTCTCTGTCTCTGGATCTGTTCTTGTTCATCAGTCTATGCCATTCATTATATTCCACAAATGAGTGAGATCATGTGATATTTGTCTTTCTCTGCCTGGCTTATTTCACTTAGCATAATGTTCTCCATCTTCATCCATGTTGTTGCAAATGGTAGGAACTTTTTCTTTTTTACTGCAGCACAGTATTCCATTGTGTAATGTACCACAGTTTTTTAATCCACTCATCTGCTGATGTGCACTTAGGCTGTTTCCAAATCTTAGCTATGGTGAATTGTGCTGCTATGAACATAGAGGTGCATGTATCCTTTCTGATTGGTGTTTCTAGTTTCTTGAGATATATTCCTAGAAGTGGGATCACTGGATCAAATGGGAGTTCCATTTTTAGTTTTTGTGAGGAAGTTCCATACTGTTCTCTACAGTGGCTGCACCAGTCTGCATTCCCACCAGCAATGCAAAAGACTTGATGTGCTTGGAGATAAGTATATGCATGAAAACTATAACCACAATCTATTCCATAATATATTTATTACTTCCAAAAACTCGCCCCTCTTCTCTCCCTCCTTCTGTCCCTCCCTCCCTCCCTTCCTTCCACCCTTTTTTATTTTTTTTTTTATTTTTGTGTGTGATAAGAACACTTAACAGAGTTCCCGAGGCACAGCAGCCACATGGCTGGGGGTGGGGAGGTGGGCACAGGACCCCAATTGAGAGTCCCTGAATCAGAAGGTCAGTTCCCACCCCCTCACCCCCAGCAGCATGGCAACCTGTGCTGAGTCTTACCTCATGGGCCCTGAGCCTGCTGCCCCACTGCCTGCTGCAGTCCCATGGCTTGAGGATTTTGAAGTGCTATATGGGGTCAGAGACCAGAAGGTGAGGAGGAAGAGAGGGGGAACCTGAGTGAGATGCTCTCACTAGAGGACATGAGATAGCCACCATGGGAGGAGACCTAACAGCCAGGGGTCCTGGCCCGGGTGATCTTGGCTGCCTTGGATCCTGCCCGAAGAAGGGAAGGGAAAAGATGCTTCTGGGAACATGGTTAAAGCAGTACCTGCTAAAGTAGAAGCCTTCTGAGCTTCACTTTCCAAACTAGGGGATGTCTATGTCAATGATGCTTTTAGCACTGTTCACCAAGCTCACAGATCTATGGTTCGAGTCAGTCTGCCACAGAAAGCTGGTGGTGATTTTATGCAGAAGGAGATGAACTACTTTGCCAAGGCTTTGAAAAACCCAGAGCGACCCATCTTGGCCATCCTGGGTAGAACTAAATTTGCAGACAAGATCCAGCTGATTAATAATATGCTGGACAAAGTCAATGAGGTGATTATTGTTGGTGGAATGTCTTTTACCTTCCTTAAGGTGCTCAACATCATGCAAATTGGCACTTTTCTCTTTGATGAAGAGGGAGCCAAGATTGTCAAAGACCTGATGTCCAAAGCTGAGAATAATGGTGTGAAGGAATATTATGTTGCCAGTTGACTTTGTCACTGCCCACAAGTTTGATGAGAATGCCAAGACTGGCAAAGCCACTGTGTCTTCTGCAATACCTGTTGGTTGGATGGGCTTGGACTGTGGTCATGAGAGCATCAAGAATTATGCTGAGGCTGTCACTAGGGTTAAGCAGTTTGTGTGGAATGAACCTGTGGGCGTATTTGAATGGGAACCTTTTGCCCAAGCGACCAAAGCTCTCATGGAAGAGGTGGTAAAAGCCACTTCCAGGGGCTGCATCACCATCGTGGGTGGTGGAGACACTGCTACTTGTTGTGCCAAATGGAACACAGAGGATAAAGTCAGCCATGTGAGCACTGGGAGTGGTGCCAATTTAGAGCTCCTGGAAGGAAAAGTCCTTCCAGGGGTGGATGCTCTCAGCAATGTTTAATATTTTTCCTGCCTTTTGGTTCCTGTGCACATCCTCTTAGTGAACTTAGTGATTTCCACATCTTTATTACATATTAGCTAAAATCTTCCCCCATGTCAAGATTCAGCTAATGGCCAAGAGATGCAGCCCAGGAACACTTACATTGTTGCACAGCATCTCAGCTCAACTTTACTGCACCCTGGATTTGCTTCCATTTCTCAGGATCCCATTTGAATGTCTTAATGACTAAACCATTATACATTCTACAGTGCACATATTTATATTTTATATGTTAAAACAGTAAGCTGTTAGCTTATTTCTCTTCTTCGAGTAGCTTATTCTGATAAGCTATGTCATTGTGTTGCTACTTTCATGAAAACCAGGTGAAATTCCAGTTGTAGGGAGGGAGGGAGACAAAGTTGGTCATCTGTTAAATAAATAAAAGTATTCATTGAAACTGGAAAAAAAAACAACAACTCTCTGCACAAATTTACATTCCACCAACAGTGAACATAGGAGGCAACCTATGGAACATGAGAAAATTTGCAAACCATATATCTAATAAAGAGCTCATATCCAAAACATACAAGGAACTTCTATAATTAAAGAGTGGAAAAGACAAATAAACCAAATAAAAATAGGCAAATAACCTGAATAGGCATTTCTTCAAACAAGAAACACAAAGGCCAACAGGTATATGAAAAGGTATACAACTGCACTAGTCATCAGGGACATAAAAATTAAAACCACAAAAAGATATCACCTAATACCTTAAATGGTTTGGCTCAGTGGATAGAGTGTTGGCCTGCACACTGAAGGGTCCTGGGTTCGGTTCAGAGTCAAGGGCATGTACCTTGGTTATGGACACATCCTCAGTAGGACCTGTGTAGGAGATAGTTGATCCATGCTTCTAACTCTCTATCCCTCGCCGTTCCTCTCTGTAAAAAATCAATAACATATATTTTTTAAAGAAAAGATATCACTTCACATCTGTTAGGATAATTATTATCAACACAGTGAGACAACAAGTATTGACAATGATGTGGAGAAAAAAGAACCCTTGTAATATTTTTGACTCTAGCCAAAAATCATAAAAAATATAGTTTTAGAAAAAGGATATCACAGGGCCAGAGAATAGAGTTTACTCATTACTGCCTTATTTCTTTTTCAGAACACAAAAATATTTTTGAGAACTTATTCTTTAAATGAGGAGTCAGTTTCATCACATTTATTTAGATCTTTTACAAAGGACAACCCATTATTTTTTGTGTGACTGGGGCTACTAGTAATTACTTAACCTCTCTAAGCTACAAGTTCCTCCTGTAATTATGTACATTAAATATTTGACACAGTGCTTCTTTCTGAATAGTGCTAAAAAGATAACTAAAGAGGCACTAGAGTATGAGGAATAAGGCCACTAGAGTCAGACTACTTGGGTTCAAATCTTAGATGTTTTATTTATTCACTGTGTGACCTGGAACAACTTATTTGATTTTGCTAAACCTAAATTTTATTTTCTGAAAAATAAGGATGGTAGTATCCACTTTATAAGGTTAGTGTGAATATTAAATAGAATGAGATGTGTAAAACAAGCCCAGGCACATAAAGCTAAATAAAAGACATTCATTAATTCAACAAAAGTGCCTGTCACTATTCTGTTTGGGGATACAATGTTGAATTAAGACAGAGAGAAACCTTTGCTTTCATAGAGCTCCTATTTTGATTAGGAAGGTAAACAATACATATGTTAAATAATAATAATAATATAAAATGTACGTGTCATGCAGAAACTAAAGCAGAATAAGGGACTAAGGACAGACTGTAGGGGCAGGAGGCATGGTTTTTTTTTAAATTTTTCATTGGTTTCGGGTTGCTGGAAAGGCATCCTCTCTAAGGATATGACACTTGATCAGAGGGTTGGGAGATGTCAGAGAAGACAGCCATGTATAGATATAGAGGAAGAACTTTTTTTGCAGCAGAGTAGCTGATATGATGTTCCTAATGAGGCAAGAATAATCTTAGTGTTCTCTAGGAAAAACAGACATCAAGGTGGCTGGAAAATAGTGAGTGAGGAGCAAAAGAGACATGGGAGGTGAGATCAGATTAGATAGGCACGCAGGGGCCAGATCATGTTGGGTAGTGTCAAATGTTAGCTATTATAATTGTTACCGTTGTTAAGCTCAAAGGGTTTTGATTATTGAAGTAATGCTTTATCCCATTTAGTAAATCCTCGTAAGAATCTATGAAGCAGAAACTTCATATGATAATGATAATAATAGCAATAATGGCTGCCTTTACCATTTGACCTTTTGCAAAATGATTTTCACATACATAATCTCATTTACTCTTTACAAAAACACTGTAAGTTAGATAATTTCTAATATTTTTCTTTTGAGAAGGAAGGCTTACAAAGAGTAAAGTATTTGTGCAGTCACATGGCCAAGTATGTAGAAGATACGGGGCTCAAAGTCTAACTCTATATGACAGTAGTCTCCCTTATTCAGTGGATGTATGAAATGGTGAATAGTGCTGAGCCACCCCAGTAATGCTGGGTTCTCTCCCTTAGCCAACTGCGCGAGGAGGCGCGTGGAGGCAGACCACGACATCTTGAAGAGGAAGAGCCTGAAAACATACCGCTGCAGTACCGGTACCGGCTGGACCGCTAGGGCTCCCGGAGCACCGGCGCCCAGTTGGCACGGAGGCGCGCAGAGCCCAGGGAGCTCTAAACTCCAGCACGGAAAGGTCAGATTTCCCTGGGGGTACTTTGGGCGCGAAACTGAGGGGGCTGGCAGTCTGGGAGATCTGCACCTTGGAACTCAAAACATGGAGATCTGCACCTGAAATAAAATCTGTGGCTGTTGAAGCTGGTAAACGTGGGAGAGGGCCCTTGGAGCTAGTTGCAGAGTTAATCCCTGGAGCGCAATCAGTTTGGAGCAGACAGAGGAGGGAAACCCGGAAGATTTTGGGAGGGTTCTGGCTGCTAAAACAGCAGTCACCATTAGAGAGGCAGTATTGTTTAGTTCAGGATAGAGAGGACCAATAGACCCAGAAGTCAATCTAGAAACACTGCCACCCAGGGGCCAAATCACAAATTGACTCTTATGTGACAGGGAATTGATTATATTTTCTCTTCGACCTTGGGAATACAGTCTATTTTCATCTACACTTTAGTATCTTTTACTCTACCTCAATTTCACCTTTAAACCACCACTCTCTGGCTAACCTTTCCCTATTTAGTGCCTTGTTTCCCTTACACTTTTCCCGCTTTAGATTTACCTAATTCTTTCCCCTTACCCCCTGTTAAAATTTCACCCCACTGATATATCTAATCTCTAATCACCTAATCTAAGTGCATATATACCTCTAGCTTCTCTGACTTCACTATCTTAAAGTGTTTTTATCCCTGTCCTGTTGTTGTTGTTTACTTGACTGTTGATTATATTGATTTTTTAAGCAGGTTTATGAGATTGATTTGCTTATTCTGTTATTTTGGTTTGTCGTGCAGGGGGGGTTATTTTTATTTTTGATGTTGTTTCTTGTTTTGTTGTCCTCATCTGCATTGTTTTTGAGATAGATTTTTGCTTCTGTGTTCCCTCACCTCTCTTGATATTAGTAGTTGTATGTAATTTGAATCAATCTCCAAGTACTTGTTGCAGGTTTAGGTTCGAATTAGGGGATGTCCTATAGGAGTTTTCACCCCACATTTATAATTTACTCCTTTTATTTCTTTTTTTTCTTCTCCCCCTTTTCTCATTATCATTTTGGCATTCCTGTCTTTCTTTTTTGTGAGTGTATGTGTGTGGGGGGGTCTCTTTCTTTTTGTGTGAGTGTGGGTGTGTGAGTGTCTGTGTGGGTCTGGGGGAGGTTCTCTTTCTTTTTTCCCACCTATCACCGAATTTGCCTTTCTCTGGCGGTCACCTTTATTTGGAATTACAATTACTTTGACTACATTCCAGTTCAGTGCCTGGTGCGTTGCACCTGGTTGTGTTGTATTTTGTGCCTTTAAATCAACGCAGGAGAGTGAGAACTACATAACCAGATACACGGAGAAGAGAGACCATGGGAAAACAAAGAAATAGCCCACATATGAAAGAAAAGCAAGGCTCGCCAGAAAAGGAGGTAAACGAAATGGAAGTTATCAACCTGTCAGAGAAAGAATTCAGAGAAATGGTCATAAGGTGGCTGAAAAGAATGGAAGACAAATTTGATAATATGAGTAAGAACCAAGAGGAAATGAGGAAGACCCAGGAAGAAATGATGAAGAGCCAAGAAGAAATGAAAAGTGACATTGCTGAAGTAAAGAACTCAATAGAAAGTATTAAGAGTAGACTAGAAGAAGCAGAGGATCGCATCAGTGAGCTAGAAGACCAGGTAGGAAAAAATAACCAAATAGAGCAGCTTCTAGAAAAAAAAATTAAAAAGCAGGAGGAGAGCCTAAGAGAACTTTGGGACAACATGAAACAAAACAACATCCGTATAATTGGGCTTCCAGAAGGACAGGAAACTGAGCAAGGAATAGAAAACCTGTTGGAAGAAATAATGACAGAAAACTTTCCTGATATAGGAAAGAAAAAACCCACACAAATCCAAGAAGCTCACAGAGTCCCAAGCAAAATAAACCCCAAAAGACCTACGCCAAAGCACATTATAATTAAATTGGCAAACACCAATGACAAAGTAAGAATCTTAAAAGCTGCCAGAGAGAGACAGAAAGTCACCTACAAAGGAACACCCATCAGACTAACAAGTGATCTCTCAACAGAAACCTATCAGGCCAGAAGGCAGTGGAATGAAATTTACAAAGTCATGCAAAGGAAGGGTATGAATCCTAGAATACTATACCCAGCAAGGCTCTCAATCAAAATTGAAGGTCAAATCAGGAGCTTCACAGATAAAAAAGGACTAAGGGAATTCGTCACCACCAAACCAACAATGCAAGAAATGCTAAAGGATCTGCTGTAAAAAGAAATAGGAAGCGAAGAAGGAGCACAGGGGTAAAGAACAAAAATGGCAACATATAAGCACCTATCAGTAATAACTTTAAATGTAAATGGTTTAAATGCTCCAATCAAAAGACATAGGGTAATAGACTGGATAAGAAAAGACAACCCATGTATCTGCTGTCTACAAGAAATCCACCTCCGAAAAAAAGACGCACACAGACTGAGGATGAAAGGTTGGAAAAAAGTTATTCAGGCGAATGGAAATGAAAAAAAAAGGTGGGGTAGCCATACTTATATTTGATAAATTAGATCTCAAAGTGAAGGACATAACAAGAGATAAAAAAGGCCACTTCATAATACTAAAGGGAGCAATTCAACAAGAAGAAATAACTCTTGTAAACATATACACACCCAATACAGGAGCACCCAAATATATACAAAAACTCCTAGAGGACATCAAGGGAGAGAGAGACAGCAATACAATCATAGTAGGAGACTTTAATACCCCATTATCACCATTGGACAGATTCTCTAAACAAAAAATCAGTAAAGAAACATCAATTCTCAATGACTCACTGGACTAGACGGAATTAATTGACATCTTCAGATCATTTCACCCCAAAGCCACAGAATATACATTCTTTTCAAGTGCCCATGGGTCATTCTCAAAGATAGACCATGTGTTGGGTCATAGACAAAGACTCTCCAAATTCAAGAAGATAGAAATCATATCAAGTATATTCTCAGATCACAGTGGCATAAAGCTGGAAATCAACTACAATAGAAACAATCCAAAGAAATCGAACACATGGAGACTAAACAGCATGCTATTAAACTATGACTGGGTTACTAGAGAGATTAAGGAAGAGATAGAAAACATCATGAAAAAATGACAATGAAAGCACAACAATCCAAAATCTATGGGACACAGTGAAAGCAGTTCTGAGAGGGAAGTTCATAGCTCTACAATCCTACTGCAAAAAACTAGGAACAGCGGCAATAAATTATCTAACGCAACAACGCAAAGAGTTAGAAAGAAAGCAACAAGAAAAGCCCAGTGTAAGCAGAAGGAAGGAAATAGTAAAGATCAGAGCAGAAATAAATGAAATAGAGACCGAAGAAACAATACAGAAGATCAACAAAACCAAGAGCGAGTTCTTTGAAAGGATAAACAAGATTGATGAACCCCTAGCCAGACTCACCAAGAAGCAAAGAGAGAGGACCCTAATAATTAAAATCAGAAATGAAGGAGGTGAAATAACAACAGAACCCATTGAAATACTAAGGATTGTTAAAAAATACTATGAACAACTCTACTCCAACAAACTGGACAACCTGGAGGAAATGGATATGTTTCTAGAAAAATATAACCTCCCAAAACTCAATCAAGAAGAATCCAAACAACTCAATAGACCAATAACTGTGGAAGAAATTGAAGCAGAGATCATAAAGCTTCCAGCAAACAAAAGCCCAGCGCCAGATGGCTTCACAGGGGAGTTTTACCGAACGTTCAAGGAAGAACTAAAACCTATCCTCCTCAGACTATTCCAGAAAATTCAAGAGGATGGAACACTTCCAAACTCCTTCTATGAAGCTAGCATCACCCTAATACCAAAACCAGATAAAGATGACACAATGAAAGAGAATTACAGGTCAATATCCCTCATGAATATAGATGCCAAAATCCTCAATAAAATTCTAGCAAATCGGATCCAGCAGGACATCAGAAAGATCATACACCATGACCAAGTAGGATTTATCCCAGCAATGCAAGGATGGTACAATATCCACAAATCAATAAATGTGATAGATCACATAAACAAATTGAGAGATAAAAATCACATAGTCATATCAATTGATGCAGAAAAAGCATTTGACAAAATCCAACATCCTTTCTTAATAAAAACTCTCAATAAGGTAGGAATAGAAGGATCATACCTCAACATAATAAAAGCCATATATGATAAACCCACAAGCATACATCATACTCAATGGGCAAAAACTACAACCATTTCCCCTAAAAACAGGAAGATGACAGGGTTGCCCACTTTCACGACTCCTGTTCAACATAGTACTGGAAGTATTAGCCGTTGCAATTAGACAAGAAGAAGAAATAAAAGGCATCCAAATTTGAAAAGAAGAAGTAAAGCTATCCTTATTTGCAGATGACATGATATTGTACATAAAAAAAACCGAAAGACTCCATAAAAAAGTTAGTAGACTTAATAAATGAGTTCAGCAATGTAGCAGGCTACAAAATTAATGCCAAGAAATCTATGGCATTTTTATACACTAATAGTGAACTTACAGAAAGAGAGACTAAAAAAGCAATCCCATTTACCATCACACCAAAAAAATTAAGATACCTAGGAATAAACTTAACTAAGGAGGTAAAAGATCTATTCGTGGAAAACTACAGGACACTAAAAAAAGAGATAGAGGAAGATGTAAACAGGTGGAAGAACATTCCATGTTCATGGATTGGGAGAATCAACATAATTAAAATGTCCATACTACCCAAAGCAATCTATAAATTTAATGCGCTCCCCATTAAAATACCAATGGGATATTTCACAGACCTAGAAAGAACTCTCCAAAAATTTATCTGGAACAAAAAAAGGCCCCGAATAGCTACAGCAATCCTGAGAAAGAAGCACAAAGTCGGTGGGATTTCCATACCAGATTTCAAGCTGTATTACAAGGCTACTGTTCTTAAAACAGCCTGGTACTGGCACAAGAACAGACATATAGATCAACGGAATAGAATAGAGAATCCCGATATCAACCCAATCCACTATGCTCAATTAATATTTGACAAAGGAGGCAGGAACATAAAATGGAGTCAAGACAGTCTCTTCAATAAATGGTGTTGGGAAAATTGGACAGATACACATGCAAAAAAATGAAACTAGAGCACCAACTTAAACCATACACAAAAATAAACTCCAAATGGATACAGGACTTAAACGTAAGACAGGGAACCATAAAAATTTTAGTGGAATCTACAGGAAGAAAAATCTCAGACATATGCCAAAAGAACTTCTTTGATGATACTGCTCCTAGGGCAATGGAAGCTAAAGAGAAAATAAACAAATGGGACTACATCAAAATCAAAAGCTTTTGCACAGCTAAAGAAACCATCAACAAAACAACAAGAAAACCCACTGTATGGGAGAACGTATTTGCAAATGTTATTAGTGATAAAGGTTTAATCTCAAGCATCTACAGGCAACTCACCCAACTCAATAAAAGGAGGACAAATGATCCAATAAAAAAATGGGCAACAGACCTAAATAGAATCTTCACGAAAGAAGACAAAAGGAAGGGCCAGAGACATATGAAAACTTGCTCAAAGTCACTAATTATCCGGGAGATGCAAATCAAAATGACTATGCGGTACCATCTCACACCTATCAGAATGGCTTACATCAACAAATCAACAAACGACAAGTGCTGGCGAGGATGCGGAGAAAAAGGAACTCTCGTGCACTGCTGGTGGGATTGTAGACTAGTACAGCCACTGTGGAGAACAGTATGGAGATTCCTCAAAAAACTAAAAATGGAGCTCCCATTCGACCCAGTGATCCCACTTCTAGGAATATACCCCAAGAAGTTAGAAAGGCGAATTAGAAAGGATATATGTACCCCTATGTTCATAGCAGCACAATTTATCATAGCTAAGGTTTGGAATCAGCCGAAGTGCCCATCAGCAGATGAGTGGATTAAAAAACTATGGTACGTTTACACAATGGAATACTACGCCGCGGAAAAAAACAAGGAACTCCTACCATTTGTAACAACATGGATAGATTTGGAGAGCATTATGCTAAGTGAAATTAGCCAGGCAGAGAAAGACAAATATCACATGATATCACTCATTTGAGGAATACAATCA
Organism: Antrozous pallidus; assembly: GCA_027563665.1. Lineage (NCBI taxonomy): Eukaryota > Metazoa > Chordata > Mammalia > Chiroptera > Vespertilionidae > Antrozous > Antrozous pallidus. The sequence continues at coordinate 77,468,536 of CM050509.1, forward strand.
ATGACATAGACTGATGAACAAGAATGGATCCAGAGACTGAGAAAAGTCCATCAGAATGTCAAACCTCAGGGTAAGTGGCAGGTGGTGGGAGTAAGTGGAAAAGTCAATATACTTGAACTCTTGAACTGAGGTAAGTGATTTGTGTTTTTACATCCCTGACAAAGTTTATATAAAATTATAAAAAATGACAGCTAGTCTGACATTGAATTGACATGGCCTAGAGCTTGTCATATCCTATGGAGACCAGTCCTTAGGCTAGGCCCTGCTTAACCTCCCATGACACCATAATACCCTTACATGATATTATTCTACAATGTCATTATAATATTCGATATTTGACAACAGCATATTATACAATTATCCTAAATAAACTTACAAACTAATTCTTTGAATGTTGGGCAGCAACTTAAAAAAGGATAGGAAAGAAATTAATCCCTTTCAGAAGGAATTAAGGCACTGGGAAGGCATCCTAGCCTTCTATATTGGCCCTTCTTGCCCTTTCTGCCAAGAGGGACCTTCTTGTTACTATCCAAATACACACAGCTGATGCCTGAGTTTTCAGTTCCAGCTGTAGGAGAAGCCTCTGGGCAGCTGGCACCATGGATCTATATCTCGACCAATGGTGTGAGCTGGGCCCTCTCTGGAGAAGAAACCTGGGTCGCCCGAGATATGTGATCAGTACCGGGACCCCGCCAGCAGGCAAGGGGACCCCAAGGCAGGTACTGAATGTGGAGGTCACAGGGGGGCATAGACTACAAAGGAGACATAACTGAACCTCAAATCACCCTGTTTGGCCCCGGAGGATGGCTGGTTAACCAGAGACGGGTAACATTCCTCAGGGAAGGAACAACCTAAGACAGGCACAGTAGCAGAGGGGCCAACAGGAGAGAACTAAAAGGTCAACAGAGGTGGGGCACAGACCCTCATCCACAAACCTTGTAGGGGTTTGAATTCTCAACCCTCCTGAGGGAGGTCTCCTACCCCCATGGCTGCTAAGCCTCCCACGCACAACTCACACTGGGACCCAGGTGGCAGACAGAGACTCGGCCAGCAATAGCTGCTCTATATCTTAATTCAATCTATTACCAGGAATGCTCAGGACCTACTCAAAATTGCAAATATTCCTTTCCACTAGTATTCACAGGGTAAACTAAGATTTCTGCCTGAGTATTAAAATTGACAGGAAAATAGTAACCAAGTTTTCAGATTAATTTAAATTGGCCAAGTGAAATATATGAATACTCAAGAAAATTATAGTGTACTGGACAAAAAGCTTTTCCTAAAACATTAACTAAAAAATCTATTAGTAGTTCATCTCACTGTAAAATTGCCTAACATCCAAAGAACCTAAAACAGTCATATTTGTGTGCAAAAAGTAAAATGTAAAATTACCAAGACTGCAATATAAAATTTCCAAAAGTCCCCATTAATCAAAAAAGGGGAGGGGACAGCGGGGTAATATCATGTAAGGGAAAAAAAATATCGAATAAGTAAAATACATCTAGAAAATTCTTACTCCAGTAAAGTAAATTCCATTTGTAAAAACAATTGCAAGACACCCATGAAAAAACACACATGGTGTCAAAATAAGCCAAAGGAAAATCATTTAGGCAAAAATTAAAAAGAATCCCAAGTCTATTTTGCATAGAGGATCCCTTTTTTAACTTTTGGTAGAGAATGTGTTTGTGTGTTTTCAGAGAACAACTCCAAGACCATGTGGGTTCCTGCGATGGTGAGGAACTGATGGATCTGTTGCAGTCACGAGGATGGTCCAGAGATGGGGGACACTGACGACACCTTGCCATGCTAGCAGTCGGCAGCTCTGCATGTCTGCAGGCAGCCCAGGACCAAACCAGAGAGGATGCATCTTGCATTGACACGATGTGTCCACCATCTGGATACCATTGCTGACTTATACACATAAAGAATTATTTGACACTGAAACTGGGACTCAGAACAGTTGGACATTGAAACTGAGACTGAAACATTTTTTGTGCTTATACATTTATTTCTAGTATGCAGAGGCAAGATATTTTTGAAGAAAAGAAACAGGGGAGAGTGATTGATATAGAGGCAGGATGGCCTTGAACAGGCTGTCAAGCTACAGGGGGAGGCTTGGGTGGATGGGAAGCAGATGCAGGGGGAGATCAACTGAAGGACTTGTATGCATGCATATGAACACAACCAATGAATGAAAGACACTGGGGCGGGGAGGGGGGGAAGCTGGGGATATGTGCTGGGGGGTGGGGGAGGCTGGGGGGAGGATAAGGGGGAGGGGGAAAGGAAAACATGTACTACTATTATACTGCAAAAAATCAATTAAAAAATACAAAAGAAAAAAAATAAATAAAGAAAAAAAAAGAAATGGTGGATAGTACTGAAACCTATATATACTATGTGTGTTTTTTTTCCCCAATACATACATACCTTTATACTTAAAGGAAGCACTGTATGGTTCCTCTTTGGCATATGCAAATTTCCAACATCATTACTCTTGCTTTGGGGCCATTATTAAATAAAATAGGGTCACTTAAACACTAGTATTATGATACTGTGACAGTGGATCTGGTAACCCAGATGGCTACTACCTAACTAAGGCAATTAGTGGTGTATAGCATGGAGTTGCTGGACAAAGTGATGATTCACCTCCCTGAAAAGTTCAGAGTGGGCCAGGGTCACGCACCTATGACTTGAGGCCATAATGTATCAAAAGAGATTTTATTAAAGGCACCTGGGTGCAGGTGGGCTGAGACAGAGGAAGGTATCAGCAAAGAGAGCAGGGAGATTAATTTTTGCTGGCTATTAGCCAGTCTTGGTTCCTCCCATGCCAGGTGTCGTCTGGTTATCTCAGCTATGCTGTGCTCAAGGCTGCAACCTTTCTGCAAGATATTTGCTAAGCCCAATGAGTTTTTTCTCTGCCCCATTTTATTATCTTTAACCCTTTCACTCCCCAGGCAGGATGGGTGGGACAGCTCAAGATTTTATCATGTTTCTAAGAATGGCAGGCAATTTAAAACATGAAATGTTTATTTCTGGGATTTTCCATTTAACATTTTCAAATTGTTTATCCCGGGTAACTGAAATACCAAAAAACAAAACTGCAGAAAGAGAGAGGGGACTAACGTGTTGTTTTATTTATATTATGCATCCCTGTCTTGTTGACCAGGTAACAAAAATGATGAACAAAAGAGAATCTGATTTTGCAAGGAAATAGAGGTCAATTCCACAGCTACAAGTAGAACTCAAGATACTGATTGTATCACCTTAATATAATCAACATCTCAATTCAATTGCATACCTGTCCCTAATCAGATATTTATGTTTTCATTAACATAATTTAAGTGTAGATCAGTAACTTGAAAGAATCAGTACAAATTCATAAGTTGGGCATTGCTTCTATAAGTTAGTATTGCTTACTCTCAAGTTGAGAATCGCTAGCAGGGTTGCCTAAGACTATCGGAAAACACAGATATTTATGATTCATTAACAGTAATGTGTTACAGGTGATCCTGCTAGCGGTTCTCAACCTGTGGGTCACGACCTACAAGTTGAGAACCGCTGCTTATAGCCTAAGACCATCAGAAAACATAGATATTTACATTATGATTCATTAACGGCAGCAAAATTACAGTTATGAAGTAGCAATGAAAATAATTTTATGGTTGGGGGTCACCACAACATGAGAAAAGGTATTAAAGGGTCGCAGCATTAAAAAGGTTGAGAACCACTGCTCTAGTGTTTTCCATTAGTTCAAGGATAAAGTAGACTTATAAGGGACAACATCTGAATTTGATTGAACAAAAAGATAATCTCATTTAGGAAGAATTACACATTACAATCAGTGATGCTGGAGGTTGGCATCAATCCATTCTATATATAGCATATATTAAGAGATATCAAATGCTGATCAAGTTTGTTGTGGGGTGACTTCCACGACCAGTTGCAAATGACCACTGAGGCTGTTAAATTGGTAATAAGCAGGTAAGGATTTATTGAAAAACTGGCCAGGACGGTCCCAGGGGCACTGCCCCGAGTGCAGGCAGTCCTTTTAAAGGGGTCTGAACCATAAATGTTATTGCCCTACGTTTGGTGAACAGCCCCCAAGGCCGCATCTGGGGAAGGAGTGCCAAAAAAGAATGACCTTATTGCTTGCTCCTTATCTTTTAACTATGTATTCTGCTAGACGTGGGAAAGTGGTCCTATCTTGTAAAAACAGGTGGTATAGTCAGTTATCAATCCTAAGCCTATTAATACTCTGCTGATATTTTACAAAGAGACCTAATTTTAATTATATTACACTAAGCCAATTAATTATTCTGGTCAATAACATTATTAATTATGGTGAGACCACATGAAATTTATACATAGTTTCTGTCCTTAAAATGTATCTATCAAATCCAAATAGGAATACTAAGAATGCATAAATAAAAGTTGACAAAAATCCAAGAGGTTATATAGGATTATATCCAGTCAGATCTTAAACTTCAGGCTCTTTTTTACTGTCTAGAAATCTCTATTGCAAAAAAAGTCCATGTCTTAAAAATGCTTTACAAATGACCTATAATAAATGAATGCTGAATGCTCTCTAGCATCCTAAAATAGGTAAGTTATCTGTCCTTTGAATTCTAATCAGAGTTCCTGAATAACAATTGAATTATGTGACTTTTCTTATATATGGAAATGTACAGAGCTAGTAAGTTATTATTGCCTATTCAACATTACACAAAGGATATTAGAACTCCATTTTCCCCTTGAGTAAAATTAGAAATCGTGGTTAGGTGTCACTGAAATATTACTATATCCATGTACATTTGGAGATAAATAAGCTTCTGTGGTCTGGTGCGAAAACCTGACCATTATTTATAGCATTGTTTCTCAAAGCATTGTCTGTGGATCACTCTGATCCACATCACCTGTGGAGTTTCTTAAATTGCATAATCCTTAGCTCCAAGCATAGCTGTTAAATCTAACTCTCTGGAAGCGAGTTCAGGAATCTGTATTTGTCACAAGTACCCCAACTCCAGGTGTAGACCAAAAGTTTGGAACCATATTTAAACCATAACAATAGTTTTTCTAGACTCTAGAACAATAAATTCCATTCTAAAAACAATTTGCCAATTTCAGATATACAGTTATTAGTAGTTAAGAGAGGCCCATATTCTCTCCTAAGAATGTTTTTTCCATTGTCTTCCTTTTTATGTTTTCATTTCATTATGATAAAATATATATATAACATTAAATTTGCCATTTTGATCATTTGAACTATATAATTCAGTGGCATTAAATACAATTACAATGTTGCGTGACCATCATCATGATCTATTTCCAATGGTTTTTTATCACCTTGAAAGAAAGTATATACTTACTGAGAAACAAGCACATATCGCCTTCTATAAGACCCTGTAATTTCTAATCTATGAAATTGCTTATTCTAGTTATTTTATATGAGAAATGATAACAATAGTTGTCCTTTTATATCTGGCTTATTTTATAAAACAATGTTTTTTTAAGATTCATCTGTTTTGTCCATATAGCAGAACATTTTTTCTTTTTATGGTTAAATTATATTTAATTGTATGTCTAAATTATATTTCATTAACCTATTCATCTGTCATTGGACCTTGGGTTGCTTCTGCATTTTGGCTATCTATAATAATAAAAGCGTAATATGCTAATTAGACCTAAGTTCCTTCTGGACATCCTTCCAGGGGAAGCCAGGGCTGTGAGGGAAGCCCAGGTCCCTGGGGCCTGCTTGTGGCCAGAGGGAAACCCAGGTCCCTGGGGCCAGAGGGAAGCCAGTGTCAGCAGGTGGGGGAAGGAAAGCCTACTCTTGCACGAATTTTATGCATAGGGCCTCTAGTTGTGAATAGTACTGCAATAAACATTGACATACAAATAACTGCTCAAAGCCCTATTTTCAATTATTTTGAGTACATACCTAGGAGTGGAATTTCTGTGTCAAAAGGTAATCTATGTTAAATATTTTGAAGAACTGCTAAATTGTTTTGCATAGTGGCAGCACCATTTTATAGGCCAGTCAACAATCCATGAGAAACCTAATATCTCCACATCCTTACCCACATTGTTTTATGTTTCTTGGATAATAGCCTTTCTAGTAGGTTTGGAGTGATATTTATTTGGATTTTAATTTGCATTTTCATAATGACTAATGGTACAGACATTTTTGTGTGTGTTCTTATTGGCATTTTATGTATCTTCTTTGGAGAAATGTTCTGTTCAAGGCCTTTGACTATTTTTTCAATTTTGTTATTTGTTTTTGTTGTTGAGATGTGAGTTCTTTATATAATCTGAATATTAAATGCAAATATTTTGTCTTCTTTTCTGGATTGTTTGTTCACTCTATTGATTGTGTTCTGTCAGGTGCAAAAATTTTTAATTTTGATGAAATTCACCTTATCTAAGAGTTTTATAGTTTTAGCTCTTAAATTAATATATTTGACTTAGTTTTTGTATATGCTGTAAGGTAAAGGTCAAATTTCACTATTTTCCATGTGTATATTCAGTTTCCTCAGCAACATTTTTTGAAATACTGTTTTTTCTCTCATTGAATGATCTTGACTTTCTTGTCAAAAATCAACTCATAGAGATGTATGGGTTTATTTCTAGCTTCTCAATTCTATTTCAAAGATGTATAGACTAAGTGGCCAGATTATTATGATCTCTGAATGCATAATAATCTGGCCACTCAGTGTATATGCTATATAATAAAAACCTAATATGCAAATTGTCCCCTCGACCAGCAGGTAGGCTGGCCAACTACCCATGTCCTCTCTCCCTGACCAAACTGGCCAGACCCCAACCATGCACGAATTCATGCACTGAGCTGACTCTAATATATATACTGGGTGGCCAGATTATTATGCATTCAGAGATCCTAATAATCTGGCCTCTCAGTGTATGTTTATCCTTATGCCAGTACCACATTGCATTGATTATTATAGCGTCATATTATTGAAATTTCAAGTTTCACACTTGAAACTTCAAACTTTGTTCATCTTTTTCAAGATTGTGTTGACTATTCTGTGTCTCTTGAAGTTCCATATGAATTTTAGAATGGACTTATTCATTTCTATAAAATATGCTACTGAGATATTGTTGAAGTTGCATTGATTTTTATTTTACTTTATTGTTCTTTGCTTTTATGTATTTTCCTTCAGTTTTTTTCTCTTTTTCATTTTTTTTGTTATGTTGGAGTTGTATTAAATCTGTGGATCACTTTTTGGAGTACTGCAATCTTAACATTATGTCTTCCAATCCATGACTATAGAATCTTTCCATTTAAGCTTTCTTTAATTTTTGTCAGGAATGTTTTGTAGTTTTTCTGTGTGTAGTCTTAAACCTTTTTGGATAAATTAATTTCTAATTAATTTATTCTCTTTGATGCTATTATAAATGAATTTCTTAATTTAATTTTAACATAGTGCATTGATAGTGTTTATAAATGCAACTAATATTTGCATATTGCCTTTTTTCCTGTAACATTGCTGAATTTTTTTTACTAGCTCTAACAGGGTTTTTTTTGGTATGTGTGTAGAATCCTTAGGGTTTTCTATATCTAACATCTGCAAAGAAGATACTTTAATTATTTCTAATTTGGATGCCCTTTATTATTTTTCTTACCTAATTGCTCTGGATAGCACTTCTACTATTATAGATTAGAATAGAAATGGCAAAAGTGAGTATCCTTTTTTTTCCTGATCATAGGAAAAACGTTTTTAATATTTTAATATTGACAATGATGGTTAGCTAGAGATTTTTATATGTCACCTTTATCAAGTTAAAGAATTTCCCTTCTATTCCTATTTAATTAGGTATTTCTTTTCTTTTTTTAAAATGATGTAAGACACTATTCTTTTTTGGGCTTCATTTAGAAAATATAGTGCTACATCAGTTTATTATATTCTATTTAGAACCATTTTGGACAAAGAAAAACAGGCTAAGAAATTCTAAGAAAATGAACACAATTTAGTCTATAAGGAAAAAAGTTTATGGGGAAAAGTTTAATGAACAAAAGATGTTTTGATTTATAATGCCAGATGCACAAAAATAAGGAGAGTTTAGTTTTCAAGTGGCTTTTTTTTTTCATTTCTGAATTAGGTATTTCTATTATGAAAGAGTGCTGGATTTTGTCAACTGCGTTTTTTTGCATAGATGTAGGTTTCCCCTTTATTATACTAACTAGGGGCCCAGTTCATGAATTCCTGCATATTGAAAGGAACCACGGGCCATGAGGCTTGGGGGGCACAAGGGTGGGTCCTTCCTCCATGCCCACACCTGGACCCTCCCACCAAGGCCCTCAGTCCCCTTGTCTACTGGCAGCCCCATTACTGCTGCCACTCCCACATGCTGACAGCTGCTGGCGTGGAGCAATTGGGGCCAGTGCCATCAGTGGGTGTGAGCAGTGGCTGCTGCCCTGATTGCTCCTCAGGAGCTGGGGGAGATGGAGAAGTTCTCAGGGGCGATTAGGGCCAGCAGCCACAGCTTGCACCCACTGATGGTGCTAAGAGAGCAGGACTGACCCCAGGTTCAGGCAGTGGGTGCAAGCACCCAGTGGGACTGCAACACACGGGAGCAAAGAATTTTCAGTAACCACCAAAGGCTCACCCTGGTGACAGCAACTAGCACCCCACCTTTGTCTGGTGCCCCCACTCATCTGCTCCATCATCCCACCGTGACTGATGCCTGTCAATTTCCTCACTCTACTGCCTGCTGCAAACACCTGCCATATTCTGTGGACTCCCTCGTGGTCAGTGAACATCATAGCAACTGGTTGTTCAGCTGTTTTGCCATACAGTCTATTTGCATATTAAGGTTTTATATATATAGATGTGGTATTTGACACTTATTGATTTTTGCATCTTGGACCACCCTTATATTGCTGAAATGAATTACACTTGGTCATTGTGTATAATCCTTTTAATATCCAGATGCATTTAGTTTGTTAGTATTTTGTAGTGGATTTTTGCAACTATATTTTTAAGAAATATTGTTTGCAGTTTTCTATTCTTGTGTGTTTTTGTTGGGCTTTAGTACAGGTTCACGCTAGTCTCTAAGAATGAGTTAGGAAGTGCTCTTCTCTCTTCAATATTTTGGAGACTTTAAGAAGAATTTATGTTAACTCTTCTTTGAACATTTGGCAGAATTCACAAGTAAAGCATTTATCTAGTCATGGACTTTTTGTTGTTATTGTTGGGAGTCTATAGTTACTAATTCAATCTTCTTGTCATACACCTATTCAGATTCTTTATTCCTTCCTGATTCAGTTATGGTAAATTTGGTTTCTAGATGAAGTTTTCATTTCATCTAGGGTTTCTAATTTGTTTGCATATAGTTGTTCAAAGTATTCTATTAAAATACTTTTAAATTCCTGTGTTCATTGTAATTCCCCTCTCTTTTTATATAAAAACTTTGTGAGATAGAAATCCATCCTATTTAATTTTTATTGTTTTCCTTTGATCCTATTCCCCCATTTTTCCCAATTCCCACTGATCTTTCTTTTTTTTTAAATTTTATTTACAATATAACTTATATTTAATAGTAGTACATATGTTTTCCTCCCTTCCCCAACATCCTCCCCCCAGCCTCCCCTACCCCCCAGCACATGTCCCCACCTGCCTCCCTCCCCACCCCAGAGTCTTTCATTCATTGGTTATGCTCATATGTATGCATACAAGTCCTTCGGTTGATCTCCCCCAGCATCTGCCTCCCCTCCACTCCAGCCTTCCCCCTGTAGCTTGACAGCCTGTTCGAGGCCAACCTGCCTCTATATCAATCACTCTCCCCTGTTTCTTTTCTTCAAAAATATCTTGCCTCTGCATACTGAAAACAAACGCATAAGAGCAAAAAAAGTTTGAGTGTCAGTTTCAATGTCCAAATTTTCTGAGTCCCAGTTTCAATGTCAAATAGTTCTATATGTGTACATGTCAGCAATGGTATCCAGATGGTGGACACATCGTGGCAATGCAAGATCCATCCTCTCTGGTATGTTCCTGGGCCGCCTGCAGCCACACATAGCTGCCGACTGCTAGCATGGCAAGGTGTCGTCAGCGTCCACCATCTCTGGACCATCCTCGTGGATGGAACAGTTCCTCACTGTCGCAGGAACCCACATGGTCTTGGAGTTGTTCTCTGCAAACACACAAACACATTCTCGACCAATGGTTAACAAAGGGATCCTCTCTGCAAAATAGACTTGGGATTCTTTTTATTTTTGCCTAAATGATTTTCCTTTGGCTTATTTTGACAACATGTGTGTTTTTTTTATGGGTGTCCTGCAGCTGGTTTTACAAATGGAATTTTCTTTTCTGGAGTAAGAATTTTCTACATGTATTTTACTTATAGGATATTTTTCCTTACATGATATTACCTCACTGTCCCCCACCCCCTTTTTCTGGTTAATAGGGGTTTTTGGAAATTTTATCTTGCAGTCTTGGTAATTTTAACTTTTAATTTTTGCATACAAATATTACTACTTTAGGTTCTTGGGATGTTAGGCAATTTTGCAATGAGATGAACTACTAATAGATAATTTAGATAATGTTTTAGGAAAAGCTTTTTGTCCAGTACAGTTAGATTTTCTTGAGTATTCACTTATTTCACTTGGCCAATTTAAATTAATCTGAAAACTTGATTACTATTTTACTGTCAATTTTAAAACTCAAGCAGAAATCTTAGTTTACCCAGTAAATACTTGTGGAAAGGAATATTTGCATTTTTGAGTAGGTCCTCAGAATTCCTTGTAATAAATTAAATTTAGATATAGGGCAGCTATTGCTGGCCAAGTCTCTGTCTACCACCTGGGTCCCAGTGTGAGTTGTGCGTGGGAGGCTTAGCAGCCATGGGGGTAGGAGACCTTCCTTAGGAGGGGTGAGAATTCAAACCCCTGCAAGGTTTGTGGATGAGGGTCTGTGCCCCACCTCTGTTGATCTTTTAGTTCTCTCCTGTTAGCCCCTCTGTGACTGTGCCTGTCTTAGGTTGTTCCTTCCCTGAGGAATGTTACCCGTCTCTGGCTAACCAGCCATCCTCCGGGGCCAAACAGGGTGATGTGAGGTTCAGTCCTGTCTCCTTTGGAGATTATGCCCCCGTGGCCTCCACGTCCAGCACCTGCCATGGGGTCTCCTCGCCTGCTGGCGGGGTCCCGGTACTAATCACATATCTCGGGTGACCCAGGTTTCTTCTCCAGAGAGGGCCCAGCTCACGCCACTGGTCGAGAGACAGATCCATGGTGCCAACTGCCCAGAGACTTCAGCCACAGCTTGAACTGAAAGTTCACGCATCAGCTGTGTGTATTTGGATAATAAGAAGAGGGTCCCTCTTGGCAAAAGGTCCAGAGGGGCCAATATAGAATGCTCGGATGCCTTCCCAGTGCCTTAATCCCTTCTGAAAGGGATTTCCTATCCTTTTTTAAGTTGCTGCCCAACATTCAAAGAATTAGTTTGTAAGTTTATTTGGGATAATTGTATAATATGCTGTTGTCAAATATCAAATATTACAATGACATTGTAGAATAATATCATGTAAGGGTATTGTGGTGTCACGGGAGGTTAAGGAGGGCCTAGCCTAAGAACTGGTGTCCATAAGAGATGACATGCTCTAGGCCATGTTAATTCAATCTCAAACTAGCTGCCAATTTTTTTTATAACTTTATATAAACTTTGTCAGGGATGTAAAAACACAAATCACTTACCTTAGTTCAAGCATTCAAATATATTGACTTTTCCCCTTACTCCCACCACCTGCCACTTACCCTGAGGTTTGACATTTTAATGGACTTTTCTCAGTCTCTGGATCCATTCTTGTTCACCAGTCTGTGACATTCATTATATTCCTCAAATGAGTGAGATCATGTGATATTTGTCTTTCTCTTCCTGGCTAATTTCACATAGCATAATGCTCTCTAATTCCATCCATGTTGTTACAAATGGTAGGAGCACTTTCTTTTTTACAGCAGCGTAGTATTCCTTTGTATAGATGTACCAGGGTTTTTTAATCCACTCATCTGCTGATGGGCACTTCGGCTGTTTCCAAGTCTTAGCTATGATAAATTGTGCTGATATGAACATAGGGGTACATATATCCTTTCTAATTCGCCTTTCTAGTTTCTTGGGGTATATTCCTAGAAGTGGGATCACTGGGTTGAATGGGAGCTCCATTTTTAGTTTTTTGAGGAAACTCCATACTGTTCTCCACAGTGTCTGCACTAGTCTACAATCCCACCAACAGTGCAGGAGAGTTCCTTTTTCTCCGCATCCTCGCCAGCACTTGTCATTTGTTGATTTGTTGATGTAAGCCATTCTGACAGGTGTGAGATGGTACCGCATAGTCGTTTTGATTTGCATCTCTTGGATAATTAGTGACTTTGAGCAAGTTTTCATATGTCTCTGGGCCTTCCTTTTGTCTTCATTAGAAAAGGTTCTATTTAGGTCTGTTGCTCAATTTTTTATTGGATCATTTGTCTTCCTTTTATTGAGTTGTGTGAGTTGCCTATAGATGCTTGAGATTAAACCTTTATCACTAATAACATTTGCAAATATGTTCTCCCATACAGTGGGTTTTCTTGTTGTTTTGTTGATGGTTTCTTTAGCTGTGAAAAAGCTTTTTATTTTGATGTAGTCCCATTTGTTTATTCTGTCTTTAGCTTCCATTGCCCTAGGAGCAGTATCATCAAAGAAGTTCTTTTGGCATATGTCTGAGATTTTATTTCCTGTAGCTTCCTCTAATGTTTTTATGGTTTCCTGTCTTACGTTTAAGTCCTGTATCCATTTGGAGTTTATTTTTGTGTATGGTGTAAGTTGGTGGTCTAGTTTCATTTTTTTGCATGTATCTATCCAATTTTCCCAACACCATTTATTGAAGAGACTATCTTGATGCCATTTTATGTTCATGGCTCCTTTGTCAAATATTAATTGACCATAGTGGCTTGGGTTGATATCTGGATTCTCTATTCTATTCCATTGATATATATGTCTGTTCTTGTGCCAGTACCAGGCTGTTTTAAGAACAGTAGCTTTGTAATACAGCTTGAAATCTGGTATGGAAATCCCACCGACTTTGTGCTTCTTTCTCAGGATTGCTGTGGCTATTCGGGGCCTTTTTTTGTTCCAGATGAATTTTTGGAGAGTTCTTTCTAGGTCTGTGAAATATGCCATTGGTATTTTAATGGGGAGTGCATTAAATTTATAGATTGCTTTGGGTAGTATGGACATTTTAATTATGTTGATTCTCCCAATCCATGAACATGGTATGTTCTTCCATCTGTTTACATCTTACTCTATCTCTTTTTTTAGCGTCCTGTAGTTTTCTGCGAATAGGTCTTTTACCTCCTTAGTTAAGTTTATTCCTAGGTATCTTAATTTTTTTGGTGTGATGGTAAATGGGATTGCTTTTTTAGTCTCCCTTTCTGTAAGTTCACTATTGGTGTATAGGAATGCCATAGATTTCTTGGCATTGATTTTGTAGCCTGCTACATTGCTGAACTCATTTATTAAGTCTATTAGCTTTTTTATGGAGACTTTCGGGTTTTTTATGTACAATATAATGTCATCTGCAAATAAGGACAGCTTTACTTCTTCTTTTCCAATTTGGATGCCTTTTATTTCTTCTTCTTGTCTAATTGCAATGGCTAATACTTCCAGTACCATGTTGAATAGGAGTGGTGTTAGTGGGCAGCCCTGTCTTGTTCCTGTTCTTAAGGGAAATGGTTGTAGTTTTTGCCCATTGAGTATGATGTTTGCTGTGGGTTTATCATATATGGCTTTTATTATGTTGAGGTATGATCCTTCTATTCCTACCTTATTGAGAGTTTTTATTAAGAAAGGATGTTGGATTTTGTCAAATGCTTTTTCTGCATCAATTGATATGACTATGTGATTTTTATCTCTCAATTTGTTTATGTGATCTATCACATTTATTGATTTGCGGATATTGTACCATCCTTGCATTCCTGGGATAAATCCTACTTGGTCATGGTGTATGATCTTTCTGATGTCCTGCTGGATCCGATTTGCTAGAATTTTATTGAGGATTTTGGCATCTATATTCATGAGGGATATTGACCTGTAATTCTGTTTCATTGTGTCGTCTTTATCTGGTTTTGGTATTAGGGTGATGCTAGCTTCATAGAAGGAGTTTGGAAGTGTTCCATCCTCTTGAATTTTCTGGAATAGTCTGAGGAGGATAGGTTTTAGTTATTCCTTGAATGTTTGGTAAAACTCCCCTGTGAAGCCGTCTGGCCCTCGGCTTTTGTTTGCCGGAAGCTTTATTATGACTGCTTCAATTTCTTCCACAGTTATTGGTCTATTGAGTTGTTTAGATTCTTCCTGATTGAGTTTTGGGAGGTTATATTTTTCTAGAAACATATCCATTTCCTCCAGGTTGTCCAGTTTGTTGGAGTAGAGTTGTTCATAGTAATTTTTAACAATCCTTTGTATTTCAATGGGGTCTGTTGTTATTTCACCTCTTTTATTTTTGATTTTATTTATTAGGGTCCTCTCTCTATGCTTCTTGGTGAGTCTGGCTAGAGGTTCATCAATCTTGTTTAATCTTTCAAAGATCCAGCTTTTGGTTTTGTTGATCTTCTGTATTGTTTCTTTGGTCTCTATGTCATTTATTTCTGCTCTGATCTTTACTATTTCCTTCCTTCTGCTTACACTGGGCTTTTCCTGTTGCTCTCTTTCTAACTATTTGAGTTGTTGGGTTACATAATTTATTGCTGCTGTTTCTAATTTTTTTTGCAGTAGGATTGTAGAGCTATGAACCTCCCTCTCAGAACTGCTTTCACTGTGTCCCATAGATTTATGATTGTTGTGTTGTCGTTGTCATTTGTTTCCATGATGTTTTCTATCTCTTCCTTGATCTCTCTAGTAACCCAGTCATAGTTTAATAGCATGCTGTTTAGTCTCCATGTGTTTGATTTCTTTGGGTTGTTTCTATTGTAGTTGATTTCCAGCTTTATGCCATTGTGATCTGAGAATGTGTTTGATATGATTTCTATCTTCTTGAATTTGGAGAGACTTTGCCTATGACCCAATACATGGTCTATCTTTGAGAATGACCCATGGGCACTTGAAAAGAATGTATATTCTGTGGCTTTGGGGTGAAATGATCTGAAGATGTCAATTAATTCCTTCTGGTCTAGTGATTCATTGAGGATTGATGTTTCTTTACTAATTTTTTGTTCAGAGGATTTGTCCAATGGTGACAGTGGAGTATTAAAGTCTCCTACTATGATAGTATTGCTGTCTATCTCTCCCTTGATATCTTCTAGGAGTTTTTGTATATATTTGGGTGCTCCTATATTGGGTGCATATATGTTTACCAGAGTTATTTCTTCTTGTTGGATTGCTCCCTTTAGTATTATGTAGTGGCCTTCTTTATCTCTTGTTACAGCCTTCACTTTGAGATCTAATTTGCCGGATATAAGTATTGCTACCCCAGCTTTTTTTCCATTTCCATTCGCCTGAAGAACCCTTTTCCATCCTTTCACCCTCAGTCTGTGTGCATCTTTTTTTTTGGAGGTGGGTTTCTTGTAGACAGCAGATGTATGGTTCGTGTTTTCTTATCCAGTCTATTACCCTATGTCTTTTGATTGGAGCATTTAAACCATTTACATTTGAAGTAATTATTGATAGATAGTTATTTGTAGCCATTTTTGTTCTTTGCCCCTATGTTCTTTCATGGATTCCTATTGCTTTTCACAGCAGACCCTTTAGCATTTCTTGCATTGCTAGTTTGGTGGTAATGTATTCCCTTAAACCTTTTTTGTCTGTGAAGCTCCTGATTTGACCTTCAATTTTTATTGATAGCCTTGCTGGGCACAGTATTCTAGGATTACGACCCTTTGTTTGCATAACTTTGTATATTTCATTCCAATCCCTTCTGGCCTGACAAGTTTCTGTTGAGAAATCACTTGCTAATCTGATGGGTGTTCCTTTGTAGGTGACTTTCTGTCTGTCTCTGGCAGCTTTTAGGATACTCACTTTGTCGTTGATGTTTGCCAATTTAATTATAACATGCCTTGGTGTAGGTCTTTTGGGGTTTAATTTGCTTGAAACTCTGTGAGCTTCTTGGATTTGTGTGGGTTTTTTCTTTCCTATATCAGGGAAGTTTTCTGTCATTATTTATTTATTTTATTTTTTTTATTTTTTAATAGCTTTATTGTTCAGTTTATTACGTACATTTTTCCCCAATAGCTCCCCTCCACCCAGTACCCATCCCACTCTACGCCCTCACCTCCCCCCACCCTCTGTCCTCTCCCATAGTTGCATGAACTTTGTTCAGTCTCTTGCTGTACTTCCCGCACCCTTTTTCTCACCGAGCATTATCAGTCCATTCCCTCTCCATGTCCATGATTCAGTTCTATTCCTCATTTTATCCTGATCATCTGGTTGTTAATTCACTTGATTTTTAAATTCATTTGTTGATAGATGTGTACCTGTTGTTCGTAATGTACATTTTTACCTGTTTCTTCTTCCTCTTCTCAAATAATACCTTTTAGCATTTCATATAGTATTGGTTTGGCGGTGATGAACTCCTTTAGCTTTTTCTTATCTGCAAAGCACTTTATCTGACCTTCAATTCTGAATGACAGCTTTGTTGGATAGAGCAATCTTGGTTGTAGATTCTTGCTGTTCATCACTTTGAATATTTCTTGCCACTCCCCTCTGGCCTGCATCGTTTCTGTTGAGAAATCCGCTGACAATCGTATGGGTGCTCCCTTATAGGTAACCAACTGTTTCTCTCTTGCTGCTTTTAATATTCTCTCTTTATCTTTTGCTCTTGGCATCTTAATTATGATGTGCCTTGGTGTGGTCCTCTTTAGATTCCTATATTTTGGGGTTCTGTACACTTCTTGGGTTTTCAAGTCAATTTCTTCCACCAGGTGGGGGAAGTTTTCAGTCACTATTTCTTCTAGTACGTTTTCATTATCTTGCTCTCTTTCTTTTTCTGGCACCCCTATAATTCTGATGTTGGTATGCTTGAGGTTGTCCCAGAGGCCCCTTATACTATCTTCAATTTTTTGGACTCTTTTGGCTTTCTGCTTTTCCAGCTGAGTGGATTTTGCCTTTTTGTATTTCAAATCTTTGACTTGGTTTTTGCGGTCATCTGGACTGATTTTAGTTCTTTGTATAATATTTTTTGTTTCAGTCAGTATATGCTTAATTTCTAGTTGGTCTTTTATCATATCCTTGTAAGCGTTGTTCATTTCTTTGTAAGTGTTATTTATTTTGGCATAGTTCTCATTAATTTTATCTGCCTTATCTAGTAGTCTCTTCATAAACCTAATTTCTGTGGTTTTAAACTCTATGTTTAATCGTCTTTTTTCCTCCATTTCTTTCACAGCTGAGTTCTTTCCTTTTCTCTGCATTGTTGTTGCTTTCCTGAGTTGGTTCCTTAGCGGTGTGTGATAGGTATCCTCTAAGGAACCAGTGGCTCAGCTTCCTTTGCATCATGCAGCGTCAGGCTTAGGTCCGCCCTGCTTGGCGCGCAGTTTGCGTCTAATGGGCGCACAGCATCTGGCTTAGGTCCGCCCTGCTTGGCGCGCAGTTTGCGTCTAATGGGTGTGCAGCGTCAGGCTTAGGTCCACCCTGCTTGGCGCGCAGTTTGCGTCTAATGGGTGCGCAGCGTCAGGCTTAGGTCCGCCCTTCCTGGCTCCCTCCTCATTTCTGGTCTATGGGGCTCGCGGCTCAGCTTATCTGTGCTTATCTGTGCGGCTCATGGGTCTTGGTGTTGGGTGGCTATGTAAATCCACTGCTGGTCTCCCCGTTGCCAGACAACTCTGCCTCTGCCTAAATGAGTCTGCACAGTCAAAGACTCACTCAGGGGTGTAAAACAAAGCAGTATGGTGGTCTCCAAGGAAGTTAGTTGCGCGTTCTCTGCCCGCGTTCTCTTCCCGGTTGCGCACTCCAATTTACTGGTGCACTCTCCCCAAACACACAGACCTCAGCCGCGCCAGGGATCCTCCTTTTCCCCGACCTGGGAGCTCGCCTGGAACTGGGGGGTCGATGCTGTGGGAGACCTAAGCCCTCCTCGCTGGCGAAAACCAGCCAGGCCCGCTGTCTGCCGCCCGTCCATCACCGCTCTCTCACGCTCAGAACCTCAAAGCTGCACACCGCTGCTCCCGAGTCACCGCCTTTACTCTCATGTGCGAAATTTCCCCTCAGCCAGCTCTCCGGCGATTTCTGGATGTTGTTTGTTTCGTTGCTAAGTTGTAGTTTCTGAATTGTTGCGTGGACAGCTAGATAGGTGCTCACCTATGCCGCCATCTTAGTTCTCTCTCTTCTGTCATTATTTCTTCCAACAGGTTTTCTATTCCTTGCTCAGTTTCCTGTCCCTCTGGAAGCCCTATTATACGTATGTTGTTTTGTTTCATGTTGTCCCAAAGTTCCCTTAGGCTCTCCTCCTGCTTTTTAAAATTTTTTCTAGAAGCTGCTCTACTTGGGTGTTTTTTCCTACCTTGTCTTCCAGCTCACCGATGCGGTCCTCTGCTTCATCTAGTCTACTCCTGATACTTTCTATGGAGTTCTTTACCTCAGCAATGTCACTTTTCATTTCTTCTTGGGTCTTCTTCATTTCTTCATAATTCGTCTTCATTTCTTCATAATTCTTCTTCATTTCTTCATATTTCTTATTCATTTCTTCCTGGCTCTTCTTCATTTCCTCTTGATTCCTCTTCAATTCCTCATGGTTCTTACTTGTATTGGCTTCTGTTCTCTTCATCCACCCTACGACCATTTCTCTGAACTCTCTCTCTGACAGGTTGTTTGCTTCCACTTCGGTTACCACTTTTTCTGGTGAGGCTTGTTTTTCTTTCATTGGTGGGCTATTTCTTTGTCTCCCCATAGTCTTTCTTCTCTGCGTGTCTTGTTATGTAGTTCTCACTCTCCTGTGTTGATTTAAAGGCTCAGACTACAATACAACCAGGTGCAGCACACCAAGCACAGAAGAAGAATGTATTAACAGTATTGGTAACTCCAAATTAAAAGTGATTGCCAGAGGAAGGTAAATTAGGTGATAGGTGGGGTAAGAGAGAGTAAGAGAAAACACACTCGCACACACAAAATAAAGAAAGAAAAAAAAGGGAATACCAAAATAAAGTTGGGAAAAGGGGAAGGAGTAAAAAGAAAGGAAAAGGGAGTAAACTATAAATATGGGTTGGAACCTCCCAGAGGACCGCCAATAATCCCAGCAAAAGCCAGCAACGAGTATCTGGAGACTGATAGAAACTACATACAACAACTAATATCAAGGGAGGTTAGGGGACACAGAAGCTTAAATCTATCAAAAAACAATGTAAACATCACCAATACAAAAACAATGCCAACTCCCGCCCCTCCTGTCACCAGCTCTGAGGACCCTCGTCCATGTTTGCAGGCTCCAAGAGCCGCGGGTTTTTCCTCTTTTTTCGCCAGGTGCGAATCTCCCTGTGTTACCAGCTCCCTTAACCCCCGGAGAAACCTGACCTTTCCATGGCTGAGCACAGGTTTCCTCGGAGTCCGCTTCTTCACCAACTAGGAATCGATGTTGGGGGGGAGGTGGGAGTCTCAGATGCCCAGTGGGTATCGCAACTGTAAACTTTTTAGGCTCTTCCCCTTTAAGATGGCGCAGCCACCTCTGAGCCAGGCTCTGGGAGAGAACCGAGCCAAACCAGAGCGGCTCCCTTGAGGGCGGCTAATCTGGCAGTCCCCCTCCTTCTCCCAAAGCCCTGCTGTCCCCCCACTCGCCAACAAACACTCCCCCCCCCCGACCCTCGGCTGTTCACCCCGTCTACCCCGGGACACAAATGATTACGCGTCCTTCTGACCCACCGCCATCTTTTCACCTCCCCTCACCACTCTTTCAATCATCAGTCTGTTCTCTTTATCTATAAACATGTTTTGCTTGTTTTGTGTTTGAACATATGATATTTATTTTTCTCTGTTATTTTACTTAAAGTAATGCCCTTGAGACCCATATATATTATTGTACATGGTAATATTTCCTCTCTTTCATGTCTAAATAATATTTCATTTTGTATATATACTATCTTCTTTATCTATTCATCTATCAATGAACACTTAAGTTGTTTCCATATCTTGTAAATAACACTACAATCAGCTGGGGGGCACATATATCTTTTCTTTTCTTTTTTTTAATCTTTATTGTTCAGTTTACTAATTACATTGTTCTCCCTTTTTTCCTCATATAGCTCCCCTCCACTTGGTACCCATCCCACTCTCCCCCCTCAACTCCCCTCAACTGTCCTCTCCCATAGTTGCATGATTTTTGTCCAGTCTCCTGCTGCACTTCCCACACCCTTTTTCTCCCCAAGAATTATCAGTCTATTCCCTCTCTATGTCCATGAATCTGCTATATTCACCAGGTTATCCTGTTCATCAGAGTACTAATTCACTTGATTTTTAGATTCATTTGTTGATAGATGTGTATTTGTTGTTCATAATTTATATTTTTATCTTTTTCTTCTTCCTCTTCTTATAGAATATCTTTCAGCATTTCATATAATATTGGTTTGGCGGTGATGAACTCCTTAAGCTTTTTCTTATCTGCAAAGCACTTTATCTGACCTTCAATTCTGAATGATAGCTTTGCTGGAGAGAATAATCTTGGTTGTAGATTCTTCCTATTCATCACTTTGAATATTTCTTGCCATTCCCGTCTGGCCTGCATCATTTCTGTTGAGAAATCCACTGATAATTGTATGGGTGCTCCCCTATAGGTAACTAACTCTTTTTCTCTTGCTGCTTTTAATATTCTCTCTTTGTCTTTTGCTCTTGGCATTTTAATTACCCTATGTGGCACGTGGGTCTCTGTGCTGGGTGGTAAAGGCTGCAGGCACATCCGAGCAAAAGCCAGTCTCCATCCGCTGCCAGACAACTCAGCCTCTCCCCAAATGAGTCTGAACACCCAAACTCTCACCCAGGGTTGTAAAACGAAGCAGTCCGGTGGTCTTCTGAATGAGGGAACAGGTCACAAGTCCTCTCTGCGCAGTCGCGCACTTCTGTTCCCAAGTTTACATACAAACTGCTGTTTCCAAGTTTACGTGCACTCTACAAATTCGCCCTCTCCACAGGCTCGCAGACCTGTGCCACACCCAGATTTCAGCGTGCCTTCCCCGGGCCTCACCTGGAACTGGGGAATCAGTGCAGTGGGACTCCTTTGCCCTCCCTATTGGAGAAAACCCACCAGGTTTGCCCTTTCCGCTCTCACATGCGCATGCCCCCGAATCTGACTCTGGGCATATCTTCAAGGCTGTGCTCTGCCGCTCATCTGAGTCACAGTGTCCTATCTTTACTTTTATTTGTGGAATTTTCACTCAGCCAGCTTTCTGGTGATTCTGGATGATGTTTGTTCTGACATTAAGTTGTAGTTTTGGAATTGTTATGTGGGGCAACAAGATAGGTGTTTATCTATGCCGCCATCTTGGTTCCTCCTCTTTTCCAGGCACATGTATCTTTTCAAGTTAGTCTTTTCATTTTCTTTCATTAAATACCTAAAGAAGAACTGATGAATCATATGCAACTCCATTTTTATTTTTGTATTTTACGGAAGCTCCATACTATATTCCACAGTGCCTGCACCAATTTACATTCCTATCAACAGTGCAAAAAGACACTCTTTTCTCCACATCCCCACCAACAGTTGTTATTTCTAGTCTTTTTTATAATAGACATTCTAACATTTGTGAGGTGATGTCTCATTTGGTTTTGATTTGCATTTCTTTAACAACTAATAATGTTGGGCATTTTATTATGTGGCTATTGGCCATCTGTATATCTTCTTTGAAAAAAATGTCTATTCAGATCTTCTTTCCACTTTTTAATTTGATTGTTTATTTTTTTCTATTGATTCTTATGAGTTCTTTATATATTTTGGATATTAGCCTTTGTGATTTGCAAATATTTTCTTCCACTCAATAGATTGCTTTTTATTTTACTGGTGAGTTGCAAGTTCTCTTATACTTTATTGATCTCTGTCTACAAGTTTTGTTTAATATTGAATGTAGGATACTGAAATATCCAACTGTTATAGTAAAACTGTTTTTCTATCTTCAATGCTGTCAATTTTTGCTTCATATGTATTAGGACTTTGTTGTTAGGTATGTATATATATCACTCCAACACACAAGAGGGCTGCCCTCATGTGGTCAAAGATCCTGCTCCCATGTGGACACAAGAGGGCCAGCACAAGATGGCCAGCAGGGAGGGCAGTTGGGAGGGGCCAGGCCTACAGGGGAGAGAATTTAGGGGTGACCAGGCTGGCAGAGGTGGGAAGTTGGGAGCAAACAGGCCAGCAGGGGAGCAGTTAGACATCAATCAAGCTCACAGGGGATTGGTTAGTGGGTGATCAGGCTGGCAGGCAGAAGGGTTTAGGGGCAATCAGGAAGGCAGGCAGGCAAGTAGTTGGGAGCCTGCAGTCCTGGATGGGGCCTAAAGGGGCAGTCAGACATTCCTCAAGGGGTCCCAGAATGGAGAGAGTGCAGGCTGGGCTGAGGGACAACTCTCCCCCCCCCCCCGCCTGCCCCATGCATGAATTTTGTGCACAGGGCCTCTAATTCTATCCAGTAAAAGGGTAATATGCTAATTAGGCCAGACTTCTTCCAGATAAGCCTCCAGACATCTGGACAGTGGCAGGGTTGTGGCATGGGCAGTTCGGGTGATCAGGCCCACATGGGAGATCAGTGGTGGAATCGGGCCTGAACTGGCAGTTGGACATCCACTGAGTAGTCCCGGATCAGAAAGGGTGTAGGCTGCACTGTGGGACCCACCCTCATGCACAAATTTCATGCACCAGCCTCTAGGTCTATATGATAAATAGAAATTATGCTAACTGACCATCACTCCCTCTCAAAGATGGCAGCACCCACAGCCAATAAGAGGTAATATGCTAATTGACTGCCATGCCCTCCAAGATGATGGCACCCACAGCCACAAGATAGTGGCGATCAGTTTCCTCAGCACCTTCAGGGCGGCAGGTGGGCCCAGCCACTCCACGAGCCAGCCTTCAGAGTCCTCCAGTCCCCTCAGCCTCCCAGCTGCCCAGGGCCAGCCCAAGGTGCAGGCAAACCTTGGATGGTGGCTGCTCAGCTGACACCCAAGGGGCAGGCAAGCCTTGAATATAGGCTGCCCAGCCACGCAGAGCCACCCAAGGCTCAGGTAATCAGGTAAGCAGTGGCAGCAACAGAGCAGTGATGAGGGCATCGCCTTCCCCTGATCACCAGGTTGCCTCCCACCAATGAGAGCTCCAGGACTATGACAAGCCAGGCTGAGGGACCCCTTAACTTCTAGTGTATGAATTTTCATGCACTAGGCCACAAAGTCCTATCTAATAAAAAAGTAATATGGAAATTGACTGAACCTCTGAACAAGCCATGCCCAAATTATTCAAATAAACCCCAACCAAGATGGCTGCCACCACTGAGAGCAGGAGTGAGGCTTGCATTTCCCTGGCAATGGAAGAAGCCAAGCTTCTGCCTGCCATTAACAGCCTAGGCCTCCACTCTAGGCTACAAAGTTTCAAATAGAAATGGCTGTTGCCACTTAGCGAGCAGAAATCTTGGCTCTGCTCCAGGCTACAAAGTTTCAATTGTAGAACATAAAGTAATCCCAGATCCCAGGGCCACTGCTTGGATCACTGGGGGGTGTGGCTGGCCTGCAAAGCACGATAGGTCCCTCACTCAGAACACCCCATATCCCAAGGGAACTCCCACCCTGATCGAGGACACCATTCAGGGCAAACCAGCCGATCCCCACCCATGCACTAGGTCTCTATTCTATCTAATAAAATAGTAATTTGCAGATTTAACATCACTCCAACACAAGAGGGCTGCCGCCATGTGGTCAAAGATTTTGCCCCCATGTGGACACAAGATGGCCACCACAAGATGGTCAGCAGGGGAGGACAGTGGTAGGTTCCAGATCTACAAGGTAGGCAGTTGGGGGTGATCAGGCCATCAGGAGAGGGCAGTTAGGAGTGACCAGGCCAGCAGAGGAGGGAAGTTGGGGGCAAACAGGATTGCAGGGGAGCAGTTAGACATCAATTAGGCTGGCAGGGTAGTGGTTAGGGGTTGATCAGGCTGGCAGGCAGAAACAGTTAGGGGCAATCAGGTAGGCAGACAGACAAGCATTTTGGAAACAACAGTCCTGTTTTGTGAGAAGGATGTCTGACTGCCCATTTAGGCCCAATCCTGCTGGGGCAATCAGACATCCCTCGAGGGGTCCCAAATTGGAGAGGGTGCAGGCTGGGCTGAGGTACACCCTCACCCCCTGCGTACGAATTTCATGCACCAGGAATCTAGTTAAAGAGTAATATGCAAATTGACCACACCTCCGCTACACCCACAAGCCACACCCACAACAATACCCATCAGCCAATCAGGAACAGATTTTGCAAATAAATCTAAACCAAGATGGCTGCCACCACTGAAAGCAGGAGGAAGGCTTGGGTTTCCCCGGCAACAGAGGAAGCCAAACTTTACGCCTGCTGTTGCAGGCTTAGGCCTCCACTCAATGCTACAAAGCTTCAATTATAAAAGATACAGAAATTGCAACAGCCACTAAGCTGGAGAGAACAGAGGCTTGGGTTTCCCTGGCAATGGAGAAAGCCACGCTTTTCGCCTGCCATTGCCAGCCTAAGCCTCCACTCTAGGCTACAAAGTTTCAAACAGAAATGGCTGCTGCCACAGAGTGAGCAGAAGGCTTGGCTACGCTCCAGGCTACAAAGTTTCAATTGTAGACATAAATTAATCTCAGATCCCAGGGCTTCTGCTTGGGTGGCAAACCTCCACAGGCCAATCACCAAGGCCGCTCCTTGCCCCAAGGGAACCCCCACCCTGATCTGGGACACTCTTCAGGGCAAACCAGCTAGCCCCTACCCATGCACCAGGCCTCTATCCTATATAATAAAAGAGTAATTTGCAGATTGACCATCACTCCAACACACAAGAGGGCTGCCTCCATGTGGTCAAAGATTCTGCCCCCATGTGGACACAATATGGCCACCACAAGATGACCAGCAGGGGAGGGCCATTGGGAGGTTCCAGGCCTGCATGGTAGGGCAGTTGGGGCTAATCAAGCCTCCAGGGGAGGGCAGTGATGGGTGACCAGACTGGCAAAGGAAGGAAGTTGAGGGCAAACAGGCTGGCAGGAGAGCAGTTAGACATCAATTAGGCTGACAGGGTAGTAGTTAGTGGGTAATCAGGCTGGCAGGCAGAATTGGTTAGGGGCAATCAGGGAGGCAGGCAGGTGAGCAGTTTGGAGCCAGCAATCCTGAATTGTGAGAAGTATGTCTGATCGCCCATTTAGGCCCGATCCTATGGGATCGGGCCTAAATGGGCAGTCGCACATCCCTCTAGGGGTCTCAGATTGGAGAGGGTGCAGTCTGGGCTGAGGGACAAACCCTGCCCCCTGTGCACGAATTTTGTGCACCGTGCCTCTAATATATATATATATATATATATATATATATATATATATATATATATTACATCCTCTTGATAGATTAAAACTTTTATCAATATAAATTATTTATTCTTTGTCACTTGTAACTTTTTACAATTAAAGTCCATTTTTTAAATAATAATATAGCCCACTCCACCTCATTTTGATTACTATTTGCATGGAATATATTTTATATCCTTTCACTGTCAGCTGATTTGTGTCTTTCTATCTCTAGTGAGTTTCTTATAGACAACATAGAGATGGGTAATTTTTAAAACCATCCTGCCAATCTCTACCTCCTAATTAGAGACTTTATTCTATTTACATATATAGTAGTTACTGATTTTAAATGCTTTTGTCATTTATTTACTTGTTTTCTGTATATTTTCTATACTTTCATTTTATCAATTTCTCTGTAAGTTTCATTTTGTATTTATCTCATTTTTTGTAGCATGTAATTTTGATAATCTTTTTTGCTGTTTTGGTATTTTCTTATTTCTAGTTATTTTCTTAGTGGTTAATTAGGGAATCAAATTAATATTCTGCACTTATATCAACCTGTTTTGAATAATACCAACTGTGTTTCAATAGTATACAAACATTCTCTTCCTATAGAACCCCATTTCTTTCCCATTATATTGTAATTGTAACAGATTACATTTTTATATATTGATTAATATTTATTTTTATGCATTCCTATTCCTCACCTGAGGTTATGTTTCTATTATTTTAGAGAGAGTGGAAGGGAGAAGGAGAGACACACATACACACACAGAGAGACATCAATATGAGAGATAGACAAATTGATTTCCTCCCGCATGCACTGTGACCAAGGCAGAGGATCGAGCCTGCAATTGAGGCAGGCATCCTGGGACCCTTTCAGTCCCTAGGCCAATGCTCTATCCACTGAGCCAAACTGACTAGGGCACATTTTGCTTTTTAAAAAGAGGAGTTATAAATCAAAAGTAGAATAATATTTTTTATATTTAGCTATATATTTCTCCTATTAATACTCTTTATTTCCTCCATGTGGATTTAAGTTATTCTTAGTGTCTTTTCATTTCATTGGCAATTTTTAAAGACAGGTTTATTATTAACAAACTATCTTAACTTTTGTTTATCTGATAATGACTCAATTTCTCCTTTACTTCTGAAGGACAGTTTTTCTGATATAGAATTTTTGTTTGACTGTTGTTGTTTTCAGGTTTTTAAATATATTACCTCACTGCTTTTTCCTCTCCATGGTTTCTAATGAGAAACCAGCTGTTAGTCATGAGGACCCCTTATATACAGTGAGCAAATTCTTTCTTGCCACAATCAAGATTTTCTCTTTTTTTTTTCTTTTGACTGACTATAATGTGTCTCTGCTGCATTATTTTGAAACTTTCCTGAAGGGAGTTTATTAAACTACTTACTAGTGGATATATAGATGGAAGTCTTTCTTAAAATTTGAGAAGCTTTTGGCAATTATTTCTTCAAATTTTTTTTCACTCCTCTTATTTTTCTGAGACTCCTATATCCATATCTTTGTCTGAATGATGATGTCCCACAAATCCATTAGGTTTTGTTCACCTTTTTCGTTCTTCTTTTTTCTTTCTGCTCCTCAGACTAGATAATTTTAATTTTTTTAATCCTTAAGTTCACTGATTCTTTCTTCTTCCTGCTCATTTCTACTGCTGAAACCCTCTAGTGTTTTTGTTCGCTTGTTTTTTCATTTCAGTTATTGTAATTTGTATCTTTTTCTGATATTGTTTTATTTTAGTTTGGTTCCCCCTCCCCCACCAATGGTTTTCCTTAGCTCTTTGGGAATATTTGAGATATTTGATATAAAGTCTATTAAGTTTAACATCAGAGCCTCAATAGAGATTGATTTTATGATTTTTTTCCCTTTGAATAGTCCATGCTTTCCTGTTTCCTCATATGCTTAATAATGTGGTGATTCTGGAGATCAGATTTTTGTTCTTCTCTAGAATATGAAATTACTGCTTTTTGAAAGCTTAGCTTGTGATTAGCTAGTGCTTTGACTGAGATTAACTCCAGTGTCAGCAGTTGAAAACAAAATAAATCAAAACAAAAATACCCTCCCGGTCTTTGCAGATTGACTCTGGGGTTTTATACCACATTAACACTTAGGTCATTTGTAGTTTGGCCTTAGATTTTACTTCTTACTTGCATTAAGACTTTAAATTGACTAGTAGTGGAAGTTTAGTACATTTTCAGTAGGGTTCTCTTTATACAGTATCATATCATCAGTAAATAATGACAGTTTTACTTATTCCTTTCTAATTTGTATGGCTTTTATTTATTCTTGTCTGGTTGTTGTGGCCTGGACTTCATATACTTCCTATCTAATAAAAGAGTGATATGCAAATTGACCATACCTCTGATCAAGCCACTCCCACCAGCCAATCAGGAGCAAATAAACCCCAACCAAGATGGCTGCAGGGAGGCTTGGGTTTCCCTGGCAATGGAGGAAGCTAAGCTTTTCACCTACTTTTGACAGCCTAGGCATCCGCTCAATGCTACAAAGTTTCAATTATAGAAGATATATCCCAACAGAAATGGAGACAGCCATGGAGCTGGAGAGAGCAGAGGCTAGGGTTGCCCAGGCAATGGAGGAAGCAAAGCTTCTGCAGCCCTAGCACCTAGGTGTCCATTCTAGGCTACAAAGTTTCAATTATAGAATTTAAATAAACCCAAACAGAAATGGCTGTCACCACAAAGCGAGCAGAACGCTTGGCTCTGCTCCAGGCTAAAAAGTTTCAATTGTAGTACATAAATTGATCCCAGATCCCAGAGCCTACACTTGGGTCGCAGGGGGTGTGGCCAGCCTACAAACCACCACAGGCCCCTCTCCCAGGCCACCCCATGCCCCAAGGGAACCCCCACCCTGATCCAGGACACTCTTAAGGGCAAACCAGCTAGCCCCTACCCATGCACCAGGCCTCTATCCTATATAATAAAAGAGTAATTTGCAGATTGACCATCACTCCAACACACAAGAGGGCTGCCCCCATGTGGACACAAGATGGCCATCACAAGATGGCCAGCAGGGGAGGGCCATTGGGAGGTTCCAGGTCTGCAAGGGAGGGCAGTTGTGGGCAATCAGGCCAGCAGGGGAGGGCAGTTGGGAGGGGCCAGGCTGGAAGAGGAGGGAAGTTGGGGGCAAACAGGCTGGCAGGGGAGCAGTTAGACATCAATTAGGCTGGCAGGGTAGTGGTTAGGGAGTGATCATGCTGGTAGGCAGAAGCCATTAGGGGCAATCAGGGAGGCAGGCAGGTGATAAGTTTAGAACCAGCAGTCCTGGATTGTGAGAAGGATATCAGATTGCCCGTTTAGGCCTGATCCTACTGGCATCATGCATAAATGGGCAATAGGACATCCCTCGACAGGTCCCAGATTATAGAGGGTGCAGACTGAGTTGAGGGATATCTCCCTCCCCCAGTGCACAAATTTCATGCACCAGGCCTCTAGTATTAAATAAGAGTGGTGAAAGGAGTCATCTCTGTCTTCTGGCTGATCTTAGGGAATACACTTTAAGTTTTTGCCCATTGAGTATGACATTGGCTATGTTGTTTATCTTAATTTATTTCATACGTCCATTAGCAAGATATATCTTAAGCTATCAAAAAATGCTAAGAGAGCTCATAAGGGTGTTACCCTTTATGTAAAATTGAATGTAATTAACTGTATTTAATATAATTTGGTAGATTATTTTATGGGTATGTGTGAGAATATTTATTTTACAATTAGTAGTAATTGCTTCTTCACTTAAACCATTTTGGTTTATGAAAGGTTTCAGTCCTGAGAGATTTGGGGAGACCTAATCATTGAGGAAATTTCCCTTGCCACTTTCTTATAAAGCTAGCCTTGAGTGGTGCTATAAGTAGTAGAAATCAAGTATTTGCTTGTACCAACATAGTAAGCAATATCATCTATGAACTGGACACAAGAAGTATTGGGCTTATATAGTAGCAATAGTCATCCTACAGCCATAGTATCTCTTTAAATGTTGTTGTTATGGCTGTACTTAGTCAAATAGTGGCTTGTACACTTGAAAAATATGAAATCAATAGCAAATATGAGGATTGTAGAGTTGGTATCTTTTGTTTATTTCTCTTAAAGCCTTGATATAAAGAATGAATGGCAGGCTCATGTATGGTAAGTTAATTAACAACTCATGCAATTCAGAAAGCCACTGTTTTAGTTTTTAGGGTTGCCATAACCAATCACCCCAATCCAAGAATACAAATATTTATTCTCTACCAGTTCTGTGGGTCAGAAGTCTGAATTCAGGGTTTTGGTACTACAGTGTCCTTCTGTAGGACCTGAGGGGAAATCCATGCTATAATTTTCTTCTAGATTCTGGGGGCTGCTAAAAATTATTGGCATTCTGTGGCATGTAGATGCATCATCACTCCAATCTATGCTTCCATCTTCCCCTAGACCTCTTCTATGGTAAAAGGGATTTTTTTCTTTACTGATCTTTATAAGAATATTCATAATTAAATTTAGGGTTCATCCTAAATATGAATGATCTCATTTTTATTGATTTAGAGAGAAAGAGAGTTGGAGAGAGATATAGAAAATCCACGATGAGAGAGAATCATTGATTGGATGCCTCCTGCATGTTCCACCCTGTAGATCGAGCCCACAACCCAGGCATATGCCCTGACTCAGAGTTGAACTATGACCTCCTCGTTCATAGGTTTGCAAATTTTTAACTTAATTACATCTGCAAAGACCTTAATTCAATAAATAGTCATATTCACAGGAACTAGGGTTCAGGAACTGAATGTAATTTGTAGCCAACCAACTGACCTAGTACAGCATAATAGCAACATTTCATGAGATCTTATTTACTAGAGCCACAAGGTTGACCACTGAAAATGAAATCTGAGGTTGCTTGTAAGAATAGTAGAGATACAAAGGATATTTACTGTGTAGCTTAATAGGTCTCTTATGTTCGAATCAGGGCTCAGGTAAGAATTGGGTGGAATCATGAGACCTGAGATATAGAGTTTTTGGTAAATGCATTTGAAAAAAAAAGGATTAAGTTAAACCAAAAACACATCAGTCATATGGGATTAGGCTCACCATAATGACCTCATTTTTACTTGATTATCTCTTTAAAGACCTTATGTCAAAATAAGGTAACATCTAAGATACTGAGTATTAGAATTTCAACACATTAATTTTGAGGGGACATAATTTAACACTTAACCCAGAGATATTTTTACCACTCAATGATCCAAACAGAGACAAATATCTTTATTACTATCCTGACTAGTTATAGCATTCTTGGATAGGAACTTTATGTAGGTGTCTCATGTGTAGTTTCCTGCCTTATCCCAATCAGTAACCATGTATTCTTCCTCTGTGTGAGTGCTAAAGCACTGTCACAAGCGTAGAATGGGCTCTTTTCAATTCATGCATGTATTATATTTATTTATTTACTTACTTACTTACTTACTATTTATTTTTTAATACCCCACTGACATCCCTGGATAAAACCTCTAAACAAAAAATCAGAAAAGAAACAGCAATCCCAAATGACTCACTAGATCAGATGAACTTAATTGATATCTTCAGAAGATTTCACCCCAAAGCCATAGACTATGCATTCTTCTCAAGTGCACATGGGACAGTTTCTTTTTTTTAAATACTTTAATCTTTACTGTTCAGTTTATTAATTACATTGTTCCCCCTTTTTTCCACCTAAAGTTCCCCACCACCCAGTACCCATCCCACCCTCCGGCCTCACACCCCTCCCACTGTCCTCTCTCAAAGATGCATGATTTTTGTCCAGTCTCTTGCTGCAGCTCCCACACCCCTATTCTCCCCAAGAATTGTCAGTCCATTCCCTCTCTATGCCCATGATTCTATTATATTCACCAGTTTATCCTGTTCATCGGATTGTTAATTCACTTGAATTTATATTCATTTGTTGATAGATGTGTATTTGTTGTTCATAATTTTTATTTTTACCTTTTTCTTCTTCTTAAAGAATATCTTTCAGCATTTCATATAATATTGGTTTGGTGGTGCTGAATTCCTTTAGCTTTTTCTTATATGCGAAGCACTTTATATGACCTTCAATTTTGAATGATAGCTTTGCTGGGTAGAGTAATCTTGGTTGTAGATTTCTTGCTATTCATCACTTTGAATATTTCTTGCCACTCCCATCTGGCCTGCATCATTTCTGTTGAGAAATCCACTGACAACCATATGGGTGCTCTCTTATAGGTAGGTAACTAACTGTTTTTCTCTTGCTGCTTTTAATATTCTTTCTTTCTCTTTTGCTTTTGGCACTTGAATTATGATGTTCCTTTGTGTGGTCCTCTTAGGGTTCCTATATATTGGGGTTCGGTGCACTTCTTGGACTCCTAAGTCAATTTCTTTCACCAGGTGTGGGAAGTTTTCGGTCATTAGTTCTTCAAATAGGTTTTCATTGTCTTGCTCTCTCTCTTTTTCTGGCACCCCTATAATTCGGATGTTGGTATGCTTGAGGTTGTCCCAGAGGCCCCTTACACTATCTTCAATTTTTTGGATTCTTTTGGTTTCTTGCTTTACGATCTGAGTGGATTTTACCTATTTGTATTTCAAATATTTAACTTGGTTCTTGCGGTCCTCTAGAGTACTTTTAGGTCTTTGTATAATATTTTTTTCAGTCAGTGTATACTTAATTTATAGTTGGTCCTTTTCATATCCTGATATGTCTTGTTTATTTCCTTGTAGGTCCTCTTGAAAAGCCTCTTGAAAAGCCTTATAACCATGGTTTTGAACTCTATGTCTAGTCGTTTGTTTTTTCCTCCATTTCTTTCACATCTGATTTCTTTCCATGTCTCTGAATGGTGGCTGCTTTCCTGAGTTGGTCAATTAGCTTTGTGTGGTAGATGTCCTCAAAGGGACAGTGGCTCATCCTCCCCAGTTACCTGAGGTGGATATGGGTTGCACAGTCTTGTTGAAGTTAAGCCTAGATTATTGTTGTTAGCACTAGGAGGGGTTGATCTCCAGGCCAATTGGCTCTAAGGTTCAGCTATGCTCAGGTTGGATGGGCAGATTCTCTGGGTCGAGCAGGCAGCATCAGCTCCACCCTATGCAGCACCTGGGACTCTGTGCCTGGTGGCAATGGCGAGAGCTGCTGCTGAGCTCCACCCACTGCCAGACAATTCAGCCTCTCCCCAAATGAGTCTGCACACCCAGCTTCTCACCCAGGGTGGTAAAACAATGCAGTCAGGTGGCTTCCTGAATGAGAGAGTAAGTCACGAGTCCTCTCTGCGTAGTCACGCAGCTCTGTTCTTCCCAAGTTCACATGCACTGTGCACAAGCTCGCCCTCTGCACAAGCTTGCAGACCCTTGCATTGCTCAAGTTTCAGCGTACTTCCCCACTGTCCAGTTTTTACTCCGTATGATTGTGGGTTCCCCAAACTTCACCCGGAGCTGCGGAATTAGTGCATTGGGACATCTTTGTCTCCCCTGTTCAACAAAACAGGCCGGGTTTGCAGCTGCCTGCCTTATCCACTGGCACATGCATGGCTCCAAACCTCTCTCCATGCGTATCTTCAATGCTGTCCTCAGCCACTCCTCCGAGTCACAGTGACCTATCTTCACTTTTGTTTGTGGAATTTTCACTCAGCCAGCTTTCCGGTGATTCTGGATGATGTTTGTTCTTTCCTTAAGTTGTAGTTTTGAAATTGCTGTGTATGGCAGCAAGATAGGTGTTTACCTATGCCACCATCTTGGTTCCTCCTGGGGGAAATTTTCAAAGATAGACCACATATAAAGTCACAGGAAAAGTATCTCAAAATTCAAGAAGATTGAAATCATATCAAGCATCTTCTCAGACCACAATAGCATAATATTAGAAATCAACTACAATAAAAACAATCAACAAAACTCAGACACTTGGAAGTTGAATAACACCCTATTAACAATGCCTGTGTTACCAAAGAGATCAAAGAAGAAACTAAAAACATCCTGGAAACAAATTACAGTGAAAACACAACAATGAAAAATCTCTGGGCCACAATGAAAGCAGTCCTGAGAGGGAAGTTTATAGCTCTGCAGGCCTACCTCAAAAATCAATTAAAAATGGCAGTAAATCATCTAACTCTACAGCCCAAAGAATTAGAAACAGAGCAACAAGAAAAGCCCAGAGTGAGCATAAGGAAGGAGATAATAAAGATCAGAGCAAAAATAAATAACATAGAGACCAAAAACACAATATAAAAGATCAATGAAACCAGGAGCTGGTTCTTTTAAAAGATAAGAAAGATTGATGAACCTCTAGCCAGGCTCACCAAGAAGAAGCAAAGAGAGAGGACCCAAATAAACAAAATCAGAAATGAAAGAGATGATGCTCTAGCTGGTTTTTCTCAGTGGGTAGAGCATCAGCCTGGGAACTGAAGGATCCCAGGTTTGATTACAGTCAAGGGCACATGCCTGGGTTGTGGGCTCGATCCTCGGTAGGGGGGCATGCAGGGGGCAGCCAATCAATGATTCCCTCTCATCATTAATGTTTATATCTCTTTCTCCCTCTTCCTTCCTCTATGAAAGCAATAAAAATATATTTTAAAAAAAGAAATGAAAGAGGCGAAATAACAACAGACCCCACAGAAATACAAAGGATTGTAAAAACAAAAATCCTATGCACAACTCTATTCCAACAAAGTAGAGAACCTAGAGGAAATGGTTTCTATTCCTACAAAATACAATCTTCTGAAACTCAATCAGGAAGAATCTAAAAATCTCAATAGGCTGATAACTATGGAGGAAATTGAAGCAGTCATTAAAAAGCTTCCAGCAAACAAAAGCCCAGGGCCAGATGGCTTCACAGAGGAGTTTTGCCAAACATTCAAAGAAGAACTAAAACCTATCTTCCTGAGACTATTACAAAAAAAATCAAGAGAAAGGCACACTTTCAAGCTCTTTCTATGAAGCCAGCATCACCCTAATACCAAAACCAGATAAAGAAAACACAAAGAAAGAGAATTACAAGCCGTTATCCCTCATGAACCTAGATGCCAAAATCCTAAACAAAATTCTAGCAAAACGAATCCAGTGTTACATCACAACGATCATACACCAAGACCAAATAGGATTTATCCAAGGGATGCGAGGATGGTACCATATCTGCAAATCAATAAACGTGATACATCACAAAAACAAATTGATAGATAAAAATCACATAATCTTATCAGTTGATACAGAAAAACAATTTGACAAAATCTAACATCCTTTCTTTATAAAAAACCTCAGCAAAGTGCGAATAGAGGGTTCATACTTCAACATAATAAAAGCCTTATATGACAAACCTAAAGCCAACGCCATATCCAATGGGCAAAAACTAAAATCATTTCCCCTAAAAACAGGAACAAGACAGGGATGCCCACTTTTACTACTTCTGTTTGACATAGTACTGGAAGTGTTAACCATAGCAATTTGATAAGAAGAAGTAAAAAGTATTTATTTATTTTTGTATTTATTTTCTTTTTAATTTTTTTAATTTTAAAAACATGTTTTTCAATTAGAGTTCCTATGAATTTTAAGTGTTTTTAAGTGTTTTTGTAATACCTATCCTTCATTTTTATTACACTTATATGTTTGTAGAAGAATTCAACATTATCTCAGAACACCATATACTTGAAGCTGGCATTTCATTGATTTGTTTTATAAACACATATTAAGTATCCATACTTAGGTAAGGCTGTAGATATCAGAGAGAAAAAAAGATAATATTTCAAAATCCCTCTCTCAATTTACTCAAATCCTAGTGTAATAAAACTTTAGCCATGTAGTACTGGTTTGATTCTAACCAGTTAGTAACTCCCTTGGCTTCATTTTTCTCTTTTGTTAGAAATGCCCTTGTGTTCTATCACAACTTCTTAGTACTTATCTCTGAATTATAAAGATTCTAACAATTTGTAATTCCTAATCACAAAACTTAAATGTTCTTTAGGTCATGCAGTCTGAAATGTCAACCATGGCCACATCAGGCAATATCAACAATTTCTGTTATCCAGTTATTTGTCTGGATGGCCTCCCTTAGAAAATAATTTTGTTTTTGTTATTCCCTGTGATTTAAACCACTCTTTTAATGTCACATAGTGATTTGGATTCAAGATTATCTGTCTTTAACTCAGACAACTCCAGGCATCTTCACAATGAGTCTAAGAAACATTTCAGTGAAGCATCATAATATAACAAATTCAGAACTAAGGATGTCTATTTGGATGTAAATTAGGATTTTGAGTCAACAGATATACTCTAGATTTTCTGGTTTAGTGTCTCAGTATCTATTTTGATTAAAACTATTCTAATTAAATCAGTTGTTCTTTTCCTTTGTAATTTTCATTATAGAGTTATATGTCTTTTACAAGTATATTGAAGCAGGGTGTTTTTTTTTAGAGTATTAAAGGGCACAGATTTCTATTCCAGCTAGGATCTTATTAAAAAGTATTCTATTAAGTCTTGATTTTTCCTTGTCCTAGAATATGATCAAAATGTATTTGTATAAGTAAAGTATAAAATAATTCCAATTCATATTAAAATATTATCATTCACATCTTAAAATACCCAAGAGTTTGTACCAACTCTTATATTCTTATAAGAATATGTTTAGAAAATCAATTTAGAAGAATACAGATTCTTCTTCTCTCTACATATAAAAAAATTTATTAATGCTCCCCCATAGGTTTATCCAGTTACAGAGAAATACATTTTTTTAGTTTTTGTAGTCTTTTTAGAAAAAAATATGTTTTTTCCAAGTTAAAAATATATGTGCATTTCCTAACCGACTACAAATTTAAATTGCTAAAGCAGTCTTCTAAGAGTTTAAAGGTATATTTCTCCAAAATAGAATCTATTTTTTAATATTTGAATATTTCACTGAGCTAGTAAGATTCAGTCCTAATTCTAAAGTATGTCTGTGCAGAACATCTAAACAGATGAATGAATGAAAAGTGAGTTTATTCATTTTTATAATTAATTTTGTATTGTTTAAAGTATTACAAATAGTAGTACATATGTCTCCTTTTTTCTCCCATTGACCTCCCCCTAGCCCCCAGTATATTCCCTCACCCCCCCCCCCAGTGTCTTGTATCCATTGGCTATGCTTATATGCATGCATACAAGTTCTTCGGTTGATCTCTTACAGCCCATCCCCCAACCTCCTCTGCCTTCCCTCAGTATGACAGTCTGTTCAATGCTTCTTTGCCTCTGTATCTATTGTTTCCCATTTCTGTTCTTTAAAAAATCGTGCTTCTGCAGACTAGAAGTAAACATATAATAATAAAAATGTTTGAATCCCAATTTCAATGTCCAATAGTTTTGAGTCCCAGTTTCAATGACAAATAGTTCCTTATGTGTACATGTCAGCAATGATATCTAGATGGTGGACACATGGTTTGGTCCTAGGCAACCCGTAGTGACGCACAACTGCTGACTGCTACCATGGCACAGAGTCATCAGCGTCTTCCAGTTCTGGACTGTTTCTCCTCTTGTCTTTGTGGTTAGAGCAGTCCTGTCAATTCCTCTCTATTGTAGGAATCCACGTGGTTTTAGAGTTGTTTTCTGAAAATATACAAACATATTTTTGACTAAAAGTTAATAAAGGAATCTTTTCTATAAAATTGACTTGGTATCCTTTTTATTTTTGCCCAAACAATTTTCCTTTGGCTTATTTTGATATCATGTGTGTTTTTCATGGGCGTCTTGCTGTTAGCATTACTAATAAAAATTAATTTTGTAAAGTAAAAATTTTCCAGATGTAATTTCCTTACAGGATATTTTTTCTTTACATGATATTACCCTACTATCCCCCCTTTTTTGATTAATGGAGGCTTTTGTAAATTTTATAATGCATTCTTGATAACATATTTTAATTTTTTGCACAAAAATATGACTGCTTTAGGTTCATTGCATGTTAAACAATTTTAATATGAGATGAACTACCAATAGAAACTTTAGTTAATACTTTAGGAATAGCTTTTTGTCCAGTACAATTAAATTTTCTTGAATATTCACTTATTTCAATTAGCCAATTTAAATTAATCTGAAAACTTGATTTGACAAATGCCTTCAGTTGATTATGAAGACTAAATCAGTTCAAAGAAATTTCAGAGAAATAATCCATATGCCACATGGCTAGGAATAGCCACACAACTTATACCAATTCTGAGAAAGAAAAGAAATTCTGTCCATTTTATGGTGTAAAATGACACCTCATTTCTAGTTTTCAAAATCTCAGGTAAATCAAAGTAGAAAGCTTGCTCTGAGATAAATTAAAAGAAAGACTGATGGAGGGAAAATATCATCAGGGCAGAACCATCTATGATTATTTCAGGCTTGTGCCCAAAACACAGTAAGAAATCAAGAGGTAAAGGAAAAACAATCTCAAAGGGACTTGAATCCTAAAGAATATCTGTGTATATAGATTTTTTTAAAAGGATGCTCTCCTATAATAATGTTAGAAACATCTAGATCCTAACTCTTAGAATCACTGTAATTTTTGTTTTTAATCCCCAGTTTTTATTCTTACAGTTTCCTGTTTGGGGTATGCAGTCAAACAAACAATCAAAATCTATGCCCCTAAGATTAGTATATGCCTTGGCTGGGAGAAGGTTCTGGGTAACTCATTTTGTCCTGTTGTAATGTTTAATGGTGCTTCTTTTCCTTTAAAAAGTGTTCTGATTTGGATGATAAATTATATGCTCACACTAAGAATGAAAGAAACTTGAATAGTCCCATATAGCATAAAGTTACCTATGATGTCTAATTTATCTTCTGTCTCTAGGCACTTTAAGGTCTCAGTAATTGAAATATCTAGTTGTCAGTTATTACTGTGCATTTCTGTCTCACTTAGTATTAAAGTAAAATTAGATTTAAATGCTTAAATATTTCTTCTGAGCTCTTAAGTTGATTTATGTGATGCTTAATTGAAAAGAGCATTATGACCAATTAGAGAATACTTTCTAAGTGATAATTACATTTATTGAATTAGTTGAGGAATAAACTACTTTGGAAAACCTTCAATATAGTGTTTTCCTCAAAGAAACTTTTCCCATTCAACTGGTGTAAATGTTATTCCTACATTTGGGTCAATTGTGTTCTTTTGATAAGGACAAAATGCTACATATATAATTATTAAAAATTAATTTTACCAGTTTGTACTTCTTGATCCCTTCACCTTTTGGTTGAGTGAGAAAGCTGAAGGGTTTAATAAATACAAATTGGTAGTTATAAAACAGTCATGGGATGTAAACCACAAGATAGAGAACATAGTCAATAATACAATAATAACTATGTGTGGTTCCAGGTACATACTGGAAATATTAGAAGGATCACTTTGCAAAATATTTTATTGTCTAACCACTATACTGTACATTTGAAACTAAAACATAATAATGTTTAGTGTAAACTGTAGTTGAAAAATAAAATTAAAAAAATAAAAATAAAGTTAATTGCATATGAACAGGCATTAATTAAGCTAACAGAAAGCTTTCTTTGATATCCTATCTAATAAAAGAGTAACATGCAAACTGACCGTACCTCTGCTACACTACCAGCCAATCAGGAGCAGGGGACCAGCAGACAGGGGGCGTCGTCAGCGGACAGAGGGCAAGGCCGGCGGGGGCGTGGCCACAGTGCCATGGAAGCAAGCACCATGCTATAAGATCTGCCCACATAGTACTTAAGGGCCAGTGAGATCCCTCCTTACAGTTACTGTGACTGAGTCACATGCAAATGAGCACCCGGGTCACCTTGGGTAGTGAGCGCCAGGTGTGTGGCAGGGCTGTGAGCCAAGAGGCAGTTTGGGTCCATGCCCCCAGCCCAGCTGCTGCCCTCTGGAGCATGTGGATACCCTGATCGCCACCACTGTGTGAGGCTCAGGGGTCCCTGTATGCCCCTCAGCCCAGTGCCCATGATGAGGCTGGCTGCTGGCATCTGGAGGCCTTGGGAGACAAAAATGTTCCTGCCTTGCTCCCAACCACTTGCGAGTGCTCTGGCCCCAAGCAGCAGTTCGGGCCCACGCCCCCAGCCCAGCACCCACGATGGGGGTGGGGGAGCTGGCTGCCAATTTCTGGGATGTGCGGAGAAAGTTCACAGTCCTCAGTTTGTGCAGAGTGGGGGGAGCACCAAGAATGCTTGGAAATGTAATTCTGGTGGCAGACGCACTGCCGGATCTCCTAGACACTGTATCAAAGTGAGTCTGGAAGAAGTTACTGTTGCAGGAGGGAAAGCAAAGGTTGGGGTCTCAGACAATTTGCTCATCTGATTGCAAAGACAGACAGAAACTCCCAGATTGGAGAGGGGTCCCCTGAGGGTTCCCAGTTTAGAGAGGGTGCAGGTCAGGCTGAGGGACACATGGTGGCCGTTGCTCTGTGTGGTGAAGTTGCTAAAACCATTAAAAAAGCCCAACATCTTATTATTGATGAATGCACCATGGCATCCAGTCATGCTATAAATGCCATAGACAGATTACTAAGAGAAATTATGAATTTGAATGTTGCATTTGGTAGAAAAGTTCTCCTTCTCAGAGGGGATTTTCAACAATGTGTCAGTATCATGCCACATGCTATGCAATCAGCCATAGTACAACAACTTTAAAGTACTGTGATGTTTGGAGATGTTTCAGACAGTTGTCTCTTAAAACAAATATGAGATCAGAGGATTCTGCTTATAGATAATGGTTAATAAAACTTGGAGATGGCAAACTTGATAGCGGTTTTCATTTAGGAATGGATATTATTGAAATTCTCCATGAAATGATTTGTAATGGATCTATTATTGAAGCCACCTTTGGAAATAGTATATCCTCTATAGATAATATTAAAAATATATCTGAACGTGCAATTCTTTGTCCAAAAAATGAGCATGTTCAAAAATTAAATGAAAAAAAAGGATATACTTGATGGAGATTTTCACACCTATTTGAGTGATGATTCCATTGACTCAACAGATGATGCTGAAAAGGAAAATTTTCTCATTGAATTTCTTAATAGTCACATGCAAAGTATGTGACTATGTAGCTGAAGTATTAACAGGATCTGCAGAGGGAGAGGTTGTTCTGATTCCAAGAATTGATTTGTCCCCATCTGACACTGGCCTCCCATTTAAATTAAATCGACAACAGTTTCCTGTGATGCCAGCATTTGCAATGACTATTAATAAATCACAAGAACAAACTCTAGACAGAGTAGGAATATTCCTACCTGAACCCGTTTTCACACATGGTCAGTTATTATGTTACTTTCTTTCAAGTTCAAAGAGCATGTGATGTTAAAGTTAAAGTTGTAAATACTTTATCCCAAGGGAAATTAGTCAAGCACTCTGAAAGTGTTTTCACTGTTACTATGGTATACAGGGAGATATTAGAATAAGTTTAATCACTTTATCAGTTATTATTTGCATCAATGTTGTTTTTATATCATGAGTTTGTTATTGTTGTTATATCATTTTGTTATTATTTATTAATGAAATTAGGTATTATTTTCATATACATTGTACTCATTACCTTTTATCTGTCACACTTTTATTATAGAGAAAGAGCAAATAGCACTATTAAAATATTTCCTCTAATTAATACCCTTTTAATGTGAAATGAATTCGTGCACCGGGCCACTAGTGTTTTATAATGCTTTACTTGGCATCAAATTGCACTTGGGACCAGCTAAGATTGTGCTGAGTTGATATCAAGCATCCATAACAGGAAATTTAGCTGAGAGACATTAGCAGAAATGAAGAGTGATTTAGTAGGTGAATAAGAGATTCTGCACATCTTTTAGGGCAGCTTTGAAGCTATAATACAGGGAGATAACTGGGTATCTGAAACTGTAAGTATTATAGGGTTTAAGAGATTGAATACGAAGCCAAGGATAGCTTGATCAATTCTTCAGAATTATATTCTTCTTGCATAGGTTCTTTTTCTTGTGTCTCATCTGCAGGCATCATGGCTTTATTTCAAGGCCTCTTAAAGATGTCTGCCACCTGGAATCAGTTACATAGTCACATCGTATAGCACCAATGACTATCCTTGTTCCTAGTCTGAATAAAAATGTTAAATGTTGCAGGAATCATTTTATTAAAAAAATAACACGTTTTTCTCCTTGAAATTTTAGATATTGCCTTTTGTTGGCAGAACAACTGCTTCTTGGACAATATGTGCAAATTTTCAGTCTAGTTCTTCATAACAGAGATAAATTTAGATCAAAGATAACTTCAAAACAGTTTATCTGTTAGAATGGGTTTTGGAAAGCACTATTTATACTTACTTTTTAAATAAAATAATTTAGAGCTATTATAGCTTCTCCTTTCACATTGGTATTTTACTAGTATGTCTATCTCTGAAGAGTACCTAATTACATTCTTTATCCCTAAATTTCTAAAATCTGCACATTTAATCCTGATATTTAATTATTTTACTGTTTTCAAGAGAAATATGTTCATTTGGGCTGAAAGTCAGTGCCAACATTTGTAATACAAAAAGCAGTGAGCCAGCTCAGACTAAAATGCGATAATTCCAAGTTTGCCTAATGTCAAGGGCAGGAGGCAAGCTCATCTAGAACTTATTCTCACTCCATTTTGGAAGTGATGTGCTAAACATATAAGGGTCTTTTGTTATGTTTATTTTTAAGATCTACCAAAACAACTGAGCACAGCCTCTAAGAAAAGAAACTTATGGTTAACACAGTATGAAACTCAGAGGGAATAATTTTGTCCCAAGTGCTTGCTTCTGTACTCCCTCTCCAGTCAATATAAGAATGGACTTTGAGGATGGCCTGCATGGAATGCAGTGGCTTCTACAGATGAAGAATTTATTTCAGGGCAGGGTGGAGTCATGAAAATTTCTCCATGGTCTACATAGCCAGACTGGAAGTTCCGGATGACCGTAGTAAGATCAGAGCCTTACTGTATTTGAAATTCAGTGGAAGACCCTATAGTCTTGAATCCCTCTTAAGAAAATTTTGTTCTCCATGACTCATATTTCTGTTTCTATTTTGTTAGTATAATTTGTTCATTAGATTCCACATATAAGTGAGATCATGTGATACTTGTCTTTCTCTGGATTATTTTGTACAGTGTAATACTCTCCAGGTCCTTTCATGCTGTCTCAAAGTGTAAGAGATCCTTCTTTTTTATAGCTGCATAGTATTGCATTGTGTAAATTTACCACAGGTCTTTTTTTCCCACTCTTCATCTGGGCATTGGGCTGTTTCCAGATCTTAGCTATTTTTTGTTGTTGTTAATCCTCACTGGAGGATGTTTCTTATATTGATTTTAGAGAGAGTGGAAAGGAAGAGGGAGGGGAGGAGAGAGAGAGAGAGAGAGAGAGAGAGAGAGAGAGAGAGAGAGAGAGAGAGTGATGTGAGAGAGCCACATCAATTAGTTGCCTCCAATACACACCCCAACTACAACAGGGAACTTGCAACTCAGGTAGTTGCCTTTGACTAGAATCAAACCCAGGAGCTTTCAGTTCATGATCCAGCACTCTAACCACTGAACAATGATGGCCACGTCCAGATTTTAGCTATTATAAATAGTGCTGTTATGAACATAGGGGTGCATATAGTCTCTCTGGTTGGTGTTTCAATATTCTTAGAACAAAATAGATCCAGAGACATGGAAACATGAAACAAGCTAACAAATCTCAGATAGAAGGAAGAGAGAGGTTAAGAAGAGATAAACCAAAAAACTTACATGCATGCATGCATAACCCACAGACAGTAAGTAGTGCAGTGAATGCATGAAGGCAAGGGAGGACAGGAGTGGGGTGGAGGAGTGTTAATTGGGGAAATGGCAGACATCTGTAATACTTTCAACAATAAATATAAATTTAATTTTTAATGTAGAATGGATTTAATTAATAACCTCCTATTTCAAGAATACATGGAAAATATGTATTGTGAGGTTTCATAGCATTTTGCTTGCTGTGTAAAGAATATAATAAGAGCTGAAAAGTACCTTTTAAATGATATTCAACCCTCTTATTTGTCAGAATGAAGACCTTATTAGAGAATGCAAGTGAGTTGCCCATAATATACAGAAAACTAGTAGAGTAACCAGGACCAGAATCCAAGTGCCCTGCTCATATTAAAGTGCTTTTTCCATCATACCACAGATTTGAAATGTTCTGAGACTCACTAAAGCACCACTAAAAATGCAATTTTCATTACTAGATTCATTGAATTACTCTTTGTCAAAACACCTTAAGAGTGTTTTTTAAAGGCAATTCCACTTTTATTTTCTAATTTGCATAGATTTGTTTTTCTTTCTGGAGAGGATAGAACACAGTCAAAACGCTTAACTCCACTCATAGAGATCCATACATTGTCATCCTGATGGATAGAAAAGGAAAGCACGCAGAAGAAAATGATTCAATTTTTAAAAGGTACGCAGTTCTCTTTTTTTCTCAGATTAATGCTATCTGACATGAACATTGCAATTCACTGCATCATGCAGAAAATGTATAAGGACAGCTTTTCTGAAAAGCAAACCGTAGGTTTTAGAAATATAACTAAAATGAAAAGCAGCATGTAGCTGGGTCTTATGGTTAGGCACATGGAAAATGTTTTCTCTTTGGCAGCATTTATCCAGAGGCTAAAAGAGTTTACAATCAAGCATTTTGCTATTCATACAACTGGTTCTTTCCTTTGTTCTTCCCCTACTTTTTTATCTCCTTTCTACCATCTACCTATTTTGCAAATGAAAACAAATAACTTGCCTAAACTGGTTTGGCTCAGAGGATAGAGCATTGGCCTGTGGACTGAAAGGTCCCGGGTTTGATTCTGGTCAAGGGCTTGTACCTTGCTTACGGGCACATCCCCAGTAGAGAG
Organism: Antrozous pallidus; assembly: GCA_027563665.1. Taxonomy (NCBI): domain Eukaryota; kingdom Metazoa; phylum Chordata; class Mammalia; order Chiroptera; family Vespertilionidae; genus Antrozous; species Antrozous pallidus. The sequence goes on from CM050509.1 coordinate 77,512,826, forward strand.
TGTGCAAGACTCAGCTGATCAATGTTTCTGATTTTCTATCCCTCTCCTTTCCCCTCTGTAAAAAATCAATAAAATATATATATTTTAAAAATAACTCATCACTTGCACCCTCCTTGCCATTATTTCTATCTACCATTCCATTCAAGGTTTACTAAATCAGGAGAATGCTGCAGATACTGTGTATAAATTATTTCAAGGAATGTGATAAGTCCTCATATTATCTTTGTGCATAAAATGGACCAAAATGTGGGACTGATGTTAGAATAGTGACATTGATTCAGAAATGGTAAACAACAGTACACAAAGTGTCCCAATTGAATTAACAAATGTCAACTTTGAGAAATATTTCTATTGAAACACCCAGGAATATGCCCTTAGTTCTGCTCTGCTTTCTATATGTAGGGATGGCCTAACCAGACTATGACACTGTGAGGCAATACATTTCATACTCACCATCCCAATATCTGGCAAAAACTAGGTAGCCAATAAATGTTTAAGAAACAATGAACTAAAGGGGTATATTGATAATATGTGAAACAAATTCATAGGATCAAGAATCAAAAAAGCAATATCAACAAATTGTTGATGGCCTGGATATCAAATCAGATCGAAAGAATACTTGGATACAGACATACTACAATTTGTCAAATATAGCAGAGTAAGTTTGTTTTAGAATATAAGATACCAGGCTTTATCCCCTGACCCCCTCAAAATAGACTGACATCCACAAAGGAAAATAGTCCTAGCAGTTCTCAGGAATCCAATTAATAACTTTAGCAACACTGTGGAGCAAAACACAGAAAGAATCCCAGAGATCAGCTTAGCTGAAACCTTTGGGAATAGCCAGGACCAAAAAAAAGGAGGAAGTTGTCAGTATAAGCCATGTGGTGGGTGTTATTATGGTCTCCAATGACCTGCTCTTTGGAGTACTCCAGTAGCCTTTGCCACTGAAGACCTCAACCCCTATTATCACAGAAAGCTAATCCCTATTAGCTTTCATAGTGGGGGAACCCATAGTGCTCCTCAGCCTGAATCCCAACAGATTGTTCTGCAGAGGACATAGGCAGATTTTATTGCTGAGATACCAACAGACCCACTCAGGGATGGAAATTATCCTTCCTCTCTCCCCCATTCCATAAGGAAATACCGTTGTATCATCATAAGATCAGGATTTCCACCACCTTCCTCCCACAACCTCTCTCATGCACGAAACTCCAAAGCCAAAGGTAATTCATGTGTACCTGTACTCCAGACTCCAACTATTGAGACTATTTCATGTGCCCCACACAACATATTGGAGTGACCACATCTACAAACCAGCTAGCACCCTGAATGACAAATACACTATATCACCATGTACACCTGTGTTCTGTGCTCTAGACCCAAGTTCCATGGTTTCCCATGAGTACCCATTCATCAGTCATCAATGCCACTACCACTTCAAGGGCACCCCAAGCCAGATCCACCACCAAAAAGGATCCCCTAAGCCGTAGCATCCATCATGAAATAAAAAGATAAAAGGCTCCTAGCAGCCTTTGTCAATGATAATCCTATCAGCGCTCACTGCAACTATTGATGTCCACAGCCTTGGACATTGATGACTTCTAGAATCTTCATCAAAGATTGCCTTAGCTGATGGAGCTGCACAGAGACTATGACAGTAAGCTTTTCTCAGAGAAATGACCACCACACTCCACCCACCTAGTATCCTCACAGGTGAAAGTCTTTTGTTTTAAAATCAGTCCATATAATCTGGAAAAGGTGATTTCCCCATGTGATACACAGATATCAATGCAAGGTTATAAGACAAAAAAAATCAAGGAAGCATGATACCACCAAAACATAACAAAACAGTAATTTTCCATCAATAGACACCAAATAAATGAAAATCTATTAACTAGAAAAAATCAAGGTAATTGTTTTCAGGAAGTTCGGTGAACTATAAAAAACACAGATAGCTAGATGAACTCATAAAAACTATCCTATCTAATAAAAGAGTAATATGCAAATTGACCATACCTCTGATCAAGCCATGTCCATAGCCATGCCCACAGCCAATCAGGAACAAATTATGCAAATAAAACCCAACCAAGATGCCTGCAGCCACTGAGAGCAGGAGGGAAGCTTGGGTTTCCCCAACAACAGAGGAAGCCAAGCTTTCCACCTGCCATTGCTGGCCTAGGCCTCCACTCACTGCTACAAAGTTTCAATTATACATAATCCCAACATAAATATATATAATCCCAACAGAAATGGTGGCAGCCACAGAGCTGGAGAAAGCAGAGGCCCGGGTGATGGAGGAATCCAAGATTCTGCAGCTCTGTCCAGCGTAGCCCTCCAATCCAGGCTACAATGTTTCAATTATATTGCAGCCATGGAGCCAGCAGAAGGCTTGGGTCTGCTCCAGGCTACAAAGTTTCAATTGTAGAACATAAATTAATCCCAGATCCCAGGGCCTCCACTTGGGTTGTTGGGGGGGCATGGCCGGCCTGCAAACCCCCACAGGCCCCTCGCCCAGACTGTCCCATTCCCCAAGGAAACCCCCACCCTGATCCAGGACACCCTTCTGGGAAAATCAGCTGGCCCCCACCTAGGCACCAGGCCTCTATCCTATCTAATAAAAGAGTAATATGCAGATTGACCATCACTCCAACACACAAAAGGGCTGCCCTCCCTCATGTGGTCAAAGATCCTGCCCCCATGTGGACACAAGATGGCCACCACAAGATGGCCACCAGGGGAAGACCATTTGGAGGTTCCAGGTCTGAAAGGGAGGGCAGTTGTGGATGATCAGGCCAGCAGGGGAGGGCAGTTAGAAGGGACCAGACCTACAAGTGAAGGCAGTTGGGAGCAATCAAGCCTGCAGGGGAGGGCAGTTAGGGGTGACCAGGCCGGCACAGGAGGGACGTTTGGGACAAACAGGCTGGCAGGGGAGCAGTTAGACATCAATTAGGCTGGCATGGTAGTGATTAGGGGGTGAGCAGGCTGGCAGGCATAAGCGGTTAGGGGCAATCAGGGAGGCAGGCAGGAGAACAGTTCCAAGCCAGCAGTCCTGGATTGTGAGAAGGATATCCGACTGCCCGTTTAGGCCCAATCCCATTAGGCTCATTTCTCGAGGAGTCCCAGATTTGAGAGGGTGGAGGCTGGGCTGAGGGACACCCCCAGCCCACCATGCATGAATTTCATGCACTGGGCCTCTAGTACACTAATAAAATTAAAAGTCCATCAGAGATATATAAGCCATTTAAAGGAAACAAACATAAATTATAAAGCTGAAGAATACAATGTTGAATAAAAATTCAATGGGGAGCACAAACATTAGGTTAAATCAAGCAGAAGAAAGATTCTACTACTTTACCCAGAAAAGCTGTCCTTCAGATATGAAAGAGAGGTAAAAATTTTGTCAAGCAAGCAAAAATTGAGATACATTATTACCCATAGACCTGCCTTACAAGAAATGCTTAAAGGAGTTCCTGGAGCTGAACTAAAAGCATGCTAATTATTATTAAAAATACCCGAGAGTATAAAAATCAATAGTAAAATAATTATATAGTAAAATACTGTATAATAGAATGTTGTAATATGGCAGCGTGTTAATCACTTAAGTCTAATATAAAGGTTAAACATATTAAAAATAACTACAGTTAATTTTAGCTTGTTTGGCTCAGTGGATAGAGAGGGTCAGGAGCAAGGTGGAGGGGTTTAATTGGGGGAATAAATAGTTTCAACAATAAAGATAATTTTTTTAAAGTGACTTTAGACAAACTGTCCAAAAACTTTCTTAGAGACACTGTAGGAAAAGCACCTGCTATAAAATTGAACTATCCCATTATTCATAATATCTATCATATTTGAGAACTACCATTTTCAAATATAAAATTATATGAGAAATACATTTTTACATATAATAGCTCCCTCTTATCTACAGTTTTGTTTTCTGTGGTTTTAGTTACCCTTGGTCAACCACAGTCTGAAATATTAAATGAAAACTTCCATAAATAAACAATTCATAACTTTTAAATTAAATTCCATTATCAGCAGAGTGGTGAAATCTCATGATGCTAGGACATGAATCATCCCTTTGCACAGCATATTCATGCTGTGTATCCTACTCACCCATTAGTCACTTAATAGCCATCTCAGATATCAGATTAACTATCACAATATCACAGTGCTTGTGTTCAAGTGACCTTTATTTTACTTAATAATGGCCCAAAGTACAACAGTAGTGATACTGAAAATTCAGATATGCCAAAGAGAAGACTAAAGAGCTTCTTTTACGTAAAAAGGAGAAAGTTCTCAATTAATAAGGCACTCTATCATCTCATATCATCCCAAGAAAAAGGGTGGGAGAATACAGTACAATAAGATATTTTAGAAAGCCCACATGCACATAACTTTTTTGTAGTGTATTGTTATAATTATTCTATTTTATTTTTAGTTGTTAATCTTTAACTGAGCCTAATTTATAAATTAAAATTTATCATATGTATATATATATATATATATATGTATATATATATATATATATGTCATTCACCACCTTAATGTTAAGATTTATGTCATATATAAAATAGTATTTATATGGTTCAGTATTATCTGTGGTTTCAAGCATCCACTAGGGGTCTTGGAATGTATCTTTCACAGATAAAGGGGACTACTGTATTGGGTTTAAAATATCTAAAATATCAGAAAGATGGCAAAAGAAAATATAGCATGCTTTGAATGCAAAAGCACTCAGAAAAGCATTGTAGTTTAGATTAAATAGCACATACAGTAATCTTAGACTACATCGGCAAGATTATAGCCAGACCATTGCACTTAGTTCTGAATGCTCACTGAGAAAATACAACATATGGGCAGAAGAAAAAACAGGATAATTGGAAGACATGAAATCATATTATTATTATTTTTAATACTCACCTGAGGATATTTTTGCATTGATTTTAGAGAGAGTGGAAGAGAGAGGGAAAGATAGAGAGAACCATTGATATGAGGGAAACACATTGATTGGTTGCCTCCTGCACACACCCTGACCAAGGCCCAGGCTGGGGAGAAGCCTGCAACCGAGGTACATGCCCTTGACTGGAATAGAACTAGGACCTTTTGGTCCATAGGTCAATGTTCTACCCACTGGGCCAAACCCACTAGGACAAAATCCATATTATTTTTAGAAGAGGTGAGGCAACTCCAACTAATTTAAGTAAAGGAAAAAGAATACTGATTTTAGACATGATATCTAACTTCAAATACATATGTGATACAAAGAGTAAGATTTCCTTCTTTTTATGTAGCTACAGTTTTGTTTTCTGTGGTTTTAGTTACCCTTGGTCAACCACAGTCTGAAATATTAAATGAAAACTTCCATAAATAAACAATTCATAACTTTTAAATTAAATTCCATTTAATTTAAATGAATTTAATTTATTTCATTGTGTAAATGTAGCACAGTTTTTAGCTACTCATCTACTGATGGACAATTGGGCTACTTCCAAATCTTGGCTATTGTAAATAACACTGCAATAAGCATAAGGATACATATATTCTTTCTGATTGGTGTTTTGGGTTTCCTTGGATAAAATTCCAGAAGTTGAATTGCTGGGTCATAAGGCAGTTCTATTATGCTAAGTGAAATAAGCCAGTCAGATAAAGACAAATACCATATGATTTCACTCATATGTAGAACCTAATGAACAAAATGAACTAACAGGCAAAATAGAGACAGACTCATAGAGAGCAGGCTGACAACTGTCTGGGATGTGAGCCTGGTTGGGAGGGGGCTGAATGGATTGAGGGGGGCAGGAAAGACCAAAAGAACTCATGGACACAGACAACAGTGCGGCGATTGCTAGAGAAGGAGAGGGAGAAGGTGGAGGAGGGTATGGGTGAGGGCTTGTAAATGGTGATGGACTGAGACTACAGAGACTTGGTTTGATGAACCCACAATACAATATACAGATGACATATTTTAGAACTATATACTTGAAACTTGTATGATTTTGTTAACCAATGTCATCTCAATGAATTGAATAAAAAGGAAAAATGCATATATGAAAATATTTATTATACTTATTCTAACTCCAGTGATCCAGTCTGGAATTAATAAAATTGATGGTACAAAGATAGGCTGACAATATGAAAGATGATTTGGCCAATTATAACTTTAGAGATTTGTAATGGATACTTTGGAATTACCATTAACATTTTTATGCAGGTTTATCATTTACCACCTTAATGTTAAGATTTATGTCATTGTGGTTATTATAATGAAACTACCATTTAAAAAATTCTACTGAGGGGTGAGACTCTGAATTGTTTTCTTAGGCTTGACATTATTTTTTTTTCTTTCCACCCACTCTAGCCCTATAACTCTGTTTCTTTCCAGATTAGTTTTTTTTTTTTTAATGAAGTACTGTGAACTAAAACTTGGTATTTATTTGGAGACTTGACTGCTTGAGTTATCAGCCATCCATAATTACAAACAGAAACATTTGTTATCAAGCAAAGGATACAATACCCCACACCTATAACTGTCAAATTCTCACAGGCTTTATTATATTGTTTTAATGCAAAAAGCAACAGAACTAGTAAATTAGAACTGTGGTTAAAAAGGGTGTGTATGGGCTCAGTGGATGACCATTGACCTATGAACCAGAAGGTCACAGCTGTGGGCTTGATTCCCAGTATGGGGCATGCAGGAGGCAACTGATCAATGATTCTCTCTCATCATTGATGTTTCTCTCTATTTACCCCTCTCCTTCCTTCTCCAAAATCAATAAAAAGATATTTTTAAAAAGTAGTGCATTGCAGAAACATTAACCTGATAGCTGCCAATCTAGAGGCAGAATAACTATAAAAAACAGGCTGAAGAATAAAGTGTATGGTTTTGCTGATCATTTGTGCAAAAATACCTACAATGTCTATAATATCTGAGTATCAGTCTTTTTTAACAGAAATGATCATTATTTTAATCATCAGGAGTTATTTTAAATTATAATTATGTTAATTATTTAATGAATACTCATTAGACATAATTTTTAAAATTTGATTTTAATGTTTAAATTTTAAAAATCAGGTCAATATTTACATCAGTTGTATGAAACGTCACTTAAGTGAAGTGACCCCTATGCCTAAAGATGTCAAATAAACTTTATTGTACTTGATTCTGGATTTCACTCTTTAACATTGTTTAATTTGGATTTATATAGTTTGCATTATTAGGTGAGTATAAGAAATCAACCACATCCCACTTCCAATCCTAAACATTTATAATCATTTCTTTTGTGTGTGTGTGTGTGTGTGTGTGTGTGTGTGTGTGTGTGTGTGTGTATGTATGTGTGTCTGTGACTTTGGGTGTGCGTGGCCCAATAGGTATTACCAGATTCTAAAATCTGATTGTCTGTGACTCTCCAAACCTTAAGATCTCCTGAAACTCAGTTTCCTGCCTCTGTATAATCATACAGAAAAATATTTGATTTCCCCTGCATTTTATTTTATTTTATTATTTATTTATTTTTTTTCAGCTCACCTTGAATTTTATTTTATTTATTTTATTTTTTTAATTCAGTTTATTAATTACATTGTTTTTTATCCTCCTATATCTTCCCTCCACCCTGTACATATCCCACCCTCCGCCCTCACCTTCCCCTCCCCAATGTCCTCTCCCATTGTTGCATGATTCTTGTCCAATCTCTTGCTGTACTTCCAACAACACCCTTCTCCCCAAGAATTGTCAGTCCATTCCCTCTCCATGTCCATGTTTCTGTTATAGTCACCAGTTTATCCTGTTCATCAGCCTATCAGTTCACTTGATTTTTATGTTCATTTGTTGATAGATGTGTATTTGTTGTTCATAATTTATATTTTTACCTTTTTCTTCTTCCTCTTCTTAAAGAATATCTTTCAGCGTTTCATATAATACTGGTTTGGTGATGATGAACTCCTTTAGCTTTTTCTTATCTGCGAAGCACTTTATCTGATCCTCAATTCTGAATGATAGCTTTGCTGGATAGAGTAATCTTGGTTGTAGATTCTTGCTCTTCATTATTTTGAATATTTCTTGCCACTCCCATCTGGCCTGCATCGTTTCTGTTGAGAAATCCGCTGACAATCGTATGGGTGCTCCCCTGTAGGTAACCAACTGCTTTTCTCTTGCTGCTTTTAATATTCTCTCTTTATCTTTTGCTCTTGGCATTTTATGATATGTCTTGGTGTGGTCCTCTTTAGATTCCTATATTTTGGGGTTCTGTGTACTTCTTGGGCTTTTAAGTCAGTTTCTTTCACCAGGTGGGGAAAGTTTTCAGTCACTATTTCTTCAAGTAGGTTTTCATTACCTTGCTCTCTCTCTTTTTCTGGCACCCCAATAATTCGTGTGTTGGCTTGCTTGAGGTTGTCCCAGAGGCCGCTTACGCTATCTTCAATTATCTGAATTCTTTTTGTTTCTTGCTTTTCCAGCTGAGTGGATTTTGGTTCTTTGTATTTCAAATCTTTGACTTGGTTCTTGTGGCCCTCTGGACTGCTTTTAGGACTTTGTGTAATATTTTTTTATTTCAGTCTGTGTATGCTTGATTGCTAGTTGGTCCTTTTTTTTATCTGTGTGGGTCTGGTTCGTATCCTCAGAGGTCTTGTACATTTCCCTGAGGGTCTCATTCATTTCCTTGTAAGTATCATTCATCTCCTTGTAAGTCTCATTCTTTTGCTGGTTGGTCTTGTTTATTTCCTGGTAATTCTCATTAAGTTGATCGGCCTTTTGTAGGAGCCTCTTGAAAAGCCTTATAACCGTGGTTTTGAACTCTATGTCTTGTCGTCTTTTCTCCTCCATTTCTTTCACACCTGATTTCTTTCCATGTCTCTGCATGGTGGCTGCTTTATGTGGTGGATATCCTCAAAGGGACAGTGGCTCAGTCTCCCCAGTTACCTGAGGTGGGTACTCTTACTGCAATCCTTTATGGGTTGTATTCATTGTTTTTGAATTTAAACCCAGCTTGTTGTTGTTAGCCCTAGGAGGGTTTGACCTCCAGGCCAATTGGCTGTGAAGGGAGACTGTGTTCAGGTTGGATGGGCGGAGTCTCTGAGCTGCGCGGCAGCAGCAGCTGGGACCTATGCGGCGCTCGTGCGCGCGGGTCTGTGTTGGGTGAGGATGGCTGTAGACACCTCCAAGAGAAAACCGCTAGTCTCTTCCCCTTGCCAGACAACTCTGCCTTTCCCCAAATGTGCCTGCACACCAAAAGTCCAGCCCAGGGCTGTAAAATAGATGGTTTCCGGAACCAGGAGACAAGTTTCCAGGGGGCAAGTGGCGGGTTTGCGCGACCCTTGGGACTAGGAGCCTCTGCCACACCCCGCTTCCAGGGTGCGTCCCCCGGACCTCGGACCTCTCCCGGTTCCGGGGAATCTGTGCATGGTGACCTCTTCCAGTACCCGGGATCTCGGACCTCGCCAGGCTCGGGAAATCTGGGCAGTGTAACGCCTCCGCCCTTCCCTGTAGGAGAAATCCGGCCGGGGGTCGCTGCTCCAGCCCCAGCCTGTGCGCGGGCGACCAGGGCGGCTCCTAACCTGTTTCGGTCTGAAAGGCTGCGCTCCCACCGGTCCCGAGTCTTAGTGTCCCACCTCCGCTCCTATTAGTGGATTTTTCATGTAGCCAGCTTTCTGGCGATTCTGGGTGCTTGTCTGTTCTGCTGTTATGTTGTAGTTCCCAAATCATTGCGCGGGGCAGAACAATAGGTGTTTGCTTATGCTGCCATCTTGATGTTCCCCTATAATCATTTCTAATTAATGTGATGAGGTGGGAGTTAGGAAGATAGGAATAACTCCAGTATTAGCATTAAAATATCCCTGGAAATAAAGACATGAAAACTATATACCAAATGAATAAAATGTTTATTCTCCAACTGAACTATTCAAAAGGTGCTTATGTCTACCCTCAACCATTTTATTCAATGCTCATAGTTGTTATCATTATTGTTGCCTTTCCGATATTTAACTATTTTATTAGTAGCAGATCTCACTATATTTGAGCATTACTTGATTTAGTTAACAATTACCACCCAGTAAAATTGCTTCTAAAGCAAATTTTTCTGGTTTTCCAACAAATTATCTTTTTTCATCAACCTTTATTAGAATGGATTTTTTTCTGTTCCTGCCTCTAGGTGATTATAACACAACTAGTGGCCCAGTGCACAAAATTCATGCACGGGGAAGGGAGGCAGGGGATTCCCTCAGCCAAGCCTGCACCCTCTCCAATCTGGGACCCCTTAGGCCTCTGGCTCCTAACCACTCACCTGCCTGCCAGCCTGATCCCTCTGACTGCTCTCTTCTGACAGCCTGTTTGCCCTAACTGCTCTCCTCTGCTGTCCTGGTCCCCTTAACTGCTCTCCCCTGCTTGCCTGATTGCCTCTAACCTCCTCTGCCTTGGCCCCGCCAACATGGCTTTGTCGGGAAGGATGTCTAGAAGGACATCTGGAAGGTCGCTAGGAAGATGTTCAGTCTAATTAGCATATTACCCTTCTATTAGCATAGATGCTACCTTGTCCTAAAAATGAAGGTTGTTCCCAAGTTTCCCTATCATGGAAGGGGAGCCCACAGTAGCATCCTGGGTTCTGACCAGGGCTTAAGTGCTTGTGCTTTATCTCAGCATCTGTGATTCCTAGAAGAAGACTCTTGGATATACCTTGAACATTTCTATCAAATTTGCCAAGTCATCCTCCAAAAATGTCAAACCACTTTAAACTCTCACCATCAGCCATGCATGTGCCCCCCATCCCACTTTGATGCCAATATTATTGATTTCTCCCTAGAAGCTTCCCTCCCGTCAGCTGGGAACGCTTGATATTTGTGCCAACCTCATTGTTCAGCTGGGGACTTGATTTCCTGCGATAGAATTATGGAGGAAGAAAAATAGTTTTCTTCAACTTTTCTGAGTTCTTAGTGGAGGCCCTTGTAATGAAAGACAGATCGCCAAGAGAAAAACAAAAGTTCATTAACATGTGTACCTCATGTATATGTGGGAGATCTCAGGGAAAAATGAGTAACTCCCCAAGCTGGCTTAGAATGCACATTTAAATACCTTCTTCCTAGGGAAAAGGAACAGGAGATGTAGGCCTCCTACAGGAGAGTGAATGATTTTTAGGAAAGATGAATGGGGGTGGAGAGAAATAGTTTGTAACAAAGTTTGGGTGTTATGTCCTGTGACAGGAGTCAGTCTTCTCTGCCTCATGACACTTCTCCCATTAAGAGGACCTATGACACTTAAGCTCCTTTAGGGGGGTACAATTTTAGACAGATCAGGAGACTTCAGTGAAATCTTCTGCATGCACTTGCAGTTTCTCAAGAATCTGCAGCTCAAGATCATCAGTATAACAATAAAGCATATGTTGGGGGGTGGCATGTTCTCTGACCTTCAGAATAAATCCAACAAAAGCTTGTTTCCTCTCTCAGATGATTTGCCACAGTAGGTTATTCCCTGGTGACGGCATTCTGGGAGTGGTCATAACATACCCTGTGTATGTAGAAAGGTGTGGGCCACATCACTAAATAATCCAGGGACAGTTTTCTCATCTTGAGGAAAGGGAGATAAAGTTATAATAGTTTATCTCCCTTTCCACAGGTTTCTTGTGGGTTTGTGTCTCAGCTGCCCCTGCCGGCTGCGCCCCCCCCCCCCCAGCAGCCTCAGCGCCTATGCATCCGGCCTTGGGGCTACTGGCTGCCAGGCCTGCGGGTTTGTATCTCCAGTCCACCCCCCTTCTACCCCCCCAGCCCCAGTTCTGAGGTGGCAGGGCTTGGGGCTGCTGAATGCTGGCCTCCCTGCTGGTTTGCGTCTCAGATCCAGCCCCTCACAGCCCCAGGGCCCCCATGGCGGGGCTTGCAGCTGCAGCACCTATGTGGCAGAGCTTGTGGGTGCTGGGTGCCAGCCTCCCTGTTGGTTTGTGTCTCTGATCCAGGGGCTATTGAGTGCCAGCCTCCCAGCAGGTTTACACCCCTCATGCGCCCCGCCAGCTGAGCCCCCCACCAGCCCCAGGCCTAAAGCCCCTGCCCTGGCCCGCCCTGCCCCACCCTGCCCCACCCTGCTGCTTCCAAGTCCCCCCCCTCAGTACTTCAAACTCACTCCTACAGTAGGTCTATCAAGAGAACTACATTTCCCAGAATTCCTGGAGCCCATGATACCCTGCAGGAACCAAGTGCACCATGAATTTTCTCCACCCCATGGTGGCCACCGGGGTCTCCCCACACCCCAGAGACTGGCAGCAGTCCCCCACTCCCATGGTGGGTGCTGGGCTGGGGGTCATTCAGGGACCCCGGGCGCTCATTTGCATGTGATTCAGGCATCATAAGCTTAAGGAGGGCTGGCCCTTAAGTACCTTGTGGGTCACCCTTATAGGGTGGTGGTTATTTTCACTGCACTATGGTCACACCCCTGCCAACCTTGCCCCCTGTGTGCTGGCCATGTCCCTTCCCTGCCCCACCCACTGCTGTGCCCCACCCTCTGCTCTACTCCGCCCCCTGCTCTGCCCCCCTGCTCTGCCCCCTTCTCCGCCCCCTGTTCCAATCGGCTGGTAGCATAGCCAATCAGGAGCCAAGGTATGGTCAGATTTGCATGTTACTCTCTTATTAGATAGACAAGAGGGTTATAGTTAATCCACTAACTCAGAACATCTGCCACCTGCCTTAAGCCATGACTCAATTCAGGCATGGGATGCAGGAAGCCCTGCTCTTTCCATCTTGCTTTAGTTTCAAATGCTTGCCTCATGCAGGCAACTTCTCATCTCCTCCTGTCACAGCCTTGATTTGATGGCACATCCAAGACCAGGCTGCAGGAGATATGAGATGCAGCTGGTCATATCCTGCTGTTTTTATGGCAAGGTACAGACAACTGGAGTTCCCATTTTGTATATGTTCCTGGAAACTGTCTGCTGGCAAATTTCTGTTTATGTGAGGTTTCTGGAAGCAGGTATTAAATGTATTTCATACTTTTTGGCTATGGTGAATTTCTCATTGGTGATTCCTCATGCAATGGGGTACACCTGCACTGTTGAATCAAGAAGCAGGGAAGCTGCCTAGTGAAATTAACAGTTGGTATTTAGTGTTAGGACACATTGCTGCATTTGCAAACTCAATAAATCCACAGACTTTTTACGTGTGTGTGTGTGTGTGTGTGTGTGTGTGTGTGTGTGATATTCCCTGCTAAGAAATTATCACCTCTCTTGATTGCTTCACACTCAGTGTTCAGGCAGCAGTGAATGAGCATTTGCAAAGATACTGTTATTGGAAGCCTTGTGTTTTAGCTAAGATGTAAAATTGAAGTCCTAATCACTTTGTACTCACTAGTTGTCCAATGCCACTTTTTCAAGGATATGAACATTAATTAGCTCCAGTGTCCTAAACAAATTCTAAATTAGGTAATTACATTGTATATCCTGCAGTTTCTGCTTGGAAACATGTTCTTCATTTCCTGTCTTTAACTGATGGCCAGCTGTTAAATAGCTTCCAAGTTTTCCCCAGAGATGGTTACACATCAAAAATGATTCTTTTATTGGATGTTTTAAGAACATTCAAGATGAAAGGAGCTATGTAAATAGTATTATTATCGCTTATTATTATTGTCAGTGATAACTCTCTGCACAGCATCATTGCATTAGCAATTTGGAGGCAAATGACAATATTGTAAGATACATCTGGGGAATTCTTGTCAGAAAATGTTGTTATGGACTGAATGTCTGTGTCCCCCCAAAATTAATTTGTTGAAATTCTGTCCCCCAGTGTGATGATGATAGTAAAAGGTGTGGTTTTGGAAGACAATTAGGTCACTAGGAGTAGAGCTCTCATGGATGTGATTAGTAGCTTTATCAAAAGGAACCCCAGGGAATTTTGGCTCCCTAGTTCTGCCATGTGAGTTGGCAGTCTGCAACCCAGAAGACAGCCCTCACAAGAATCAGACCATGTTGGCACCCTGATCTTGAACTTATAGCCTCCAGAACTGTGAGAATAAAATTTCTGTTGTTTATAATCATCCAAGTTATGGCATTTTGATATACTAGTAGTAGCCAAAACTAAAGCAAATTTTGGCCTAAAACCATAATATTAGTATAGTATTTTCAAGTGCTTAAGAATGCATATATGTTAGCAGGAAAGAATTGTAAGCACATATTGATTTGAGATATGTGTGGGGGTGATTCTAGTGAATAAAATTCACTAGTGATTAAAGGAAAAAGAAATGTGGGACTCTTTCTTGTGAACTAACTACACATGTCCCCTCACTTATGAAAATAGACAGTTTTAGCACATGTCTCATCTATAATAATAACAGCATAATATGCTAAGTAGGCCGGACAGCCGAACACATAAATGGATTAAATATTCCAATCAAAAGACATAAGAATGGCTGAATGGATAAGAAAACATGACCCATATATATGCTATTTAAAAGGAACCCACCTCAGACAAGGGACTCACACAAAATGAAGGTGAAGGGATGGAAAAAATAATTTCAAAAAATGTAAAAGAAGAGAAAAACTAGGGTAGAAATACTTATATCTGACAAAATAGACCTCAAAGTGAAGGTCATAACAAAATATAAGAAGGCCACTTCATAATACTAACGGGATTGATACAGCAAGAGGATATAGCTCTGGTAAATATATATGCACCCAATGCAGTAACAGCAAATACATAAAAAACACTTAAGGAAGATTTCAAAGGAGAGATAAACAGCAATAAGATCATAGTAGGTACTTTAATATCCCATTGACATCACTGGATAAATCCTCTGGACAAAATTGAGCAAAGAACCAGCAATCCTAAATGACTCACTAGATCAGATGGTCTTAATAAACATCTTCAGAAAATTTCACCTTAAAGCCACAGAATATATATTCTTCTCAAGTGCACATGAAACATTTTCAAAGATAGACCACATATGGGGTCACAAGCAAAATATATTCAAATTCAATAAGATTAAAAGGTATCAAGCATCTTCTCAGATCACAATAGCGTGATATTAGAAATCAACTACAATAAAAACAATAAAAATGTGAACACTTGGAGGCTAAATAACACGCTATTAATCTATGATCAGGTTACCAAAGAGTTCAAAAGAGAAATGAAAAACATCCTGGGACCAAATGATAATGAAAACACAATAATCCAAAATCTATGGGACATAGTGAAAGCAGTTCTGAGAGGAAAGTTCATAGGATTACAGGCCTATCTAAAACAAAACAAAATAAAAAAACTGGTAATAAATTATCTAACTCTACAACTTAAAGAATTAGAAAGAGAGCAACAAGAAAACCCCAGAGTGAGGAGAAGGAAGAAAATAATAAAGATCAGAGTGGGAATAAATGACATAGAGACCAAAAAATGAATACAAAAAATAAATGAAACAAAGAGCTGATTCTCTGAAAGGATAAAAAAGATTGATGAACCTCTAGCCAGGCTCACCAAGAAGCAAAGAGAGAGGACACAAATAAATAAAACCAGAAATGAAAAAGGAGAAATAACAGACCCCACCGAAACAGAATCTGCACCAACTCCACTATGAGCAACTCTATTCCAACAAAGTAGACAACCTAGAGGAAATGGACATATTCCTAGAACAATATGACTTTCCAAACTCGATCAGGAAGATTCTAAAACTCTGAACAGGCTGATAACTATGTAGTGATTTGAAGCAGTTATCAAATAACTTCCAGCAAATAAAAGCCCAAGACCAGATGGCTTCACAGGGGAGTTTTGCCAAACATTCAAAGAAGAACTAAAACCTATCCTCCTCAGACTATTTTAAAAAATTTAAGAGGAAGGCACACTTCCAAGCTCTTTTTATGAATCCAGCATTCCCCTAATCCCAAAACCAGGAAAAGAAAACACAAAGAAAGAGAATCACAGACTAATATCCCTCATGAACCTTGATGCCAAAATCCTAGACAAAATTCTAGCAAATTGAATCCAGCATTACATCACAAAGATCATACACCATGATCAAGAGAGATTTATTCCAGGGATGCAAGGATGGTACCATATCTGCAAATCAATAAATGTGATACATCACACACAAAAAAACAAATTGAGATAAAAAACACATAATCATATCAATTGATGCAGAAAAAGCATTTGACAAAATTCAATATCCTTTCTTGATAAAAACTCTGAGCAAAGTGGGAATAGAGGGATCATACCGCAACATAATAAAATCCTTATATGACAAACCTACAGCCAATATCATATTCAATGGACAAAAACTAAAACCATTTCCTGAAATAACAGGAACAAGACAGGGATATTCACTTTACCACTTCTGTTCAACATAGTACTTGAGATGCTAGTCATAGTGATTATACAAGAAGAAGAAATAAAATGAATCCAAATTGGAAAAAAAGTAAAACTGTTATTATTTGTAGATGACATGATACTGTACGTAGAAATCACTAAGGATTCCATCAGAAAACTACTAGATTTAATAAATGAATTTGGCAATGTAGCAGTATACAAAATTAATACCTAGAAGTCTATGGCTTTTTAGTACACCAATAAAGAATTCACAGAAAAGGAAACAAAGAAACAAAAAGAACAATCCCATTTGTCATTGTACTAAAAAAATTAAGATACCTAGGAATAAACTTAACTAAGAAGTTAAAACATCTATACTCAGAAAACTATAGGACTTTGAAAAAAAGATAGACAAAAACAAGTGGAAGAATGTCCCATGTACATGGATTGGTAGACTCAACATCATTAAAATATCCATACTACACAAACAATTTATAGATTCAATACAATCCCCATTAAAATACCAACAGCATATTTCACAGACATAGAAAAAATGCTTAAAAATTCATATGGAATAAAAAATGGCCCTGAATTGCAACAGCAATCCTGAGAAGGAAGACCAAAGTTGGAGGGATCACAATACCAGATATCAAGCTATATTACAAAGCCACTGTTTTCAAAATGGCCTGGTGTTGGCACAAGAACAGACATATAGACCAATGGAATAGAACAGAAAACCCAGAAATCGACCCACACCACTATGCCCAATTAATATTTGACAAAGGAGCCGAGACTGGTTTGGCTCAGTGGATAGAGCATCGGACTGCGGACTGAAGGGTCCCGGGTTCGATTCTGGCAAGGGCATGTACCTTGGCTGCGGGCACATCCCCAGTAGGGGGTGTGCAAGAGGCAGCTGATCGATGTTTCTCTCTCATTGATGTTTCTGACTTTCTATCCCTCTCCCTTCTGCTCTGTAAAAAATCAATAAAATATATTTTAAAAAAATATTTGACAAAGGAGACAAGAACATAGAATGGAGTCAAGACAGTCTCTTCAATAAATGGTATTAGGAAAATTGGACAGATATATGCAAAAAAAGTGAAACTATACCACCAACTTATACCATACACAAAAATAAACTCAAAATGGATGAAGGTCTTATATTTAAGACAGGAAATCATAAAAATCTCAGCAGAATACATAGGCAGCAGAATAGCAGACATTTGTTGTAGCAACATCTTTACCGATACAGCTCCTAGGGAAATGGCAACTAAGGAGAAAATAAACAAATGGAACTATATCGAAATAAAAACCTTATGCACAGCAAAAAAAAAAAAAAACAAATAAAAATTATCAACAAAACCATAAGGTAGCCCACTGCATGGAAGAACGTATTTGTCAATTTATCTCTGATGAAGGCCTAATCTCCAAAATTTATATGGAACTCATACATCTTAACAAAAGGAAGATGAAAAAATCCAATTAAAAAATAGGCAAAGTACCTAAATAGATACCTTTCAAAGGTGGACATAGAGCAGGCCAATAGACATATGAAAACATGCTCAAAGTCACTAATCATTCAAGAGATGCAAATCAAAATGACAATGTGGTACCATCTCACACCTGTCAGAATGGCTATCATCCACAAATCAACAAATTATAACTGCTGATGAGGATGTGGAGAAAAGGGAACCCTCGTGCACTGTTGGTAGGAAAGCAGATTGGTGTAGCCACTGTAGAAAACATTATGGATTTTCCTCAAAATTTAAAAATGGATCTCCTATTTGCCCCAGTAATCCCACCTCTATGAATATATCTCAAGAAATCAGAAAAGATATATGCACCCCTATGCTCATAGCAGCACAATTTACCATAGCTAAGATTTGGAAACAGTCTAAATGTCCATCAGCAAATGAGTGGATTATAAAACTGTGGTACATCTACACAATGGAATATTATGATGCTATAAAAAGAAAGAAACTCTTACCTTTCGCCACAGCATGGATGGAACTAAGCCAGTCAGGGAAAGATAAATATCACATGATCTCACTCATTTGGGGAATATAATGAACAACATAAACTTAAGAACCAAAATAGAGACAGAGAAGCATTGAACAGACTGTCAAACCTCAGAGAAAAGGCAGGGGAACCTGTGGATTAGAGATCAACCAAAGGACTTGTATGCATGCATATAAGCATAACCAATGGACACAGACTCTAAGGGGGTGAGGGCATGTGTGGGTGTGGGCGGGGTGGCTAGGGAAAGGTAAATGAGGGAAAAATGATATATATATATATATATATAAAATTTTATGCAATACTTTAAATAATAAAGAATTAAAATTTTTTTTTAAAAAAGACACAGTTTCCCAGAAACCAGTTTGGCTCAACGGATAGAGCGTCAGCCTGTAGACTGAAAGATCCCAGGTTCAATTACAGTCAAGGGCATGTACCTTGGTTGTGGGCACATCCCCAGTAGGAAGTATGCACGAGGCAGCTGATTGATGTTTCTCTCTCATTGATGTTTCTAACTCTATCCCTCTCCCTTCCTCTCTGTAAAAAAATCAAATATATATATATATATATATATATATATATTTTTTTTTTTTTTTTTTAAAGACACAGTTTCAATGCTTTGAATGTAATATGCCTAATAAACAAAGATTCTGTGTTCTGTCTTTATCAGGTCTTTGATTGCTCATAATAGTTGAGTCTTCTCATTGTTATTCTTTTGTTATTAAAAAAAGATAAGGCTTTTTCAATCAATGGAAACTCTATATATGCTACTGATATTTTAAAATCACTTTTGGCTAAATAAATATTATCTGTGATCATATATAGTCAAGGTTCCAAATCCTTTAATGTTTTGTTTTTTTACAAACTTCCCCAAAATCAAAATAAAAATGAAGTTTGTTTTTTTAACTCCAAACTAACTGTAGTTCTGTGTGTATGTGTGTGTGTGTGTGTGTGTGATTTTTTTTGTTTGATTGTTTTCAAAAATGGTCCTACAAAAATACTTCATCAAGAAAATTCATGGAGTAGACCCTGATGAATACTCTAGCATGTAGGTTTCTGATAATATTAAGAACATAACAATAAAATGGTTAAGAATAAGCCTAGTACTTTAATTTAAAACTTAATGATTTATAAAGCTTCTAACTCAGGATCAAGATGACCAGAACTAATTAGAGGGGACTAAATGAACTAATGAGCATGATTAGAATTTTTATGAGTTCTTAAGCTTGTTCCCTAATATTTTACTTTTCCTATTTAAGGAAACATTTTCTCCTAAGCTTCTATTACTTACATAATTTGATTAAAATATATTTTTGTAAACAAAGATAGAACATTTACTTTTTTCTCTCTACCTGATTCCTCTGGAATTTAGAAATGCTTATTAAATATTGTTTTCATAACAATATATGTATTTGCATAAGTGAAATAAAGAATCCATTCTCTTTATAACATAAAATAATTTGAAATACTAGCTCTATTACCAAATTTTATATTTTGAATGTCCGTGAGATTTTTGGAAAATTATCATTGTTAATTGTCTTCTTATGCTCATCGCCTTGCTAAAGAAGTCCACTTAATTAGCTGGTAGCTTTGGATTTTCCCTTAGTGACTTTCTTTATTATGTCTTAAATGGTAACTAGCACTTTGTTAGAATCTGTTTAATCCTAACAGGAGTCTTTACTTCCTTTGAAGGCACTTCTGTTGGCAAATGGAAAGGTAATTTTCTAATGAACTATTATTCCTTAACCATAGCTACATTAGCAAACTCCACTGAGTGAGCCTTGGCTTAAAAACACTGATCCTTGGATTCCTTAGCAAGAGTTATATTGGATAATCAAATAGCATTCAATTATCTTACAGAACAGAGCCACATCTGCACCATAGTCAACACTTCGTGCTGTTCCTGAATTAATACTTCTAGTGAAGTTGAATTAGAACTTGAGAAAACTAGAAAAATAGCACAGGGCCTCTCTGGTCCAATGTCTTTCAGTAACACTGTCTGGTTTCCTGCCAATGTTTTTAGTTGGCTTCCTTCAGGTATAAGCGCTTGGTTAAGATCAAGATTTTCAATATTATCAATGATTGCTATTGGAATTTTGCTATGTGTGCTTGTATTTCAACTTTTTATGCTACTGATAATTCAGATAGAAAATCAAGCATCAGTATGGTCACTTAGTGGATTGAAATAATAAAAAGAGCCTATTCATCTGAAACTTTAGGTAACTTGATAAAATCCACAAACAAGGAAACTAGCAGTCACTTCCTGACTACTTCATTGTTACTCAAATGTGGCTTACTTAGGACAATGAGTTAGATTTGATAACTTATCTCATATTTTCCTCAGAACACCCAAATAAATAAGAAAGTCCTATTTTACAGCTAAGCAAAGTATAGTGCCAAAAAATGCTTACAAAATCTTACAATTTATAAATAAACTAGAAGTTCAATGCATGGATTCATGCACTAATGAGATCCCTCATCCTGGCCTGCAGGGATTGTGCTGAAACCAGCAGCCCTCTGACATCCCCCGAGGGGTCTTGCATTGCAAGAGGGCACAGGCCAGGCCGAGGGACCCCACTGGTGCACGATCTGGGCCAGGGAGGGACTGGGGGAGGTTGGCCTGTGAGGGAGGGACTGCAGGAGGGCTCCAGGGCTGGCCCAGCCCTTCTCAACCAGTCCCGATCAGCCAGACCCCAGCAGCAAGCTAACAAGCTAACCTACCCATCAGAGCATCTGGCCCCTGGCAGTCAGTGTTCATCATAATGACCGAATGGTCAAACGAATGATTGAACACCTAACATATTAAGCTGTTATTATATAGGACTAGTGGCCCAGTGCATGAAATCCATGCACTTTAAAAGGGTATTAATTAGAGGAAATAATTTAATATTGCTATTTGCTCTTTCTCTATAATAGAAATATCAGAGACTAAGGAAAATTAGTAAAATGTATATGAAAACCTTCCTCCTGTCAGAGTCTGGGGCACACCACGGGGCCCAGAGTCAAGTTCCCACTCACTCACATGTGCCTCAAAATCACATGAGACCCAGACCCAGCTGCACCCCACCACCTGCATTGGGGTAGATCCAGACCCCGCCAGTCCCACTCTTGTCAAGCCACCCAGGGCTGAGTGTGTCCTCAGGTCCCCTGGCCCAGCACCAGGATGGGGGGTGCGGCCTGAGGTCCCCCATCAAGTCCCACCAGGTGGGAGACATAACCTGAGATCCCCTGTCAAGCCCTGCTGGGTAAGGGGCATGGCCTGTGGTCCCTCGTCAAGCCCCACCAGGCAGAGGAGCACAGCCTCAAGTCCCCCAGCCCAGCACTGGGAGGGAGAATCAGCCTCAGGTCCCCTGTCAATCCTCACTGGCACAGGGGCACAGGCTCAGGACCCCTGCAAAGCCCCGCTGGGTGGGGGGCACAGCCTCAGGTCCCCTGTCAAGCCCTGTCGGGTTGGGAATGTGGCCTGTAGTCTCCTGTCGAGCCACACCAGGTAGGAGGCACGGCCTGAGGTCCCCAAGCCTGGAGCTGGGGTGGGGAGAGCAGCCTGAGGTACCCTAGCCCGGGGGCATGGCCTGTGGTCCCTATCAAGCCCCTCTGGATTGGGGGAGGGTGTAGGCTTCCCTTCCCTCGTGCTGTGGCCACACCCCCTGCCAGCCTCCGATCCAGCTGCCAGGACCACCTCACACTCTCCCGAGAGCAGGTATGCATAGGGAAGGCTGGACCAGGGTAATTGGGAGGGGGTGATGGAAGCCAGCATCCTGGGTGAGCTGGGCCTCACAGCCTCTCTGCTTCAGCTCCCAGCACCCTGGACCTAAGGAGTAGTGCTTTCACAGAGGCCTGGCAGGCACTGGATATGGCAATGCCTTAAAAACAGAAGAAGCCCCTTTTAACTCTGGCTTGAATTGTGTTGGGAACTTATGGTCGGGGGAAGCAGCCCAACATCAGGGCTGAAATAAGACCTTGGGTAGCCTCTGGAGGGGGCAAACCAACAGTAAAAGGCATTTTTGAAACAAAGATATTTGAACGTATAGTGGATATTAGGTGATATTAAGGAATTACCTTAACTTTTCAAGGTGTGACAATGGCTGAATATTTACTTCTTTTTAAAAGAGACTCATCACAGTATATTTAAGTGGGAAACAACTTTCTTTGAAAGTAGGGTGTTGTCCTGGCCCAGCCCTCCCTGCACCATAGATGCCTCAAGGACCAAGCCTCTCCCATTTGCTCGCTAGGCCCTTGAAAACACCCTGTGCAGAGGCGTGGTCCCTGCTTCGTTCCCTGCTCCCGCCAGTGTGAAGCAAAGCATTCCCAGCTGGCGCTGGCATGAAGCGCTTCGTTCCCCGCCTGCGCCAGTATGAAGCAAAGTGTTCATCACAGGCGTGAAGCACTTGAGGCGCAGGCGTGAAGCGAAGCATTTGTGAAAGGAAGTGTTCACTGGTGTCCAGGCAAGCTGTGGCCATGCCCCCCAGTCACGCCCCCTGCTCCTGATTGGCTGATAGCATAGCCAATCAGGAGCCAAGGTACGGTCACATTTGCATGTTACTCTTTTATTAGATAGGATGATTCATCTGGAATTGGAACTCAGGTAGGTTTTCTCTAAAATCTATTGTGTTATATTACTTGTCAAAACAATGCATTAAGGTAAAATGTTTAATTATATAAAATTTTAAGGTAAATGTACTCATATAAATAGTTTTAGACTAGAAACATGGATATTTTAACATGAAAAATATTTTCATCTTCAATATTGGTGTTTAAAGTTTAATGACATACAACATTAAATCAAGAGTCAGTATATGTAGCTTTATCAGCTGTTTAAGTGTGAGCTATAGGAAGAAACACTTTTCAGTGGATTTTGGTATCTTATATTCTATTAGCAATTAAAAAAATAGTGACGGCCATGACCTATTTCTCAACCCATTAATGGGTTGTGATTCACATTTTGAAAAACACTCATTTAGACAATGATGAACAGCCATGCTTACTATTTTGAGCAACTGAACTATTTTGAGCAACCAAAAACCTGATAATGACTTCTTTTTAGCTCCTAAGTACAATTGATTTTGCCAATTATTATGTTCAACTGAAAGAAAAAGACAAAACAACCTAAAGCTCCTTCTCAAGAAGGTTGTAGTTAGGATTCACTCTTCTTGTCTAGGAGGCAGGCAGTGGCATTTTTTCTCAGGCAGTTTTTCTCCCCACTCAACCTTCTTTAGCCAGCTAGGATCCCAGATCTTTTTTCTGCTTGCACCTCAACACCTGATCTTAATTAAGTTTCAAATTTCTATCCAGTAGGAAAAAAAAGTTATAAAATAGGGGAAGGAGGCAGTGCTAGAACATTTGACAAAAATATGTCAAAACCCCCCAGAAAATGGCAATAAATGCATTGGCTCCTAAACACAGTTTCAGGCCACTATGTCAGAACTAGACTCCATGAATATTATATAATAGCTACTATATGGAATTATCAACATAAATATAAATCAATCTGGTTAGCTTATGTTTTTCGTAATATTTTTATAAACTTGCTATAAATATTCTTCAAACTTTTCATGAAGGCAAAGCAAAAACTACCTGTTATTAAAATGTTTTTATTGAAACTTCCAAATAATAGCCCTGCCCAGGTGGCTCAATTAGTTAGAGTATCATACTATATACCAAAAAGATTACAGGTTTGATTCCCATTGAGGCAAATACTTAGGTTGTGGATTTAGCTCCCTGTCAGGGAGTGTAGAGGAGGCAACCAGGCAATTGATAGGTATGCCTCTCTCACATTGATATTTTTCTCTCTCTCCTTTCCTCTCTCTGGAAATAAACATCTGTGAAAACATATCTTCAGGTGAAGATTTAAAAAACAAAGAAAAAACCTTCCAAATAACAAAATAACATATACTGAGAAATAAATTGTGACTGGTTCAGTCTAACACATTTTTAAAAATTTATCTTGATTGTTAAAAGTATTACATTTATCCCCCCCTTTTCCCCACATCTCTGAGGCCTTTACTACACTACTGTCTGACATTTTTTCCTACTATTTCAAGCCACTTTGTTATATTTTGGATTTTTTTTTTTTTTTTTACTAAATGTTAACCTCAACTATTATCTTATCTAATAAAAGAGTCACATGCAAATGTGACTGTGCTACCAGCCAATCAGGAGCAGGGGGCGGGGCCAATGGCAGTGGCGGTGAGCACCCAGCACCTGGGAGCTGTGAGGGGAAGCAGCAGCAGCAGCACCAGCAGCAGTGGTGGCAGCAGTGGTGGTGGCAGGAGCGATGGTGGCAGCAGTGGCAGGGAGTGTCCCAGGACCGCCAATCAAGAGCGGGGGGCAGGCGCGAGGTGGGGGGGGCAGGGCTGTGGTGGGAGAGGGTGGCCCTCAGGGCCCTAGCTCTCATGGCGGGAGAGGGTGAGTCTGTGGTGGGAGAAGGTGGCCTTCAGTGCCCCTGGCCGGCATGGAAGCAGAGGGCGGACTGTCTGTGCCCTCAGCCAACCCGGCAGTCCGCTGTCTCCTGCTATGAAAGGCAGGAGAGGGAGGGCTATGTGCAGAGGGAGAGGGCAAGCTGTCCATGCCCCTGGTGGAAGTGGTGGGAGAGGGCAGGACTGAGGCGGGAGAGGGTGGTCCTGCTGCGGGAGAGGGTGAGACTTTCTGACCTCCAGCATGTCCAAGGGTTTGCCCTCTCTGGCGGCGGGGTGGGAGAGAACAAGCCATGTGCAGCAGGAGAGGACAGACCATCTGCATCCCTGGCCAGCGCAGTGGGAGATGGCAGGCCTGTGGTGGGAGAGGGTGAGCTGTCTTCGTCCCTGGCCAACCTGGTGGCCTGCCCTATCCCACCGCAAGAGGGGAGAGGGTGGGCGGTGCACAGTGGGATAGGGTAGGCCTGCAGCGGGAGAGGGCGGCCTTCACTACCTCTGGCTGGCGCAGTGGGAGAAGGAGGCCCTCAGCGCCCCTGGCCAGCATGGTGGGAGAGGGCAGGCTAACTGTGCCCCCGGCCGACCCAATGCCCACCCTCTTCTGCTGCCTGGAGGGACAGAACAGGCCAGGGGCAGCAAATTTGCACTATGCCAGGCAAGGGAAGCCAGATCTGAAAGCCCAAGCCCCCAAGTACCCGACAGGGCTTTCTGTGCCAGGGTCCTGAGGAGGCCCCAGGATAAGCATCTCCCCAGAGGCTGTGTAGGAGAGGGAGAGGAACCTCTGGATGAGAGACACCCACCCTGTGCACAAATTTTGTGCATAGGGCCTCTAGTCCTATCTAATAAAAGGATAATATGTAAATAGACTGAACAGCAGAACAACTGGCCGCTATGACACACATTGACCACCAGAGGGCAGGCGGTCAATGCAGGAACTGCCTCCTGGTGGTGAATGTGCTCCCACAGGGAGAGCACCACTCATCCAGAAGCTGGGCTCACACCTGGAAGGGCAAAGGTGGTGGTGGGAGCTTCCCCCGCCTTCACAGCATTGCTAAGGTGTCCGACTGATGGTTTAGGCCTGCATAAGCTGTCAGTCAGACATCCCCCAAGGTCTCCCAGACTGCAAGAGGGTTCAGGCTGGGCTGAGGGACAACTTCCCCCACCCCAGTGCAGGAATTTTGTGAACTAGGCCTCTAGTTGTGAGATAAATGGAGACACTGAAGATAGTGCTGGTTGGTTGTTTATCCAATAAAGACATTTTTATTGTTCTCCTTCCTAACTATGTCTTACCACAATTGTTCTTCAGGGTATGAAATAAAATATGACTAATGATAAACTATTACTAGTTTATTACTCACTTTATCAATTTTACTGTTTTTTAAATTATTATTTTATTCTATTTTTAAAATGTGGGTATTATGTTTTAAAATATATTTATAAAAATACTAAACTATTTTATTAAAAATGATTCTGGGCAGCTGTGTTCTGAAAAATAGAACAGAGTAATAATGCTATATTTGCTTTTGGCATATAACTGTACTTAATAAAGAGCTGGCATAAACCATGCGAATAACAGAAATAAGAGAACACTGAAGGCTTTCTGCAAGACCATGAACTTATTGCACTGGAAGCTACATACCTGTACATATGGCAAAGAATACTTTCTAGGCTATGAAAAGAAAAGGAACCTTCATTTATTAAACAGTATTTTTCTTCTAATTCCAATACAAAAAATATATATTATCAGTCAGTCCTTCCGTAAAATGATTTTTCAAAGAAGAAAATAAAATTTAAAAAAAAACAGAAAATAGAAGCTTAACTATAAGAATTTACTCAAATCTTTATTTGGCCTTGAACTTTTATTTCTCATAAACATCCTCTTTCTGTAGAAAAGTACATATATAAGAAAAAGAAGATTCATTAGCCTTTTAGCCACACAAATCTGACAAAAGTCCCCAAAGAATCCTACATAAAACAAGAGAATAGTTATATAAGACATGCATATAAATAAATGTCTACTCTCATTTCCTATTCCAGAAATCCTTGCACTGTTGATTGAGGTTCCAGATGAAGAAAAGCGGTATAAAAATCCCTTTCCACATGGCAATATCTATTGCTATTAATATAAAGAGAATTACCAACTAATTTAATGGAGATGATCTAGTTTTATTTGTTAGTGAATACATACTCATTATTTTTACTCAAAGGATATGACACCTTTTGGTGTTGACAGGTGCCAGATTATGTTAGCACCTGTCTATAGTGGTTAGTGATTTGGAGAAATATTGAGGGCTTTAAATACCTGCAATTGGTACCACTTGTCCTTAGACACGTACTCAAAACTTCCTCAAATACATGGCAAATCAAAGTAAAATGTATTTAGTGACTTGATTGTTGTTATTTTTATTTTCTGAAGCTGACTGTTACTTGCTCTAGCTCATGTGATCAGTGATTTAGAGTGTTGGCCCACACACCAGAAGGGTCGCTGGTTCGATTCCCAGTTAAGGGTACTCAGGGAGCATGAGGAAGACAACCAGTAGATGATGTACCTCTCTCACTTTTATGTTACTCTCTCTCTCTCTCTCTCTCTCTCTCTCTCTCTCTCTCTCTCTCTCTCTCTCTCTCTCTTTCTTCCTCTCCCCCTCCTCCCCTGCCTTCCATTCTCACTGCAAAGCAATGAAAAAAAATCCTCTGGTGAGGATTAACAACAACAAAAAATAATAAAATAAATCTGACTGCTTAGAGGTTCTTTTCTTAGCTTTTGGGGACAGATTTTTTTTAAAAAAGTTGAGGAGTGGGGGGGGAACCGACGTATCTGAGGGAGCTTCAGCACAGGGAGATGGTCCCCTGTGGAGTACCCCACCACCATCCAGGTACTGAGATGCAGTGATCCCCCGCCTGTCTGCCACCATTCCCTAGAATGGACCTTGGAGGCCTTCTGTCCTTCCAGCTGTGGTGCCCTCGGCCCTCTGGCATCTATTCATAGAACCAGCCGTGCCGACCTTCCACAGCCCTCAAGACGTCAGCCTGTTCTGAGTCAGGCAGCAGGGCTGAGCCAGACCATGGGCCTGCCCACTCAGAGAACCCACCATCTGCCTTGGCCACAGAGGCCCCTTCCTCCCAGCAGCTGCTGCTGGTGATGAAGGTTGAGTCCTGCTAGACATGTGGTATGTTATCAAATCTGGCCTTCTTTGTGTCCCACCAGTGTGGTGGCGGCAGCTGGGCCAGCCCCATGAAGGTCAAAGGGCACTGGGGCAGTGACAGCTCCAAGGCCAAGTGGAGGAGGCACTATCTTGAGCCTCCCAAAGCTCCACCAAACCCAGAAGGGCTGGAGGGGCCCCCTGCTGCTCAGAGAACCCCAGCTGCAGCCAGTGAGGCTGTGGACCTGCTCTCTGTGGCTGAGATGGTAGCCCTGGTGGAACAGCAGGCTGCCCTGCAAAACTATCCACACATGGGTACCCCAGTGCCTGTAGTCATTGTGTTGGCAGAGCAGGGTGGTTCTGCCAAGGGGCTGGGGTCTGAAAGGCGGTCTGGTAGAGGGAACTGCAACCATGTGGCTGAGGTGGTAGCTCATTTCAAGGCCCAGTGGGACAACCCTCCAGCAGAGGGCCTCTGCAAGGATGAGAGGCCTGGGCCAGGCACTGGGGTACACATTGCCTTCCGTATCTCCAATGGCCAAGAGCCCTGTGCACCAGACAGCAGCTTGGCCAATGGGAGTGGCGGCCAGCCAGGCTGTGCCTACCCAGGCATCCCAGGACCAGGGGTCCAAGCCAAGGACAAGATTGCTGTAGGTATTTCTCTTTCCCTGTCTAGTGTGGCTGGAGAGCGGGCCCAGTTCTTGAGTAGGGGCAGCTGGGGATTGAGAAATAAAAGAAAGAGACAAGACACAGAGATAGAAGGAAAAAGCTGAGACTGGGTAGGACCATTGTCCTCTTCTGGGAGAGACAGGGACTCAGATCCAATCCAGCGAGTTTATTTTACTTCCCAAATACCAGGAAGTTTCACTAATAAGTCAAGACAAAAGGAGATTATTTGCATTCTTGAGTAGGCCCTGAGCATTCCTGGTACTAGGCTGGATTTAGATATCAAAACCACTTCCCCACACCATGGGCTGAAATGAAGGTCAAGCTGACAACACCCTTGCCCTTTTGGCAAAGCGTGTTGCTAGGGTATGGCTTTGCCAATGCCACTGGGTTTAGCTGACAATAATTAAGGAATGCCCATGTGCCTTCCCAGGTGCTGTATACAGATTACCTGTGTCCTGCACCAGCTTATCAGTCCCTCTCAGGACGTCCTCCCTAGCAACATGGAGTTCCTTCTGGCCAGGGCAGATCGAAGCCAGCAAAAGGGAGGCCTCAGCTCCTGCCAGGCCAGAGGACATTCCCCCAGCACCCCCTGACGGGGACTGCAGAGCATCCAGCTTCTATGTGGATGTGGTGGTGACAGGCGTGGTGGATGAGTGCATATTTTTTGGGAAGGATGGTACCAAAAATGTGAAGGAGGAGATAGTGTGTCTGACAGTCAGTCCTGAGGAGCCACCCCCACCTGGCCAGCTTGTCTTCCTCCCATCTTGGGGGCCAGACTGACCTCCCAAGCCACCCCCAGCAGACTTGCTAGTCACTGCACCAGACCTAGATGACACTGAGAGCACAGCAGACACCTCCCTGTGCTGCCCATGCTGGCATGTGTCACACGACTTCCTGGAAATCAGCTTCAAGATCCAGAGGCTGCTGGAGACACGGCAGTACATGCTTTTGTTTCTGGAGCACGTGCTGGTCAATATCTTCAGCTTCCTTGCCCACCCGGCCCTGGCTGCCCTCAAGTGCACCTATCACCACTTCAACGGCATCATTGAAGTGTTTGGTGTTCGGACTACAGACTCGCGCTGGAGCTGAGACCCCCTCTACCACGAAGATCCTTATAAGCAGTGCCACAAGAGATATGAGAAGGGTCATGTGTCACTCTGCCGCTGGCACCCTAAGCTCTACCACCATGACCAGCCTTAAGGATGCTCCTACTGGATGTGCTGCAGCCCAGTATATTGAGATATGTCTGGCTGCCACCTGGGTCTGCAAGATAACAACTGGGTTCTGACCTGCAATTGGCCTGGTGAGGGTGGGGGCTGGGCTGGTGGGGAGGAAAGGTGAAACCAGAGGAGAGGGGGAGCCCACCATGCCTGTCTCTCTCCATGGGTACTGACTGCCAGGACTTGGTCACCAGCCCTACCCCTAGTCCGGGCAGTGTTCATCCCCCTTCAGACTGAGCTGGGGTTCAAGGGGATGACCTAAGAATGCAATCTGATTGACTGGCCCTTATTGGTTTTCTGTTCTTAAGACAGAGGCCAGGGACCCTCGTGGAGGGTGATTTTTTACTAGCATCTAAGTTTCTTCTCCATTCAGCCCTAGCACCCTTCCTGACACTCTATACCCCAGGGACTCACCAGCAGGGAACAAATGGCAGCTAATTTTGGTACTACTTAAGGGTTCCCCCATCCTGGCCCCTTTCTGGTCCCCGCCTAGCTATCCCCATTCTCTGTCTCTGGAGCTGGTGTTCTCTCTCCCAAGAGGCTGTAGCACCCTAACCTGTGCCAAAGCTTACCTCCTCTTTAGGATTTGGGGGCCATTCAATCACAGATCAAACTGGGTACATTTCATGGCAGCCTACCATTTCTACATGTTTTCCCCATTTTCAAAACAATAAAAATCCGTTTTCTCCTTACCCTCAAGCTACTAGTCTCTCCATTTCCCCAAAAGGGGAAGAAAAAAGAAAGTTAAACTATAACAATTTTCTTCCTCCCATTATTTAAACTATTTACCATCACCACAGCTAAAAAAAAAGTTGTGAAGCCTTTTGCCTTGCTCTTGACAGCGTGTTGGGACAGTGGGCAGGGATTGCAGGTTTGAATTTGGTTGTTTTCCTTCTGCTCTGGAAACTTGTTCAGCGCTTTAGGGTTCCTATCCTGAGCCACATGTTTCTTTAGAAAAAGCCTTTGGTTAACTGAGATCTTGATTTTTCAGGCAAGTGGGTCTGGTGTGTTTTTGTTTGTTTTGTTTGGGTTTTGTTTTTTTGTTGTTCTTGTTTTGTCATCCCTATTGTTCTGGAAGCCTCTGGTATGTGGCATCTGACCAATTTTCAAAACCATATTTATAAAAATAAACTTTATTTTAGAATAGTTGATTTACAAAATTATGATGAAACACAGAGTTCCTGTATACCTCACATACAGACTCCCCTATTACTAACATCTTACATTAGAATGGTATATTTGTTATAATTAAGTAATCAATATGGAACAATTTTATCAATTTATTATCAAGCCTGTGGATGAAAGGGGCCACATGCTAACCTGACAAGTTCTGGGAAGGCCTGTATGTAACCACAAGGATGGTCTGAAATTAAAACTTTAATTAAAAGCAGTTATGGTGGGTAGTCAAGTCCTATGCCGCTATCTTCCCTAACAAGGTCAATCCTTAGCTTAACTGAACCTATTGTTTTTTTGCAAGTAAGATAGCATATCCTTCAAATATCAGGGTAACTTGTAACTTCCCTTTTTCTGAACCACTTAGGGCATAATCAAATGCCCTGGGCACAGGACAGATACCACAAATTCCTTCATTATTATTGTTATCGTATTGTTGACTGTTAGCTATTCCATACCCATCTAAGTAAAAGAAGTGTGTCTACCATTTGACTTTTTATCCAATCCCAGAGATCCACCCCCCACCAGTGCTTTGCTTTCTCCTGCCTCTCTAATCTATTACCAGTAGATTTCATGTAACCAAATTAAGTCTCCTCCTTTGATAGTAATGTATAAAACAAGATGAAAAACTACCATTCTCCTGAGCATTATCCCAATCTATTGAGATTCTTCTTCCTGGCAATTGTTGACAGTTTGGTTAAAATAAACTCACAAAAATTCTTCATAGGTTTGAATGTTTTTACATTAACAAACCTTTATTTAGATTTTCTTAGTTTTCATCTACTTTCATTTTCTATTCAAAGATCCCATCCAGGATACCACAGTACAATTAGTTCTCTTGTAGCCTTTGGCTATGTCAATGCCATCTGCCATCTCTCTCTCTCTCTCTCTCTCTCTCTCTTTCTCTTCCTACCCCTCTCTCTTTTCCTTTATTTATTTCCTTCCTTCCTTCAATTCTTTTTTCTTTATTTTGCTGACCTTGACAGTTTTGAAAAATACTGGTCAAATATTTTGTAGAATGTCCTCTAATTTGGATTTGTTTGATAATTTTATTACTGTTATTGGACTAAGGTTATATGTTTTTTTGTTGGAAGACCACAGAGGTAAAATGTCATAATAATCACCTGGCTTAACTTGATCGCCTGACTTAACATAGTGCTTCCCTGATTTCTCCACTATAAAGTTAACCATTTTTCTCTCCCTTTCTATACTGTGTGTAACCTTTGTAAGAAAGTCACTATGAATAGCCCAAATCCAAGGGTGGGCACTTATGCTATGAATCCTTAAAGGTGGAGTATCTACATAAATTACTTTGCATTATTTGGATGGAATATTTATCTATTCTCCCCATTTACTTATTCAATCGTTTATATTATATGAATTCTTGGAGCTTTATTTTATACTTTGATATATTTTGTTCCTCAAAAATCTTGAAATTTCACCCATTGGGTGTCTTTTTCATTGGCTCTAGTATAATGTTCAGTAGTCCTCACACCTTAATGTGGATTTCTTTTGCTTTTATTCACTTTATGTTGTAAGAACTTCCTTAGTTTTCTATACAACAAGATGTTCTACATCATTTATATATTTTCTGTCCCAGTCTTATAATCAACTATTTTGTCAGGAAGCCTTTCTACTGTTACTGAGGAATGGTCTCATAAATCAAACTTTGTGTGTGCTAATTGCTACTGGGTAATATTGGCTATAGGCCAGAGTAAGGAAATATATGCATGTATTCTAACGACTTTAAAGATTATTTTTATAAATAATAAGCTACTAATTAATTTATATATGTTAAACTACTAATGTCTCCATCATAATACTGATTTTTTCATCTCTAATCTACTATAGTTTGGATCATTTTAGACTATTCCTTTGTTTACCTATAAATTCCCACTCAAACAATGAGAAACCTGACTCCCAGCATCAACCATCCATTCACTGAATTGTTCAATTCCAGTATACATGCATTGCAGTATTAGGATTGATAACCCATATACTCGTGGGAAAACTCTTCATCAAGTAAAGTTTTATGTAAAGTTTCTTTTCCATTTAGTCTTACAAACTCCACTAATTTCCAAAATTACTTATAGGATGGGGCAAAAGTAGGATTATAGTTGTTCGTATGAAAAATAATGCATTAAGAAATAATAATACAAGAAAAAATTCTGTGTTTTTCATACTCACAGTGGAAACCTACTTTTGCCCCACCCTTTAGGTCAGCAGGATATTTATTTATCTTCTTCAGGGAGGTTTTAAAATACATTTATAATATATTTGTATTATTTTGCCACTTTTTGCATTCTATCCTGGAATCCATGCATTAAAGATTGCACTTTACTATAAAAATTGATTAGTTTTTGACAAATGCTTAATGTTTTATATACACCATTATAGTATCATACAAAATAGTTTCAGTGTCCTAAAAAAAAGTTTCCTGTAATTCGCCTTGTGGCAGGGTAGTAAGAAGCTAAGAAAATTCCTGAGCAAGTGGAATGGGGAAACTGAAACAATAAAATTAAACAAGGCCAAAATGTTTGGGCAGCTTACAGCCAGCTTGTAAATCACAAAAGTTTATCTTCCCCAACTAAGGACACAAGAGCAAATAGTTTATATCTCTCGTCTTTAACCACAGAATACATAGCTTAAATCACCCTGGCCTGGGAAAATAAGGACAAAAATCCAATTAATGCCATTTGTGCCAACAACAACAACAAAAAAACCTAAGGACAGATGAAGTCTGGGGGAGAAATAACAAAAAAACCAAAAGCATTTGTATAGTATATAGATAGTGACTAAGGCAGGAGAAAGGGAAGGGTTTAAATAGGAAGAAAAGAGGAAGCTTATCTCACCCATTGAACAACGAAGTCAGCAATCTTGGGACTTGCCAAGATAAATCACCAGATGTTCTCATAAAATCTGGAAAAAACCACAGTAGTGTGAAAGGGAGACTTTGAAATCTAGCCTATCCAGCAGGGCACTTTAAAACCTATAGGGATAATATGTATAAAATTCTTGAACCCCCACCAAGGAAGTGCACTCAGACAACCTGACTTGCCCACTTGTGCTTTATGCTAAGTGTATTCTTAAAAAAAAAAAAAATATATATATATATATATATATATATATATATATATATATATATATATATAATTGATTTTTTTTACAGAGAGGAAGGGAGAGGAAAGAGAGTTAGAAACATCAATGAGAGAGAAATATCTATCAGCTGCCTCCTGTACACCCCCTACTGGGGATGTGCCTGCAACCAAGGTACATGCCTTTGACCGGAATCTAATCTGGGACCCTTCATTCTGCAGGCTGATTCTCTATCCACTGAGCCAAACACGTTAGGGCTGCCAAGTGTATTCTTAATAAATTTGCTTGCTTTGCTTCAATACTGCTTTCTGTCACTCATGTGAATCCTTTCTAGCAAATGTGACAAGAACTAAGGAGGGAAAGCTGACCTCCCTTTGACTCAGGCAGCTCTCCAGTAACAACCTAATCAACACCCCCAAAACTTTACAGTCCAAGTACTTGTTTACCATTTCCATAATTTGCCTTTTTCAGTATGTCAAAAATTAGAACCGTGTGTGTGTGTGTGTGTGTGTGTGTGTGTGTGTGTCTTTTACAGATGGCTTGTTTATATATATAATAGATTGACTGTCTCCCACACACCCCCTACTGGGTATCCAGCCCACAACTTGGGCGAGAGCCTTAACCAGGAATGAACCATGAGCTCTTGGTTCATGGGTCAATGCCACAACC
Organism: Antrozous pallidus; assembly: GCA_027563665.1. Lineage (NCBI taxonomy): Eukaryota > Metazoa > Chordata > Mammalia > Chiroptera > Vespertilionidae > Antrozous > Antrozous pallidus. The sequence continues at coordinate 77,547,473 of CM050509.1, forward strand.
ATTGAGTCACACTAGCAGGCAGATTGGCTTATTTCACTTAGAAATATGATATTTAATAATCATCTATGTCTTTTCGTGTCCTGATCATTTCTTTTGTCACTGTAAAATATTCCATGTATCACAGTTGGCAATCCATTCACCTATTAAAGGACTTGTTTTTTTCTTCTAGTTTTTGGTGATTATGAATAAAGCTACTCTAAGCATGTGTGCAGTTTTATTCATGAACATAAGTTTTTGAATCAATTTGCTAAGTACCTAAGAGTATAACTGCTGATAATATGGTAAGATTATGTCTAGTTTTAAAAGAAAATGCCAAATTTTCTTCCCAAAAACCATTCATTCATGGTTTCATTTTACATTCCCACCATGAATGAATGAAAGTTTTTGCTTTAGCCAAAACCAGTTAGGCTTAGTGGATAGAGCATTGGCCTGCAGACTGAGGGGTCCCAGGTTCAATTCCGGTCAAGGGCGTGTGCCTTGGTTGTGGGCACATCCCCAGTGGGGAGTGTGCAGGAGGCGGCTGGTCAATGTTTCTCTCTCATCGATGTTTCTGACTTTCTGTCCCTCTCCTTTCCTCTCTGTGAAAAGTCAATAAAATATATTTTTAAAAAAAGAAAATTCTTGTTCTACAACCTCTCCCACAGTTGTAAATGTCAGTTGTTGGGTGAGTTTTTTAATTTTATTTTAACCATTCTAATGGGCTTGAAATGGTGTCTCATTATTCTTAATTTTCAATTCCTTAACAACAAATAATGTGGAGTATCTTTCCATACACTTATTTTCCTTTGCCTGTTTTCCTTCCTTGTCATATCTTTATCTGGCTTTGGTATTAGAATAATGGTGATTTCATAGAACGAGTTAGGAAATGTTTCCTCTGCTATTTTCTGAAATATCTTATGTAAAATTGGTATAATTTCTGTGTTTAATATTTGATAGAATTCAGCAGTAAAATTATCTGAATGTGGTGATTATATTTTTAGAAAGTTTTTAATTATTTGTTTACTTTCTTACTAGATATAGAGCGACTCAGTTAATCTTTCCTCCTTGTGAATTGTAGTTGTATATTTTGAGGAATTTGTTCTCTTCATCTAAATTATCAAATTTGTGGACATAAATCAAATTTATGGTATGCCTTTATTATCCTTTTAATATCCATTTATGACTTCTCTCTTTTTTCTTAGATAGCCTAGCTAGAGATTTACCAATTTATTTATATTTTCAAAGAATTGGCTTTTGTTTTCTTGCGTTTTTCTACTGTTTGCCTATTTTTAATTGTATTGATTTCTGTTCTGAACTTTATCTATTTTTCTCCTTGCTTTAATCTTAAACTGCCCTTCTTTCCCTAGAGATCCTAATGTAAAAATACATACTTAATTTTTGAATTTTGTTATTTTTTAATACACTCATTTAACACTATACCAGTAAACTTCCCTCTCAATACTAGTTTTGCTGCACCTATCAAATTTTGATAGGGTGTATTTTCATATTTATTCAGTATATACTTAAATTTTTAGAGAGTTATTTTTTGTTTCGTGTGAAATATAGAAGTGTATTGTTTAAGATTCAAATATTTGGAGATTTACCAGCTATCTTTTCATAATTGATTTCTGGTTTAATTTTATTGTGGTCTAAAATACTTAATAATATTTCTATTGTTTTAAATATTGTTCAGGCATGTTTTATGGCCCCAAATATAGTCTATCTTGTTGAATATTCTATGTCAATTTGAGAAGAATATGTATTCTGCTGTTGTTGAATGTTATATTTTATAAATGTAAGATAAATCCAGCTTATTGATAGTTTTGTTATATCTTTATTAATTTTCTGCCTCCTTGATCTATCAATTACTAAAAGAGGGATATAGAATCTATATATATATGAAAAGCCAATGGCCAAAACGACCAAAACAACCAAACAAACCGTCACCAGGAAATGTATGGAGCACCTTTTGGTCCCTTTCCCACAACCCACAGGGTCCTATCACAGCAAGGCTGGCGGCTAGCGGGTGGGTGGGGTGAAGCGGGTGTAGCAAGAGAGGTGAGCCTGATCCACAGCTGCTGTGGAGGCTGCGGAACAGGTCCAGAGAGAGGCCCAGAGAGAGACAGCTGTCAGTGAGGCCATTCTGGATTTCCAAGAAGAGCCAATGGCTACCTAGGAGGCAGAGCTCTTGATGCTGACTGGCATAGAAACCAACCAATCAGAATCTAATCTGGGTGAACTGTGAAGGCAGAACCTAGAATGGGGCTGAGGTGGAGCAACAGCTGTTTGGAGTAAGGTGTAAAAAAAGCAGTTCAATTTTTTAATAACCAGTTTGGCAACATAGTGCATATGGCTGGCATCAGTCCAGATATAGAGGTGATGTATTTTTGTCTGCCAAAAGCATCTTCTCCTGCTGAAAAAGGCTTCCACCCCCAATTAAGCAATCTTATCCTCTATAAATCTGTCTCTACTGAAAAAAGGGTTATATGCTAATTAGAACATGTCAAACGGCCATCTTTCAGACATTTGACTTCTTTCTGAACAAAGCCATGGTGATGGGGACCAAGGCAAAGGCAGTTAAGGGCTAGATGAGGCTGGCAGGGGAGAGCAGTTGGGGGTATTAGGCAAGCAGGCAGATGAATGGTTAGGAGCCAATGGTCCTGGATTGAGAGAGATATATCTGAGTGCCAGTTTAGTCCCGATCCCTGTCTGTGGGATTGGGCCTAAACCAGCAGTTGGGTATCCTCCAAGGGGTCCCAGATTGGAGAGGGTGCAGGCTGGGCTGAGAGACACCCCCTCCCCTTGTGCATGAATTTCATGTACTGGGCCTCTAGTCTTAATAATGAAAGCCTAGGTGGTCCTCACAACATCACACCATGATGCCATCACACTGTCACAAGATGGATGCATGCACAGTGGGCATGTGCAGCTGGGCAGGACAGGGCTTGAAACTGCATGTGCGAGGGCACTGGAGGGAAGTTGAACAGGAGGTGCATCAGGGGAGTCCCACAGGGCACCAGCCACGGGGCTGTGGGACTCTGGGACTCAGGGGAGTTCCACAGCTCTGCGGGGTGCTGGCCCCGCATGATAAACATCAAGGCAAAGGGGCACCATCCCCACTCCACCTCCACCCAGGGGAAATGAGATTCAGCTCCAGTGTCAGAATAAATCTGGGGTAGCGGGAGCTGCCTACACTCCATGTCCTCTCCCAGCCTTTACCTGAGGTATGAACATAACAGAAAACCTCCCTGGTCACTGCCTGGTCCCCTATCCTGAGCTTCTCCCCAAAAAAGAGCAGTGATTTTATTTCCTGACAAGAGCAGTGACCTCACTTCATGATGATGGAGCCCAACAGAATGTGAAACACTGGTAGCCAGGCAGCCACATTCTAAAATAGCCCCTACCAAACTCATTTGATAGAGACATTCCCACAAAGGCATGTTCTGCTATTTGCTGCAGTCCCACGGCTATGTAGTCAAAGAGCCAGCCATGAGAGCTTCTTCCACCGCTTCTGCCACTGGCTCCATACTCAGCCCCGATGCCTTTGGGCCTTTTCACGAGGGAACCCAGAGGTAACATAGGGAGGCCCAGGGCAATTTTCTTAGATCCAGGACACCACTCTCATTCTCCTCATCAGCCCCGTGTCCCCTGGGGCGCCGATGCTGTGGGGCTACTCAGGGGAGTCCTGCAGCCCTTCGGGGTACTGGCTTTGATGCTGCATCCCCAGAATGCCATCACAGACTCTGACAGGATGGAGGAGGGAGCCAGATAACTGCACCCAGGACTTGGAAATAGTGATATTAAAATATTTCTTCTAATTAATTCCTTTTTGTTGTGCACAAATTCATTTACCCAGTGACTAGTGAAACTATAATAGTGAATTTCTTTCTTTCTCCTTGCAATTTTCTCAGGTTTTGCCTCAGGTATTCTTAGGCTTTAACACATCAGTATTGCTGTGTAATGCCCCTCTTTTTTCTCTGATAAATTTCTTTCATCTGAATTCTATTTTATCGGAAATTAACATAGCTATTTCAGTTTTCTTTTTAATTGTATTATCATGGCACATTTTCTTTATCCTTTATTTTTAACCTACGATAGTTTTTGTATTTAAAATAGGTTTATTATACACACAATATAGAATTTTGTTATTTTTTAGTCACTTTGACAATACGTCTTTTCATTAATATATTTAGGCCACTCATGTTTATTTGAATTTTAATCTTTATTGTTCAGTTTATTAATTACATTTTTCCCTTTTTCACCCCATAGCTCCTCTGCACTGTCCTCTCCCATAGGTGCATGGATTTTGTCCAGTCTCTTGCTGCATGTCCCACACCCCTTTTCTCCCCAAGAATTGTCAGTCCATTCCCTCTCTATGACCATGATTCTATTATATTGACCAGTTTATCCTGTACATCAGATTTTTAATTTACTTGATTTTTAGGTTCATTTGTTGATAGATGTGTATTTGTTGCTCATAATTTATATTTTTACCTTTCTTCTTCCTCTTCTTAAAGAATATCTTTCAGCATTTCATATAATATTGGTTTGGTGGTGATGAACTCCTTTAGCTTTTTCTTATCAGCAAAGCACTTTATCTGACCATCAATTCTGAATTATAACTTTGCTGGGTAGAGTAATCTTGGTTGTAGGTTCTTGCTATTTATCATTTTGAATATTTCTTGCCACTCCCATCTGGCCTGCATCGTTTCTGTTGAGAAATCCGCTGACAATTGTATGGGTGCTCCCTTATAGCTAACTAACTGTTTTTCTCTTGCTGCTTTTAAATATTCTCTCTTTGTCTTTTGCTCTTGGCATTTTAATTATGCTGTGTCTTGGTGTGGTCCTCTTTGGATTCCTATAGTTTGGGGTTCTGTGGGATTCCTGGACTTTTAAGTCAATTTCTTTCACCAGGTGGGGGAAGTTTTGGTCACTATTTCTTCAAATAGGGTTTCATTATCTTGCTCTCTCTCTTTTTCTGGCTCCCCTATAATTCTGATGTTAGTAAGCCTGAAGTTATCCCAGAGACCCCTCAACTATCTTCATTTTTTTGGAATCTTTTGGCTTCTTGCTTTTACAGCTGAGTGGATTTTGCCTCTTTTATTTCCAATCTTTGACTTGGTTCTTGCGGTCCTCTAGACTGCTTTTAGGTCTTTGTGTAATATTTTTTATTTCAGTCAATGTATGGTTAATTTCTAGTTGGTCCTTTTACATATCCTTGAATTTCTCATTCATTTCCTTGAAGGTCTCATTAAGTTATAGGCCTTTTCTAGGAGCCTCTTGAAAAACCTTATAACTGTGGTTTTGAACTCCATGTTCAGTGGTCTTTTTTCCTCCATTTTTTCACGTCTGATTTCTTTCCACGTCTCTACATTTTGGCTGCTTTCCTGAGTTGGTTGATTAGCTTTGTGTGGTAGATGTCCTCCAAGGGACAGTGGCTCAGCCTCCCCAGTTACCTGAGGTGGATACTCTTGCTGCAGTCCTTTATGGGTTGTACAGTCTTGTTGAAGTTACGTCTAGATTATTGTTGTTAACACTAGGAGGGTTAGTCCTCCAGGCCAATTGACTCTGAGGGTCAGCTGTGCTCAGGTTGGATGGGTGGAGTTTCTGGGCTGAGCAGGTAGCGTCACCTGGGTCTCTGTGCCTGGTGGTAATGGCTGCAAGCACCTCTGAGAGAAAGCTTCCGCCCAGCTCTACCCACTGCCAGACAATTCAGCCTCTCCCCAAATGAGTCTGCACACCCAAAGTCTCACCCAGAGTTGTAAAAACAATGCAATACAGTGGTTTCCCGAACGGGAGAGCAAGTCACGAGTCCTCTCTGAGAGCTCGTGCACTTCTACTGTTCCCAAGTTTGTGCGCCCTCTCCACAACCTCGCAGACCTCCGCAGAGCCCGGGTTTCAGTGTGCTTCCTTACTCTCCAGTTTCACCCCATATGAGTCTGGATTCCCCGGACCTTGTCCAGAACTGGGGAATCAGTGCAGTGGGACGCCTTTGTCTCCCTCCCCATTCGAAAAATCCAGCTGGTACCCAGCCGTCCACCCTATCTGCTAGCACACACACGGCTCCAAACCTCTGACTCCATTCGTATCTTCAACACTGCTCTCCGCTGCTCCTCTGAGTCACAGTGTCCTATCTTTACTTTTATTTCTGGAATATTCACTCAGCCAGCTTTTTGGTGATTCTGGGTGATGTTTGTTCTGTTGTTAAGTTGTAGTTTTGAATTGTTGTACAGGGCAGCAAGATAGGTGTTTACTTATGTCACCATCTTGTTTCTTCTCCTCTAGACCACTCATATTTAAAGTGATGATTTATATAGTAGGATTTATATTAACTATGTTTGTAACTATTGTCTATTTCTTGTTAGACTTTTTTCTCTTCCTTCTCTGGTTTTATATAATTCTATTTTCTCTCTTTTTATTACATATCAATTATGCTTCTTTCAAAAATAATTTTAGTGGTTCCAACAGTGTTAGAATAACATTTTAAACTAATTAAAGTTCATCTTCAAATAACACCATTCTTCTTCACAAGTAGTGAAAATGCCTTATAATAGAATTTACTAATTCTCCTGTTTTTTATGATATTTACTATCATTCATTTCACTTATTTATATGCAGTAACTAACCAATATATTGTGACTATTGTTAGTTTCAACATTTATCTTTTAGATCAATGAAATATTTTGTATTGCTTTCAATTATTCACTCAATGTTTTTACTTTCTTTACACACATACAAGTATCCAAGTTAATGACCTATATTAGTTTTCTTATGCCTGAAGAAAAAACTTCTACTATTTCTTGCAGAACAGGACTAATGGCAATGGATTCCCTTAGTTTTTTGTTTGTTTGTCTTATTTCTTTGTTTGTTTGAGAAAGTATTTTTTCTTCAGCTGTGAAGAGAAATTATGCTGGATATAGATTTTTAGGTTGGTGGGTTTTTTTCCTTTCATTACTTTTAATATTTCACTGTATTCTCTTCTTTGCTAGCATGTTATCTGAAGAGTAAGCCACTGTGATTTTTATCTTTATTTCTTTATAGGTAAAGTATTTTTTAAATTTTCTTTAGTTTCTTTAGATATTTTCTTGGATTTTGCTTTTTTGAAGTTTGAATATTCATATGCTTATATGCAGTATTTTTTTGATTTTTTTCCTGCTTGGTGTTCTTTGAGTTTCTTGAACCTATTGGTTGGGATTTGTTATTTATTTTGAAAATATTGTAGCCATTATTACTTCAAATATTTGTTTTCTATCCCATTCTTTATTTCTTTTCTTTCTGGTATACTGATGACCTATATGATAAACTTTTTTCAATTGTCCCACAATTCTTAAATATTCATGTTTTATTTTTCAATTTGAGAAATTTCTATGGATCTGTGCTCATACTCACTGATTTTTTTTCCTCTCAACTGCATTGGGTTGGCTTTTGAAGCAATCAAAGATATCTTTTATTACTAAGATGATTTGATGTCTATTATTTATTTTTAAATTTTTGTTAGAATTTATATTTCTGCTTACATTATTCATTTTTCTTTTTCAAAATATATTTTAATTGATTTCAGAGAGGAAGGGTGAGATTGAAACATCAATTATGAGAGAGAATCCTTGATCACCTGCCTCCTACATGCCCCCCTACTGGGGATCAAGCTCACAAACCAGGAATGTACCCTGTCAAGGAATTGAACTATGATGTCCTGGTTCATAGGTCAGTTCTCAACCACTGAATTACACCAGCCAGACCCCATTTCCTCTTGAATGTTGTCTACTTTTTGTTTTTTACTAAAATCCCATCTTGGTGTTATTTTAATATTGTATTTATTTTAAATTTTCTGTCTCACATTTGGAACATATTTGTCAAATCTATGTCTTGTTCTGATGTTTGCTTTATCTTCTGAGGCTGTGTTGTTTTGTTTTTCCTGTATTTTTGTAATTTTTTGAAACCCAGATATGTTGAATTAGGTAATAAGAAATGAAGTAAATATGCATGTAGTGTGAGGATGTATATTAATCTGGCTAGAAGCTGATGTTTATTAAATGTTGGTTATAGTTAAAAATTCCAGGGACTGTGAGTCCTCATTGTCCTTATTGTTTTCTCTTCCCTTAACTTTGATAAAAGTGAGTCATAGAAGAAGCAAGCCAGCTGGGCTATATGGACTCAGGAAACAAGTTAAAGAGGCAGAAGAAGGGCTTTTGGAGCTAGGAGAAAGAAAGCAAAGATATAAACCTTAAAGGAAGAAAAGGGGAAGAAAGGTGTGGGTGTGCTCCAGAGAGAGTGCACCTGGAGAAAGAAGGGTGTGGTGAAAGGCATGAGCATGCTCTAAAAAGAGAGTGCACCAGGGTGCACTGTATCATTTGTCTTAAGGGGTGTAATCTGTTTTCAAAGGTGGGGGTTTTAGAGAAGCTCTGGAATGGGGGGCAGTGGTATGGATTTCAATAGAATATTCATAGGATTTTCCAGGTGTGCCTTTCCAAGGTTGTGCTTTCTATTGATTAGTCAGTGGAAGGTTAGGTTGTCACTAGTCTTTGTAGCTGGTCCTAATGTTGGCCATCACATTGCGTCATCTGGTTTTGCTACTTCTCTGGGCCTGGAGCTAAAAAATAATTGAGGCCTAGATATAATCTCTATTTTGACCAAAATTCTGTCTCTGTGGTCAACAGACCCAAGACTTTGTTTATAATATAATTTGATGTGGGCCAAAAACTCATTGTCCTGAGGACTTAATTCTTAAGAGAATGGTCATGCAATAGAGTCACATGAGGCTATTCTCCCTTGTTCCTCCTCACGGGGTCAACTGTATGACTAGTGATATACTAGAGTAGAAAATGTCAGGGGAAGGTCCAATTGGCATGACCATCAAAGGTCAGGGTGTCTAAAACACATAACCAGTGATATGCTAGAGGAATAAAGGTCATCCTAGGGGCAAGGTCCTTCCTGACAATTGTCCATTGCTAGATACCCAGAACTTTCCGCCCTGATGAACTTTCATACCTGGTTTATTGTTCCTACTCTGCTCAAGTCTGTTTAATTGCCTACTATATCATTTCACCTTCAAAGATTCTTGGCTCTGAATATTTGAGGAAATAGGGAGTAGGGTCTCTTCTGTCATTGCTTTCTGCTGAAGAGAGGTGGAATTTTCCATCAAAAGCAAGCAATCTTTGCTCTCTTGTCAGAGGGACTATGAGATCTGGGCACAGAAGGAGGTTGTGATGTAGAGTCCAATAACATTAAGCTTTATAACACAATTTGATATTCTTCCAATTAAATCACAGTATTGAAGTGTGTCAGTGTCTCTGGCTTTGACCTTCACAAGTATTTTTTCTTATGTAGCTTTATTATTCCTGCTGAATAATTAAGGAAGACTAGGAGGATTGAAGTAAGAAGAATGTCCTTCTCCTTGTGGCTTTGAGATTACATCCTAGTAAAATCATTTCCCCTGAAGGGTGGCCCTTTGTTATTGAGAAAGTTTGGTGCATTTCACACACACACACACACACACACACACACACACACACACACACACACACACACAAACACAAAAAAACTTATCCCATCTCACTGCCACAGTCAAGAGGTAATCTTTCTCATTTCTTTACTGTGAGAATCTACTAAGATTCTTGAGATGTAACACTAAAATATGTAAGACTATCACACCCAGAAGTCTCTTGTCCTCATCATAGTCCATGCTCAGCTTCCAGAAATTTATAAAACATTACTATTTAAGTAATCTCACAAATTTATGGCTTTAGTGGCTTCTGTTCCAGGTAAACAGATTTTGGCTATGACTCTCTGAATTCACCTGTGTCTTCAGATTCAAGGGTTGTGGTTATCCTTGCTACCTCAGTTCTATGATATGTCAAAAAAATTCTGGCTTATCTTATAAGAACAGGAGTGATTATTTCTAAGCTTTTTACATGTCAGAGCTGAAACTGAAGTCCTTCTTGCAACAGATTTTACAAATGGTTTATATTTTGCAAATCTAAATTATAAAACATGTTTACAAAAAGCATGTTCAAAACCAAGAGAAATCCATTCCTACTCGAAAAAATGCTCTTCCTATTTCAAAATATCAGATAAAATATAGAGTATTTTTACATCCATAGCTCTAGAAATCATAGGAATGAATTCTAGCATTTTAGCATCAGAGAACTTGTAAGAAAAATAATTTATTTTCTAGATTTCTATATACTGAGACAAAATGTCAACTGTAGATAAGTATTGCCCTTACATTACAAGCAGCATAATATTTAAGCTGTATATTTCTCTTTGAAATTCCATCCCCACATTAAATTTCATAGATTAAATTACTTTAGAGAGCAATGCTACCCAGTCTGAGGTATGTATTTTAATCATTAAGGTAAATTTTTTCCTCAGTAACCTCCCTTGTTAAATAAGCTATAAAAGGTTTTGATAGCAACCACAAGAGGGTTTGTATTTTTTAAATCAGAAACTATCATAGAGGATAAAATTAATTTAAATTTGGCTTAACAAAACCACTGTTGCCAATGGTTAAAACCTAGCAAAAGAGTCAATATATTTATAAAGCCAAAATCACACCACTTTCTTAATAAAAAGTAAAATAAAATCACCAGAAAGTACCCTTATGGAGCATTTTTTCCCAACAATTGATTAACCATGGCAATATATGTAATTGGATATCCCTCCCATGATAAAAGAGCTTGGTTGGAGAAATCAATAGGCAATTTTTCTGTATTCTGTTATTCAAAATCTGGATTACATATGCATAACTAGTTATTTTATATTCTTTGACATAAATCAAGAACTATTTTCACGACCTTTTTCTTCATTGAGTTTGTAGTACAACCTATCATTTAACTCTATGTATTCTGTTGCCTTATGAAAACAGAAAAATATAAGAATTTGGAGTTACTACCATTGCTTTACACAAAATTCCTTATTTTATAGTGGTAAAAACTAAGGTCCAGATATCCATCCTCCTTCTTATCTAATAAAAGAGTGATATGCAAATTGACCACACCTCCACTATACTCACAAGCCACACCCACCAGCCAATCAGGAGTGAATATGCAAATAAACCCAACCAAGATGGCTACAGCCACAGAGAGCAAGAGGGAGGCTTGGGTTCCTCTGGCAATGGAGGAAGCCAAGCTTTCCACCTGCCTTTGCCACTAAGGCCTCCACACCAGGCTACAAAGTTTCAGTTACAGAATCCCAACAGAAATGGGGCAGCCATGGAGCTAGAGAGAGGCAGGAGGCTAAGGTTTTCCCCGGCAATGGAGGAAGCCAAGCTTCTGCAGCCCTGGCCAGCATAGGCCTCCATTTCAGGCTACAAAGTTTCAATTATAGCAGATATATAAATTGCAACAGAAATGGCTGCTGCCATGGAGTAAGTAGAAGGCTTGGCTCTGCTCCAGGCTACAAAGTTTCAATTGTAGAATATAAATAAATTCCAGATATCAGGGCCTCTGCTTGGGTCACCTGGAGGCGTGGCTAGCCTGCAAACCACCACAGGCCTTTTGCCCAGGCCACCCCACTCCCCAAGGGACTCCCTACCCTGATCCAGGACACCCTTCAGGGCAAACCAGCTGGCCCCCACCCGTGCACCAGTCCTCTATCCTATCTAATAAAAGAGTAATATGCAGATTGACTATCACTCCAACACACAAGATGGCTGCCCCCATATGGTCAAAGATCCTGCCCCCATATGGACACAAGATGGCCACCACAAGATGACCAGCATGGGAAGGCTATTGGGAGGGACCAGGCCTGCACGGGAGGGCAGTTAGGGATAAACAGGCTGGCAAGGGAGCAGTTAGGCACCAATCAGGCTGGCAGGGGAGTGGTTAGGGAGTGATCATGGTGGCAGGCAGAAGCAGTTAGGGGCAATCAGTAATGCAAGCAGGGGAGCAGTTGGATTGTGAGAGGGGTGTCCCATATTGGAGAGGGTCCAGACTAGGCTGTAGGACAGCCCCCCCGTGCATGAATTTTATGCACTGGGCCTCTAATATTAAATAATTTTTTATAAAGAGGAAGTATTAATCATGTCTCAACTTTAATCAATATCATATAGAAGAGATTGACTATAATGAAACTGGTGAAACTATTTAAGAAAAAAATTAACTAATTAATGCCTATGGAAATGATCATGAGGATAAATAGAAAATAAATATCTATTTTAACCAAGATTACTACCTCCCTTTTCCACCTTCCAGCTCAAGGAAACAGAGACTCCACTCCAGAATGTTGTAACCAATAACATAGTGCTCTTTTTTTCCAACAGCATTCAGATAAAGGGTGTTGTGTGTGTGTGTGTATGTGTGTGTGTGTGTGTGTGCGCGTGCATGTGCGCGCACGAGCTCATGCGCGCACGTGTGTGTGTGTTTCCCATGTACCTATTGCTGAGGCTAAGACATGCATGGGCAACTGCAATTGAGTGAGAGACTTGCTTTTTTTATGCCGCCCTGACACATGAAACAGAGGCTCTAACATGGACACAGCACTTCTGGAAATAGTGAATCCTGATCAATCTTGTTCCACCTTGGGAGATGGTAGTTTCATGTCAGAAAAGGCAAGCTGAGAGTACTCTAGCCTTCTGTTAACCTCAGAGAGGCCTCATCCAGTGAGTGTAGTAAAAGGTGATTGAAAGAAGGTACAAGATACAGGCTAAAGTGGAGGTCAGCTACTCTGCAGGTGAGAACCAGGAGTAAGAAGACTAGGAGAAGCTTTGCTGAGGTCAGTACAAAAATCAAATACTGACATTAAAAAAATTTTTTTCCAAAGGAGCCAAAATTTGATTGCATTCATTTGTAAAACAATTTATTTTCCATTAGGTTGTTGAAAACAATAGAGCAATCATCTGCAAATATTGGAATTCAACAAGTGAGTATGATAAAGGAAAGAATAAAAGATTCCTTCAAAAACTTATCTCAGCATCACTGAAACTCTACTTAAAACTGTGCTTTTCTGAGCAACAATATCAGAGGTTGAACAGTATGGGAGGGAGGAGTCTTGATTTTACTAAAATAAGACAATCACTAAGCAAATAAAGAAAGTGAGAAGCTTTCTCACTAGTGGGGAGTATTACTCAAAGTTGTTACAATATATTACCTAAAATGTCCAGTTTACAGTAACAAATTATGAAATATGCAAAGAAAAAAGACAGTATACGCATCCACTGAAAGAAAAAAAAAGTTAACAGAATGTGCCTGTGACAGTGACAATATACCAGATTTATATAGAAAAGTCTGTCAAATAGCCATTATAAGTATACCACAAAACTAATGAAAAAAAGCATAACAATAATGTTGCATCAAATAGAAAATAGCAACAAAAAGATAGAAAGTACAAAAAATAACCAAGTGGAAATGATAGAGTTAAAAAGCATAATAACTAAAATGAAATGAAAAAATCAGTAGAGGGTTTTAACAGTAGAATTGAACTAGCAAAAGAAAGAGTAAACAAGCTTCAAATATATATATTCAATAGGGACCATATGAACAACAACAACAACAACAACAACAAACAGATGGAAGAAAGAATTAAGAAAAATGAAAGAAATGTATACATCGTCAATTAAAAAATATTTATTATGAGAGATAAGCGGATGATAAAAGCAAAATAAATGTTGTAAGGAACAATGGCTGAAAGCCTAACAAATAATTTGTTGACAAACATTAACTTACATGTCTAAAAAAACTAAAACAAAACAAAACAAAACAAAAACTCTAAGGTAAATACAAGGACATCCACAAATAGATAGTCAAAGACAAGGTAAAGAAATCTTAAAAGAAGTAAAATAAAACTGATTCATTACTCACAATGAAACTTCAATTAAGTTTAATAGCTGACTTCTCAATAGAAACAATGAAGACAAAAAGGCAAAGTGCTTAAAGGACAAAATTCTCAACCAAGATTTCTATATCTATCAAAGCTATTTTTCAAAAATGAGTACTAAATAGACTTTCCCAGATGTACAAAAACTGACAGAATCTGTTGCTGGCACGACTGCCTTATAAGAAATAATAAAAGAAGGTCTTCAGGCTGAAAGATATTATTCAAACAGTATACAACTCCACATATAAAAAAGGAATGAACAATAAAAGTAATTATGCATTTATAAGAGGCAGTAGAAATGGAATTTTCTCTTCTATCTTCAGAGACTTAAAAATCAACTTCATAAAAATATGTATGTAATATAATTTATGAAAATGTAATATAGAGAGGGGAACCAAGATGACGGCATAGGTAAACACCTATTGTTCTGCCCTGCGCAACGATTCAGAAACTACAACATAACAACAAAACAAACATCACCCAGAATCACAAGAAAGCTGGCTGAGTGAAAACTCCACAAATAAAAGCAAAGGTGGGACACTGAGACTCAGAAGAGCAGCTGGAGTGCAGCCTTGAAGATGGAAACAGGTTAGGAGCCGTCCTGGTCGCGCCCGCAGGCTGTAGGGCTGGAGCACCAACCCCGGCTGGATTTCGCCAATGGGGAGGGCAGAGTGTCCCACTGCACGGATTCCCCAGCCCAGGCGAGGTCCGAGATCCGGGGTACGTGGAGACTTCCCACTGCACAAATTAACCAGTGCCAGGCGAGGTCCGAGGTCCGAAGGACTCACCCTGGAAGTGGGGCATGGCAGAGGTCTCCTAGTCTGCGAAAAAAACGGGTAGCTGGGAAAAGAAGTTTGGGCGCAAGTTTCGCACAAACGCATGACTGGCTCCCTGGAAACTTGTTTCCTGGCCCCGGGAACCACCTATTTTACAATCCTGGGCGAGACTTTGGGGGTGCAGACTCATTTGGGGAGAGGCAGTTGTCTGGCAAGGGGAAGAGACTAGCGGCTTTCTCTTGGAGGTGCCTGCAGCCATCCCCATCCAACATAGACCTGCGAGCGCGCACCACGCGTCAGTGCCGCATAGGACGCAGCTGACACTGAGGCTGCCTGCTCAGCTCAGAGACTCTGCCCATCCAACCTGAACACAGTCTCCCTTCATAGCTAATTGGCCTGGAGGTCAAACCCTCCTAGGGCTAACAACAACAAGCTGGGTTTAAATTCAAAAATACTGAATACAACCCATAAAGGATTGCAGTAAGAGTACCCATCTCAAATAACTGGGGAAGCTGTGCCACTGACCCTTAGAGGACATCTACCACATAAAGTAGCCACCATGCAGAGATATTGAAAGAAATCAGGTATGAAAGAAATGGAAGAAAAAAGACGACAAGACATAGAGTTCAAAACCACGGTTATAAGGCTTTTCAAGAGGCTCCTAGGAAAGGCCAATGAACTTAATGAGAACTACGAAGAAATAAACAAGACCAACCAGGAAATGAATGAGAATTACAAGGAAATGAATGAGACCCTCAAGGAAATGAACAAGACCTCTGAGGATATGAACGAGACCCTCATGGATATGAAAAAGGACCAACTAGAAATCAAGCATACAGACTGAAATAAAAATATTACACAAAGTCCTAAAAGCAGTCCAGAGGGCCACAATAACCAAGTCAAAGATTTGAAATACAAAGAAGCAAAATCCACTAGGCTGGAAAAGCAAGAAACAAAAAGAATTCAGATAATTGAAGATAGTATAAGGGGCCTCTGGGACAACCTCAAACATGCCAACATCCGAATTATTGGGGGGCCAGAAAAAGAGAGAGAGCAAGTTAATGAAAACCTACTTGAAGAAATAATGACTGAAAACTTCCCCCACCTGGTGAAAGAAACTGACTTAAAAGCCCAAGAATTACACAGAACCCCAAAATATAGGAATCTAAATAGGACCACACCAAGACATATCATAATTAAGATGCCAAGAGCAAAAGATAAAGAGAGAATATTAAAAGCAGCAAGAGAAAAACAGTTGGTTACCTACAGGGGAGCACCCATACGATTGTCAGCAGATTTCTCAACAGAAACGATGCAGGCCAGATGGGAGTGGCAAGAAATATTCAAAATAATGAATAGCAAGAATCTACAACCAAGATTATTCTATCCAGCAAAGCTATCATTCAGAATTGAAGATCAGATAAAGTGCTTCGCAGATAAGAAAAAGCTAAAGGAGTTCATCACCGCCAAACCAATATTATATGGAATGTCGAAAGATATTCTTTAAGAAGAGGAAGAAGAAAAAGGTAAAAATATAAATTATGAGCAACAAATACACATCTAGCAACAAATGAACATATAAATCAAGTGAATTGATAGGCTGATGAACAGGATGAACTGGTGAATATAACAGAGACATGGACATAGAGAGGGAATGGACTGACAATTCTTGGGGAGAAAAGGGTTGTGGGAAGTGCAGCAAGAGACTGGACAAAAATCTTGCAACAATGGGAGAGGACATTGGGGAGGGGGAGGTGAGGGTGGAGGGTGGGATGGGTACAGGGTGGAGGGGAGATATAGGGGGATAAAAAAGGGGAAACAATGTAATTAATAAACTGAACAATAAAGATAAAAAGAAAGAAAAAAAAGGAAAAAAAAAGAAAATGTAATATATGTGTAATAGATTAACCAACAACAGCAAAATGGAGGTAGGTGAGAGCTAAGTTAAAGTGGGCTATGGAAATGACCACAAATGCAATAATTAAAACAATGTATTGCTATGATTATAACATTAATAGATATAATCCTATATAATAAAGAGCAAATATGCAAGTGGTTGTCATGCCCTCATGCTATCATGCTGTAATGACTCAGACACTCCACACTGGAGAGAGAGGAATGGGGCCCAGCCAAGTACCAATAAGCTCATGAGAAAGGCATGGGGACCAGCCAGGCTGCAGCCCAGGAGAGGGACAAGCTGCCAGCCCTGCTGTCCTGGAGCTGTGATCTTGGAGAGGGACAAGCTGCCTACTCCACAGTTCCGGGTGCCAGCAGGTGCACCTGTGGCATGCTGCCCAGGAGGGGGACAAGCCACCCACCCTGTGGTCCGAGGCACCTGCAGCTGTGGGCTGGGCAAAGCCACCTGACCACAGTCCCCTGTGGCTGTGGTGGGCTTGGGCAAAGCCAGCCAGAATCTTGGGTGCCTGTGGCCAGCCAGAGGGAGGGATGCCCAGGTCCTGGGTTCCTGAGACTGACCAGAGGAGGGAATCCTAGGTCCCGTGTGCAGGGCAAGGCAGAGGCAATTATGGGCAATCAGGCCAACAGCGGAGTAGTTAGGGACAATAAGGCAGGCAAGTAGTGGTGGTTAGGGGTGGTCAGGCAGATAGAGGTGGTTATGGGCAATCAGAAAGCAAGCACAGGGGTTAGGGGTGATCAGGCAGGAAGGCAAGCAGAGAGGTTAGGAGCCAGTGGTCCCAGATTGTGAGAGGCAGTCAGACATTCCCTGAGGGGTCCCAGATTGGAGAGGGTAGGCTGAGAGACCCCCTGACCATACATAAATTTCATACAATGGGCCTCTAGTGTCTATACTAATGAAATGTAATATGCTAATTACACATAGTTGACCAGCCATCTTCCGAATGTCCAATTTCCTCTGGACAAAGCCATGGTGGTGGGGGCCAAGGCAAAAGCAATTAGGGGTGATCAGACCAGCAGGGGATAGTAGTTAGGAGTGAGATCAGGCCTGCAGAAGAGGACAGTAGGGGCGACCAGGCCAGCAGGGGAGGGCAATTGGGAGCATTATGCAGGCAGACAGGTGAGTGGTTAGGAGCCAGTGGTCCTGGATTGCAAGAGGGATATCTGACTGCCAGTTTAGGCCCATTCCTGGATTGCGGAGGGTGCAGGCATGGCTCAGGGTCACTCTCCTTTGTACAAATTTCATGCACCAGGCGTCTAATCCTATATAATAAAAAGCTAATATGCAAATCAACTGAACAGTGAACAACCAGTTGCTCTGATGTGCACTGACCAACAGGGGGCAGACTCTCAATGCAGGAGCTTCCCACTGTTGGTCAGTTCACTCCCACAAGGGTAGCACCACTTAGCCAGAAGCTAGGCTTATAGCTGGTGAGCACAGCAGTGGTGGTAGGAGCCTCTCCCACCTCCACAGCAGTGCTAAGGACCCCTCAGCAGACATCACTCGAGGGTCCCAGACTGTGAGAGGGCACAGGCTGGGATGAGGGCCCCTCCCCCCTGTACATGAATGTCATGCACCATGCCTCTAGTATATAATAATAATGATGCAGGGAAAAAAGAAATAGAGTTATATGAATGTAACATTGTATATATCACTAGAATTAAGGTAGTATAACTTGAAAGCTGAATCAAATAAATTAAGATATATATAAACCCTAGACCACCCACTAAAAATAAATACAATAAAACATTATTAAAGAGAAAATTGATACATTAGAAAATATTCACTTAATATTAAATAAAGAAATAAAAGAGGAATAAGGAATTATATATATATACAATGAAGTAAAATAGTAAACATAAATTCAACTATATCAATAATAACAATTAATCTTAACAAATTAAATGATTCATCAAAAGGTAGAGATTATTAGAATAGGGTAAGAAACATGATTGAACTATATCTCACACTTTTATTTATTCGTTAAGGTATTACATATATGTCCTTATTTCCCCATTACCCACAACCTTCCATTCATGCCCTTACCTCCTTTGTTGTCTGTGTCAATTGCTTATGCTTATATGCATACATATAAGTCCTTTGGTTGATCTCTCCCCCTTACCTCCCTACCTTCCCTGAGGTTTGACATTCTTATTGATGTTTCTCTGTCTCTGGACCTATTTTCATCAGTTTATGTTGTTCATTATATTCCACGAATGAGTGATATTATGTGATATTTATCTTTCTCTGCCTGGCTTATTTCACTTAGCATAATACATCTACACAATGGAATACAAGGCTGTGGTAAAGAAGGAGTTCTTACCATTTGCAACAACATGGATGGAGTTGGAGAGCATTATATTTCACACTTTAGATTTAAAGATACAAACAGATTGAGGGTAAAATTACATAAAAGATATATCATGCAAGTCAAACCATCAGGAAGATATAACAATTATAAAATATAAATGCATGTAATAGCAGATCACCATAATATAAGAAATAAAAACTGACAGAAATGAAAGGATAATGAATTCAAATATAACTAGAGGCCCGGTGCATGAAATTCATGCATGGGGCGGGGGTGTCCCTCAGCCCAGCCTGCACCCTCTCCAATCTGGGACTCCGTGAGGGATATCCAACTGCCTGTTTAAACGGGCAGTCAGACATCCCTCTCACAATCTAGAACTGCTAGCTCCCAACTGCTCACCTGCTTGCCTTCCTTATTGCCCCTAACCACTCCCCTGCCAGCCTGATCGATGTCTAACTGCTCCCCTGCCAACCTGTTTGACCCCAACTTCTCTCCTCTGTTGGCCTGGTCACCCCTAACTGTCCTCTCCTGCAGGCTTGATTTTCCCCAACTGCCCTCCTTGCAGGTCCTTCCCTCCCAACTGCCCTCCCCTGCTGGCCATCTTGTGGTGACCATCTTGTGTCCACATGGGGGCAGGATCTTTGACCACATGGGGGCAGCCCTTTTGTGTGTTGGAGTGATAGTCAATCTGCATATTACTCCTTTATTAGATAGGATAGAGTCCTGGTGCATAGATGGGGGCCAGGTGGTTTGCCCTGAAGAATGTTCCAGATCAAGGTGGGGGTTCCCTTGGGACATGGGGTGGCCTGAGGGAGGGGCCTATGGTCGTTTGCAGACCAGCCACACACCCCAGCAACCCAAGCTGAGGCCCTAGTACCTGGAATTTATTTATGTTCTACAACTGAAACTTTTTAGCCTGGAGTGGAGCCAGCCTTCTACTTGCCCTGTGGCAACAGCCATTTCTGTTGGCATTGATTTAAATTCTATAATTGAAATTTTGTAGCCTGGAGTGGAGGCCTAAGTGCTAGGGCTGCAGAAGCTTGGCTTCCTCCATCACCTGGGCAACCCTGGCCTCTGCTCACTCCAGCCCCATGGCTGCCACCATTTCTGTTGGGATATATGTATCTTCTATAATTGAAACTTTGTAGCATTGAGTGGAGGCCTAGGCTGGCAAGGGCAGTTGGAAAGCTTGGCTTCCTCCATTGCCAGAGGAACCTAAGCCTCCCTCCTGCTCTCAGTGGCTGCAATGATCTTGGCTGCAGTTTATTTGCATATTTGCTCCTGATTGGCTGGTGGGCATGGTTGATGGGCATGGCTTGTGTGTGTAGCAGAGGTGCAGTCAATTTGCATATTATTCTTTTATTAGATAGGATACTTATAAACATTAATATTCTACTTTCAATAATGAATAGACCTGCTGGACAGAAGATCAACAAGAAACTTTAACAATACTGTAAATCAACTAGACCTAATCAGACATGTACGAAATACTCTACCCAACCACAACAGAATATATATTCTTCTTACGTTTACACAGAACATTCTCTAGAGTAAAGCATATGCTAGGCCATAATACAAAACTCAATGAAATTAAAAGATCATAAGTAAAACAAAGTATTTTTTCTGACCACATGAAATAGAAATAGAAATCAATAGCAGGAGAATGTTTCTGACATTCACAAATATAGCAATTAATCAACATACTCATATATAACAAGTGGATCAAAGAAGACATGAAAAGGAAAATCAAAACATACTTTGACATAAGTGACAATGAAGACACAACCTAAAAATATTATGGGATGCAGTTAATAATACTTGGAGAGAGATTTATAACTATCAATGTGAATATTAAGAAAGAAGAAAGATTCAAATTCAACAACCTAATATTTCACCTTAACACACTGGAATAAGAGGTAAACTCTTTGAAAAAATAAGTAAGAAAGAAATATATAAATGAAAGAATGACATTTTGATCTTCAGAAAATTCAAATCAAAACCACAATGATATATTATTTCACAGCTACTAGCATGACTAGAATAATTTTAAGAAATTAGAAAGAAACAAATGTTGAGGATGCAGAAAAATCAAAACCTTCATCCACTGATGTGAAAAATGTAAAATGGGACAGCTGCTTTAAAAAAGAGTCTTTTATGTTGAATCTCAGAGGGAAGGTGTGGGTGGATGGGTGGGTGGGAAGAGATCAACCAACTAACTTGTATGTAGTATATGCACAACCCATGGACACAGATAATAGGGTGGTGAAGGCCTGGGGCATTGGATAGAGGCGGGCTAGAAGAGGTCAATGGGGAGAAAAGGGGATATATGTAATGCTTTCAACACTAAAGATAAAAATAAATAAAAATATTTGTGCTAAACACACACACACACACACCAAAACAGTCTGGCAGATTCTCAAATAATTAATTATGGAGTGATTATATAATGCAGCAATATACTCTTAATTATTTGCCCCGAAGAAGCAAAAACATATGTCCACACAAAACATTGCACACTGATGTTCATAAAAGCATTATTCATAATACCTAAAAAGTGGAAATCATTCAAATATCCATCAACTGATTAATAGGTAAGCAAAATATAGTACAGATATTCTTCAGAGATATTGTAGGTTCAATTCCAGACCACCACAATACAGCAAATTTCACAATGAAGTGAGTCACACATTTTTTTTTTGAGTTTTGAAGTGCATATAAAAGTTAACTTTACTATCGTCTATTAAGTTTACAACAGCATTGTGTCCATAAAATTGTACATACCTTAATTTAAAAACCCTTTATTAGTAAAAATGCTAACCATAATCTGAAGCTTCAGCAAGTTCTACTGTTTTTGCCAGTGGTGGGTCTTGCCTTGATGTTAATGACTACTAAGGATGGTGGTTGCTGAAAATTGGGGTGGCTGTGACAATTTTTTTAAAATAAGAAAGAAAATATGTGGTGATGGAACATGGTTTGACTTTGGGTGGTGGGAACACGATGCAATATATAGATCATGTATCTAGAAATGTATACATGAATCCTATGCAATCCTTTAATCAATGTCACACCAATAAATTTAATTTAAAATAATAAAAGTAAAAAAAATAAAATTCAGAGATGCAAAAAAAGGTTTCCACATTGATTCTTCCTTTCCTAAATGTTTGCTCTATAACATGCAGTGTTGTTTGATAATATTTTTTCCAAAGTAGAACTTCTTTCAAAATTGGAGTCAAGCCTCTCAAACCCCACAAATGCTTTATCAGATAAATATATGTAGTATTTTACATTCTTTGTTGTCATTTCAAAAACATTGAGAGCATCTTCACTAGAAGCAGTTTCCATCTCAAGGAACCAATTTATTTGCTCATTCATATGAAGCAACTCCTAATCCATTAAAGTTTTATGAGATTGCAGCAGTTCAATCTGATCTCTAGGCTCCACTTCTAATTCTATCTCTCTTGCTATTTCCACCACATCCTCCACTGAAATCTTAAATTCCTCAAAATCATCCTTAAGGGTTGGAATCAACTTCTTCCAAATTCCTATTAATGTTGATACTTTGACCTTTTTCCATGAACCATGACTATTCTTAATAACATATGGAATGGTGAATCCTTTTCAGAAGGTTTATTTATTTATTTATTTATTTGGCCAGATCCATCAGAGGAATTGCTATCTATAGCATCTATAGCCTTAGGATATGTATTACTCAAAATTACTCTTTGAACCATTAGTTGCAGAATTCATGTTGTGATAGCAAGCATAAAAACATTTTTATTATACATTCCCATCAGAGCTCTTGGGTGATCAGGTGTATTATCAATGAGCAGTATGATTTGCAAAGAATTTTTTTTCTGGGCAATAGTTTTCAACAGTGGGCTTAAACTATTCAATGAACTATGTTACAAACAGATGTGCTGTCATCCAGGATTTGTTGTTTCATTTATAGAGCACAGAAAGAGTAGCTTTAGCATATTCTTAAGGACCTCATGATGGTAAATGAACATTGACCTCAACTTAAAGTCACCAGCTGCATTAGCTTCTAACAAGAGAGTCAGCCTGTTCTTTGAAGCCAGGCATTGATTTCTCCTCTCTAGCAATAAAAGTCCTAGATAGCATCTTTCCTAATATAAGAAAATTTTGTCTGCAAAAACCTGTTTAGTGTAGGCACATTCATTAATTATCTTGACTGGATATTCTAGATAACTACTGCAGCTTCTAAATTAGCACTTCTTCACCATCTTGCACCTATATGTTATGGAGATAGCTTCTCTCCTTAAATCTCATCAATCAACCTGTGCTAGCTTCAAACTTTTCTTCTTCAGCTTCTTCAGTTTCTTCATCTCTCTCAGCCTTAATGGAATTGAAGAGAGTTAGGAACCTGCTCTGAATTAGTCTTTAGTTTAGGGGATGTTGTGGCTGCTTTAATCTTCTATCCAGATCATTAAAACTTATTCCATATCAGTGATAAGGCTGTTTTGTGGGGGTTTTTTTGTTATTCATGTGTTCACGGAAGTAACACTTTTAATTTCTTTCAAGAACTTTTCCTTTGTATTCAAAACTTGACTTACTATTTTGTGCAACAGTCGTAGCTTTTGTCCAGTCTTGAATTTTGACTTGCCTTCCTCACTAAGTTTTATTATTTCTAGTTTTTTATTTAAAGTGAGAGACATGTGACTCTTCTACTTACTCAAACAATTAAAGGTCATTGCAGGGTTATTAATTGGTCTAATTTCAATATTTTTGTGTCTCGGAGAATAGGGAAGTCCAAGGAGAGAGAAAGAACTGGGAGAACAGCTGGCCAGTAAAGCAGTCAGAGCATACACACCATTTATAAATTAAGTTCTGTCTTATATGGCTATGGTTTGTGGTACCCCAAAACAACTATAATAGTAACATCAAATATTACTGATCACAGATAATAATATAAAACATATTAATCTATACTAATAAAGACCTAGGTGGCCCTTGTGCCCTTGCACGATGCCCTCACATCATCACAACATGGCCATACCCATTCATCACAAGATGGCTTCCCCATGTAATCACAAGATGGCTGCCACAAGTTGGTCACCACAAGATGGCCACCACAAGATGACTGGCAAGGAAGGACAGTTGGGGATGACCAGGCCTGCAGAGGAGGGAATTTGGGAGCAATCCGGTCAGCAGGGGAGGGCAATTGTGCAGTTGGAGGTGATTGGGTTGGCAGGGGAGGGCAATTGGGGGCTATTGGGCCAGCAGGGAGGGCAGTTGGGGGTGATCAGGCTGACAGGGGAGCAGTTACACATCAATCAGGCCAGTAGGGGAGCAGTTAGGGGACAATCTGGAAGGCAGGCAGATGAGAGGTTAGGAGTCAGTGGTCCCAAATTAAAAGAGGGATGTCTGAAGGATCCCAGATTAGAGAGGGTGCAGGCTAAGCTGTGAGAATATCCCCCTCCCCCAGTACACGAATTTTGTGCACCAGGCCTCTAGTCCTATATAATAAAAGCTTAAGATGCTAAATGTCTGGTCATCCAGTCAGCCATTCAAACAATCAAAGCATAATATGCTAATGATATGCTAAGGCTGCTCAACCATTCACTATGACGTGCACTGACAACCAGGGGGCAGACACTCTAACCAGTAAGTTAGCTTGCTGCTGGGGTCTGGCCAATCCTGACTGAGAGACTGGCCAGACACACCCTGGAGTCCTTCCACAGTCCCTCCCTGGCTAGCCAATCCTGCATCTCTCCGCAGCCCCAATCATGTACCAGTGGGATCGCTTGGCCTGGCCTGCACCCTCTCACATTCAGGCTGAGGGACTCTCCCCAGAGTGCATGAATTTCAAGCATCAGACCTCTAGTAATGATAATAAATTGAAATATTGTGGGAATTACCAAAGTGTGACACAGGGACACAAAGTGAGCAAGTTCTCTTGGAAAACTCATGCCACTAGACTTGTGCGACACAAGCTTGCCATAATCATCAATTTGTAAAAAAATTCAGTATCTGTACTAAAGCATAGTAAAACTAAGCACAAGAAAATTAGGTGTGCCTGAATAAAATATTATTCAGCCATCAAAAGAATAAACTTATTGCTACGTGCTCTAATATGGATGAACCTTAAAAACATTATGATGATTGAAAGAAACCAGCCACAAAAAAACTATATTGTTTTAATGAAATGTCCAGAACCTTTAAATCTCTAGAGATGGGAGGTATATTAATAGTGACTTAAGTTTGAGGAAGGGTCAAAGGTTAGGGAGTGATTCTTAAAGTTATGAGGTTTCTTTTTGAAGTGACGAAGATATTCTAAACTTTACTGTAGTGATGATTACACATACCTGAATACACTAAAAATCATTGAATTTTACACTTTTACACTTTCATATGGTACATGAATTAATTATATCTCAATAAAGTTGCCAAAATGATCACATAGGAATTTATAACTATTAAGGTAGGCAAGTGTTAATCTTGTCGGTTATTGGTAGAAAACCTCTGAGTCTTGGCCAAATGCAAGATACAAGGATGGTAACAATCATAGCTGTTCCTTTTAGGAAATTTTGCACACTCCCAGTTATGTCTGTGACCCACTTCAGTGCAGAAGTAGGGTAGCCCTCCTACAGGATGTGGATATAAGTCTGATTCTCAGATTGTCATAGCATATGGATACTGCTCAAATGCTCTTTAAAAATTCAAGAGTAAAACTACTGATTCCCAAGTTTGGTGAAAGCCTACTGAAGCCAGTTGATAATTAAGACTAACCGACTAAGGCAGAGTTGTCAAACTTTTCCTGTTAAGACCACATTGTAAATATTTTAGGATCTGTGGGCTATACAGTCTCTGGACTAAGCTCTTCAATTATAGCATGAGAACAAGCCAATGGGTTGTATGTATATTTGTATAAAATAAACTACAAAATAGGAGAAAAATGCAAACCATATATTTGATAAGTAATATATAAGGAATTCACTTTTATTAAAATATTTTTGGTTATTTGTTTAGTTTAATATATTTTATTGATTTCGGAATAGAAGAGAGAGAGAGAGAGAGAGAGAGAGAGAGAGAGAGAGAGAGAGAGAGAGAGAGAGATTAATGATGACAGAGATTCATTAATGGGCTGCCTCCTACTACATGTCCCCCACTGGGAACTGAACCCACAGCCTGGGCATGTGCCCTCACTGGGAATTAAACTGTGAACTGGCTGGGCTAAATCTTAAAAGATAGGTTGACTTTCTACAGCCCTGGCTGATGTGGCTCAATAGTGAGTGTGTTAGCTGGAAGCACTGAAGAGTTACAGGTTGGACTCCAGGTCAAGGGCATAGTACCTGGGTGACAGATCCATCCCTGGCCCAGTGGAGTGTGTGTGCAGGTGTGCAGGAAGCAAGCACTTGATATATCTCTCTCACATCAATGTTTCTCTCTCTCTCTCTCTCTCTCTCTCTCTCTCTCTCTCTCTCTCTCTCCTCTCTTCTCTCTCTCTCTCTCTCTCTCCCTCTCCTCCTTCCCTTTTTCTCTTCCACTCTCTCTAAAAATCAATTGAAAAAATATCCTCACTAGAGGATTAACAAAAAATAATAATGATAATTGTCTACATTGGTGATACATTGTGATAAAGTGTTGATGGATTCCATGAATGACAGATCACATTTAACAATATGAAATATATGTCCTAAACAGTTTGGCTCAGTGGATAGAGGATTGGCCTGAAAACTAAAAGTTCCCAGGTTTGATTCCAGTCAAGGGTTTGTATCTTGGTTGTGGGAACATCCCCAGTAGAAGGTGTGCAGGAAGCAGCTGATAGATGTTTCTCTCTCATCGATGTTTCTAACTCTCTAGCCATCTCCCTTCCTTTCTGTAAAAAATCAATAAAATATTTTTTAATTAAAAAAATATAAAATATGTCCTGGCTGGTGTGGCTCAGTTGCTTGGAGCATCATCCAATGCACCATAATGTCGCTGGTTCCATTCCCAGTCAGGAAACATAACTGGGTTTCAGTTATATCCCTGCTCAAGATACATTTGGGAGGCAACAGATAAATGTATCTCTCTGACATTGGTGTTTTTTTCTCTCTCTGCCTTTCTCGTTCTCTGGAATAATTTTTTAAAAAATAATGAAATATGTTAACATACAAATAAACAAATAAAGAAGGTCTAAAACATTTATACAAAGGCTAAATTATGTTTAATATTGGGTAAATGGGGTGGTGTGTTATTTTTTTATTTTTTATTTTTTACAGCATGACATATATAATAGTAGTACATATGTTTTCCTTTTTCCCCCCATTATCCTGGCCCCCAGCCTCCCCAACCCTCCAGCACATGTCCCCACCTGCCCCCTTCCCGGCCCCAGTGTCTTTCATTCATTGCTTATGCTCATATGAATACATACAAGTCCTTAGGTTGATCTCCCCCAGCATCCGCACCCCACCCTCCCCAGCCTTCCCCCTGTAGCTTCACAGCCTGTTCAATACCTCCCTGCCTCTATATCAATCACTCTCACCTGTTTCTTTTCTTCAAAAATATCTTGCCTCTGCATACAAGAAATAAATGTATAAGAACAAAAAATGTTTGAGTCTCAGTTTCAAAATCCAACTGTTCTGAGTACAAGTTTCAATGTCAAACTGTTCTTTATGTGTACATGTCAGCAATGGTATCTGGAAGGTAGAAACATTGTGGCAATGGAACTTTCATCCTCTCTGGTTTAGTCCTGGGCCACCTGCAGCCACGCACAGCTGCCGACTGCTAGCATGGCAAGGTGTCTATCAGTGTCCTTTCTCGACCATCCTCATGACTGGAACAGACCCATCAGTTCCTCACTATTGCAGGAACCCACATGGTCTTGGAGTTGTTCTCTGAAAACACACAAACACATTCTCAACCAAAAGTTAACAAAGAGATCCTCTCTGCAAATTAGACTAGGGATTCTTTCTATTTTTGCCTAAATGATTTTCCTTTGGCTTATTTTGACACCATGTGTGTTTTTCATGGGTGTCCTGCTGTTGGCTTTACAAATTGAAGTTACTTTTCTGGAGTAAGAATTTACTAGATCTATTTTGCTTACAGAATATTTTTCCTTACATGATATTACCCCACTACCGCCCCCCTTTTTGATTAATGGGGGCTTTTGGAAATTTTAGATTACAGTCTTGGTAATTTTAAATTTTAATTTTTGCACACAAATATAACAGCTTTTGGTTCTTTTGATGTTAGGCAATTTTACATTGAGATGAACCACTAATAGATATTTTAGTTAATGTTTTAGGAAAAGCTTTTTGTCCAGTCCAGTTAAATTTTCTTGAGTATTCACTAATTTCACTTGGCTAATTAAAATTGATCTGAAAACTTGATTACTATTTTACTGTCAATTTTAATACTCAAGCAGAAATCTTAGTTTACCCTGTGAATATTAGTGGAAAGGATTATTTCCATGCTTGAGTAGGTCCTGAGCATTCCTGGTAATAGACTGTATTTAGATACAGAACAGCAATTGCCGGCCGAGTCTCTGTCTGACACCTGGGTCCCATTCTGAGTTGTGTGTGGGAGGCATAGCAGCCATGGGGCCAGGAGACCTCCCTCAGAAGGGGTGAGAGTTCAGGCCCCTGCAAGGTTTGTGTGTGAGTGTCTGTGCCCCACCTCTGTTGACCTTTTAGTTCTCTGCTGTTGGCCCCTCTGCGACTCTGACTGTCTTAGGTTGTTCCTTCCCTGAGGAATCTTACCCGTCTCTGGCTAACCAGCCATCCTCTGAGGACAAACAGGGTGATTTAAGATTCAGTTCTGTCTCCTTTGTAGTCTATGCCCCCATGGCGTCCAGGTCCAGCACCTGCCTTGGGGTCCCCTTGCCTGCTGGCAGGGTTCTAGTACAGATCACATATCTCGGGGGAACCAGGTTTCTTCTCCAGAGAGGGCCCAGCTCACACCATTGGGTGAGAAACAGATCCATGGTGCCATCTGCTCAGAGGCCTCAGCCACACCTTGAACTAAAAGCTCAGGCAACAACGGTGTATTTGGATTGTAAGAAGAGGGTCCCTCTTAGCAAAAAAGGGCAAAAGGACCAATATTGGATGGTCGAGTGCCTTCCCAGTGCCTTAATTCCTTCTGAAAGGGATTAATTCCTTTCCTATCCTTTTTTAAATTGCTGCCAAACAAAGAATTAGTTTGTAAGTTTATCTGGGATAATTGTATAATATGATGTTGTCAAATATCAAAAATTATAATGACATTGTAGAATAATATCATGCAAGGGTATGATGGTGTCAAGGGGATTAAGGAGGGCCCAGCCTGTGGACTGGTGTACATAGGAGATGACAGTTCTAGGCCATGTCAATTCAATCTCAAACTAGCTGCCAAATTTTTTATACCATTATATAAACTTTGTCAGGCCTGGCTAATTTCATTTAGCATAATGCTCACCAGCTCCATCCATGTTGTTGCAAAAGGTAGGAGTTCCTTCTTTTTTGCCGCAGCAGAGTATTCCATTGTGTAGATGTACCACAGTTTTTTAATCCACTCACCTGCTGATGGGAACTTAGGCTATTTCCAAATCTTACTATGGTAAATTGTGCTGCTATAAACATAGGGGTCCATATATCCTTTCTAATTCGCGTTTGTAGTTTCTTGGGGTATATTCCTAGAAATGGGAACATTGGGTCAAATGGGAGCTCCATTTTTATTTTTTCGAGGAAACTCCATACTGTTCTCCACAGTGGCTGCACCAGTCTATAATCCTACCAGCAATGCAGGAGAGTTCATTTTTCTCCACATTCTTGCCAGCACTTATCTTTTGTTGATTTTTTGATGTAAGCCATCCTGACCAGTGTGAGATGGTACCACATTGTCATTTTGATTTGTATCTCTCAGATAATTAGTGACTGAGCAGGTTATCATATGTCTCTGGGCCTTCCTTTTGTCTTCTTTCAAAAAGATTCTATTTAGGTCTGTTACCCATTTTTTTATTGGATCATATGTTCTCATTTTATTAAGTTGTATGAGTTGCCTGTAGATGCTTGAGATTAAACTTTTATCACTGATAACATTTGCAAATATGTTCTCCCATACAGTAGTTTTTCTTGTTGGTTTGTTGATGGTTTCTTTAGCTGTGCAAAAGTTTTTTATTTTGATGTAGTATCATTTGTTTATTTTCTCTTTAGCTTCCATTGCGCTAGGAGCGGTATCACTAAAGAAGTTCTTTCGGCATATGTCTGAGATTTTTTCTTCCGGTGGATTCCTCTAATATTTTTATGGTTTCCCGTCTTATGTTTAAGTCCCATATCCATTTTGAGTTTATTTTTATGTATGGTGTAAGTTGGTAGTATAGTTTAACTTTTTTGCATATATCTGTCCAATTTTCCCAATACCATTTATTGAAGAGACTATTTTGACTCCATTTTATGTTTATGCCAACTTTGTCAAATATTAATTGAGCACAGTGGTTTGGGTTAATATCTGGATTCTCTATTCTATTGCATTGGACCATATGTCTGTTCTTGTGCCAGTACCAGACAGTTTTGAGAACAGTAGCTTTGTAATATAGCTTGAAATCTGGTATTGAAATCCCACCAACTTTGTGCTTCTTTCTCAGGATTGCTGTGGCTATTCAGTGGCTTTTTTATTCCAGATGAATTTTTGGAGAGTTCTTTCTAGGTCTCTGAAATATGCCATTAGTATTTTAATGGGGAGTGCATTAAATTTATAGATTGCTTTGCAGAGTATGGATATTTTAATGATGTTGATTCTCTCGATCCATGAACATGGTATCTTCTTCCACCTGTTTACATCTTCCTCTATCTCTTTTTTTAGTGTCCTGTAATTTTCTGCAAATAGGTATTTTACCTCCTTAGTTAAGTTTATTCCTAGGTACCTTAATTTTTTTGTGTGATGGTAAATGGGATTGCTTTTTCAGTCACTCTTTCTGTAAGTTCACTATTAGTGTATAGAAATGCCATAGATTTCTTGGCGTTAATTTTGTAGCCTGCTATGATGCTGAACTCATTTATTAAGTCTGTTAGTTTTTTTTTTATGGAGTCTTTCCGTTTTTTTTTTTATGTACAACATCATGTCATCTGCAAATAAGAATAGCGTTACTTCTTCTTTTCCAATTTGGATCCCTTTAATTTCTTCTTCTTGTCTAATTGCAATGGCTAATACTTCCAGTACTATGTTGAGCATGAGTGGTGAGAGTGGGCATCCCTGTCTTGTTCAAGTTCATAGGGGAAATGGTTGTAGTTTTTGCCCATTGAGTATGATGTTTGCTGTGGGTTTATCATATATGGCTTTTATTATGTTGAGGTATGATCCATCTATTCCTACCTTGTTGAGAGTTTTTATCAACAAAGGGTGTTGGATTTTGTCAAATGCCTTTTCTGCATCAATTGATATGACTATGTGATTTTCATCTTTCAATTTGTTTATGTGATGTATCTCATTTATTGATTTGCAGAAATTGTACCATCCTTGCATTCCTGGGATAAATCCTACTTGGTCATGGTATATGATCTTTCTGATGTACTGCTGGATCCAATTTGCTGGAATATTTTTTGAGGATTTTGGCATCTATATTCATGAGGGATATTGGCCTGTAATTCTCTTTCATTGTGTTGTCTTTATCTGGTTTTGGTATTAGCGTGATGCTGGATTCATAGAAAGAGTTTGGAAGTGTTCCATCCTCTTGAATTTTCTGGAATAGTCGCAGAAAAAAATAGGTTTTAGTTCTTCCTTGAATATTTGGTGAAACGTCCCTGTGCAACCATCTGGCCTTGGGATTTGTTTGCTGGAAGCTCTTTGGTGACTGCTTGAATTTCTTCCACAGTTGTTGTTCTATTGAGCTGTTTAGATTCTTCCTGATTGAGTTTTGGGGGTTATATTTTTCTAGGAATATATCCATTTCCTCCAGGTTGTCCAGTTTGTTGGAGTAGAGTTGTTCATAGTATTTTTGAACAACCCTTTGTATTTCAATGGGGTCAGTTGTTATTTCACCTCTTTCATTTCTGATTTTATTTATTAGGGTCCTCTCTCTTTGCTTCATGGTGAGCCTGGGTAGAGGTTCATCAATCTTGTTTATCCTTTCAAAGAACCAGCTCTCGGGTTTGTTCATCTTCTGTACTATTTCTTTGGTTTCTATGTCGTTTATCTCTGCTCTGGTCTTTACTATTTCCTTCCTTCTGTTACACTGGGCTTTTCTTGTGGCTCTCTTTCTAACTCTTTGAGTTGTTGGGTTAGATAGTTTATTGCCGCTGTTTCTTGGTTTTTTTGTTTGTTTGTTTGTTTGTTTCCAGTAGGTTTGTAGAGCTGTGATCTTCCCTCTCAAAACTGCTTTTGTTGTGTCCCATAGATTTTGGATTGTTGTGCTATCATTGTCATTTCTTTCCATGATGTTTTCTATTTTTTCCTTGACCTCTCTGTTAACCCAGACATTGTTTAATAGGATGCTGTTTAGTCTCCATGTGTTTGATTTCTTTGGATTGTTTTTATTGTAGTTGATTTCCAGCTTTATGCCACTGTGATCTGAAAATATGCTTGATACGATTTCTATCTTCTTGAATTTGGAGAGACTTTGCCTATGACCCAACACATGGTCTATCTTTGAGAATGACCCATGGGCACTTGAAAAGAATGTATATTCTGTGGCTTTGGGGTGAAATGATCTGAAGATTTCAATTAATTCCATCTGCTCTAGTGATTCATTGAGGTTTGATATTTCTTTACTGATTTTTTGTTTAGAGGACTTGTCCAATGGTGATAGTGGCGTATTAAAGTCTCCTATTATGATTGCATTGCAGTCAACCTCTCTCTGTATATCCTCCAGGAGCTTTTTCTTTATGTATTTGGATGCTCCTGTATTGGGTGCCTATATGTTTACCCGAGTTATTTCTTCTTTTTGGATTGCTCCGTTTAGTATTATGTAGTGGCCTTCTTTATCTCTTGTTATTACTTCACTTTGAGATCTAATTTGTCGGATATACGTATTGCTTCCCCAGCTTTTTTTCCATTTCCATTAGCCTGAAGCACCTTTTCCCATCCTTTTACACTCAGTCCATGTGCATCTTTTTTTCGGAGAAGGGTTTCTTGTAGACAGCAGATATATGGGTTGTGTTTTCTTATCCATTCCGTTACCCTTTGTCTTTTGATTGGAGCATTTAAACCATTTACATTTAAATTTATTATTGATAGGTCCTTATTTGTGGCCATTTTTTTCTTTACCCCTGTGTTCATTCCTCGCTTGCTATTGCTTTTTACAACAGAGCCTTTAGCATTTCTTGCATTGTTGGTTTGGTGGTAATGTATTCCCTTAGACCTTTTTTGTCTGTGAAGCTCCTGATTTGACCTTCAATTTTGATTGATAGCCTTGGTTGGTACAGCATTCTAGGATACAGCCCCTTTCTTTGCATGACTTTGTATATTTCATTCCAATCCCTTCTGGCCTGATAAGTTTCTGTTGAGAAATCACTTGCTAATCTGATGGGTGTTCCTTTCTAGGTGACTTCCTGTCTCTCTCTGGCAGCTTTTAGGATTCTCACTTTGTCGTTGATGTTTGCCAATTTAATTATAATGTGCCTTGGAGTAGGTCTTTTGGGGTTTAATTTGCTTGGGACTCTGTGATATTTTTGGGTTTGTGTGGGGTTTTTTCTTTCCTATATCAGGGAAGTTTTCTGTCATTATTTCTTCCAACAGGTTTTGTATTCTTTGCTCAGTTTCATGTCCCTCTGGGAGCCCTATTATGCGGATGTTGCTGTGTTTCATTTTGTCCCAAAGTTCCCTTAGGCTCTCCTCCTGCTTTTTAATTTTATTTCTAGAAGCTGCTATACTTGTGTATTTCTTCCAACTTTGTCTTCCAGCTAACTCATGTTGTCCTATGCTTCTTCTATTGTACTCCTGATACTTTCTATGGAATTCTTTACCTCAGCAATGCCACTTTTCATTTCTTCTTGGCTCTCCTTCATTTCTTCTTGGGTCTTCTTCATTTCCTCTTGTTTCTTCTTCAATTACTCTTGGTTCTTACTCATAATGACTTCTATTCTCTTCAGCCACCCTATGACCATTTCTCTGAACTCTCTCTCTGACAGGTTGCTTGCTTCCATTTCGTTTACTTCTTTTTCTTATGAGGCTTGTTTTTCCTTCATTGGTGGGCTGTTTTTTTGTCTCCCCATGTTCTCGCTCCTCTCTATGTCTCGTTATGAAGTTCTCACTCTCCTGTGTTGATTTAAAGCCTCAAACTACAACACAACCAGGTGCAACACACCAGGCACTGAATAGGAATATATTCACAGTATTGGTAACTCCAAATTAAAGGTGATTGCCAGAGGAAAGCAAATTAGGTGATAGGTAAGAAAGAAGAGAGTAAGAGAAAACACACACACATACAAAGAAAGAAAGAAAGAAAGAAAGAAAGAAAGAAAGAAAGAAAGAAAGAAAGAAAGAAAAGAAAAGAAAAGAAAAGAAAAAAGGGAATGTCAAAGTGAAATTGGGAAAAGGGGATGAAGTAAAAAGAAAGAAAAGGGGAATAAACTATAAATATGGGTTGAAAACTCCTATAGGGCAGCCACTAATTCCAGCAAAAGCCAGCTACAAGTACTTGGTGATTGATACAAACTACATAGAATAACTATTATCAAGTGAGGTGAGGGAACACAGAAGCATAAATCTATCAAAAATCAATGCAAACAACATCAAAACAAAAAACATGCCAACCCCCCTACACACAAAACAAATTAAAAGAAAAGAATAAACAAACCAATCTCACAAACATGCATAAAATATTGATATAATCAACAGTCAGGTAAACAACATCAGCAGGACAGAGAGAAAAATAATTTAGGATAGTGAAGTCAGAGAAGTTAGAGGTGTGTATGGACTTGGAGCAGGTATTTGGAGATTAGATATAAAAGTGAGGTGAAATTTTAACATGGGGTAAAAAGAGAGAACAACAAAAATCTAAAGCAGAAAAGTGTAAGGGGAACAAGACACTAACTAAGGACAGGTTAGCAAGAGAGTGGTGGCATAAGGGTGAAGTTGAGGTAGAGTAAAAAGATACTAAAAGGTAGATGAAAATAGACTAACACTAACCCCAAAGTAGAATGAAGATGAAATAAAATGGCACTTAAAAAAAAAGGTTAAATAGTAGTAGAAATAAAATTGATTTCTTAATTTGTGTTACACAAGAGTCAATTTGTGATTCAGCCCCTGGGTGGCAGTGTTTCTGGATTGACCTCTGGGTCTATTGGTCCTCTCTAGCCTGAACTAAAATCCCACTATGCCTATGGTATTCGATACTGATTTGTGGGAATAGGCTGCCCCAGAGATGCCTCTCTAATGATAAGCACCTGTTCTGATCCCCAGCCTCAGAAAAACAGCTTACCCCTGCGGTCTCCCAGGTTATCTCCCACCTGGGATAATGTTCCTGGTTTTGCACTGAGATACTCAGAATTGGAGAGGAAAGAATTCAAGTGCTCGAACTCAAGTTCTGCTCATATGTCTGTGCGAAACCCCTTTCCTCCTTGGGTTTGGCAGCCAGCACCCTCCCAAAATTGTTAGGCTGTCCTTCTCTGTCAGGTCCAAATGGAGTGCTTTCTAGGACTCCCCTCTGCCACCAGCTCCTAGGGCCCTCTTCCATGTTTACCAGCTCCAACAACCATGGACTTTTTTTTTTCAGGGGCACATCTCCCTGCTTTGCAAGCTCCCCTAAACCCAGGTGAAACCTGACCTTTCAGTGGCAGAGCATAAGGTTCCTCGGAATCGCTTCTGCATCAACTAAGAACTGGTGTTCTGGGAGTCTCAGCCATCCAGTGGGTATTGCAGGTGTATATTTTCAAGCGCCTTCAAGATGGTGCAGTCCGCCTCTGATCTGGTGGCTCCTCAAGAGAACCCAGCAGCACCGGGGCTGCTTGGTTAGGGGAGGCTAATCCAGCAGTCCCCCTCCTTCTCCCAAAATCCAGCTGTCTCCCAACTCGCCAACAAACACTCCTGGGGCGACCCTCAGCTGCTCCCTTCCTCTGCCCCGGGACACAAATCTTTACTCGTCTTACTCTTCCACCGCCATTTTTTCGTGATTTTTTTATTCAATTATTACTATACTATATTTATTTGGGTTAACATGGGTTGCTTTAGACATAATTTAAAATCTAAACCATAAGCGTTAAAGTATACTGAATTGCCAGATTATTATGACTACCTGATGTTTGCAGGCAAATTAGTGGTACACTGCATCCTATGGGATATGGAAGCCCAAGGCCTGTTCAAACACATTTTCTCTCTGCAGTTACCAAAATAAAACGTCTCCAATTCGCACCGGAACAGAAGGATTGGGCAGTTGAGCGCTGGGAAAAAGTCACGTGGTCTGACAAATCACATTTCCAGTTGCATCAGGCAGGTGGCAGCATCAGAATTTAGTGGAAACAGCATGAAAGCCTGCACCCCGTATGCATGAGTACAACCCTTCAAGCTGGTGGGAGCAGTGTTATGGTTTGGGTCATGTTTTCCTGGCACAATTTGGGCCCTTTAATTTGTGTGGAACAATATCTGAATAGCACAACATACCTAAATATCATTGTTGACCAAGTTCGTCCTATCATGTTGATGGTGTATCTCAATGGATATGGCTTCTTCCAATAAGACAGTGTGCCATGACACAGTGTTCATATTGTGCAGGAATGGTTTCAAGAACATGAGGGAGACTTTACCTTGCTTAGGTGGCCCCCACAATAATCAGATCTCAATCCAGTTGAGCATTTGTGGGACAAAGTTAAAAGAGCCATCAGGCAGCTGGTTCCACAACCAGCAAATCTCAAAGAACTGGACAGTGCTATTCATCAGGCGTGGTGTCAGATTCCTCGCATCACCTTTCAACATCTCATGGAGTCAATGCCAAGAAGAATCACTGCAGTATTGAAGGCAAAATGTAACCCAATGAAGTACTGATGGGGTGGTCATAATAATCTGGTCACTCAGTGTATGTTATTGTGGAGAAAATTAGAAAAAGAGCTAACATTCAAGAAATTGAATTATGGTTGTGAATGCTCGGTTAACTCTAGTAGTAGCGATGTGAGATGGGGCTGACATAATTTTCTAAAAAAAATAAATAAAAGGTTGCCTTTATTTCACCAAAGGATTTAGGCATAATTTATGTGGCTATATATTCATTTATTTGCCCAATAGCATATGTTTAGTATACTGAACCAAAATTGGAACTTAGACTCAGTTTGAAACTAGCACCCTATTATTTGTCATGTACTTTCGAGGAAAGAAAAAAAAATCCATCAGTTGTGTATTTTCAAATTCAAAAATCAAACAAGTAGAAATGTATAAAAATTTGCATGCATAAGCTTTTGAATTTTAAAGCATTTCTCATAATTTTATCTTGTGACAGAAAATTTTTTTCTGAAAAATCTAGTCACTGTCCTGTTTCTTTTTAGTCATTTATGTGAAATGCAGTAAATTTATGTGAAATGCAGTAATTGCTCTGTCAACTACCAGCCAAAAATGGAGCACTCTTCCCACTATGCTGCTATTATTCTCTGACTAAAAAGCACTGATGAGGCTGTATGTTGATGATTTCAGAAAAAGGTTCTGTGGATTTGTTGACATGACGAGCTTTACTAGTAGTGATCTTGTTAATCTCAAGGAGGCAATAGTTAAATTATCTGGAGATAGTTAACTCACTGTCTGAAAAAGGAGCCAGACTAAGAAAAAGCAAAGTTAATAAACTTAACTGCTTCTTCTAATCTGCCTTACTAATGCATTTTGGAGAAGGCTTGTCCTTCATCTCAATGCTACTGTTACTCTTATTATAAGACTTCCAAAACTGATGCTCAGAAGAGCATAGTTAGTATGCCTTAATAAAAAGGGCCCATTTATAAATAAGCTTAGGAGATGCTGGCTTATTATTTTATTTCTTTGTCTTTTGTTTTGTTTTATTCCCACAGAACAACTTAGGTCCTTGAATTACATATTATAGTACACTAGAGGCCCGGTGTACAAAATTCATGCACAGGGATGGGGGATGTCCCTCAGCCCAGCGTGCATCCTCTCCAATCTGGGACCCCTCAAGGGATGTCCGACTTCCCATTTAAAGGATCAGGCCTAAACGGGCAGTCGGACATCCATCTCACAATCCAGGACTGCTGGCTCCAAACTGCTCATCTACCTGCCTCTCTGATTGCCCCTAACCACTTCTGCCTGCCAACCTGATCACCCCCTAAACACTACCCTGACAGCCTAATTGATGTTTAACTGCTCTCCCTGCCAGCCTCTTTGCCCCCAACTTCCCTCCTCTGCTGGCCTGATCGTGCACAACTGTTCTCCCTTGTAGGCCTGGAACCTCCCAACAGCACTCCCCTGCCGGCCATCTTGTGGTGGCCATCTTGTGTCCACATGGGGGCAAGATCTTTGACCACATGGGGACAGCCCTCTTGTGTGTTGGAATGATGGTCAATTTACAAATTACTCTTTTTATTAGATAGGATAGAGGCCTGATGCATGGGTGGGGGCCAGCTGGTTTGGCCTGAAGAGTGTCCTGAATCAGGGTGGGGATTCCCTTGGGGCATGGGGCAGCCTGGGTGAGGGGCCTATGGCGGTTTGTAGGCTGGCCACACACCCCAGTGACCCAAGCTGAGGTCCTAGTACCTGGAATTTATTTATGATCTACAATTGAAACTTTGTACCCTGTAGCGGAGCCAAGCATTCTGCTCACTCTGTGGCAACACCCATTTCTGTTTGAGTTTATTTAAATTCTATAATTGAAACTTTGTAGCTTAGAGTGGAGGCCTAGGTGCTAGGGTTGCAAAAGCTTGGTTTCCTCCATCACCTGGGCAACCCTAGCCTCTGCTCTCTCCAGCTCTGTGGTTGTCACCATTTTGTTGGAATGTATGTATCTACTATAATTGAAACTTTGAAGCATTGAGTGGAGGCCTAGGCCGGCAAGGGCAGGCAGAAAGCTTGGCTTCCTCCATTGTTGAGGAAACCCAAGACTCTCTCCCGCTCTTAGTGGACACAGCCATCTTGGTTGGGGGTTTATTTACATAATTTGCTCCTTATTCACTGATGGGCATGACTGTGGGCATGGCTTGATTGGAGGTACAGTCAATTTGCACATTACTCTTTTATTAGATAGAATTGTCAATTTACAATGTGAAAGACAGGGTGCTATATTTCTCATACTTTATTAAGAAACTCTTAAGCAATGCATCTACTTACCCAATTAGAGCATGTATCTTACTGCACTTTATTTGTCTCATAAATAAACAGTGAACAATGATTTCTTCACATTATTTTTTCAAAACGTAGCACAATACCTAGCACTATTAGGCAATCAGTAAGAATTTAGTATATTATAAGCATAGGATATGTCATCCACAGAAGTTCTTCCCTAAACCACCAAGGTTTGATTTGTGCACTTACTATGGGTTCACATAAAACATAAAACATATCTTAAAATATATCACAACATATGGTGATCTATACTAATAAAAGGTAATATGCTAATTAGACTGGATTGACCAGATGTCCTTACAGACAAAACCACAGTGGCAGGGGCTGAGGCAGAGGTAGTTGGGGGCAATGAGGCCTGCAGGCAGAGCAGTTAGGGGTGATCAGGCTGGCAGGGGAGAGCAGTTAGGAGCCAGCAGTCCTTGATTGTGAGAGGGATGTCTGACCCCAAAGGCTCCTGGATTGGAGAGGGCACAGGTTGGGCTGAGATACCCCCATGCACAAATTTTATGCACTGGGCATCTAGTTTTACAATGATAATCAGGATTTATTAGGCATTTACTATGTGCTAGACAATGTGCTAAGTAATTTACCTGTCATATCTCCTTTAATTTAATCCTCACAATGACCCTGTGAGTTAGTACTAGTATTATTACACTAGATGCCTAGTCATGAAAATTCATTCACTGGAGGGGGCGTTCCTTAGCCCATGCTGGCCCCTTTCACAGTCTGGGAGCCCTCAGGGGCAGGAGGCAACCCGGCAATCAGGGTAAGGCGATGCCCCCGTTATACTTCTGTTGCTGCCATAACTGGCAGTGCAAGCCTTGGCTGGCCCTGGTTACCTGAGCCGTGGGCGGCCCTGAGTGGCTGGGCAGCCACCATCTGAAACTTGCCTGTGCCTCAGATGTTGGCTGAGCAGCCACCATCTGAGGCTTGCCTGCACCTCAGGGCCGCTCTGGAAAGCTTGGCAGCCAACATCCAGGCTTGCTTACACCTTGGGCTGGCCCTGGGCAGCAGGTCAGCTGCCATCTGTGGCTGGGCAGCTGACATCCGAGGCTTGCCTTGCCTCGGGCCAGCTCTGGGTGACTGGGGGGACTGAGGGGATGGGTGACACCCTCCTGTGTCTGTGGGTACCACCATCTTTGAAGGTGTGGCAGTCAATTAGCATATACCATCCTTATTGGCTGTGGGTGCCAGCATTTTTGTGAGGGCTTGGTGGTCAATTAGCATATTCCATCTTTATTAGATAGTATTTTAAGATGAAGAAATGGGCATAAATAGTGGTTAAAAATATTGTCCAGGGTCACACAGTTAGAAAATATCAAAGCTTGGTTTTTAACCCATGAAATTTGTCTTCAGATGTTATTCTATTAACCAGTATACTTTACTTCTCCCACATTTGCTTCTGTTTATAAAATCAAATTGTCAGAAAATTCTTAGGAGAAGATATTATATCTTCTTTCTATTGCCTGCTATGATATATAATAAATAGTAACTGCTCAATAATTTTTTGTATAAATGAGTGAATGACATAAAGTGAGATTCAGATTACTGCTTCGTGTGAGTTTAAATATATTATTATTCCAAAAAAGGCCAATATAGCCAATGAATTTACACTTGGTACGCAGTATTTTTAAATGTATGTATGGACTGGAAGCCCGATGCACAAAATTTGTGCACATTGGTAGGGGTCCCATCAGCCCAGCCAGCAATGTCTAGAATCTGAGACCCCTTGGGAGATGTCCAACTGCCAGTTTAGAACAGCCTGATCACTTCTTACTACCCCTTCTACCTGCCCCCAACTGCCCCTCCTGCTGGCCTTGTTATCCCCAACTGCCCTCTCCTGCCAGCCCGGTGCCCCCCAACTTCCTTCCCCTGCAGGCCTGATTTCCCCCAATTTCTCCCCCCTGCCGGCCTGGTCACCCATGCAGCCTCCTGTTTAGTCAGTGTGGTCATCCCTCACTAAACCCCTTGCTGTCCTGGTTATAGGGTGTGAGGGTCAATTTGCATATTACCTCTTTATTATACAGGATAAGCATCATTAAAAAATATAGCTAAGAGCCTGAGTGGCATTGCTCAGTAGTTGAGTGTTGACTTATGAACCAGGAGGTCACAGTTCTATTCCTTGTCAAGGTACATGCCCAGATTTTGGACTCAATCCCCAGTGAGGGTTATGTAGGAGGCAAGCAATCAATAATTCTCTCTAATCACTGATGTTTCTATCTCTCCCCCCTCTCCTTTCCTCTCTTACATCAATAAAAACATATT
The DNA here is from genome assembly GCA_027563665.1 of Antrozous pallidus. NCBI lineage: Eukaryota > Metazoa > Chordata > Mammalia > Chiroptera > Vespertilionidae > Antrozous > Antrozous pallidus. Next base: position 77,588,715 of record CM050509.1, read on the forward strand.
TAACTAAGATATGCAGCTTAGATCCTTACAGAAAAATTTAACATGTTTACTGTCATCCAGCATATGAAGAGTATTATTACTCCTACATACATCTCCCCCCCTTTTTTCCTTTTTAAAATTTAAATTCTTTATTATTGGAAGTATTACACATGTTTCCTTTTCCCCCATTGATTTTTCCCCAGCCATCTCCACCCCTCAGCACATGCCTTCACCCTCTTATTGTCTGTGTCCATTGGTTACGCTTATATACATGCATCCAAGTACTTTGGTTGATCTCTTACTCTTCTTACCCCCACCTTCCCATGCCTTCCCTCTGAGGTTTGGTGGGGTGTTAAATATCTCTATGTCTCTGGATCTACTTTTGTTCATCAGTTTACATTGTTCATTATATTCCACAATTGAGTGAGATCATTTGATACTCATCTTTTTCTGACTGGCTTATTTCACATATCAGAATGCTTTCCATGTCCATCTCTGCTGCTGCAAATGGTAAGAGTTCTTTCTTTTTTATACCAGCATAGTATCTCATTGTGTAATTGTACCATCATTTTTTAACCCACTCATCTGCTAATGGGCACTAAGCTGTTTCCAAATCTTAGCTATTGTAAATTTTGCCCCTATGAACATAGGGGTGCATATATAATTTCTGATTGGTGTTTCTGAGTTCTTGAGATATATTACTAGAAGTGGTATTACTGGGTCAAATGGCAGTTCCATTTTTAGTTTTATGAGGAAGTTCCATACTGTTTCCCACAGTGACTGCACCAGTCTGCATTCCCACCAGCATTGTATAAGGGTTCTCTTTTCTCCACATCCTCTCCAGCACTTGTCATTTGTTGATTTGTTGATGATAGCCATTCTGACAGGTGTGAGATGGTACTTCATTTTTGTTTTGATTTGCATCTCCCAGATTACTAATGACTTTGAGCATGTTTTCATATGTTTCTTGGCCTTCTATTTGTCTACTTTCAAAAAGTATCTATTTAGATTCATTGTCCATTTTCTATTAGGTTGTTTATCTTCCTTTTATTAAGTTGTATGAGTTCCCTGTACATTTTGGAAATTAAAACCTTAGTGGATGTCACATTGGCAAATAAGTTCTCCCATACAATGGGATTTCTTATTGTTTTGTGGATGGTTTCATTTACTGTGAAGAAGCTTTTTATTTTGATGTAGTCCCATTTGTTTATTTTCTCCTTTATTTCTCTTGTCCTAAGAGATAGGTCTATAAACATATTACTATGAGATATGTCTGATATTTTGCTGACTATGATTTTTATGATTTTCCATCTTACATTTAAGTCTTTTATCTATTTTCTATTTATTTTTGTGTATGGTTCAAGTTGGTGATCTAGTTTAATTTTTGACATGTCTGTCCAATTTTTCCAACACCATTTATTGAAGTGACTGTCTTTCCTCCTTTGTCAAATATTAATTGAGCATAATGACTCGGTTTGATTTCTGGGTTCTCTGTTCTGTTCCATTGGCCTATATGTCTGTTCTTGTGCCAGTGGCTTGGTAAAATACCTCATTGGTATTTTAATGAAGATTGCATTGAATCTATAGATTGCTTTGGGTAGTATGGACATTTTAATGATGTTGATTCTACCAATTCATGAACACAGTATATTCTTCTATTCTCCCCTATCTCTTTTTTCAATGTCCTCTAGTTTTCTGAGTACAGGTCTTTTACATTCTTGGTTAAGTTTATTCCTAGGTATCTTAATTTTCTTGGTGCAATGGTAAATGGGATTGTTTTGTTGTTGTTTCTCTTTATGTGAGTTCATTATTTTTGTATAAAAATGATATAGATTTCTGGGTGTTAATTTTGTATCCTGCTACATTGATTAATTCATTTATTCAATCTAGTAGGTTTTTTTGGAGTCATTAGAGTTTTTATGCACAATATTATGTCATCTATGAATAATGACAGTTTTACTTCTTTTCAAGTTTGGATACCTTATATTTCTTCTTTTTGTCTGATCGAATGGCTAGCACTTCCAATACTATGTTATACAGGAGTGTTGAAAGTGGCCATTCCTGCCTTATTCATGTGATTAGGGGAAATGGTTTTAGTATCTGTCTGTTGTGTATGATGTTGGCTATAGGTTTGTCATATTAGGCTTATGTTATGTTGAGGAATGATCCCTTTATTCCCACTTTGCTGAGAGTTTTCACCAAAAACGGTATAGAATTTTGCCAAATGCTTTTTCTGTATCAATCGATAAGATCATGTGGTTTCTGTCTTTCAATTTATTGATGTGATGTATCACGTTTATTGATTTGTGGATATTGTACCAGCCTTGCATCCCTGGGATAAATCCCACTTGATCATGGTGTATGATCTTTATAATGCAATGCTGGATCTGATTTGCTAGAATTTTGTTGAGGATTTAATCATCTTTGTTCATCAGGGATATTGGCCTGCAAAAAAAAGTGAAATTGGACCACCAACTTACACCACACACAAAAATAAACTCAAAATGAATAAAGGACTTAAATATAAGATGGGAAACCATAAAAAATCTTAGAGCAAGCAACAAAATCTCAGACATATGCTGAAGCAATATCTTCACCGATACAGCTCCCAGGGCAATGGAAAATAAAGAGAAAATAAACAAATGGGACTATATCAAAATAAAAATCTATGCACATCAAAAGAAACCATCAAGAAAACAATAAGAAAGCCCACTGCATGGGAGAACATACTTGCCAATATTATCTCCAATAAAGGTTTAACCTCTAATATTTACAGGGAACTCATACAACTTAACAAAAGGAAGATAAACAACCCAATAAAAAATAGGCAATGGACCTAAATAGATACTTATTGAAAGAAGACATACAGAAGACTGAGAGACATATGAAAACACTAGGGGCCCAGTGCATAAATTCGTGCACCTTGAAAGGAACTGTTGGTTGCGAGGCTGTGGTAGGCACAGGGGCAGGTTTCCAGTGTCAGGCCATCCTTTGCAACCCCACTGGGACCCTCCCACTATCACTCTTGGTCTCCTGTCTACTGGAAGCCGTGCTCCCACCACCACCACTCCTATGCACTGATGGCACAGGCCCCACTTGCACCCATTGTCAGTGCAGAGTGATTGGGGCCAGTACCAGCAGTGGGTGTGAGTGGCAGCTGCTGCCCTGATCACCCCTCAGGAGCAGGGGGAGATGGAGAAGCACTCAGGGGCAATCAGGCCTATGAGCCACTGCTCACAGTCCTTGATGTTGCCAAGTTATCAGGATCTGTAGGGGTTTTCTCTCTTTTCCATGTCCAGCATGGAAAGAGAGTGGGTCCAGTTTCTGAGCAGAGGAGCTGGGGATTGAGAAATGAAAGAAAGAAAGAATAGAAGACACAAAATGGAAGGAAAAAGTTGGGGCTGTGTGGACCTCTGTTCTCTCTGATGGAGAGACAGGGACCCAGAGCCCACCCAGCCATATTTATTTATATCCCCAAAATACCAGGAAGTTACACCAAAAGTTAGGATCAAAGGAGATTATTTGCATTCTTGAGTAGGCCCGAGAATTCCTGTTGCTTGACTGGGTTTACATCTCAAAATTCCACCTACTGGCACCTGGGCAAAGGTGAGAGCCAAGCTGAAAACATGTCAGCCTTCTTGGTGAAGTGTGTTCCCAGGGCTTGAATTTGCCTGTTGCCTTGAGTTCAGCTGACAATAATTAAAAAAATGCCCATTTGCCTTCCCAGGATGCCCTATACAAGGATAGACACCAGGAGCAGGTGCAAGCAGTGGCTTCAATGCTGGCTGATGATGCAAGCAGGGTTGGTGCTGGCAGGGGGAGCTAGTGGGGCTGGCACCAGCAGCAGGTGCAAGTGCCAGGCACAAGGGAACAAATAATTTTCATTAACCACCAGAGGCTCGCTCCATGATAGCAAATGGCACCCCACCGTGGTCTGGTGACCCCACTCACCTGCTCCAGCATCCCACCACAGCCAAAGCCCACTGTGCTCTGCACATACCCTCTGGTGGTCAGTGTATGTCATAGCAACTGGTTGTTTATTTGTTCGGTTGTCCCATCATTCAATCTATTTGCATATTAGCCTTTTATTATATAGGATGCTCAAAGTCATTAATCATCTGAGAGTTGCAAATCAAAACAACAATGAGGTACCATCTCACACCTGACAGAATGGCTATCATCAACAAATCAACAAATGACAAGTGCTGGTAAGAATGCAGAGGAAAAGAAACCCTCGTGTACTGCTAATGGGAGTGCAGACTTCTGTAGCCACTGTGGAGAAGAGTGTGGAGTTTTCTCAAAAAAACTAAAGATGTAACTCCCATTTGACTAAGTAATTCCACTTCTAGGAATATATCCCAAGAAACTAAAAACACCAATCAGAAAGGATATATGCACCCCAATGTTCATAGCAGCACAATTTACCATAGCTAAGATTTGGAAACAGCCTTAGTGTCCATCAGTAGATGAGTGGATTAAAAAACCGTGGTACATCTACACAATGTAATACTACACTGCAGTAAAAAAAAAAAAAAGAATTCTTACCATTTGTAGCAGAATGGATGGAACTGGAGAGCATTATACTAAGAAAAATAAGCCAGTCAGAGAAATATAAATATCACATGATCTCACTCATTTATGGATAATAAAAAAACATTATAACCCGATGAACATAAAGATAGATACAGAGGCAAAGAAGCATTGAACAGACTGTCAAACCTCAGAGGGAAGGCGGAGGAGTGTCGGGGGGAGGGAACTTGTATGCACTCATATAAGCATAACCAATGGACACAAACACTAGGGGAGTGATGGCACTAGCTGGGGGCTAGGGAGCAGTGGGGCAATAAGGATTCACATGTAATACCTTAATCAATAAAGAATAAAAAAGAAAAAATATTTTTAATTTTAATGCAGTCCAATTTATTATTTGTTTACTTTATAGATGTTGCTTTTTTGTGTTTAAGAGATCTTTGTGTACTCTAAGATTGAAAGTTTATTTTCCTTGAATTTTATGTTTTACCTTTTATATTTAGGTCACAATTAACCTGTAATTTATTTTTATATGATAGGAAGAAGAGATCATGGTTTAACTTAGATGTTCAATTAATCTAGCACTCTTTATTGAAAAAGTACTATTCTTTTCCTCACTGGATCTTAGTAGAGACTTCATCATGTAACTCTGTTGCTATGAAACAATGAAGGGTGTTTTAATTACTGTAAGTTTAAAATAAGTCTTGATATCTGGCAGTGTAACTCCTTCAGTTTTTTTCTTGTTCAAGATTGTCTTGGTTATGCTGGGTCTTTATAGTTGCTTATACATTTTCAAATGAGCTTATCAAATCACACACACACACAAGGTGGCTGATATTTTTATTGGGTTTGTGCTAAATCTACAGATAAATTTGAAGATAATTGATATAATTATAACATAAAGACTTTAAATTCATTAGCTTGATTTATTTCTTTAATTATTTAGATTTTATTAATGACAGCAGTCTTTGCAGTCTTCTGTTTAACTGCTGCTGTTTTAAAGGTGGTGAGTCTTTACTTCTAAATGTGTTTAAAATTTTCTCTTTGACATTAGTTTTGTACAGTTTCATTATGACGTGTATATGTGTGACTTTCTTTTTATATTATTGTGTTTTGAGTTCATCAAAATTCTTGAATATATTTCATTCACTTAGAAAAATCAATGTTATCCTATTGCTATTTTAATACACTAAGGAATTTATCAAGTAATTTTAAAGTCAAAGCTTGACAATTGAATACCTGGACTCCTAGCAGATCTCCTGTTGTCTATTTTCTTCCCTAGAAGATGGTTTTTGTTATGCTGTTTAATTTTTTAATGACCACAGAAGTTATTTATGAAAAATTATGAAAGCTCTATATAAGGTTATCTTCCTCCACAGAAGATATATTCTATCTCTTATCCAGAACACAAGGGTCAAAATATTTGAATCTCATCCTGAACTGAAGTTGCCTAGCTCATTTACAGTCTTTATAAACTCCTCTTTCTATTTTGCCTACATCTTCAGAGTTTAATTCCTCAGTGATTCTAACTGAAGATTTGCAGTGTCACTTAATGATGCTTCATACTAGTAATGAGGGATCCTCAATTCCAATTTTTGGTTCCCAGTACAGGAAACTGTGGAAAACTCCACTATCCTTTATAGCTATTTTCTCTTTCTCTCTCTCTCTCTCTCTCTCTCTCTCTCTCTCTCTCTCTCTCTCTCTCTCTCTCTCTCTCTCTCTCTCTCTCTGTTTTGTTGTTGTTGTTTTAACCATCTTGCCCTCTATAGTTTTGTGAGAAAGGGCCTTAAAAAGGAAATTGGTGCCAAGTGTCTAGTTCATGTATACGCGCCTTCTTTCTCTCTGGGATCTTAACTTCTCATGTATAATGCCTTTGAAGTACTAGAAACCCAATATCTATCCCTCCATTCTATGCAATTGAACAAAACTATCCTGGCTTCTCTCTCTCTTTCTTGGTATCCAGAATCAGTAAAAAGACCAGACCAAGAAGAAAAGCAGCAGATAAAAGACTAGGCTTACCTCAATGACTTTCGCTTTTCTCTAGGATCTGGTCCTTCAAATTTTAGTTGGCTTTGAAACTATCCTGAAAACTTCAAAATAAATCTTGAATTTTATCCAGGTTTTTCTGTTTGTTTTCAGTAGGAGTATTGGTCTGCTGCAGGCTACTTAGTCAAACCTCATAACATATATTTCTTTTTAAATTAGTTCTATTATGAAAGTCTATCATAAGTTGAAAATTCTACAAAATTCTCAGAGGATATTTATAATATTAATCTTTTACTGTCACAAAAGAAAAAATTAATAGAATACCTAACTAGGAAACATAGAGATTACTTCCCTCAACCTTAGTGTCACCAACTAGAAATAAATCAAAATATTAGCCAAAACCCACAAAGATGATTTAAATTTGTAGAAATCTATTTGAATTAACTTGCTTTAAGAAGAAATCAAAACTAAAATTTAGAAAAAAAAAACCTGAGATCACAGCATCTCTCTCTTAGTCTACAAATGAAGTGGTGCTGAGTGGAATATGTATAGCTTTTAATTGCATTTCTTGATAACAATAACAATAAAAATAAAAATATATATATTAATTTCAAATTTGTTAAGAGATAAGAAAACAAAATAACCAAATAATGTATAAAAACAAAGTAATAAAATGATAAAATTATAATAGTTGATAAATATAAGCCAATCTTTTAGAAGTAATAATAAAATTGACAGATATTTGGCAATTATAGGAAATAAGCAAATTTTTAAAAATTGAGAATGATAAAAATGTCATAACTATAGATACAAAAGAGCTGTTCTCAATATATATGATAAAGAGTTTTACCAATAAATTTGTAAATTTTTATTAGACATTTTATAGAAAATTATAAATGAACAGAATTAACTCAAATAGAAGAGAGAATATTAATAGTCCAATAGTATAGAAATAAAGGATATGCTTTCAACTTTATTATTATCTATGAAAATAAAGAAAGAATATGATACTTGATAGTGAAACACTGAAGACAAGCCAAGTAGAGAAAAACACAAAAATGCCTAGCATCACAGCTATTATTCACCATAGATCCAGAATTCCTAGGAAATTTAATTATGCAGCACAAATAAGTAAAAAAATATGTAAATATTGGTAAAAATGATTATACATTGTGGTTTACATTATTGTCTACCTGGAATATGTTATAGAAAAAAATTAAAAATTTTATAACTAATTAGAGAGTTTATAAAAAGATACCATAAACAACTTGGGAGGAAAACAGCTGTCTGATAGATATAATCTGAAACATTTATAGAAGTAAAGGTTTAGTATTCACTTTGAACTTAGTATTCACTTAGAACTTCACTTTGATATTAAAAAATCAAAACCACAATTAGAAATATGGGCAAAGTATATATACTGACGATTCACAGAAGAAATAAGAAAAATCACTAAATCGTTTTTGAAATGTATTCAGCTTCACCAATTGTTGAAATGAAAATTAAGCAAACAATAAAATACCCTTTTCCCTTTTAATAGTTTGATAAGAACAACAGAGATTTATAATATTTGATTAGTAAAGATTTTGGAGAATCAACTTTTTTATATATTATTAGTGGTAGTGCAAAATAGTACTGTCAATCACTTACAGGGCAAATTGACAATATTTATCAAAATTGTATGTATACTTGGTACAACTAATCTACCCTTTTTTCTCTCCCTAGAAAAAGATTGTGAAGGAGAATGGGTGCTATCAATAAACTTAAATAATTAAGACTTTAAAACTTTATTTTAAAGTTATGGCCAAGATCTTTGAAATGTTAAAAATGAAAACAAAATAGTTTGGGAGTAAGACTGAAGAAATTAGGATATCTCTGCAGAATAAAATAAAAAGAATTAGGTTTTGGAAGAGAAACATGGTTACAGGAAGGCATGGAGACAGGGAAGGAAGACAATAGTGTTATGGTACAGTGACCAAAGGACTTTTAAGAATGCTAATTATCATAGTAACTTTTGAGTGATTTGTGGTTTTAAAATACAACACCTGTTTCACCTCTCTAAATCTTGAATAAATGTAGCTCTCACACTCACTTCTCATTTCATGTCCCAACAACATGAAATCAGATATAATTCCTCACACACAGCTCATTCATGTTTCTATTAATTTGCATAAGCCCTTCCCTTGACATGGAGTGTTCTTCTTTTCTTGTTAGGTGGTTAAAACTAATCATTCTCTAAATCCTGCCCCACTAAAACTTGACAGGTAGTAGTTAGTGTCTTAAAATTTACTGGTGATGTGAAATATAAAACCATATCACTGAACTGTCTGTACTTTCTTACATTAAAAACTATTGCTATATCTTGTATTTTCAATGAATCTTTTACCCATGCATGATATACCATCATGTATTGGTTATTTGGAAAATATTCACTAAGTTTTTTTTTTTTTAGCTCTTCCAAATATTGATGTTATTTCATTCCACATTATCACAAAGTCACCTTCATTACTGTCACCATGAACCTTATCAGAAAAGTCTCCAAGCATTGGAAAGCTATCAATCTCATGGTAGTAGTAATAGTAACAATTTTTTCAAAATTTTTATTTCTACTTAAAATATTAAATATTATTATTTGCAACAATAATGCCAGTGATTGTCTTTGAAGTAACAGACTCACATGATTCATTCTCAAGCCTGAACGACAATAGTTCATCATTCATCCTTTCTAATAAAATGATGTTCCATGAAAAAAAACCCAGCCATCCTATCTAATAAAAGATTAACATGCAAATTGACCATACCTCTGCTACGCTACCAGCCAATTGGGGCAGGGGGCGGGGCTGGGCAGGGGGCAACAAACAGGGCAGGGGGTGGAAGGGCAGGGGGCAGGGCAGAGCATGGCTAGCACACAGGGGGCGAGGCCGGCAGGGGTGTGGCCACAGTGTAGTGAAAGCTACCACCACACTATAAGCGCTGTCCACAAGGCACTTAAGGGCCAGCCCTCCTTACACTTATGGTGCCTGAATCACATGCAAATGAGTGTCTGGGGTCCCTGCATGCCCCCCAGCCCAGCACCCATGATGGGAGTGGGGGTGCTGCTGCCAGTCTCTGGGGTGTGCGGAGACCCCGGTGGCCACCCCCGGGTGGAGAAAATTCACAGTGCTCTTCCTTCGTGCAGGGTATTGGGAGCACCAGGAATCTGGGGAATGTAGTTCTGGTGGCAGACCCACTGTAGGTGAGATTTTGAAGTACTGATCATGGAACACAGAAGTGGCCAGGGTGGGGGTGGCAGCGGGGAGCGGCCCGCAGCCCCCGCACATGCTGAACCCAGAGACAGCAGAGTGGGGGTGGCTGTGAGGAGGGCCCTGTGGCCCCCTGCAGGCTGCACGTGAAGGCAGCTGAGAAGGGGTGGCAGCTGGGAGCATTCCGTGGCCCCCGCTCAGGGAAGCAGCGAGGCAGGGCCCGGCCCCCAGGCACTGTGCAAGGAAGTGGTGCTGAGTGTCCATTCCCTGGGGCCGAGTGGTCACAGGCAGCTAGGGCTGAGCTGAGCAGGGAGATGGCTGGGTGCCCAAGTCCTAAAGCCTCGGCTTTAGGTTTTGGGCAGGCTGGGAGTGAGCCATCAGTTGGACATCCCCTAAGGGCTCCCAGTATGTGAGAGGGCACAGGTTGGGCTGAGGGATCACCCACACCCAGTGCACGAATTTCATGAACTGGGCCACTAGTATCTTAATCATTGCACAAGTGTTTTCCCTTCAGGAACTACCATGCTTCATTATGCCTAAGTACTTTATGTACACTCCCATTGCATCAGAGACTATTAAGAAAACATGCACTCAAGTGTCAAGTTTCAATATAATTAATACATTTTGTTGCTTCTTTGAGGACATTGTTAAGTGAAATTGGCTTTTTTTATTTCTAAAGGGATGATTTTTAATTTTCTTTCTTTATTAAGTTGTTACATATGTGCCCTTATTCCCCCATTACTCCCTTCATCCCCCACCACTCATGCCCTCACCGCCTGTTGTCTGTGTCCATTGGTTAGGCTTATATGCATGCATACAAGTTCGTTGGTTGATCTCTCCCCCTTACCCCCACCCTCCTCTACCTTCCCTCTGAGGATTGATGATCTGATCGATGTTTCTCTGTTTCTGTATCTGTTTTTGTTCATCAGTTTATGTTGTTCATTATATTCCATAAATGAGTGGATTAAAAAAATTTGGTACATCTTCACAATGAAATACTACCGTGTGGTGAAAATGAAGGAGTTCTTAACATTTGCAACAGCATGGATGGAACTGGAGAGCATTATGTTAAGTGAAATAAGCCACACTTTTCTTTTAATTACAAATGCATAGTGGTAAAAAATACTGACTAATCTTACTTTTTGATGCCTTATCTAATACCAAAGCCCTTCAGTTTTACCTATCATTGTTTTTGTACCAACAAGGTGAATGTCAATACAATGTTTCAAAAAAGTATAATTTAGGATTAATATTAGACAAATAGTGTTAATGTTGCAGAACCTCTGAAGGGATCTTGCAGACCACACTTTTAGAACTTCTAAGATAGAAAACAAGGGTAGAGAAATGTACTTCCCAGTGCTACATAATTGAGATTTAGGACAATTTACAAAAATTATTTAGCTAAGATGTATTGGTTGTTCACTATGCTTAGTTACTGTGCTAATAATTGAGGATACATTGGCCTGAAAGAAAGGCAATTTTCTTTTTTTGAAAAAACAATTTTTTAATTTTATTTACAATATAACTTATATTTAGTAGTAGTACATATGTTTTCCTCCCCCACCCAATATCCTCCCCCCAGCCTCCCCTACCCCCCAGCACATGTCCCCACCTGCCTCCCTCCCCACCCCAGAGTCTTTCATTCATTGGTTATGCTCAAACGTATGCATACAAGTCCTTCGGTTGATCTCCCCCAGCATCTGCCTCCCCTCCACTCCAGCCTCCCCGCTGTAGCTTGACAGCCTGTTCGAGGCCACCCTGCCTCTATATCAATCACTCTCCCCTGTTTCTTTTCTTCAAAAATATCTTGCCTCTGCATACTGAAAACAAACGTATAAGAGCAAAAAAAGTTTGAGTGTCAGTTTCAATGTCCAACTGTTCTGAGTCCCAGTTTCAATGTCAAATAGTTCTTCATGTGTACATGTCAGCAATGGTATCGAGATGGTGGACACATCGTGGCAATGCAAGATCCATCCTCTCTGGTATGTTCCTGGGCCACCTGCAGCCACACACAGCTGCCGACTGCTAGCATGGCAAGGTGTCGTCAGCGTCCACCATCTCTGGACCATCCTCGTGGATGGAACAGGCCCGTCAGTTCCTCACTGTCGCAGGAACCCACATGGTCTTGGAGTTGTTCTCTGCAAACACACAAACACATTCTCGACCAAAGGTTAACAAAGGGATCCTCTCTGCAAAATAGACTTGGGATTCTTTTTATTTTTGCCTAAATGATTTTCCTTTGGCTTATTTTGACACCATGTGTGTTTTTTTTATGGGTGTCCTGCAGCTGGTTTTACAAATGGAATTTTCTTTTCTGGAGTAAGAATTTTCTACATGTATTTTACTTATAGTATATTTTTCCTTACATGATATTACCTCATTGTCCCCCACCCCTCTTTTTTTGGTTAATAGGGGCTTGTGGAAATTTTATCTTGCAGTCTTGGTAATTTTAAATTTTAATTTTTGCATACAAATATTACTACTTTAGGTTCTTTGGATGTTAGGCAATTTTGCAGTGAGATGAACTACTAATAGATAATTTAGTTAATGTTTTAGGAAAAGCATTTCGTCCAGTACAGTTAGATTTCCTTGAGTATTCACTTATTACACTTGGTCAATTAAATTAATCTGAAAACTTGATTACTATTTTACTGTCAATTTTAAAACTCAAGCAGAAATCTTAGTTTACCCAGTAAATGCTTGTAGAAAGGAATATTTGCATTTTTGAGTAGGTCCTCAGAATTCTTTGTAATAAATTAAATTTAGATATAGGGCAGCTATTGCTGGCCTAGTCTCTGTCTACCACCTGAGTCCCGGTGTGAGTTGTGTGTGGGAGGTGTAGCAGCCGTGGGGGTAGGAGACCTTCCTCAGGAGGGGTGAGAAATCAAACCCCTGCAAGGTTTGTGGATGAGGGTCTGTGCCCCACCTCTGTTGATCTTTTAGTTCTCTCCTGTTGGCCCGTCTGCGACTGTGCCTGTCTTAGGTTGTTCCTTCCCTGAGGAATCTTACCCGTCTCTGGCTAACCAGCCATCCTCCGGGGCCAAACAAGGTGATGTGAGGTTCAGTCCTGTCTCCTTTGTAGTCTATGCCCCCGTGGTCTCCACGTCCAGCACCTGCCATGGGGTCCCCTCTCCTGCTGGCGGGGTCCCGATACTGATCACATATCTCGGGTGACCCAGGTTTCTTCTCCAGAGAGGGCCCAGCTCACGCCACTGGTCGAGAGACAGATCTATGATGCCATCTGCCCAGAGACTTCAGCCACAGCTTGAATTGAAAGTTCACGCATCAGCTGTGTGTATTTGGATAATAAGAAGAGGGTCCCTCTTGGCAAAAGGACCAGAGGGGCCAATATAGAATGCTCGGATGCCTTCCAGTGCCTTAATCCCTTCTGAAAGGGATTTCCTATCCTTTTTTTAAGTTGGTGCCCAACATTCAAAGAATTAGTTTGTAAGTTTATTTGGGATAATTGTATAATATGCTGTTGTCAAATATCAAATATTATAATGACATTGTAGAATAATATCATGTAAGAGTATTGTGGTGTCACGGGATGTTAAGTAGGGCCTAGCCTCAGAACTGGTGTCCATAAGAGATGACGTGCTCTAGGCCATGTTAATTCAATCTCAAACTAGCTGCCAATTTTTTTATAACTTGATATAAACTTTGTCAGGGATGTAAAAACACAAATCACTTACCTCAGTTCAAGCATTCAAATACATTGACTTTCCCCCTTACTCCCACCACCTGCCACTTACCCTGAGGTTTGACATTTTAATGGACTTTTCTCAGTCTCTGGATCCATTCTTGTTCACCAGTCTGTGTCATTCATTATATTCCTCAAATGAGTGAGATCATGTAATATTTGTCTTTCTCTGCCTGGCTAATTTCACTTAGCATAATGATCTCTAATTCCATACATGTTGTTACAAATGGTAGGAGCTCCTTCTTTTTTAGCGCAGTGTAGCATTCCATTGTGTAGATGTACCACAGTTTTTTAATCCACTCATCTGCTGATGGGCACTTAGGCTGTTTCCAAGTCTTAGCTATGATAAATTGTGCTGCTATGAACATAGGGGTACATATATCCTTTCTAATTCGCCTTTCTAGTTTCTTGGGATACCCCAAGAAACTCCATACTGTTCTCCACAGTGTCTACACTAGTCTACAATCCCATCAACAGTGCAGGAGAGTTCCTTTTTCTCCGCATCCTCGCCAGCACTTGTCATTTGTTGATTTGTTGATGTAAGCCATTCTGACAGGTGTGAGATGGTACCGCATAGTGGTTTTGATTTGCATCTCTCGGATATTTAGTGACTTTGAGCAAGTTTTCATATGTCTCTGGGCCTTCCTTTTGTCTTCTTTAGAAAAGGTTCTATTTAGGTCTGTTGCCCATTTTTTTATTGGGTCATTTGTCTTCCTTTTATTGAGTTGTGTGAGTTGCCTATACATGCTTGAGATTAAACCTTTATCACTGATAACATTTGCAAATATGTTCTCCCATACAGTGGGTTTTCTTGTTGTTTTGTTGATGGTTTCTTTAGCTGTGCAAAAGCTTTTTATTTTGATGTAGTCCCATTTGTTTATTCTGTCTTTAGCTTCCATTGCCCTAGGAGCAGTATCATCAAAGAAGTTCTTTTGGCATATGTCTGAGATTTTATTTCCTGTAGCTTCCTCTAATGGTTTTATGGTTTCCTGTCTTACGTTTAAGTCCTGTATCCATTTGGAGTTTATTTTTGTGTATGGTGTAAGTTGGTGGTCTAGTTTCATTTTTTTGCATGTATCTATCCAGTTTTCCCAACACCATTTATTGAAGAGACTATCTTGATGCCATTTTATGTTCATACCTCCTTTGTCAAATATTAATTGAGCATAGTGGTTTGGGTTGATATCTGGATTCTCTATTCTATTCCATTGATCTATATGTCTGTTCTTGTGCCAGTACCAGGCTGTTTTGAGAACAGTAGCTTTGTAATACAGCTTGAAATCTGGTATTGAAATCCCACCGACTTTGTGCTTCTTTCTCAGGATTGCTGTGGCTATCCGGGGCCTTTTTGTATTCCAGATGAATTTTTGGAGAGTTCTTTCTAGGTCTGTGAAGTATGCCATTGGTATTTTAATGGGGAGTGCATTAAATTTATAGATTGCTTTGGGTAGTATGGACATTTTAATTATGTTGATTCTCCCAATCCATGAACATGGTATGTTCTTCCATCTGTTTACATGTTCCTTTATCTCTTTTTTTAGCGTCCTGTAGTTTTCTGCGAATAGGTCTTTTACCTCCTTAGTTAAGTTTATTCCTAGGTATCTTAATTTTTTTGGTGTGATGGTAAATGGGATTGCTTTTTTAGTCTCCCTTTCTGTAAGTTCACTATTGGTGTATAGGAATGCCATAGATTTCTTGGCATTGATTTTGTAGCCTGCTACATTGCTGAACTCATTTACTAAGTCTATTAGCTTTTTTATGGAGTCTTTCGGGTTTTTTATGTACAATATCATGTCATCTGCAAATAAGGATAGCTTTACTTCTTCTTTTCCAATTTGGATGCCTTTTATTTCTTCTTCTTGTCTAATTGCAATGGCTAATACTTCCAGTACTATGTTGAATAGGAGTGGTGAGATTGGACAGCCCTGTCTTGTTCCTGTTCTTAAGGGAAAGGTTGTAGTTTTTGCCCATTGAGTATGATGTTTGCTGTGGGTTTATCATATATGGCTTTTATTATGTTGAGGTATGATCCTTCTATTCCTACCTTGTTGAGAGTTTTTATCAAGAAAGGGTGTTGGATTTTGTCAAATGCTTTTTCTGCATCAATTGATATGACTATGTGATTTTTATCTCTCAATTCGTTAATGTGATGTATCACATTTATTTATTTGTGGATATTGTACCATCCTTGCATTCCTGGGATAAATCCTACTTGGTCATGGTGTATGATCTTTCTGATGTCCTGCTGGATCCGATTTGCTAGAATTTTATTGAGGATTTTGGCATCTATATTCGTGAGGGATATTGGCCTGTAATTCTCTTTCATTGTGTTGTCTTTATCTGGTTTTGGTATTAGCGTGATGCTGGATTCATAGAAAGAGTTTGGAAGTGTTCCATCCTCTTGAATTTTCTGGAATAGTCGCAGAAAGATAGGTTTTAGTTCTTCCTTTAATATTTGGTGAAACATCCCTGTGCAACCATCTGGCCTTGGGATTTGTTTGCTGGAAGCTCTTTGATGACTGCTTGAATTTCTTCCACAGTTATTGGTCTATTGAGTTGTTTAGATTCTTCCTGCTTGAGTTTTGAAAGGTTATATTTTTCCAGAAATATATCCATTTCCTCCAGATTGTCCAGTTTGTTGGAGTAGAGTTGTTCATAGTAATTTTTAACAATCGTTTGTATTTCAATGGGGTCTGTTGTTATTTCTCCTCTTTCATTTCTGATTTTATTTATTAGGGTCCTCTCTCTTTGCTTCTTGGTGAGTCTGGCTAGAGGTTCATCAATCTTGTTTAATCTTTCAAAGAACCAGCTTTTGGTTTTGTTGATCTTCTCTATTGTTTCTTTGGTCTCTATGTCATTTATTTCTGCTCTGATCTTTACTATTTCCTTCCTTCTGCTTACACTGGGCTTTTCTTGTTGCTTCCTTTCTAACTCTTTGAGTTGTTGGGTTAGATAATTTATTGCCGCTGTTTCTAGTTTTTTTGCAGTAGGATTGTAGAGCTATGAACTTCCCTCTCAGAACTGCTATCACTGTGTCCCATAGATTTTGAATTGTTGTGGTGTTGTCATTTGTTTCCATGATGTTTTCTATCTCTTCCTTGATCTCTCTAGTAACCCAGTCATAGTTTAATAGCATGCTGTTTAGTCTCCATGTGTTTGATTTCTTTGGGTTGTTTCTATTGTAGTTGATTTCCAGCTTTATGCCATTGTGATCTGAGAATGTGTTTGATATGATTTCTATCTTCTTGAATTTGGAGAGACTTTGCCTATGACCCAATACATGGTCTATCTTTGAGAATGACCCATGGGCACTTGAAAAGAATGTATATTCTGTGGCTTTGGGGTGAAATGATCTGAAGATGTCAATTAATTCCTTCCGGTCTAGTGATTCATTGAGGATTGATGTTTCTTTACTAATTTTTTGTTCAGAGGATTTGTCCAATGTTGATAGTGGAGTATTAAAGTCTCCTACTATGATAGTATTGCTGTCTATCTCTCCCTTGATATCTTCTAGGAGTTTTTGTATATATTTGGGTGCTCCTATATTGGGTGCATATATGTTTACCAGAGTTATTTCTTCTTGTTGGATTGCTCCCTTTAGTATTATGTAGTGGCCTTCTTTATCTCTTGTTACAGCCTTCACTTTGAGATCTAATTTGCCGGATATAAGTATTGCTTCCCCAGCTTTTTTTCCATTTTCATTCGCCTGAAGAACCCTTTTTATTCCTTTCACCCTCAGTCTGTGTGCATCTTTTTTTTCGGAGGTGGGTTTCATGTAGACAGCAGATATACGGGTCGTGTTTTCTTATCCAGTCTGTTACCCTATGTCTTTTGATTGGAGCATTTAAGCAATTTACATTTAAAGTTATTATTGATAGGTAGTTATTTGTAGCCATTTTTGTTCTTTGCCCCTATGTTCTTTCATGGATTCCTATTGCTTTTCACAGCAGACCCTTTAGCATTTCTTTCATTGCTAGTTTGGTGGTAATGTATTCCCTTAAACCTTTTTTGTCTGTGAAGCTCCTGATTTGACCTTCAATTTTTATTGATAGCCTTGCTGGGCACAGTATTCTAGGATTACGACCCTTTGTTTGCATAACTTTGTATATTTCATTCCAATCCCTTCTGGCCTGACAAGTTTCTGTTGAGAAATCACTTGCTAATCTGATGGGTGTTCCTTTGTAGGTGACTTTCTGTCTGTCTCTGGCAGCTTTTAGGATTCTCACTTTGTCGTTGATGTTTGCCAATTTAATTATAACATGCCTTGGTGTAGAACTTTTGGGGTTTAATTTGCTTGGAACTCTGTGAGCTTCTTGGATTTGTGTGGGTTTTTTCTTTCCTATATCAGGGAAGTTTTCTGTCATTATTCTTCCAACAGGTTTTCTATTCCTTGCTCAGTTTCCTGTCCCTCTGGAAGCCCTATTATACGTATGTTGTTTTGGTTCATGTTGTTCCAAAGTTCCCTTAGGCTCTCCTCCTGCTTTTTAATTTTTTTTTCTAGACGCTGTTCTACTTGGGTGTTTTTTCCTACCTTGTCTTCCAGTTCACTGATGCGGTCCTCTGCTTCATCTAGTCTACTCCTGATACTTTCTATGGAGTTCTTTACCTCAGCAATGTCACTTTTCATTTCTTCTTTGGTCTTCTTCATTTCTTCATAATTCTTCTTCATTTCTTCATAATTCTTCTTCATTTCTTCATAATTCTTCTTCATTTCTTCATATTTCTTATTCATTTCTTCCTGGCTCTTCTTCATTTCCTCTTGATTCCTCTTCAATTCCTCATGGTTCTTACTTGTATTGGCTTCTGTTCTCTTCATCCACCCTATGACCATTTCTCTGAACTCTCTCTCTGACAGGTTGTTTACTTCCATTTCGGTTACCTCTTTTTCTGGTGAGGCTTGCTTTCCTTTCATTGGTGGGCTATTTCTTTGTCTCCCCATTGCCTTTCTTCTCTGTGTGTCTTGTTATGTAGTTCTCACTCTCCTGTGTTGATTTAAAGGCTCAGACTACTACACAACCAGGTGCAGCACACCAGGCACAGAAGAAGAATGTATTTACAGTATTGGTAACTCCAAATTAAAAGTGATTGCCAGAGGAAGGTAAATTAGGTGATAGGTGGGTAAGGAGAGTAAGAGAAAACACACTCGCACACACAAAATAAAGAAATAGAAAAAGAAAGAAAGAAAGAAAGAAAGAAAGAGAAAGAAAGAAAGAAAGAAGAAAGAAAGAAAGAAAGAAAGAAAGAGAAAGAAAGAAAGAAAGAAAGAAAGAAAGAAAGAAAGAAAGAAAGAAGAAAGGAAGGAAGAATAAAAGAAGGGGAATGTCAAAATAAAGTTGGGAAAAGTGGAAGGAGTAAAAAGAAAGGAAAAGGGAGTAACTATAAATATGGGTTGGAACCTCCCAGAGGACCACCACTAATCCCAGCAAAAGCCAGCAACGAGTACCTGGAGACTGATAGAAACTACATACAACAACTAATATCAAGGGATGTTAGGGAACACAGAAGCTTAAATCTATCAAAAAACAATGTAAACATCACCAATACACAAAACAATGCCAACTCCCGCCCCACAAAACAAATTCAAAGGAAAGAATAACCAAACCAATCTCACAAATATGCACAAAATATAAACAACATCAGCAGGACCGAGAGAAAAACATTTTAGGATAGTGAAGTCGGAGAAGCATTAGATGTGTATGGACTTGGAGCAGGTGGTTGGAGATTGGATATAAAAGTGGGGTGAAATTTTAACAGGGGCTAAAAAGAGAGAATAAGGAAAATCTAAACCAGAAAAAGTGTAAGGGGAATAAGACACTAACTAAGGAAAGGTTAGCAAGAGAGTGCTGGCATAAGGGGGATGTTGAAGTAGATTAAAGAGATACTAAAGGGTAGATGAAAAAAGACTGTATATCACTAATCTCTGAGTAGAATAAAGATGGAATAAAATGGCACTTAAAAAATTTAAATAGTAGTAGAAATAAAATTGATTCCTTAATTTGTGTTACACAAGAGACAATTTATGATTCAGCCCCTAGGTGGTAGTGTTTCTGAATTGACCTCCGGGTCTATTGGTCCTCTCTAGCCTGATCTAAAATCCCGCTATGTCTATGTTATTTACTACTGATTTGTGGAGATAGGCTACTCCAGAGCTGCCTCTCTAATTGTGAGGACCTGTTCTGATCCCCAGCGTCAGAAAAACAGCTCTCCACTGTGGTCTCCCAGGTTCTCTTCCACCAGGGGATCCCCCCTTCCTCGTTCAGTGCTGAGAAATTCGGATTTAGAGAGGACAAACGCAGGCGCGCGAATTCATGTCCTGCTTGTATGTTTGGGCGAAACCCTTTCTCCCCTTGGGTTTGGCAGCCCGCTCCCTCCCAAAACTGCCAGGCTGGCCCTCTCCTTCAGGTCCAAATGTGTCGCCCTCTATGTATCCCCCCTCCTGTCACCAGCTCCGAGGACCCTCTTCCACGTTTGCTGGCTCCAACAGCCGCGGGTTTTCCTTTTTTTTCGCCAGGCGTGAATCTCCCTGTGTTACCAGCTCCCTTAACCCCCGGAGAAACCAGACCTTTCTGTGGCTGAGCACAGGTTTCCTTGGAGTCCGCTTCTTCACCAACTAGGAATCGATGTTTGGGAGGAGGTGGGAGTCTCAGATGCCCAGTGGGTACCGCAACTGTAAAATTTTTAGGCTCTTCCCCTTTAAGATGGCGCAGCCGCCTGTGAGCCAGGCTCCGGGAGAGACAGAAAGGCAATTTTCAAAAATTAGTTAGATAACATTTATCCCTGTCCTTATGGAATTTACATAATAATGGAATAAGTCCATTGAAAAGTGAGAGGTGTGTATTAACTTGAGCTGTACAGTAACTTAGGACAAATTGTTATAGAAGTTCTGCTTATGGTGATTCTTATTTGGGATCCAGTCAAACAATATATTAACGAAATAGTTTAATTCATTGCAATTCAATGATGTTTGCTTTGTATAATAAGCCATATGTGAACAGCTGTGTATCTTATTGAACTGTTTTGTGTTTATGCCTATATTTGCTATATCTTTCAGATCTAGGGGGCAGAATGTAATATTACTTACATTTTCATTACCTCCTTTATTTTTTATTATTTTCTTGAGACTGGGAGGATGACTTCTAATATATGACTAACTGGAGACGTAGTTATTTGCAGAGACTCTCAAGCCATCAGCCTCACTAGTACCTAAAATGATAAAGGTCCTACTGTACATAGAACTTACTGATTAGCTGTAGCCATAAATGTCTTCCATTGTCACATGGGGCTGTTTGTCAGTGTCACTCTCCTTTCTACACAGCCAAAGTGTTTTTCAGATTCAGTTATAACGATGGTCTACTAATATCTCTCTCCTCTGCTGTCAAAATCTGGGCAAATGATATCCACAAATGGAAACTCACATGTGATTTTAACAGAGGGTCTGGGAAAACTCATTAGCAAGAAAAAGCTTCAAACAGAAAACAGTGCCACTGAGTTGAAACACATCCCCAAATTGATTCTATGTAAATTGATTTGCCCTGTCCAGGTGGCATAAGTTGTTAAGACTATTTCTAAGAACAAGTTAACGATTTTAAAGGTGATTCAAAGGGGTGTGGTTGACAATGACAAATGAGTTGAGCTTTGGTACTGAGGGATAAGAATCTCTGTTCTGGATTACATAAACTATACTGTTGGAGTAATTAAATTAAACTTTATGGGCCTCTGTTTTCTCATCTAACCAAATGGGACTATAAACACTTCCAACTAATATCACAAAGTTTCAAAAAGGAAGAATATATTGGAAAGCATGTTGTACGTATGAATATTAAAGTGTTTTGAAACAATTACTGGAATAAAGAAGTACTGTAAAGTTGAGTAGTTCTAGAAACACTCATCTTTAAATGTTGATTTTTAATAGCTACAAAGTTATCTTTCCATTTAAACTCCTTTTGTACTATTTACTCTTCCAATGAGAAATAATATATTTTACTAGGCAAAAAGAAAGCAGAAATATCTTCAACCTTTCCTAAATTAAAGAAGCATTTTTACTCACATCTTCATTAATTCTTCCCTAACCACCCATTATCAGAAAGTAGTTAAGTACTCTAGCCATACAGAACTTTCTTAAGGAATACACATACAAAAAGGTTTTTCTTTGGTGCTTCCATATTTTTGCATATGACTTTTTTTTTGATTAATTTCTTTTCACTTACTTACACGAACTAAGTTGAAATGCAATCTTCTCTGTAAAGACTTTCCTAATTGCTCAAGACAGAGCTAGTAGAACCTCCTTTCTCTTCTCATTACATTGTGCACAAATTTTGTACAAGTGATTGCAGAATGTGTATACTGCCACTTATTATATTTTGTGTTAATTTTTTAAATCTTTCTTCCCACACTAGACTATGAAATCATTAAAGGCATTGGTCATGTCTTCCTCCCACCCTCTAAACCCAACACAGTTCTACCCACATATCTATTAAACAGAAATGAATTAAACCATCAATACACCCTTTCAGCTAAGTCTGCTTTAGTGTATAAATATGTGACAGATGGGGACATGTGATCTCTATGTGACTTTCATAAAGATGTACTTCTTTCATTCCTACTTCACTGCTATGGCATTCCAGAGAATATTATAAATGTGCCTCAGATACTCTGATTCATAGAAATATTTAAATAATATATGTTAAAATTTTAAAATAGTATACAAGCAAACATGAAACCATTATGGAAAACAAAAGCTGAACTTCCTTGTACTGACAAAATCCACATCAAAACCTGTGTTTTTCTTTGAATACTCACAAAGATTCTATTATAAGTATGAGCTTTAAACTTTTCATAAAATAGATATTTGAATCTCTCACACATTTTTGCTATTTTCTTGGCCACTTGAGTTAGTTATAATCTAAAGTACATAATTCCCAATCTTTTAGTGAAAAAAAAATAGGAAAAACACAAAACAAACAAATAAAATACCCCTAGTTATGCATTGCAGATTGCAGGATAATTCTTTGTTTTTTAAATTTTGATCAATCCTCTCTTTCATATTCTTTGTTAAAAATCTATTTTATTGATTTTTTTACAGAGCAGAAGGGAGAGGTATAGAAAGTCAGAAATATCAATGATAGAGAGACATCGATCAGCTGCCTCTTGCACGCCCCCCTACTGGGGATGTGCCCACAGCCAAGATACATGCCCTTGCTGGACTCGAACCCGGGACCCTTCAGTCTGCAGTCCAACGCTCTATTCACTGAGCCAAACTGGTCTCGGCAGATTGCAGGATAATTCTTTTTCTCAGTAAGTTTTTTAACACTCTCTGGCAGAGATTATTTATTTGTTTTATCTGTAAAATAGCAGTTAGTAAATATTTTAGGATTTGTAGGCCAAGAGAAAAAATTAAGGATATTATGAAGGAATTTACATTTAAAAAATGCAACTTCCTTAGTTTTTTATGGACAAAATTCAAAATATAATAATAATAATTGAGAAAAATTTTGCAATACAAGTCTACCATATGAAAAGAATGGCATTATTTTGGCATTAAGGAGAGGTAACATTTCATTTAATTGGGGATCAAAGTTAATATCAATTATTAAAATTGACTGCAAATTTTATTTGTTAATGATGATCTATGACATTTTAAATATTTCATTTTTTAAAATATCTTTTCACACAGATAGGCAATACATGTGCCATTTGAAATTCTGACTGCATCATTGTGATTTATAGCAGTAAGAAGAGATAAGAGATCCATATACAGTTTCTGTCAGAACTACTTAACTCTGTTGTTGTGCAAAATCATCCTTAGAAAGTGGATGAACAAGTGTGACTATGTTTCAATAAAACTTTATTTATACAACTGAGATTTGAATTTCTTAGAATTTTTATACCACAAATACATTTCTTTTGATTTTTTCAACCATTTAAAAATGTAAAATATAATTCTCAGCTCATGGACTGAACAAAAGTAGGTGGATTAGGCCAACTGACTGTGCTTTGCTGACCCTGTTTCTACAACATACCCTTATATAATAGCCAGGATAACAGTTAACTTTGGATGAGGTAAAAGGGAAAGAAGAGGAAAAAAAAAGACATAGGCTGTTTCTTTCTCCTAGGCCCGTGATGGCAAAACTATGACACGTGTGTCAGCAATGACACACTTAGCCAATTTTGATGACACATGGCTGCATGCAGTCACACACAGAGAAGTATGGGGCCGCATGCTGAGAAGGACATTTCATCCTCGGCTACTGCACAGCCAGGTGCAGTTAGCCGAGGATAAACATTTGCCGTAGGGTAGTATAGACACTCTGTGCCGGAGGTCTGTAGGCCAAAACAACAGAACTCCGGCACAGAGCATCTAGTTCTGGGACTTCCAGTTAGGCCATTATGGGATCTTTGACCTCACTTTTGGCCAGGAGAGCAGAGAGCAGCAGAATGCCGCAGGGAACACATCTCTGGGGGCCTTGTGATCGCCATTACTAGCAACCACATAACCACAGCAACCATCATCCAATCTACTGTTTTGGGGTGTTGTAGATTTCTAATTGACCATCATTACTGAGATAAGTGAGGGGGATCCTGGGAGAGGTGAGGGCCTGTGCTATGGGTGCCATTTCCCGCCATTAGAAATAGCGGCAGCCATCTTAATTTATATAAGGAACCTCATTTTGCAGCATAGTGCAGATGCCATTTCACCACTATTACTGTTGTTCATCCTTATTAACCCCTATTTCTGCTTATTAACCCTGCCCTTTTCTAAAAGACAGTTACATGTGCCATCTTGTGGTCAGTTAGGCTAGTTAACCCCTAATTGCCTGAAGGACTAACAGGCTATCTATAATTCTATCTTCTGTCACTGCCCATCCCCCCATGAAGAACCCCCCCTCCCCCCCCAAAAAAAAAACCAAGGTTAAGTAAAGGAAGTGGTAGTAGCAGTAGCTGATCCTTTCAAGAGACATGGACTGAGATGTATGGCATTATAGAAAAAAAATGGCAGGTCATTTTGCATCCTATGTACTGAAACGGTAGTAAGCAGAATATGGAATATAAATAGACATTTTGAAACTAATCATTCCCAGCTCTTGAAAAAAAGTGAGGATGAAAGGAAGCAATACATTTCCAGGCAGATACACCTTTATAAGAGCCAATCTAATTCCATCCTTAAATTTATAAAAGGCTCTACAAATTTAACATCTGGAAGTTTGAGCATTGCTCACTCCACAGCTCAGCATGGAAAAGCACTCAGTGAGGGTGAATTTATTAAAGAAACTCTCCTAAGATGTGCAACAGTTCTATTTCACGATATGCAGAATAAAGATGCAATTATTAAGAGGATATCTGAGTTACCACTCAGTAGAAATATCACAAAAGACTGAATAATGAGACTGTACACAAATGTACAACATCAATTAAAGAGAGACATAAGTAATTGTAAATATTTTTCTATCTCTCTTGATGAAACTACTGATGTCACATCACATGCTCAGTTGGCCATTATTAGTCGATATTCTCATGGTCTGACAATGAGAGAAGAGTTGATAAAGTTAGTATCAGTGCCAACAAGTACATCAAGAAGAAAAATATGTAAGGTTGTTATACAAACATTCCGTGACCTAAGCATTGATGTCTCTAAAGTTGTGTCAGTGACGACAGATGGGGCACCAAACATGGTGGGGAAAAAAGTCGGATATGTAAAATTGTTTATGGAAGCTATTGGACATCTGATTATGCTTTTTCATTGTATTATCCATCAGGAGGTTTTATGTGCCAAGGTAGGATTCACCTACTGAAACGACTTAATGTCAGTTGTTACAAAAATAGTGAAATTAATAGCTGCTCGCCCCTTTCACAAGCGAGAATTTTCTGCACTTTTACTGGAGGTTGATTCCACCTACAGTGGACTGCTTATGTACAATAATGTAAGATGGCTGAGCTGAGGCAAATTTCTTGAGCGCTTTGTGGAGTGCTTTGAAGAAATTAAGGTATTTCTCGAGGATAAGGATCTGGGAAACTTTTCTCAGCTCAATGATGATAAGTGGGTCAACACCCTGATATTTTTTACAGATCTCTCTGTTCATATTAATGAACTGAACTTAAAGTTACAAGGTTTTGGCAAAAGTATTGACGTTATGTTTGGATGCATAAAAGCTTTTGAGAGTAACCTTAAAATTTTCAAGCGAGATGTAGAAAGTAAAACTGATACGTATTCTCCTCAAGTAACAAAGTATTTTGATAAGTCCAGTGCAACTATACAAAATGAAATAGAACTCTTGCATAGAAAGTACCAGCATGTTTCAGTCTTGTTACTTGACTAGTTAAGTGATATATTTAATCAATTTAGAAGCCTAGATGAGACCATAAAAATAATTAAGTATCCTGATGTAGTAGTCTACAGTAGTTTGGAATTAAATGGTTTCCAATGGTTGCAAATTGATGATTTGGAGATGAAACTTGCAGAATTTCAAGGCAGCATCTGGGCTCAGGAGTTTGTCAACTTGAGGTCCAAGCTTGAGAATCTGGAAAGGTGCCACTTGGAGAATCAAGAGAAATGCCACTACAAACAGGAAATTTAGAGTGCCTAGAACCGATTACCAGACACTTTTAGCACCCTGAAAAATATAGCAATGACTTTAATCATAATTTTTCCCTCTATGTACTTTTGTGAGACCTTATTCTCAGCATTAAATAATATAAAAAACAACAAAAGAAACAGATTGACAGATGAAGTTAGTAGCACTTGCTTGGGCTTGAAGTGTACAAAATACCAACCCTGAGTGATAAGGTTTAGCCAATGAAGTTCAGCAACAAAAAAGTCGCTAATAGGCAGGTTAGTTAAAGAATTCCCTCTCCCCCTCACTTATCTTAGTTCATGGCACCCCACACAAGTTAAATAATATCAAGACCAAAAAAAAAACCCACTGACAGATGAACAAAGAAGTCACTAAGCAGATAAGTTAAATAATTAGTTTTTGTTTATTAAATACAGTTATGTATTACAATTATACATTTTTGTTATTTAAACTATAAATATCATGAAATTATGTTTTTTTCTCTCCAAGTGACACACCACCCGAGTTATGCTTTTTTTTTTGGCGAATTTTGACACACCAATCTCAAAAGGTTGCCCATCATTGTCCTAGGCCCTCCCAAACATTGATGTGAGCGAGATACATCAATTGGTTGCCTCCTGCATGCATTCTGACCAGAGATAGGGATTCAGCCTTGAGCCTGTAACCAAAGTATATGCCCTTTACCAGAGTTGAACCCAGAACCCTCCATCCTCAAGCTGATGCTCTAGCCACTGAGTCAAGCCAGCTAGGGCTAGTAGACCTCGCCTTCTCTCTCCATTTTCTCTTTTAAATATATTTAATTGATTTCAGAGAGGAAAGGAAAGTATGCATACCTGGAACACGTTAATGAGGAAACTATAAAAAAACTTGAGGAAGGAATGTATAAATGCAGATTTAAAAAAGCAGGCAACTCTGCCATGATCACTCTATGTGTTATTGAAATTTAAATAAATTACATTTTTCACAGGTAGCCTATGATTATTTGTTTCCTTTTCTGTTCAACTAACTGTGTGTGTGTGTGTGTGTGTGTGTGTGTGTGTGTGTGTGTGTGTGCATGCAGAGGGGAAGAAATGGGGGAGAGAGACATACAACTAAATAAAACAAATTCAATTATGTGCATTTCAATAAAACAAGTGCTTTATTTAAGTCTGTGATAATAGGTGGTGAAATTAATTCAGAAAAAAAGAATTAAATAGCAGCTACAATTAACCATGGCACATTTATATAAAGTTGGATTTGGAAAAAAAATCTTGAGAACTAATTACATTGAACAATTGAGAAAAAAACACACACAGACCTTCCTCATTTAATATATATATTAGAAGAACCAATTTCACTTTAAGATTCAGGAACCATAATTTTATGTAAGATTTTCTTCTGTCCCCAACAGAAATATAAAACAATTTGTAATTAGAAGTGGAAGGATATGAATAATTTGTTAACTCTATATATGTATGATTTTTAAAATGATAGTTCCTACTAAACTCTAAGTCAGCTTGCAGATTTTGTTTTCTTGTTTGTCTTGTCAAAATATTTAAACAGATTTATAATGGAAGGACCAGATTTATCCTCTTGCCTTAACTATAAAGCAAAAAATAAAATAAAGAAAGAATAATTTTCAGATGTTGAACAAGAGGCTGTGCAGAATAGTTATTTCTGAAAGAAAGGGAAACGATGAGGTAAGTCCTGATTGCCTTAGCTTACTGTAGCTGAGAGTTTTCAGGCTGTAGCACATGGAGGGGGTACCCAGAGCATGATAGTTTTCTAGAGTTGAGACAAAATTCACCATCCAAAAAAAATCAAGGCAGATAGATTTAATAAAGCAGACTACCACAAAGGAAAGAGCTGCCCTGAAAAAATAAAGTCCTGAAGATCTATAGATGGTTTTATTAGGGTTTTTTACTATATACTGATCTCCATATATATGTCCAGAACCTAGTGAGATGGGGATGAGGGGAAGGGGAGGAGCACTCAAAGGAGCAAGCTGAAAAATTCCTGGAACTCACATTAGTAAGGCTGGTATAGTCATGTTCCATTAACCAGAGTGGCGAGACTTCCTAAAATCTGGGGAATTAAATGGAGTCCTAAGAAGGGTATTTGCATCGGTAGTGGGGCCAAACTAGATTCCAGCTGAAGACTATGTGGAACTGCTTAAAAAAATTTAAAAGCAAGGTACACATACACAAATTTTTTTCCAAGTAATTTACCTGCATCCCAGAACAAGTTTCTAAATGTATTTCAAGGTATACCAAAATGTCTAGCACTAATAATATACATTTCACAATATCTAGTATCCAATAAAAAATTAGCAAGCATGTAAAGAAGCAGAAAAATGTGATTGTTAATGATAAAACAAATCAATGAAAGGGATGAAACCAAAAAGTGAAGCAGATAATGTACTTAGTAGACTTGGAGATTAAAATAATTATCTACACTAATAAAAGAAAAACATGTAAATTGACCATCCCTCTGCTATGCCCACCAACCAATCAGAGCAAGTATGCAAATTAACCCAACAAAGATGGTGGTTAATTTGCATATGAAGCCATGGAGCAAAGACTGAAGACAGCATAGAAGGAAGCCAAGTGCTGCAGAAGGGTGTGAAGCTGTGGAGAAGCAAGCAGGGTGATAGAGAAGGAAAGGAAGCAAGCAGGGTGGTGGAGAAGGGAGCGAAGCCTGCCTTGGCAGGCTTCGCTCCCTTCTCTGCTTTGCTCTGGCTGCAGGAAGCCCTATTCTTACAGGAATCTTCCTGCAATGAACCTCTAGTCCCATCTAATAAAAGAGCAATATGCAAATTGCCTGTACCTTTGCTATAAGCACAGGCCATGCCCACAAGCCACACCAACTAGCCAATCAGGAGCAAATATGCAAATAAACCCCAACCAAAATGGCTGAGGCCACTGAGAGCAGGAGGGAGGCTTGGGTTTTTCTGGCAACAGAGGAAGCCAAGCTTTCTGCCTGCCCTTGCTGGCCTATGCCTCCACTCAATGCTACAAAGTTTCAATTACAGATGATACATAAATCCTAATAGAAATGGTGGCAGCCACAGAGTTGGAGAGAGGAGAGGTTATGATTGCCCCCAGCAATGGAAGAAGCCAAGCTTTTGCAGCCTTGGCCAGACTAGGCTTCCACTCCTGGTTACAAAGTTTCAGTTATAGAAGGTAAATAAATTCCAACAGAAATGGTTGTCACCACTGAAGCGAGCAGAAGGCTTGGCTCTCCTCCAAGCTACAAAGTTTTAATTATAGAAGATAAATAAATTCCAGATACCAGAGCCTCCACTTGGGTTACTGGGGGACATGGTTGGCCTGCAAACCATCACAGGCCCCACACCCAGGCAGGCCCATACCCCAAGGGAACCCCCACCCTGATCCAGGACACTCTTCAAGGCAAACCAGCTGGCACCCCCACCCATGCACCAGGCCTATATCCAATCTAATAGAAGAGCGATACACAGATTGACCATCACTCCAACACAAAAGATGGCTGCCCCCATGTAGTCAAAGATCCTGCCCTCATGTGGACATAAGATGGCCACCACAAGATGACCCTCAGAAGAGGGCAGTTGGGAAGGACCAGGCCTGTATGGAAGGGCAGTTGGGGTGATCAAGCCTGCAGGGAAGGGCAGCTAGGGGTCACCAGGTCAGCAGAGGAGGGACATTGGGTGTGACTGGGTCTGCAGGGAAGTGCAGTTGGGGGGGACCAGGTCTGCAGGGAAAGGCAATTAGGGATGACCAGGCCTGCAGGGGAGGGCTGTTGGGGAGGACCAGACCTACAGGGAAGGGCAGCTGGGAGTGAACAGGCCTACAAGGGAGGGCTGTTGGGGGCAATCAAGTCTGCAGGAGAAGAAAGTTAGAGGTGACCAGGCCAGCAGAGGAGAGAAATTGGGGGGAAACAGTCTGGCATGGGGAACAGTTAGACATCAATCAGGCTGGCAGGGGAGTGATTAGGGGGTGATCTGGCTGGCAGGCAGAAGCAGTTAGGGACGATCAAAAAGGCAGGCAGGTGAGCAGTTGGGACCCAGAAGTCCTGGAATGTGAGAGGGATGTCTGATATCACTCAAGGAGTCCCAGATTGGAGAGGGTGCAGGCTGGGCTGAGGGACACCACCTCTCCAGTGCACAAATTTTGTGCACCTTTCCTCTAGTTATAAACTCTCTCTCTCTCTCTTTCTCTCTCTCTCTCTCTCTCTCTCTCTCTCTCTCTCTCTCTCTCTTTATATATATATATATATAGATAGATAGATAGATAGATAGATAGATATAGATATAGATATGTAGATATATATAGATATAGATATAGATATAGATATAGATATAGATATAGATATAGATATAGATAGATGTATATAGATAAATAGATGTATATATGTATAGATGTATATATATTCAAGAAGGTAGAGAAAAGCATATGCATTATAAATACAGACATGAAAGACATAAAAATAACCTCAATTAAATTTCTAGAGACTCAGACTTGAAGAATTGACTTGATGTTATTAATATCAGATTAGACTGTGCAAAAATATTATTAAGTTAAAGGTATTAGCAGTAGAAATGATCAAAACTAAAAAAAACAAAGAGGTAAAATGCCTGGACTCTATACTAATAATAGCCTAAGGCTGTCACAACCAGATGAATGACCAGTCACCAGGAAGTGCATGGAGCACCTCTGGGTCCTGGCCCCACAGCCCACAGGGTCCTATCACAGCACGGCTGTCAGCCCATAGGGCAGGGCAAGGCAGGCACAGAGAGCAGGGCCTGGCTTCCAGGTGCCATGGCAAGCGAGGCAGCAGGCCTGCCAGCCTCAGTGTACCAGCAGACCTGCCTCTGCACGTGAGCTACAGAGAAAACACCTTTTCTGACCACTCATTGGCTAAGATCTCCATACACCACTTGCAATGTTCTTGGTAACTTGGGTTACCAAGAAGAATCCAAGAAGTTGATATAAGGTTTTTCCACCTTACTCCTGGAGGAAAAAACGAAGGTCCACTGCTGGAGGGGCTAAGAAATGTCATATCCTGCCCTAGCCAATTTTGTTCAGTGGTTAGAGCCTCAGCCTGCTGACCACAGAGTCCGGGTTCAATTCTGTTCAAGGGCATTTACCTAGGTTGCAGGTTCCTCCATGGCTGGGGCCCAGGTTAGGGCTCATGCAGGAATCAACCAATCGAAGTGTCCCTCTCACATTGATATTTCTCTCTCTGCCTTTCCCTCTGTCTTCCATATTCTCTAAAAATCAATGGAAACATATCCTCAGGTGAGGAAAGCAGGAAGGAAGGAAGGAAGGAAGGAAGGAAGGAAGGAAGGAAGGAAGGAAGGAAGGAAGGAAGGAAGGAAGGAAGGAAGGGAGAAAGGGAGAAAGGGAGAAAGAAGACAGAAAGAAAGAAGAGAGAAAGAAAAAAGAGAGAAAGAAAGAAGAGAGAAAGAAAGAGGAAGGGAAGAAGAAAGGTCATTTCTTATGAAAGAGACATCTTGACAATGCCTAAAGAAAGTTTTTTTTTTTTTTTTGGTCGTGCAGGGACTGGCGTCCCTGTTGATGAAAACTCCTTGGTGGTTGTGGTTGCCAGCAGTGGCAGCAGCAGCAGGGTGATGGGGGCAGCACCTTCCTCTGATCAGACCGGTCACCTCCTGAAGAGGGAGGCCAGACTGCAGTAGGAAATCCCCTGAAGACTCCCAGATTAGAGAGGGTACAGGTTGGGCTGAGGGACCCCCCTCCCCTGAACCAATTTTGTGCACCGATCCTCTAGTATAATAAATAAGGAAAAAGAAATAAAAGACACCCAGACTGGAAAAGAAGCTTAACTGTCTTTATCTGCATATGCCAGGATACAAAACCTGAAGGAATCTACCAAAATGGTTGGGATGTGAATTAAAATATTTTTTGGGGACACTAATCAACCCATTATACATTGTTTGGCAGTTTCCTTTTTTAAATTTATTGGGGTGACATGGTTAAAAATTATGTAGTTTTCAGGGGTACATTTCTATAATACATTACCTATATATTGTATTGTGTGTTCACTACCCAAGGTCAAGTCTTCTATCGCTATTCATACCCCCTTTCCCTCTGTTAATTACCAAACTATTGTATATAGGGTTTTTTTGTTTTTGTTTTTGCTTAATTCCTTCCCCTTTTTCACCTAGCGCCCCCCCCCATCTCCCCTCTGACATTTGTCAGTCTGTTCTAGGTATCTAGAGTCAGTTTCTATTTTGTTTGTTTATTTTGTTCATTAGGTTCCACATATAAGTGAAATCATATGTACTAGTCTTTCTCTGACTAGTTTATTTCACGTAGCATGATACTCTCCAGGTCTATCCATGCTGTTACAAAAGGTAAGATTTCTTTATTTTTTTATGGTTGAGTAGTATTTCATTATGTAAATGTACCACCGCTTTTTACAAAATGTTAGCTAACATTTTAAAAAATGTTAGCCATATCTAGGTATCTTATAAGAGACAACACATATTCCCATAAAGTTCACATAAAGACCTGCATTGTACGTCCTTGGTTTATGGCAGAAACCCATTCCAGGTGTGACGTGATGTAATTTTCGCTATAAGTTGGAACCCACCTACATAAACACCTATGTCACTCACATGGAGCACATGCTTAGCAGTAATGAATTGAAACAGTAAAAAAATAAATAAATAAAAGAAAGATAATTCCTGACCTTTACTTATGGTAAATACATAATAAAAAACATAAAGTACATATCTACATACGTCGAGATGAGGGAACTTTTTAAAAAAATAAATAAATAGAAGATGGCGATGTAACCACAAAATGACATACATCGAATCTGATGTAACCGAGGACTACCTAGATATGGATGCTCATTTGTCATAGAAAAAATAAAAAATAAAAGGAAACAACCCAAATTCCCATCAATATGTAAATGGATAAATCCTTATGGTATATTCATACAGTGGAATATTAGTCAGCAGCTAAATCTACTGCATGAAGAAATCTTAAAATAATTATGCTGAAAACAGAAGTCAGCCAAAAAAAAAAGTATATACTCTCTAAAGTTATTTATTTGAAATTTCAGAAAATGTAATCTATTATGACAGAAAGCAGAACAGTACTGACCAGTGGGTAGAGGAGCAAAGAGAGAGAACATTACAAAAACACATGAGGAAACTTTTGGATGTGACATACTTGTACATCATCTTGATTGTAGTGATAGTCTCATGGGTATATACACATCAAAGTGTATAATTTCAATATGTGTAGTTTATTTTACATACCTAAGTAAAGTTGTAAAACATAAAAAAGTTCTAAATATAATTTTTGACTTTTGCCATCAAGCTGCTCTCCCAAGTTATGGTACATGTTGATTTGGTTTTGCCATAACAAATACCTTCTCCCACTTTCCTCTTCTTTCAGAGTCAGTCAGATATCTCTCACTGTGATTAAACCATTGGCCTCACTCAATTTGCTGAAGCCCTCATTCTTCTTCCTGTATTGCTGGTGTTCCTTCCAACACTGAGTATGGATACTAATTCATTTATATCTGCTCTCTTCAAGGCTAAATGTAATATGAAGTTACCAGGTTGCAGGTTGGTGAGATTTGAGGCCAATGTCATTTTCTTCTTCCCACAAATATCTTCCCATTTGACCTTCATCTCCCCCCCCCCAAAAAAATTCTCAGTATTTAAAAACTTAAACTTATGCCGAAACCGGTTTGGCTCAGTCGATAGAGCATTGGACTGCGGACTGAAAGGTCCCGGGTTCGATTCCGGTCAAGGGCATGTACCTTGGCTGCGGGCACGTCACCAGTAGGGGGCGTGCAAGAGGCAGCTGATTGATGTTTCTCTCTCATCGATGTTTCTGACTTTCTATCCCTCTCCCTTCCGCTCTGTAAAAAATTAATAAAATATATATTTTTTTAAAAAACTTAAACTTAGGCAACACAATATGGAGTAATTGCTTTGAAGGAACATTGTTAAAATACTCCAGATGTGCCTAATTCTCTCAAGTGAACACATTACCAAACACGAGTTAATTAGGTTAGCTAGGTGTTCTCTTGGAAAGCAAAGAGACTTTCCCTTTGACAGAATGAGGTATGGTACCCAGAAGTTTCAGCAAGGAAAAGCACAGAAATCCCAAGTACTAGGTAGAAGCAGTGGTGGGTAGGGGAAGATAGCCTTGGGTATACTGATGGGTCAGTGAGAAGGCTGGGACTCCGGGTTGTTTGGAGAGAGGGAAGCTTTTGCCAAATGAAAACTTCTCCGTTCATTAAATTGCCTATAGTAGGTCTTAACAATTTTTTTAGAGAGTGAGAAATTGAAAAAAATGCATTTAACAGAAAGTGGAACTATCTCAGAGTGCCAAGCATCAATGAGAGTGTCCCAACATCATCTTATGTTAATTGTTTTTGCTATAAACATTGTATGTTGTTTTTACATAAATATTTGCCTCTGAAATTCTGGATTGAGAGGAAACTCAGAGAATGAATTAGATATGAAAACTTTAGAGGAAAATACTATAATCCTCTAATTGTGTATATACTCTGTATATGTATATCCTTAACCACTGAAATCTAATAAATATTTGCAAAATAGTTTTTATATACCTGTAAGCATGAATATTTTTGTATTTATATATCTGTAAGTATTAAGGTGCACCTAATTGTTTTATTGAGATATAACTTACATAGAGCACTGTATAAGTTTAAGGAGTACAGCATAATAATGTGACTTTCAAATATTGTTAAATGATTATCACCATAAGTTAACATCCATCATCTCATATAGCTACAAAAAAGGAAAAACATTGTTTTCTTGTGATAAGAGCTATTGGGATTCATTCTCTTTAACAACATTAAGATATACCATACAGAGATGTTAACTATTAGTATTCATTTTGTACATTACATTCCCATACTTATTTCTCATAACTGGCAGTTTGTACTTTTGAACATCTTCACTAATCCCCCCTCTTTTTCTATAAGATTTTTTTCCTTTCTTTCTTTTTAGATCCCATGTATAAGTGATATCATACAGTATTTGTCTTTGTCTGACTAATTTCACTTAACATAAATACTACAGGTCCATCCATGTTATTGCAAATGGCATGATTTCTTCTTCTTTATGGCCAAATTTTATACATGCATACACATATACACACATACATACATATTAGTACATACATACATGCATATATACATATATATCTTACAACTTCCATTCATCCCTTGATGGGCACTTAACACTTAGGTTGTTTTCATATTTAGCTATTGTAAATAATGCTGCTATAAACACGAGACTGCAGATATCTCTTATTTTCTCTCTCTCTGTCACATAGATTTCTTGATTCCTTCAGATATATTCCCAGTAGTGGAATTCTGGATTATATGATAGTTCTATTTTTAATTTTTGAGTCACCTCCATACTGTTTTCCATTGTGGCTGAGTTACATGTATTTGCAATGCCATATAAATAGATTGATCTTGGGTCTAAGTATTGTATTGTTGGGTAAGAAAGAGAAGGCTCTTAAGCTTAATCTCCACCTGGGTAACCCAGAGCTTGGGATATTTGTTATTTTTATTCTCCAAGTACATTCCTCATAGCTTTCCTTCTAGTTCATTGACACTATTTTTTTAGATTCCTTTACAAATTCTTTCTTATCCCTTCAAAGTCCAAATGTTGCAAAGACTTTAATACTCAATTCTCAACTAATTCTATATTTATATCTTCAGTAACCTAATCCAGTTTCATGGTTTTCATTTCAAATATATGCACACAACTAACAAATTTGTATCTCAAACCATGACCTTTCTTATGAACATCAAGCTCATACACTATCATCCATTCAACATCTCCACATAGATGTTTAATAGATGGTTCAAAACAGAGCTGCTGAATTCCTCCTCTAAATCTTCTCCTTCCCAAAACTTATCATTCTCCTAAAGAGCTTCTCCTTTTTTTACAAGTACTCAGGCCAGGAACCTGAAGTTATTCTTGACTCTTTTTTATTTTAAATTTACATCTAGTACATCTGCAAATCTTATCTACAAATACAGATTTACTACAAAACCAATGAAGCTTAATTTTCATTTGGATAAGTACTTTCTAAAGACCTAGAAGAGATTCTAACAATGGTAAAGTTCCAGAATCTAACCCCTATTCATTTCCCCTTCTACTATAACCTATTTTTAAGATACATCATATCTCTCTTGAATTATTACAATTGCTTCCTAACTGTTCTTACTGAACCCACCTTTGTCAACACTATATTTATTTCTGTCCATACATAAGAATAGTTTTTATTGTTTGTTTTTAAATAGTCTTCCCTGGCCAGTATGGCTCAGGCATCATCCTTTGCACAGAAAGGTTGCCAGTTTGATTCCTGGTCAGTGCACGTGCCCAAATTGCGGGCACAATCCCTGGTAGGGGACATGCATGGTTCTCTCTCCCTCCCCTTCCTCTCTCTAAAATAATAAATAACAAATCTTGAAAATAAAATATAGGTCTAATCATGTAACTTGTCTTCTCAACACATCCAGTAACTTCTCATCTCAATTAAAAGAAAAATTATAGTCATTGCTATTATCTATAATAGGAATGGCAAACTAAGACTATTATGGCATATAGCTTTGTTTAGAATGGCCCATAAACTCAGAATGCTTAAATTATTCTTTTAAAACTTAAAAGAGTTAAAATGAAAACACAAGAAAAATATTTTTATTCCTAGGTATCTTAATTTTTTTGTTGCAATGTTAAATGGGATTGCTTTTTTAACTTTTCTTTCTGTGAGTTCATTATTGGAGTATAGAAAAGCCATAGACTTCTGGGTGTTAATTTTGTATCCTGTTACATTGCCAAATTTATTTACTAAGTCTAGTAGTTTTTTTGGTAAAGTCTTTGAGGTTTGCTATGTACCATATCATGTCATCTGCGAATAAGGACATTTTTACTTCTTCTTTTCCAATTTGGATGCCTTTTATTTCTTCTTCTTATCTGATCACAAAGGCTAGTACTTCCAGTACTATGTCAAACAGGAGTGGTTAATCAAGGAGACAAAGGACCTGTACTAAGAAAATTTCAGAATGCTAAAAAAAAAAAGATAGAGAAATACATGAAAAATATGGAAGAACATATCATGTTTATGGGTTGGTAGAATCAACATCATTAAAATGTCCATATTACCCAAAGCAATCTATAAATTCAACACAATCTCCATTAAAATAACAATGGCATATTTCAAAGACCTAGGACAAATTTTCCAAAAATTAATATGGAATAAAAATGACCCCAAATAGCTGCGGCAATCTTGAGAAAGAAGAACAATGTTGGAGGGATCACAATACCAGATATAAAGCTATATTACAAAGCCACTGTTCTCAAAACTGCCTGGTATTTGCACAAGAACAGGCATATAGAGCAATGGAACAGCACCAGAACAAAAAACCCAGAAATCAACCCAAGTCATTATGCTCAATTAATATTTGACAAAGGAGGCAAGAGCATAAAATGGAGACAAGACAGTCTCTTCAATAAACGGTATTGGGGAAACTGGACGAAAAAACATACAAAAAAAATGAAACTAGGCTACAAACTTATACCATACACAAAAATAAACTCAAAATAGATAAAGGACTTAAAAGTAAGATGAGAAACCATAAAAATCTTAGAAGAAGCCATAGCCTGCAAAATAGCAGACATTTGTCGTAGCAATATTTTTACTGATACAGCTCCTAGGGCAATGGAAACTCAAAGGAGAAAATAAGCAAATGGTTCTACAAAAAAAAGTTTCTTCACAGGAAAAGAATCCATCAACAAAACAATAAGAAAGCCTACTGCATGGGAGAAAATATTTACAAATGTTATCTCTGATAAGAGTTTCATCTCCAATACTTAGAGGAAACTCATACAAATTAACAAAAGGAGGATAAACAATCCAATCAAAAAAATAGGAAAAGGACCTAAATAGACACAGCCAAGAGACATATGAAAAGATGCTCAAAATCAGTAATCATCTGAGAGATGCAAATCAAAACAACAATTGGGTACCATCTCACTCCTGCCAGAATGGATATCATTAAAAAAATCAACAAAAAACAAGTGCTGGAGAGGATGCAGAGAAAAGGAACCCTCCTTCACTGCTTGTGGGAATTCAGATTGGTGCAGCCACTGTGGAAAACAGTATGGTGTTTCCTCAAAAAATAAAAAATAGAATTGCACTTGACCCAGTAATACCACTATTAGAAATATATCCCTCCCCCCCAAAAAAACAAACAAACCAGAAACACCAATCAGAAGGAATATATGCACCCCTATGTTCATAGCAGCACAATTTACAATAGCTAAGATTTGGAAACAGCCTAAATGCCCATCAGCAGATGAGTGGATTAGAAAAATGCTGTACATCTATACAATGGAATACTACACTGCTGTAAAAAAGAAGGGATTCTTACCATTTGCAACAGCATGGATGGAACTGAAGAGAATTATGCTAAGCAAAATAAGCCAGTCAGTGAAAGATAAGTGTCACATGATCTCACTCATTTGTGGAATATAAAGAACATTATAAACTGTTGAACCAAAATAGAGGCAAAGAAGCATTGAACAGACTGTCATACTACAGTGAGAAGGCAGGGGAGGGTAAGAGACTAACCGAAGAACATGTATACATGAATATAATCAAAACCAACAGGCACAAGAAACTGGGTGGGAGACCATGAGGGCAAGTGTTGGGGGTAGGAAAAGCTGGGGAAGGTCAATTTTAAAAAATATATATTTTTAATATATAAAAATTCAAATGAAATTCAAACTTCAATGTTCATAAATAAAGTTTTATTGGGGAACTGTCATTCATTTATGTATTATTTATGGCTGCTTTTGTACTACAATGGCAGTGTTCAGTAATTACAATAAAAACAACATGTAGTGCTCTCAATGCTTTCATGATTCTCCTCAGTGTACTACAAAGCATAGTGATAGTTATTACTTCAGTGTATTTCATGTGCCATATATACCACCATAGATACATTTTACTTATTTTTATTACCATTAAATATCTGTAATGTCAAAACAAAACAAAAAAAACAAAGAAAAGTTGACTTTGAATATTTTTCTATTAAGGCATTGTCTTTCTTTTGAAATGGTAGGAAACTGTCATTATTGAAGGAGTACAACATATATTGACATTGCTAGACACCATACTCATCTCAAATATTTCCAACTCATAGCAAAACATAATCAGAAAATTATGAAAATTTAAAATGGTATATTTCATGATAGCAGATAGTCTTCGTAAAAATAAACGTAGCTGCTACTAAATTAAGCTTACTAATGGTGAAAAATTTTTTTAAAAATTATATCATGATTGATTATAGCCTTTGTGTAAGAAAAGTTGTTTGAGGAGTTGAGGACATTTGTTAAAAAACAAAACAATTTTAAGTGGTTTTCCTTGGCTTTTGGTACATTAATAGATACGACCAACACTGCTTGGTTGTTATTTATTTCAAGAGGCAATGATGAAGTTGAAGTCACTGAAGATTAACCTGTATGAATAATCTGCTTGGAATGACTACAGATGAGAACAAGTTCAAAGAAGTTGAGAAAGCACTAATTCAGTACAACCTGAAGTGTATCTACTAAGGTGTGTCAAATGATGGCAGTAAAAATATGCATTAAAAAGGAAAAATAATAGTTGAACAAATTTTCAATGCTCATGAAAATGTGA
This sequence comes from Antrozous pallidus, assembly GCA_027563665.1. Classification (NCBI taxonomy): domain Eukaryota; kingdom Metazoa; phylum Chordata; class Mammalia; order Chiroptera; family Vespertilionidae; genus Antrozous; species Antrozous pallidus. The sequence goes on from CM050509.1 coordinate 77,628,412, forward strand.
GGTGTTTAAAGCCTATGACTATTCATTGTATTAGTCATCTGCAGGTACACTGTGGGAAATGCTTGAATCTGTCATGTGTTATTAAACCAGTAGAGTTAATGGTAAATTTCACTCACTATTATGTACTGAACTATTGTCACTATTAAAAGCTGAATATCCTGACTTGCCGTACCGCACAACAAACAGTTCAATGATTTAGCAGTCTTTCTTTTTTTTAAAATAATTTTTGAGCTTCTGAATGAGGATTGTTTGCAACCATTATTTCTAAACACTAAAAGATTTAGAAATTAACTTTGCTCCAGACTTGATAATCCTATATAATAAAGAGGTAATATGGAAATTGACAATCATTCCAACACACAAGATGGCTGTCCCATGTGGTCAAAGATGGCTGCCCCCATGTAGACACAAGAAGGCCACCACAAGATGCTAGCAGGAGAGGGCAGTTATGGGCAATTAGGCCAGAAGGGGAGGGCAGTTGGGAGGGACCAGGACTGCAGGGGAGGGCAGTTAGGGGTGACCAGGCTGGCAAGGCAGGGCAGTTAGGGGTGATTCCAACTGTAGGAGAGGGTTGTTGGGGGTGACCATGCCTGCAGGGAGGGTATATAGGGGCGACCAGGCCGGCAGAGGAGCTGTTAAGTGTCAATCAGGCTGGCAGGGGAGAGATTAGGGGTGATCAGGTTGGCAGGCAGAAGTGGTTAGGTGCAATCAAAATGGCAGGTAGGCAAGCAGTTGGGAGCCAGCAGTCTTGGATTGTCAGAGGGAAGTCTTAACTGCTCATTTAAGCCTGATCGTACCAAGATTGGGCCTAAACGGGCATTTGGACTTCCCTCGAGGGGTCCCAGATTGACAACAGTGCAGGCTGGGCTGAGTTACACACACACACCCCCCCCTTGCACACAAATTTTGTGCACCGGTGCTCTAGTGTTTCTTAAATTCAACCTATGTTTATAAGCCAAAACAACATTTATATTTGAACTTATACTGTGGTAGTCATTTTGATGATAACATTTGGATTATAAGTGATGTCAAGATGTTCTGTACACTTCGCATCCTATAAAATGTTAAATTAAAAAATAAGCTTTACATTTCCCCACAAATGTACAATAGATATATTTACTGAGCTCAAAATACGGTTTTTATTTTTCTGATACTGATCCAGTGCAATAGAAAATTCACACTTTTTAAAATCCAAACTGCACTGAAGAATTTCCACATAACTTCTGATTGAAAGTGGTTAATCTGTAATGTAATGGCATACTAAAAGGCAAATATCAAAATAAGAATATTATATAATCATTATAAATGTCTTTCAGGCAATGAATGTGCTCATTTAAAACCATAGGCCCATGAATTTATAGCAGTGTTCCCAATGATCTGCCTGTGTGAAAAAAAAAAAAGTAAACCTTTCCATGATAAAATACCAAAAAAAATATCATTACAGATCAACATTAAGAGATGAACATTTGCAATTGATTTTCATGATGGGGAGCAATACCTTCAAACTCCAATTAAGCTAAGTTGCAAACCTTCCCCCAGCAAAAAAAAAAAAAAAGCATGTCATCCTTCTTTTAGTATACATATGATAGACAGTTGTACTTTATTATTATTATTATTATTATTATTATTATTATTATTGAGGCCAGGTGCATGAAATTCATGCATTGGGGGTTGGGGGTGTCCCTCAGTGTGGACTGCACTCTCTCACAGTCCAGCACCCCTTGGGTAGGGTCCCTTGGCCTGGCTGGTGATAAGGGCCTATTGGGGCTTTATTTCATCCAGGCTGCAAGCAGCTGACCCCGCTCTTGCCACTGCCACTGCTTGCCATCTGTGCAGTGCTGTCCTCCTCTCCCCGGTCACTGGGCACCTTCCTCTGCTGGTGACATATGTGGGGTGTGATTGCTTGGCTGGCCTGGGCCTCCCTCTGTGGGGCAATCAATTTTGGATCCCCTAGATCAATCACCCTGCAGAGGGAGGCCCCACCCCCTGGCTGGGACTCCATGATTGATAGCCACTCAGAGGGTGGCCTGGGCCTCCCCCTTCTGGGTGATGGTGGAGTTACCCACCCCCCCGCATTGATCACCCCAGCAGCTAGTGGCCTGGGCCTCCCTCTGTGGGACCATCCTGGGGTAATGGTGGGGCACTCCAGCCAATCACATTGCACCCACCTTGGCTGGCCTGGTGCATGTCATAATATGGTCATCCAGAAGATCATCCAGACAGTCCTTCTACTGTTCAGTCATTTGTTCAAATTCCATATTATGTTTTTTACTATTATAGATTTTGAATTTTATTAATAAGAATACTGGAAATGTGTATTCTTTGTTGTTATGTAAGTACCTATACAATATCTTGAATTTTGCTTTCTGGCCCATAAAGCTGAAAATATGTACTTTATGGCTCTTTACAGAGAAAGTTTCCCAAGCTCTCTATCAGGTTCTATATGGTCTGATCTCTTTAATCACAAGTCCTATTATTTTCCCCTTTGCTTACTTCACTCCAACCATCCTGATTTCCTTGCTATTCTTCAAATATTCTAGGCATGTTCCCACTTCAAAGTATTTGCCTTTGGCTAGAATACTCATCCTCTCAATATAAACATATGTACTCCCTTAACTTCTTTCAGGTTTTGCTCAAATGTCACCTTAGTGAAGACTTCTCAGGTCACCCCATGTAAAACTGCAACAATATCATCACCTGCTCTCCTACCTCGTATGTGGCACCTCCTTGCTTTACTTTGTCTTAATAGCATTTATCCCTATATGACATACCATGACATTCTATAATGTTTATTTTTTGTTTGTTCATTGCCTGTCTCTATTCACTAGAAAGTAAACCCCACAATGATAAGATTTTTATTTTTCTCTTCTATTAACTAATAAACTCATAGCTTGTTGAACAATATCTGTCACAGAGTAGATCCTCAATATAAATTTAGCATAAATTTTTTCTAAATTAATTCTTACAAGTTTTTAAAAAGTTTTTACATTCACACACAAATATCTACGCTGTGCTTTCATCATCTAATATATTTTTAATCTCCCTTTGCTCAAAATCACTGCTTTTTCCTATTATAATAATAACTAGGGGCCTGATGCACAAAATTCATGCACTGGGGGTGGGAGGTCCCTCAGCCTAACATGCCCCCTCTCACATACTGGGAGCCCTCAGGGGATGTCCTACTGAAGGCTCATCGCTGGCCTGCCCAAGGCCAAAAGCCTCTGGCCAAGGCTTTCGTCCTTGGGCAGGTGACCTCAGCCAGGGAACCCCAGACAGTGATCGCCCTGCAATCCAGCTGATCACTGGAACCCCAGCCATTGGACGTCCTGTGATCCAGCAGATCACTGGCTGGCTCCACCCCAGCCCCAGCCCAAGCCCACCCCAAGGCTGGGGAAAAAACTGTTCCCTCCCTCTGCCTGGCTGGCCCGTGCCACCTATTCTTTTCCTCCACAAGGTGGGATGGGCTGGCCAGGGGAGCAGACGCTGTGCACACAGCCTTGGCCAGCCTATTCTCTCAGTGGCCGTAACTATCTTGGTTGGGGTTTATTTGCTCCTGATTGGGTTTTGGGTGTGGCTTGTGGGCATGGCTTGATTGGAGGTATGGTCAATTTGCATATTACTCTTTTTTAGATAGGATGCCTAGATTTACTGTTCACATATGAAAAGCAAGTGGTGCACACTAACATTTCAGATGATCACCCTATATGTCCCTATCCTATCTAATAAAAGAGTTATATACAAATTGGCTGTACTGCTGCTACACCCACAAGCCAATCAGGAGCAAGTATGCAAATTAACCAAATCACGATGGCTGCAGCCGCAGAGAGAGGAGGAGGGAAGCTTGTGTTTCCCTGGCGATGGAGGAAGCCAAGATTTCTGCACACCAAGGTGGGCCCAGGCATCCACTTAAGGCGACAAAGTTTTAATTATAGAAGATAAAGAAATCCCAACAAACATGGCAGCAGCCATGGAACTAGAGAGAAGAGGAGACTAGGGTTGCCCCCAGCAATGGTGGAAGCCATGCTTTCCACACACCCTGGCCTAGCTTGGCCTCTGCTTAAGGCTACAAAATTTCAATTATAGAAGAGAAATAAATCCCAACAGAAATGGCTGCCACCACTGAGCCAGCAGAAGGCTTGGCTCTGCTTCAGACTATAAAGTTCAAATTGTACAACATAAATTAATCCCAGATACCAGGGCCTCCACTTGGGTCAGCGGGGAGCATAGCCAGCCTGCAAACCACCATAGGCCCATTGTCCAGGCCACCTGACACCCCTAGGGAATCCCCACTCTGATCTGGGACACCCTTCAGGCCAAAACAGCTGGCCCCCACCCATGCACCAGGCCTCTATCCTATCTAATAAAAGAGTAATATACAGATTGACCACCACTCCAACACAAAAGATGGCTGCCCCAATGTGGACACAAGATGGCCACCACAAGATGGCCAGCAGAAGAGGGACTTGGGAGGGTCCAGGCCTGCAAGGGAGGGTAGTTGGGGTGATCAATCCTGCAGGACAGAGCAGTTAGGGGTGACCAGGCCGAAAGAGGAGAAAAGTTGAGGGTGACCGGGCCTGCAGGGAAAGGCAGTTGTGGGTGACCAGGCCTGCAGGGGAGTACAGTTAGGTGGGACCAGGATCACATGGGAGGGCAGTTAGGGGCAATTAGGCAGTCAGGGGAACAGTTAGACATCAATCAGGCTGGCAGGGGAGTGGTTAATGGGTGATCAGGCTGGCAGGCAGAAGTGGTTATGGGAAATCAGGAAGGCAAGCAGGTGATTACTTGGGAGTCAGCAGTCCTGGTTTGTGAGAGGGACTCCAAATTGGAAAGGGTGTAGGCTGGGCTGAAGCGCCCCCCCCCCCCCCCGCCATGTACAAATCTCATACACTGGGCCTCTAGTTTTATAATAAAACACCAGTAATAACACCTAACATTTTAGGTGTTAGAATATGCCAAACACTTTGCTATACACATGTAGCAAATGTTTGTCTTTTGTTGCTTTCCACCATCCTTTTCTCTTCTGGCTAAAATAACCCCTCCTTTTTTTTTACTTTTAAGAACTACCCCTCTCATATGCTTTTTAAATGTTTTTCAATTCCTTCTCCATATTCCCTTCATTACTTTAATGGCTATGGCCCAGGAAACCCTATTTTTTTAAAAATGTTTCCCAATATAGTCAATAATCTATATATATAAAAGCTAAGTGACTGGAATGACCAGTCTCTATGATGTGCACTGAGGAGACTAACTGGCCCAATCAGCCCTGATTGGCACTCCTAACCTCCCGCATCCCCTCCTCCCTACCCACCCAGCCCCAATTGGCCCCTATCTGGGCAGGCCAGCCAGACCCCACTTGTGCACGAATTCATGCACCAGGCCTCTATATTTTAATAATTATATAGGGTGCCAGGTGGGTACTGGAAATATTGGGGGAGTCACTCTTTGTAAAGTATATGATTATCTAACCACTATAATGTACTACTTGAAACTAATCCTATCTAATAAAAGGGTAATATGCAAATTGACCATACCTCCTTTACACTCACAAGCCAAGTCCACCAGCCACGCCATCTAGCCAATCAGGAGCAATATGCAAATTTACAGCCAACCAAGATGGCTGCTGCCCAAGGCTGGAAAGCCTCGGCCAGAGGCTTTCCGGCTTTGGGCAAGCCGGGGCTGGGGCAGAGCCAGGGATTAGCTCCATTGTAAGGTGATTGCTGGGTGCCCAAGGCCGGGGCTGGGACGAAGCTAGGGATCAGCCCCATTGCAAGGTGATTGCTGGGTGCCCAAGGCCTAAAACCTCAGCCAGTGGCTTTCCAGCCTTGGGAAGTCCTGGGGTGAGTTGTCAGTAGGACATCCCCTGAAGACTCCCAGTATGTGAGAGGGAGCAGGTTGGGCTGAGGGACCACCTACCCCCAGTGCACAAATTTTGTGCACAGGGCCCCTAGTACAAAATAATATTGAATGTAAACTATAATTGAAAAAATGGAAATAATGAGTTTCCAGGCATTTCTGAAGTTTACCCAGAGTTGAGAATTATTACACCATGCTGTTTTTATATACCTGGACATGATGGAGATATTTATATTCTCCCCAAGAGGTAGCTACATGACCCAGCCTGACCAGAGTACTCAACATCCCTGGGCAAAATGATTTATTCGCAGTCAGAATAATCAAATTATTTATGGGGATATATTATAGGATCTTATTTTTCTTCTGAAACCTAGATATTGAAGACAATGCCATCCTAGAGTAACCAAGGGGCATATATTTCAAAACCTGAAATGAATCTTCCCAATAATGATTTCTAAAACAAAGGAGGCTAGCAGACCAAGTGAGAGATATAAAGAGAAAAAACAAGGAAAGAGAGGGAGAGAAGAAAAAGAGAAAGATCTGAAGCCCTGATAACAACATTTGAAATACTGGATACAGCTGATACTATAGTAATTTAGCCTTGTTTTTCCTTTCTGAATTACATTAATTAGTATATTCCTTCCTTTGTTTTGGCTATTTTAAAGCTCTGATACTTGCAATAAAAAATTCTGAATAACACAGCATAACAACTAATATGCAATAACTTATTTAACTTTCTTGCTTTATTGAGGTATGGTTGCCAAATAAAAGTATATATATTTAAAGGGTACAATGTGATAATTTAATATATGCAGCTGAAACTGGTTTGGCTCAGTGGATAGAGCGTCGGGCCTGAAAGGTCCCAGGTTCAATTATATTCAAAGGCTTGTACCTTGGCTGTGGGCACATCCCCAGTAGGGGGTTGCAAGAGGCAGCTGATCAACGTTTCTTTCTCATCGATGTTTCTGACTTTCTATCCCTTTCCCTTCCTCTCTGTAAAAAATCAATAAAATATATTTAAAAAATTAACATATGCATACATCGTGATATGTTTGCCATAATCAAATTAATGAACACATCGATCACCTCACATAATTATTGTTTTGTGTCTTTGTATGGTGAGAATACTTAAATACATACTCTCCTAGCAAATTTTAACTGTATAATAGAGTCTTAATACCTATGGCAGCAAGCTGTATGTTAGATCCTCAAAACATGTTCATCTTATAAGTGAAAGTTTCTACTCTTTGATTGAAATCTGACTGTTTTCCCCAAATTCCCAGCAACCACCATTCTACTCTCTAGTTCTGTGACTTTCACATTTTTTTTAGGATTCCACATATGAATGAGAGCAAACAGTATTTGTCTTCCCCGACCTGGCTTATTTTACTTAGCATAATGTCCTCTATGATCATTTATGTTGTCATAAATGCAGGATCTCTTTTTTTATGGTTTACTAATATTATAAATAGACTACAGGCCTGGTGCATGAAATTTGTGCATGGGGGAGGGATCCTCTCAGCCCAGCCTGCACCCTCTCTAATCTTGGACATCCCTCTCACCATCTGGGACCACTGGTTTATAACTGCTCATCTGCCTACCTGTCTGATCACACCTCACTACCCCCCCCCCCCCTCCCCGCCAGCATGGTCACTTCCAACTGCTCCCCCCTCTGAGCCTGGTCACCCCATGCAGCCTGTTCTGTTGTCTGTTTGGTTGTGATAGTCACTTAGGATTTTATTATTATAAAGAACATTTTCTTTGTTCATGCATTCATGGACACTAAGGTTGATTACATATCTTGTCTATTATGAATATATATTAACTTATTTAAACCCCACAATAATGCTGTGAAACATAAACTCATTTTGTTTACTTTTTAGATAAGGAAGCAAATAGAGTAATTAGGTAACACATACATGGTCATGTTATTGCAGATAAGCTGTCAGGTGGCATGGGAAAATTAATCAGCTGGATATTCAACAAGATATTTTCAGGAAAGTAACCTTCATTGCATATGCACTAGTGCTGTGACTCAATCTCCAAATCCTGAGTGATGAATATGGACAAAGCTTTCTCTTCATACGCTTTAGTTACTTTGTCCCCCAAATATGGGTCAGGCTTCCAAACCCTTTGCAGGCTTTGCAGCACCCCCCCCCCCATGAGTTGGGATGGGGGAAGTGAGACCACAGCCAGAGGCCTGGCAGCACTGACACCAGCCCCTCCGGGGTTGTATATGGTTCATGGTTTATGGATTCTGTAAAATGGAAGTATTCTGAGAAACAGGTTCTGCAACACAGGACAGGCATCACAGATAAGAAGGGAGTTTTATAAGAATGGAATTTAATGGCAAGCAAGAATGTGCTTCAGAAGGCAGAAAGCAGGTTAGTGACACAGATTCAGATAACTAGCCCCCAAATGTTTTATTTTCCTCCTCATTATAGTTAGGACATGGGATAGGTGCCATTCAAATTCAAGTTTCTTTACACTATACTCAATACCCTTGGTTATTTTATCACATCTATTGTTAGCTGACTTCAGGTCACTCTTATGCCTAGGTGTTTTTTTTTTTTAAATAATAAATCTGGTGTTTGGTTTTTATACCCCCATATTTTTCTTTGGACTTGAAAAAAATTCTGGTAGCTCAGTACTGTTCACAGATACCACACAGGGATATTTCTGACCATAAAACAAGACTTTCTGCCTCAAACATGTCTTGTTGAAACAAACTGTATTCCATAGGAAGGAAATCTATTTTCCTCTGCATAGACCCACATAAAAATCTACAGAATGGTGTGTCATCTTGGCAACATAATTGTATATAAATAAGTCTTTATTACTTGTATACACTATAAGTAACCTGTTTCCAGAGGTAATAACAGAGAACTTTCCTTAAAATTTTACTCAAATAAAAGTTCAAAATAAAAAGAAACATACTGTTTAGACACAAGGCATGTCAAAGTGTTTAACAAACGTTACAGAGTAATGAGTCCTACATTAAATGTCCTTTCAAATATTAAGGCTTATCATAATAACTAACCCTATGTCAACTGCTGTAATCAGTTTACTTGTAAAGTACACTTGCTACTCAAAGTTTAAATTTAGCATTTAATAGTTAAAACTTTCTCCTCATGGTATTTTTTTCCATATACAGTGGCTTATCTTACAATAGGAAGATGAATGTCAATTATTTGGGGGGGGGGGAGAACAATGCCTGAGAGTGATAATGATATTGGCTGCAGGAAAAGAGTGCCAGGGTGTGTGGTATGTAGTTTGCTTGGGGAAAGCCAGCTCCAGTGTCCCCTATATTCTTGCTCACACACCCTTTCTAGTTTCTCAGGCATGTGCCACCTCTCTCTCCTGCCCAAAGTCCAGTGCCCAGAAAAGAAAAAGTGGCTTCAAGGAGAATCGGTCCCTGTCTCCTTCTGTGCTTAGTCAGGCCAAGACAAAATGGGTAAAGTGTTATAAGTAGAAGGTCTGTGTGCCTAGTGTTTCCAAAGAAAGGCTAATATTCAAGGCATGAGTATTTTAAGGAATGTCTTATTGATAAGAAAACCTAGTTTGAAAAGATGGGAGAACTAATTCTCAAAATCATCTTAAGGGAATCTAGAATTCAGGAAGGGTGTTATAGTAATATGTAGAAATTTTTAAAAATGTTTTTAAAATGTCTAAAAATGTTTAAAAGGTTTTAAAGGGTTTGAGTTAACCTTCTTGAAACTTGATGTGTGATATTAAGGACACATTCCCCACTGTCCTGGAGCATGTATACCCCATAAATAAGGATTTGAACTTTAGTTATTGACTCAGAGTGACTTGCTAAGATAATCATTTGTGTGAGTGATGTATTCTCCCTATATAACCACAAGTAGCCCCTCACCCTGTTTAAGATTAACATATGTGAATTGATGTAATTCATTGATAGTCACCTGAATTGCTGTGGGTACAAACAGGCTTTAAAAATGGGTCATGACCAGCCAACAATGCTCACCTGTCTAGACCACCACGAAGGCATGTCCTTTTGTCAGTCCGGCAAGTGATGCTGCACCATGCTCCTCTCTCTACCAGATGACAGAAGAATGGCTAGTACCTCCCAATCTAGACATGACCGAGTTCTCAGGTGAGGAATACCGGCCCCCTGCATCCAGACTAGACCAGCCCAACTGCCAAACTACAGAGGACAGCACCACCGGGATCCCATGTAAGCCTGAACTTACAGCATTAGAAACTTGTGCGAGTAATAAAGTGCTATGTGATTTGCAACTGCATATGTTTCATGTGGTGTAATTCCTCCAGCAGTTAATTGATTCATTTTTCGTATGCTTAAAATTTAAATTAAAGCTTCTGGTCTTTTTGGTCCTAGGCCTGCCCTTGGTCCTGCTTGTATAGAGCAGCCTCTTCCCTAGCAACTACTTGAATGTCCCAACACCTACATGCTTAAAGTTTATTTCAAGGGACACCTTAGATAAACACCCCAGATCCTTTCCTGGGATCTACTTAGAACAAGGGGCAAGGCAATGTGTGGGTGTAGGCCATAGACAGCTACTCAAAGGAATCCAAGGAAGAGTTTACAATTTCTAAATCATTTTGTTCCTTCTCCACCCCAGCTTATCTGAGTCATGTTCTGGAGGCATTACTTTGTTGACAAAGGGGCTGATCCAGCCCCAGGCAAATTTCTTCTGGTTAATTAGCAAACCAGTCTCAGGACCTATTAGCCTGAAGGCCTTCAGAGAGAGCAAACAGTTCACTCTGTTACTGAAAGGGCCCTCCACACGCCTTCCCATTTCACTTGAGAAAAATCACCTCTGGGGTAATGTCAGAACAGGACTAAACTTCCTTTGTATTCTTCTAGTCTGTTTTCATTCCTGATCCATGAGGTAAAAATAATTAATAAGAAACAGAGGAGCAGGAGGAGAAAGGTAGAAGGAAGGAGCTGCTCACCTGTCAACCCTGTGCTTCCACCCCCATGCTGCAGCTCTATTCCACTCCTGGACTTTAGCATCTGGATTATGGGCCTGGGCCCCCTCTTCTTTTTCCTCTCTCCTCTTTAAAAAAGTTAATAATTTTCATTGCAACTTTTTCTTAATGATAGACATATTATAGGTTCACACTTACCTAAGTAACATGAAGAGACAGATGCTGCTATTCAAATGATTTCATCTGTATTAACAAATGGAATTTTAAAAAAATAGAATTTAGTGCCACAAAAGTTTAAGACAAAACAAAATCTGGACAATCATATAGCCATAATGGATCTTCTTCTATGGAAACTAGCATTTTTTATTTAAATCCCTCATAATTATTTATAATATACATGTAAGGGACAAAAATAGAATTTTTTGGGACTAGCTACAATTAGAGAAATATTAATCATGCTTTGTTAACCATGATCATTTTGTTCTAATTAAAGAAAACACAGTCTAACCTGGCTGGGAATTGCACAAGGAACCTTGGAGCTCATCTGGAAATTCAGCCCATCATTCTCATTTCAGAGCTGCCTATGGAAAGGACAAAGCAGAGCTATCCTCCATCTTGAGGGGCTGGTCAGCCTAATTCCCTTTCTCCCCTGCTGGGAGTGGCCACAAAGGTGCCAGGAATGTCCTAACTCCCCCAACCACTGCCTGAACGGACCAATGCAGCCCAAGGACATGGCTTAGGTCCTAATAAGGCATAACCAAAGTACTGGTCACTTCCTGATTCTTGTGCTGTGAGAACCCGCTGAAAAACGCTGACCTAATAAGGCTATCTCTGTAACTCACATCACTTCCCTGGTTATAAATGACCAATCCTTTATAACCTATTGTTCTTTCTGGGCTCGCTCTCTTGTCTCGCTGCTGTGCCAGACAGAGGCTGAGGGCCAAACCTGAGTTTGAATAAAGAAAAGGTTCTATGCTATTGCAGCCATTTTCAGCTCCCTGGTGGTCTTAGGGGATCATGAAATCTGGGCATAACACCTATTATCATCTAAAGATGAACAACCTCTTGTGAAACCATAAACCCCAGTCCTTTGCAAACCCCCAATCTTTTCAAAACCCCAGCCTGCATTGCATGTAACCTATTACCATTATACCCATTTTCACTCCTTTTGCTTACTTTCCTATGCCTGCATATTTTGCATATCTGTTCTTATTCCTTTTTCCTACTTACCCATGTAATCTTTGTCCATCTACCCCATATAAGCAGGTAGCTTATGGGCGGGGGGGGGGGGGGTGCAGAGCAGGATTTCCTGGATGACTTACTGTTCTCCCATACTGCTGTCATTATTGGAATAAATGCTCATATATTGTTACAGAAAACCTGAAAAGAACCAAGCAATGCTTAGAGAGATGGAGTTACATTTATTATGCACAGGTCAAGATGAAAATGTCTCTCAAATTCTGCGCCCCAAAATGGAGGAATTCTCTCTATTTACATGTTTTTACCTTCTTTGTCTCTCAAATATGGGGTGTTTCCGGCCCCCTTTGCAAGTTCATAAAGAGCCCCTATGTGCCGGGGCCTTGAGATATCAAGCAAAGGCTTGGCCTGGTGTCAGTACATATAATTTCGTCCAGGGAAGGTTTAATGGCCTCTCTGAAGTGGGAGTAGTCTTATTTTCCTTATTATTTAAGCAAGCAAGCAAGCATTTAAAGAAGCCAAATAGCAGGGTTAAAATTTCAAACAGCAGTTTTTATATAAGATGGATACTTCCATATGATTCAACCCTGTCTCTGCTTAATTGCCTCAAGTAGTGATTGGCATCCCAGACCCATTGGTTCTCCAGTTTCATAATAAGTAAAAAAATGCAGTTGAAAATTCTTATTATAAATATTATGTAGCAAGAAACCCTCTCTGCATTACCTTATTGTCACTTATTTAGAGTACTAAAAGGGGCTAATTGCTCTGTTTTTCTGCTTAACTCTTTTTTTGTAGCCTATATTGAGGCACAACTTTGTTTGAAAAACTACCAATAAAGAAAAGAGAAAGCATGCATTAGTGATGAGCTTGCTTCTGAATTAAAAGTCAGGTGCATACATATGTGTACATAAATACCCTACTTCTACCTGTGGAGATGGCACTGCTTTAATGAAAAAGGAAAAACTACTATGATTATTTAAGAGTTATACTGCCCCAAATTTAATTGCAACATAAATTGAGAGAATGAATATAAACTTCAGGGTGCACAATGAAGGGGGGATCTTTTTTTATATCTTTGGATTCTGTTTGGGTAGTGATTCTAGTAGGAAAGAGACAATGCAAAGTGAACAAAAGTTTGCACATAGTTCATTTACTTTTAAGTTTTATATACTATCATTATTTTTTGAGTGATCAGTTTATGTGGTTTGCTGTAAGTCTAAAGAGAAATTTCTCTAGTGAGCAAAGTAATTACCCCTATTTTTTCTCTTCCAGGAATGCTTCTCAGAATTTGGTGGCAAATAAAGCTACAAACTGATTATCAGATAAAAATTCACTTAATTCACTTTCTATATTGTTCACAAACCTAGGTTGAAACAAAGTTAGAATAATCAGATGAAAAAAATTAGTGTTGGAGGGAAGTAGGATATATGACTCCAAAATATTCTTCTTTGGTATAAGGATTATTTTAGGCTGATTATTTTTAAGAAACAGCAGACTTAGGAAAAGTTCTGAAAACTGGGTAGAAGTTACTCTTTTGTAAGATAAATTTACTTTTAAAGGGGAAAAATTTTGCCCTAGTCAGTTTGGCTCTTTGGATAGACCGTCAGTCTGTGAACTGAAGGGTCACAGGTTTGATTCCTGTCAAGGGCACATGCCTGGGTTGCCCGTTGTGGGGTGTGCAGGAGGCAACTAGTCAATGATTCTCTTTCATCATTGACTTATTACATTACTAAACTACAATATTTAATGCCACAAAAATTTACCAAAATATTCAGCTGTGGTTATAATCAATAACTAATAATTTTTGGACTTTAAATATTTTTCTTCAAGAATCACAGAAATCTTTATAGTAACTGATAATTAGGGAGAGTGATACACTTTGTGAATACTTGGCATGGAATAAGATAAAACAACACAATTAAAATTGAATTTAACAAACGTTCTTAAATGATTACTTACAATTAGACATTTAACTAAGTGCTGTGGTAGGATTCCAAAATAAATAAAACATATATCGGGGAGAAACAAAGATGGCAGCATAGGTAAACACATAAAATGCTGCCTTGCACAAAAATTTCAAAACTACAACTAAAAGACAAAATGGACATCATCCAGAACAACAGGAAGGCTGGCTGAGTGAAAATTCTACAACTAGAAGGAAAGAGAAAAGCTCACAGAAAATCAGCAGAGCCTCAAAAGGCTGAGGTACAGAGACATATGTGTGGAGAGGAAGGGCAGCTGAGTGCCTGGCTGGCTTCCTCTGGGGGAAGTGAGATGAAAGCTCCTGACTGCACTGAACCCCAGTTCCAGGAGGCAGAAGTCTGCAAGCATGCGTGCAAGTGTGCACAGAGAGGACTGACTGCTGAGGGTACCGCTGGCTTTCTCTAGCAGGAGGGAGTCAGAGGCTCCCAACTGCATGAACGCCAGTTATGACTACACTGAACCCCAGTTCCAGGTGAGATCCTGGGGATCCAGACTCATATGGGCAGAATCTGGACTTTCAGGAAAAGAAAAAGCACACAGAAACTCAGGGGAGCCACGAAAGGCAGAGGTCTGGAGGCATGCTCATGCATGTATGCAGAGAGGACTGACTGCTGAGTGTGAAGCAGGAGAGAGACTGAGGTTCTTGACTGTGCTAAACTCCAGTTCTGGGCAAAAATATGGGAGTGTAGATTCATTGGGGAAGAAACTGGACTGTCTGGCAACAGGCGAAAATTGAGGGCGGCTTTCTCACAGAAGTGCTTGCAGTGATTATCAAGGGACACTGAGACCCAGGGTCCTTAAAGGGCAGGGCTGATGGAAAGCCAAGACAGTCTGCACAGCCTTGAGACTCTGCCCCATCCAAGCTGAGCACAGAGGCTTTTGCAATTTTGCAAGTCTTGTCTCATAAGGCTGTCTCCAGCACAGAAGTTCTCCCAGCATAGACACAGCTGATCCTCACACCAATTAGTCTGGAGGTCAATTCCTCCCAGTGATACCAGCAACAATCAAGACTTAACTACAACAAGGCTGTGCATACAGTCCACAAAGGGGTACACCAAGAGTGTCCACCTCAGGTAGCAGGAAGGCTGAGCCACTGGACTACATAGGACACCTAGCACACAAAGCTACTCTAACAACTCAAGAGAGCAGCAAAAATATGGATACAAGGAAACAGATCATAAAAGAAAGAAATGGAGGAAAGGAAATGACTGGATATAGAGTTCAAAACCACGGTTATAAAATTTTTCAAGAATTTGCTAGAAAAGGCCAACAAATTTAGTGAGGCCCTCGAGGATATGAAAAAGGACCAACTAGAAATTAAACATACACTGACTGAAATAAAAAATATTATACAGAAACCTAACAGCAGACTACAGGAACGTAATAATCAAGTCAAAGATTTCAAATATAAAGAAGGATAAACACTCAGCCAGAAAATCAAAAACAAAAAAGAATCCAAAAATTTGAAGATAGAATAAGGAGCTTCTGGGACAACTTCAAGTGTACCAACATCAGAATTATGGGGGTGCCAGAAGAACAGAGAGAGAAAGATACTGAAAACCTATTTGAAGAAATAATGACTGAAAACTTCCCTCACCTGTTGAAATAAATAGACTTACAAGTCCAGGAAGTGCACAAGACCCTAAACAAAAGGAATCCAAAGAGGACCACACAAAAACACATCATAATTAAAATGCCAAGAACAAAAGACAAAGAGAGAATATTAAAAGCAGCAAGAGAAAAACAGTTAATTACCTACAAGGGAGCACCCATATGACTGTCAGCTGATTTGTCAAAGAAACTATGCAGGCCAGATGGAAGTGGCAAGAAATATTCTAAGTGATGAATAGCAAGTACCTACAATCAAGATTACTCTATCTAGAAAAGCTATCATTAAGAATTGAAGGTCAGATAAAGAGCTTCATAGATCAGAAAAAGCTAAAGAAGTTCGTAAACACCAAACTAGTATTATATGAAATGCTGAAAGGTGTTCTTTAAGAAGAGGAAGAAGAAGAAAACGATAAAGATAAAAATTATGAACAACAAATACATATCTATCAACAAGTGAATCTAAAAATCAAGTGAATTAAAAATCTGATGAATAGAATAAACTGGTGAATATAATAGAATCAGAGGCATAGAAAAGGAGTGGACTGACAACTTTCAGGGGGAAAAGAGTGTGGTGGGTGCAGGAAGAGACTGGAAAAAAATTCTACACCTATGGATGAGGACAGTGGGGGATAGGTAAGGGCAGAGGGTGGGGTCTGAACTGGGTGGAGGGGAGCTATGGAGGGTGAGAAGAGGGACAATTGTCATAATCTGAACAATAAAGATTTATTAATTAAAAATAATAAAATAAAACATCTGTCTTGCCCTCAAATACATACTGTGTAGATAGGAAAAGAAGGCATTAACTTCTTTACTATAATGCATTATTTGTACAAACATATTCTCTAATATCTGATTAGCTTTCTCAAACACAAACTTTCTTAATGCTCTTCAAATACTCTCATTTCACCTTCATGGCAAAAATCAATAATATTTTTAAAACCCTTTTATCTGATTCCTGCCTGCCCTTTCAACCTCGTTGTTTCCTTAACTCTCTCTGTTACCTTTATAAGTTAGTCGTCCTATCTAATAAAAGAGTAATACTCAAATTGACTGTCATTCCAACACACAAGATGGCCGCCCCCATGTGGTCAAAGATGGCCACCCCCATGTGGACAGAAGATAATCACCACAAGATGGCTAACAGGGGAGGGCAGTTGTGAGTGACCAGGCCAGTAGGAGAGGGCAGTTTGGGGGAACCAGGTTGTCAAGAGAGGCCTGACAAGGTTGACTGGGCCAGTGGGGGAGGGTAGGTGGGGGGGACCAAGCCTTCAAGGGAGGGCATTTGGGGGTGACCACCCTGCAGGGGAGAGCAGTTAGGGGTAATCAGGCTGGCAAGGGAGGTCAGTTATAGTTGACCAGACCAGCTGGGGAGGGCAGTTAGGGGTGACCAGACTGGCAGGGGAGCAATTAAGCATCCATCAAGCTGTCAGGGGAGTGGTTAGGGCTTTATTAGGCTGGCAGGCATAAGAAGTTAGGTGCAATCAGGCAAGCAGGCAGGCGAGCGGTTGGGAGCCAGCAGTCTTGGATTGGGAGAGGGGTTTCTGACTGCTCATGTAGGTGGGATTGGTCCTAAATGGGCACTCAGACATCCCTCAAGGGATCCCGGATAGAGAGGTGCAGGCATGGCTGAGGGACACTCCCCACCACCCATGCATGAATTTTGTGTTCTGGGCCTCTAGTAGTAAGATAATTGGTCAACATTGTTGTTTTGTTGTAATTGTTACTTTTAGGCTAATTTAAAGAATAATAAAATAATATTTTCTCTTAGGAAAATAATTAAATATTACAAGTAAGGCTAAATGCTCTTTGAAAAATATCCCAAATGCCCTGTCCTATCTCCCAGTGGTAACTACTATTATCAGTTAGGTATGTGTTTTTCTAGACTTTTTAAAAAAACACTTTTACATAAACAGTTGTTTTAATTTGTATTTTATTCTGAAGGGGATCATACATTGCATGGGTTTTGTAATTTACTTATTTCACTCAGCAAATATCTTGGTGATTTACCATATCTGCTGTGGTGTTTCACAGGATTTAGAAGGGTTCAGGAATCTGGAGAAGGGCTGTGAGTAAATTAATAAAGAGACTAGACATAAAATATAAATTTAGAAGGTATTTTGGAGTACCAGAGGAGACCTAGCTTCAGTAACCAAGTTCTTCAAGTCTCTGGACCCCCAGCTTTTTATTAACACAAATTGCCCTAAAGCAAATGAGATATACATATCAAAGGAAAGGTTTGGTATACAGTAGGCATTGTCAGATTGGAGGAACTGCCATCAGCTGTTCCAGTAGCAGGCAATAATATATGCAGATTTTCAGGTTTGGGGAAATGCTTTCAGCTATTCCAGCAGGCAATAATATGTATGTATCTTCAGCACTGCTGAAGCCTAAAGGTCCACCAACCTTTTGATGAACTTTTTGCATTTATGATCTGCTGGAATTAGCCCCCAGCACATATCCATGTTATATGACATTTCCATAGCATGAGTTAACAGTTTAATCTCCTCTTTATCTATGTCTCTTAAGCTGTTCATTTGAATTTTTTCCCTGTTTTTTTTTAATTATATGCAACAACAGTTTGTCTATTTTCTTGGTGCTCGCAATTTGTTCTTGTTTTTTAATCAAATCTATATTTTGTTGTTTTTTATTATTAATTTCTGCTCTTATCTTTATTAACTTCTTTCTTCACTTTAATGTAATTTGCTTTGTGGAACTTCTATCAGCTTCTTGAGTAAAAAATTGTTTCATTTTTTAAAAATATTTTTATTGATTTCATAGAGGAAGGGAGAGGGAGAGATAGAAACATCAATGAGGGGAATCATTGATCGGTTGCTTCCTGCACCCCCTACTGGGTGTAGAGCCTGCAACCCAGACATGTGCCTTTGACTGGAATCAAACCTGGGATCCTTCAGTCCCCAGGCTGACGCTCTATCTACTGAGTTAAAATGTTTTATTTATTTTGTACTCTTCATGTTTTCCATATATTATTTCATTTTATCTGTATATAGCCTCCTAAATCTCCCTATTTCACATTCTACCAGTTTGATATATGACATAATTCAGTTCTAAATAAACTACAATTTTATTTTAATTTTTAAACACATGACATAATTCCAAAGTGTACACTTAAAAACTGCAGCAGAACAGAAGGATGTGTTCTGAATCGTATCCCAGAGCAGATGGAGGGAGAAGCTGAGGGTTGCATGGGGAGTGTTTGTTGGCGAGTTTGGAGACATCTGGGATCCAAGAGAAGGAGGGGGACTGCTGGATTTGCCTCCCCTGCCCGAGCGACCCCTGGTGTGGCTGGGTTCTCTCGCGGAGCCACCAGCTCAGAGGTAGACTGTGCCTTCTTGAAGGGAAGGGCCTGAAAATACACAGCTACAGTACCCACTGGACGGCTGAGACCCCCAGAACACCAGTTCCTAGTTGGCGCAAAAGCAGATTTGGAGGAGCTCTGTGTTTCACCACAGAAAGGTCAGATTTCCCCTGGGGTTAGGGGGAGATGGCAAAGCAACGCGATCTGTGCATGAAAAAGAGTCCTTGGCTGTTAGAGCTGGTAAACATGGAAGAGGGCCCTCAGAGCTGGTGGCAGAGGGGATTCCTATAAAGCAACCCATTTGGGACCTGACAGAGAAGGGCAGCCTAACGATTTTGGGAGGGTGCTGGCTGCTAAAACCAAGGGGGAAAGGGGCTTTGCACATACATATGAGCAGAATCTGAGTTCACGCACTTGCGTTTTTTCCTCTCCTAATCCAAGTTTCTGAGTGGTAAGCCAGGAACCTGGGATCACCTGGTGTGGGGTAATCTGAGAGACTGCAGGAGAGGGCTGCTTTTCTGGAACCTGGGGATCAGAACAGGCGGTCACCATTAGAGAGGCAACTCTGGGCAGCCCATTCTCACTAATCAGTATTGAATACCACAGGCATAGCAGGATTTTAGTTCAGGCTAGAGAGGACCAATAGACCTGGAGGTCGATCCAGAAACACTGCCACCCAGGAACTGAATTGCAAATTGACTCTTGTGTAACACAAATTAAGGAATCAATTTTATTTCTACTACTATTTAACCTTTTTTTAAGTGCAATTTTATTTCATCTTTATTCTATTTTGGGATTAGTGTTATACAGTCTATTTTCATTTACCCTTTAGTATCTTTTTACTCTACCTCAACTTCACCTTTATGCCACCACTCTTGCTAACCTTTCCCTATTTAGTATCTTGTTCCCCTTACACTTTTTCTGCTTTGGATTTTCTTTATTCTTTCTTTTTACCCCCTGTTAAAATTTCACCTCACTTATATATCTAATCTCCAACCACCTGCTCCAATTCCATACACACCTATCACTTCTCTGACTTCACAATCCTGAATTGTTTTTCTCTCTGTCTTATTGTTGTTTACTTGACTGTTGATTATATTGATATTTTATGCCTGTTTGTGAGATTGGTTTGCTATTCTTTTCTTTTAGTTTGTTTTGTGGGGTTTTTGGAATTGTTTTTGTTTTGTTGTTGTTGTTTGCATTATTTTTTTTTATAGATTTATGCTTCTGTGTTCCCTCACCTCCCTTGATATGAGTTGTTGTACGTAGTTTGTATCAATCTCCTGGTACTTGTTGCTGGATTTTGTTGCGATTAGTGGCTGTCTTATAGGAGTTTTAAATTCATATTTATAGTTAATTCCCCTTTTCTTTCTTTTTACTTCTTCCCCTTTTCCCAATTTCATTTTGGTATTCCTGTCTTTCTTTCTTTCTTTCTTTCTTTCTTTCTTTCTTTCTTTCTTTCTTTCTTTCTTTCTTTCCTTCCCTCTTCCTTCCTTCCTTCCTTCCTTCCTTCCTTCCTTTCTTTCTTTCTTTCTTTCTTTCTTTCTTTCTTTCTTTCTTTCTTTCTTTCTTCTTTCTTTCTTCTTTCTTTCCAGTGTGGGTGTGGGTGGGTGTGAGTGTGTATGTGTGTTTGTGTGTATGTTTTCTCTTACTCACTTCTTTCTAACCTACCACCTAATTTGCCTTTCTCTGGTGATCACCTTTAATTTGGAGTTACCAATACCATGAATACATTCCTGTTCAGTGCCTGGTGCATTTCACCTGGTTGTGTTGTATTTTGAGCCTTTAAAATCAATGCAGAAGAGTGAGAACTACATAACCAGAAACAGAGACGAGGGACCATGGAGAGACAAAGATGCAGCCCGCCAATGAAAGAAAAACAAACCTCACCAGAAAAAAAGAGGTAAAGGAAATGGAAGCAAGCAACCTGTCAGAGAAAGAATTCAGAGAAATGGTCATAAGGTGGCTGAAAAGAATGGAAGGTAAATTTGACATTGTGAGTAAGAACCAAGAGTAACTGAAAAAGAATCAAAAGGAAATAAAGAAGACCCAGGAAGAAATGAAGAAGAGCTAAGAAGAAATGAAGAAGAGCCAAGAAGAAATGAAGATGGGCCAAGAAGAAATGAAGAAGAGCCACGAAGAAATGAAAAGTGGCATTGCTGAGGTAAAGAACTCCATAGAAAGTATCAAGAGTAGACTAGAAGATGCAGAGGACCACAAGAGTGAGCTAGAAGACAAGGTAGAAAAAATACCCAAGTAGAGCTACTTCTAGAAAAAAAATTCAAAAGCAGGAGGAGAGACTAAGAGAACTTTGGGACAACATGAAACAAAACAACATCTGCATAACAGGGCTTCCAGAGGGGCAGGAAACTGAGCAAGGAATAGAAAACCTGTTGGAAGAAATAATGACATAAAACTTCCTTGATATAAGAAAGAAAAAACCCACACAAATCCAAGAAGATCACAGAGTCCTAAGCAAAATAAACACAAAAAGACCTATGCCAATGCACATTATAATTAAATTGGAAAACATCAACGACAAAGTGAGAACCTGAAAAGTCACCAGAAAGAGACAGAAAGTCACCTACAAAGGAACCCCCGTCAGATTAGCAAGTGATTTCTCAACAGAATCTTATCAGGGCAGAAGGGAATGGAATGAAATATACAATTTCATGCAAAGAAAAGATCTGACTCCTAGAATACTGTACCCATCAAGGCTATCGATCAAAATTGAAAGTCAAATCAGGAGATTCACAGAGAAAAAATGACTAAGGGAATACATTACCACAAAAGCAGCAATGCAAGAAATGTTAAAGGGTCTGCTGTAAAAAGAAATAGGAAGCAAAGAAGAAACACAGGATAAAGAACAAAAATGCCAACATATAAGTACCTATCAATAATAACGTTAAATGTAAACATATTAAATGCTCCAATTAAAAGACATAAGGTAATAGACAGGATAAGAAAACATGCCCCATGTATCTGCCATCTAGAAGAAACCCATCTCTGAAAAAAAAGACTCACACAGACTGAGGATGAAAGGATGGAAAAAGGTTCTTCAGGAGAATGGAAATGGAAAAAAAGCTGGGGTGGCAATACTTATATCTGACAAATTATATCTCAAAGTGAAGGACATAACAAGAGATAAAGAAGGACACTTAATAATGCTAAAGGTAGCAATCCAACAAGAAGAAATAACTCTGGTAAACATATATGCACCGAATACAGGAACACACAAATACATAAAAAATTCCTGGAAGATATCAAGGGAGAGGTTGACTGCAATACAATCATAGTAGGAGAATTTAATACCCCACTAGCACCATTGGACAAATCCTCTAAACAAAAAATCAGTAAATAAAAATCAATCCTCAATGACTCACTAGAGCAGATGGAATTAATTGACATATTCAGATCATTTTAACCCAAAGCCACAGAATATACATTCTTTTAAAGTGCCTGTGGATCATTCTAAAAGATAGACCATGTGTTGGGTCATAGGCAAAGTCTCTCCAACTTCAGAAAGATAGAAATCATATCAAGCATATTTTCAGATCACAGTGGCATAAAGATGGAAATCAACTACAATAAAAACAATCCAAAGAAATCAAACACATGGAGGCTAAACAGCATCCTATTAAACAATGACTGGGTTACCAGAGAGATCAAGGAAGAAATAGAAAACATCATGGAAACAAATGACAATGATAGCAAGATAATCCAAAATCTATGGGACACAACGAAAGCAGATTTGAGAGGGAAGTTCATAGCTCTACAATCCTACTTAAAAAAAAAGAGGCAATAAATTATCTAACCCAACAACTCAAAGAGTTAGAAAGAGAGCCACAAGAAAAGCCCAGTCTAAGCAGAAGGAAGGAATTAGTAAGCAGAAATAAACGAAATAGAGACCAAACAAACAGTACAGAAGATCAACAAAACCAAGAGCTGGTTCTTTGAAAGGATAAGCAAGATTGATGAACCTCTACCCAGGCTCACCAAGAAGCCAAGAAAGAGGACCCTAATAAATAAAATCAGAAATGAAAGAGGTGAAATAACAACAGACCCCATTCAAATACAAAGGATTGTTCAAAAATACTATGAACAACTCTACTCCAAAAAACTGGGCAACCTGGAGGAAATAGATATATTCCTTGAAAAAAATAACCTCCCAAAACTCAATCAGGAATAATCTAAACTGCTCAAAGAACAATAACTATGAAAGTAATGGGAGCAGTCAACAAAAAGCTTCCGCAAACTAAAGTCCAAGGCCAGACGGATTCACAGGGAAGTTTACCAAACATTCAATGAAGAACTAAAACATATCCTCCTCAGATATTCCAGAAAATTCAAAATGATGGAACACTTTCAAACTCCTTCTATGAAGCCAGCATCACTCTAATACCAAAACCAGATAAAGATGACACAATGAAAGAGAATTACAGCCAATATCTGTCATGAATGTAGATGCCAAAATCCTCAATAAAATTCTGGCAAATTGGATCCAGCAGTACATCAGAAAGATAATACACCATGACCAAGGAAGATTTATGCCAGGAATGCAAGGATGGTACAATTTTGCAAATCAATAATTGTGATACATCACAAAACAAATTGAGAGATAAAAATCACATAGTCATATTAATTGATGGAGAAAAAGAATTTGACAAAATCCAACACCCTTTCTTGATAAAAACTCTCAACAATGTTTGAATAGAAAGATCATACCTCAACATAATAAAAACCATATATGAGAAACCCACAGCAAACATCATACTCAATGGGCAAAAACTACAACCATTTCCCCTAAGAACTTGAACAAGACAGGGATGCCCACTCTCACCACTCCTGTTCGACATAGTACTGGAAGTGTTAGCCATTGCAATTAGACAAGAAGAAAAAAATTAAATGCATCCAAATTGGAAAAGAAGAAGTAAAGCCATCCTTATTTGCAGATGACATGATATTGTACATAAAAAAACCAAAAGACTCCATAAAAATCTAATAGAATTAATAAATGAGTCCAGCAACGTAGCAGGCTATGAAATTAATGCCAAGAAATCTATGGCATTTTTATACACCAATAGTGAACTTACTGAAAGGGAGACTAAAAAAGCAATTCCATTAACCATCACACCAAAAAATTAAGATACCTAGGAATAAACTTAACTAAGGAGGTAAAAGACCTATTCACTGAAAACTACAGGACACTAAAAAAAGAGATAGAGGAAGATGTAAACAGGTGGAAGAACATACGATGTTCATGGATTCGGAGAATCAACATCATTAAAATGTCCATACTACCCAAAGCAATCTATAAATTTAATGCACTCCCCATTAAAATACCAAGAGCATATTTCACAGACCTAAAAAGAACTCTCCAAAAATTCATCTGGAATAAAAAAGCCACTGAATAGCCACAGCAATCCTGAGAAAGAAGCACAAACTCGGTGGGATTTCAATACCAGATTTCAAGCTGTATTACAAAGCTACTGTTCTCAAATCAGCTTGGTACTGGCACAAGAACAGGTATATAGAGCAATGGAATAGAATAGAGAATCCAGATATCTACCAAACCACTATGCTCAATTAATATTTGACAAAGAAGGCATGAACATAAAATGGAGTCAAGACAGTCTCTTCAATAAATGGTGTTGGGAAAATTGGACTGATATATGCAAAAAATGAAACTATACCACCAACTTACACCAAAACAAAAACAAACTCAAAATGGATACAGGACTTAAACATAAGATGGGAAACTATAAAAATATAGCACGAATCCACAGGAAGAGAAATCTCAGATATATGCCGAAAGAACTTCTTCACTGGTACCACTTCTAGAGCAATGGAGGTTAAAGAGAAAATAAACAAATGGGATTACATCAAAATAAAAAGCTTTTGCACAGCTAAAGAAGCCATAAAAAAAGTACAAGAAAAACTACTGTATGGGAGAACATATTTGCAAATATTATCAGTAATAAAGATTTAATCTCAGGAATCTACAGGCAACTCATACAACATAATAAAAGTAGGACAAATGACCTAATAAAAAAATGGGCAACAGACCTAAATAGAATCTTTTCAAAAGAAGACAAAAGGAAGGCCCAGTGACATATGAAAACCTGCTCAAAGTCACTAATTATCTGAGAGATGCAAATCAAAACGACAATGCAGTATCATCTCACACCTGTCAGAATGGCTTACATCAACAAATTAACAAAGGACAATTACTGGAAGGATGTGCAGAAAAAGGAATTCTCCTGCACTGCTCCTGGGATTGTAGACTGGTGCAGCCACTGTGGAGAACAGTACGGAGTTTCCTCAAAAAAATAAAAATAGAGCTGCCATTTGACCCAGTGATCCCACATCTAGGAATATATCCCAAGAAACTAGAAAAGCAAATTAGAAAGGATAATGCACCCCTATGTTCATAGCAGCATAATTTACCATAGTTAAGATTTGGAAATAGCCAAAGTGCCCATCAGCAGATTAAAAAACTATGGTACATCTACACAATGGAATACTATGCAGCAGTAAAAAGGAAGAAGCTCCTACCTTTTGCAACAACATGGATGGAGCTGGTGAGCATTATGCTAAATGAAATTAGCCAGGCAGAGAAAGATAAATATCACATGATCTCACACACTTGTGGAATATAATGAACCACATAGACTGAAGAAGAAGAACAAATCCAGAGGCTGAGAAAAATCTATCAGAATGTCAAACCTCAGGGTAAGTGGCAGGGGGTGGGAGTAAGGGGGAAAGTCAATATGTTTGTCCTCTTGAACTACGGTAAGTAATTTGTGTTTTTACATCCCTGACAAAGTTTATATAATGTTATAAAAAAATTTGGCAGCTAGTTTGAGATTGAATTGACATGGCCTAGAGCTTGTCATCTCCTATGGACACCAGTCCTTAGGCTAGGTCCTCCTTAACCTCCTGTGACATCATAATACACTTACATGATATTCTACAATGTCATTATAATTTTTGATATTTGACAACAGCATATTATACAATTATCCCAGATAAACTTACAAACTAATTCTTTGAATGTTGGGCAGCAATTTAAAAAAGGATAGGAAAGGAATTAATCCCTTTCAGAAGGAATTAAGGCACTAGGAAGGCCCTAGAGCATTCTATATTGGCCCCTTTTGCCCTTTTTTGCAAAGAGGGACCCTCTTCTTACTATCCAAATACACACAGCTAGTGCCTTAGCTTTCAGTTCAAGCTGTGGCTGAAGTCTCTGGGCAGCTGGCACTATGGATCTGTCTCTCACCCAATGGTATGAGCTGGGCCCTCTCTGGAGAAGAAACCTGGGTCCCCCCAGATATGGGATCAGTACCGGGACCCCGCCAGCAGGTGAGGGGACCCCAAGGCAGGTGCTGGACATGGAGGCCATGGGGGCATAGACTACAAAGGAGACAGAACTAAAACTCAAATCACCCTGTTTGGCCCTGGAGGATGGCTAGTTATCCAGAGAGGGGTAAGATTCCTCAGGGAAGGAACAACCAAAGACAGGCAGAGTCGCAGAGGGGCCAACAGGAGAGAACTAAAAGGTCAACAGAGATGGTGCACAGACCCTCACCCACAAACCTTACAGGGGTCTGAACTCTCAATTCTTCTTAGGCAGGTCTCCTGCCTCCCACACACAGCTCAGACCGGGACCCAGGTGGTAGAGACTTAGCCAGCAATAGCTGCTCTATATCTAAATTCAGTCTAATACCAGGAATGCTCAGGACCTACTCAAGCATGCAAATATTCCTTTCCACTAGTATTCACAGGGTAAACTAAGATTTCTGCCTGAGTATTAAAATTGACAGGAAAATAGTAACCAAGTTTTCAGATTAATTTAAATTGGCAAAGTGAAATAAGGGAATACTCAAGAAAATTTAAGTGTACTGGACAATAAGTTGTCCCTAAAACATTAAGTAAAATATCTATTAGTAGTTCATCTCACCATAAAATTGCCTAACATCCAAAGAACCTAAAGTAGTCATATTTGTGTGCAAAAATTAAAATTTCAAATTAGCAAGACTGCAATCTAAAATTTCCAAATGCCCCCGTTAATCAAAAAAGGGGAGGTAGTGGGGTAATATCATGTAAGGAAAAATATCCTGGAAGTAAAATACATCTAGAAAATTCTTACTCCAAAAAAGTAGCTTCCATTTGTGAAGCCAATAGCAGGATACACATGCAAAAACACACATGGTGTCAAAATAAGCCAAAGGAAAATCATTTAGGCAAAAATAAAATGAATCTCAAGTCTAACTTGCAGAGAGGATCCCTTTGTTAACTTTTGTTCGAGAATGTGTTTGTGTGTTTTCAGAGAACAACTCCAAGACCATGTGGGTTCCCGTGCCAGTGAGGAACTGACGGATCTGTTCCAGTCACGAGGTGGGTCCAGTGATGGGGGACACTTATGACACCTTGTCATGCTAGCAGTGGACAGCTGTGCGTGTCTTCAGGCAGCCCAGGACAAAACCATAAAGGATGGAACTTGCATTTCCGTGATGTGTCCACCATCTGGATACCATTGTTGACATGTACACATAAAGAACTATTTGACATTGAAACTGGGGCTCAGAACAGTTGGACATTGAAACCGAGACTCAATCATTTTTTTTCTTATACATTTATTTCTAGTATTCAGAGGCAAGACATTTTTGAAGAAAAGAAACAGGGGAGAGTGATTGATATAGAAGCAGGATGGCCTTGAACAGGCTGTCAAGCTACAGGGGGAAGGCTGGGGAAGGTGGGGGGCAAATATTGTGGGAGATCTACCAAACGACTTGTATGCTTGCATATGAGCATAACCAATGAATGAATGACACTGGGGCAGGGAGGAGGGCAGTTGGCAACATGTACTGAGGGGTATGGGAGGCTGGGGAGAGGATAATGGGGGGGAGAAAAGGAAAATATGTGCTACTATTAAATCTAAGTTATACTGCAAAAAAATCAATAAAATATATTTAAAAAAAGAAAAGAAACAGAGTAAAAAGATTGATATAGACGCAAAGAAGCATTGAACAGATTGACAAACTACAGGGGGAAGGCTGGGGATGGAGTGGGGCGCCGACTGTAATAGATTAACCGAAGGACTTGTATGCATGCATATAAACATAACCAATAGATACAAGACACTGGACCAAGCGGGGCAGGTGAGGACCTGTTCTGGAGGGTAGGGGAGACAGGGTGGAGGATAATGGTGTGAAAAAGGAAAATATATGTACTACTATTTGTAGTACTTTAAAGAATAAAAAATAAAAATAAAAACTGCAAGTATACAGTTATGCAACTCATAAAAACATTTTCATTTTGGTCAATGATAATCCCATAAGATTTCAATGGAGCTAAAAATTTCCTATGAGCTAGTGATGTCGCAGCCATTATAACCCCCTTCACCAGGGCAATGAGTTTGTGGTGATTATAGTATAAAATCAGGGGTGGGAACCTTTGCTCTGCAAAGAGCCATTTAGACATTTATTACATCACTTGAGGGCTTTACAAAATTATCAACTTAAAAATTAGTCTGCTATGTTTGGTCAAGCATTTAATTAGCTCAATCCTTAATGGTTGTGCAGGGTCAGGTCAAAAGATTGGGTAAGCCTTATATGGCACTCAGTCTTGACATTACCCACCCCTGGATAAACAAAGCTACTACTCTCTCAGTTGTATAAAATTATAGCACATACAATTATGTACATTATACAATATCTGACAATGATAATAACTTACTCTGTTACTGGTTTATATATTTACTACACTATACTTTTAACTATTCTACTCATCAAAAAACATTTGCTGCAAAACTTTATGCCATGTTACAATGACAAAGGCCTCATACATCTCCACTTACCATGTCTCTTGATTGCATTATTTTCTATCTTGCTTGCTATAATCTTGTATTGTTTTATGTGGTAACATGTTGCATAGGTCTGTAGCCTAGGAGCAATAGGCTATACATACAGCCTAGGTGTGTTATAGGCTTTCCCAACTAGGTTGATGTAAGTGCACTCTATGGTGTTTTCACAAAAAAATTCACCTGATGATGCATTCTTAGAATGTGTCCCTATCTTTTAGCAACTCATGACTATATAAGAAATTTGTTGTTTAATTTTACTACATTTTGGTTATTGCTTTCTCAATCTATTTTATGGTGATTGGTAGTACAAAGTGGCCTGTAAGATTTTAATTACTGAATTTGTTGATATTTTTTTCATGAGGCTTATTATATAGTCAATTTCTGAGACTATATAGTATTTGTTTGAAAATAATCTGTGTTATTTTATAGTACAAATATGTATATGTTTATAACAGTGGTATACTTAATCGAGTGCTTATTGTAATATTCAAATTCTTTATATTCTATCTTACTTTTATAATGTACTTGATCTAGAAAGTTAACAAGGTTGAATTTTCACTATGATTGCAGATTTTTCCTTGAAACTATCAGTTTTTGTTGATAAATTTTGAAACTAAATAATCCTATCTAATAAAAGAGCAATGTGCAAATTAACCATCACTCCATTATACCCACAAGCCATGCCCACAAGCCACACCCATTATCCAATCAGGAGTGAGTATACAAATTAACCCCAACCAAGATGGCTGTGGCCATGGAGAGAGCAGGAGGGCGGCTTGGGTTTCCCTGGCGATGGTGGAAGCCAAGCTTTCCGCACACCCTGTCCAGCCCAGACCTCCACTTAAGGCTACGAAGTTTCAATTATAGAAGGTAAATAAATCCCAATAGAAATGGCAGCAGCCAGGGAGCTGGAGAGATCAGGAGGCTAGGGTTTCCCCTGGCAATGGAGGAAGTCAAGCTTTCCACACACCCTGGCTGGCCCAGGCCTCCACTGAAGGCCACAAAGTTTCAATTATAGAAGATAAATAAATCCCAGATACCAGGGCCTCTGCTTGTGTTGCTGGGGGCCGTGGCTGGCTTGAAAACCACCACAGGCCCCTCCCTAAGGCCACCCCATGCTCCAAAGGAACCCCTACCCTGATCTAGGACACACCTCAAGGCAAACCAGCGGGCCCCCACCCATGCACCAGACTTCTATCTAATAAAACAGTAATATGCAAATTGACCATCACTCCAACACACAAGATGGCTTCCCCTTTGTGGTCAAAGATATTGCCCCTATGTGGACACAAGATGGCCACCACAAGATGGCTACAGGGGAGGGCAGTTGGGAGGGATAGGCCTGCAGAGGAAGACAGTTAGGGGTGACCAGGCCAGCATAGGACGGAAGTTGGGGCAAAAAGATTGGCATGGGAGCAGTTAGACATCAATCAAGCTGGCAGGGGAGTGGTTAGGGGGTGATCAGGCTGGCAGGCAGAAACAGGGACAATCAGGAAGGCAGACAGGTGAGCAGTTGGGAGCCAGCAGTCCTGGATTGTGACAGGGATGTTTGACTGCCCGAGATCAAGCCTAATTCGACAGGTGGATATGCCTCAAGGGGTCCCAGATTGGAGAGGGTGCAGACTGGGTTGAGGGACACCCCTCTCATGCATAAATTTCATGCACCAGGCCTCTAGTTAAGTCATAAAATTTATGACTATTAAATATTTTGATAGATTATTCTTTCAATATGAAATATATTCTCTGTACCCTTTTAATACCCTTAGCTTTGAATTCTATTTCTCTGACATTAATAATATCACACTTGCCTTTTTATTAGTGCTTTCATATAATATTTTTCATCTCTTATTGTCAAACTTCTTGGGCGTCATATAAATACCACTTAATTGGATTTGAAGCCAATCTGTGAGAGTTTGAATATATGATTTTTAGTATTCATATATTTGGATATTTCTAATACATAATTTTTATTAACTATTTTTTATTTTTACCCATAGATTTAGTTTATTTTAAACTCATGTCTTTCCTTAGAGTTTTGAAATATGTGTGATTATGTGTTTGCATTATGTTAATGTGTCTCTCTTTGCATGCATATTCTACTACTGGTTATCCTTCAATTTTTAAATTTTTTTTTATTCTTTAAAATATTACAAATAGTAGTACATATGTTTTCTTTTTATTTCCTCCCATTGACCTCCCCCCAGCCTCTTCCAACCCCCAGCCCATGTCCTCACCTGCCCCCCTGGCCCAGTGTCTTGTATCCATTGGTTATGCTTATATGCATGCATACAAGTCCTTTGGTTGATTATTACAGTCCTCACGCCCCACCATCCCCTTCCTTGCCCCTGTAGTTTGACAGTCTGTTCAATGCTTCTTTGCCTCTGTATGAATCTTTTTCCCCCCATTTATTTTCTTAAAAAATTTTTTTTTCATCTGTATACTGGAAATAAATATATAAGAACAAAAAAATCTTTGAGTGTCAGTTTCAAAGTCCAAAAGTTCTGAGTCCCAGTTTCAGTGTCAAATAGTTCCTTAAGTATACATGTCAACAATGGTATCTGGATGGTGGACATATGGTGGCAATGCAGGTTCCACCCTCTCTGATTTGGACTTGGGCCGCCTGCAGTGACCCACAGCTGCTGACTGCTAGAATGGCAAGGTGTCATCAGTGCCTTCCATCTCCAGACTGTCTTTGCAGTTGGAATAGACCTGTCAGTTCCTCTTTGTTGCAGGAATCCATATGGTTTTGGAGTTGTTTTCTGAAAATATACAAACATATTCTTGACCAAAAGTTAATAAATGGATCTTTTCTGTAAATTAGACTAGGAATTCTTTTTATTTTTGCACAAATGATTTTCCTTTAGCTTATTTTGACACCATGTGTGTTTTTCATGGGTGTCCTGCTATTGGCATTACAAATGGAAATTAATTTTCTGGAGTAAGAGTTTTCTAGGTATAATTCACTTACAGGATATTTTTACTTACATGATATTAGCCCACTACCCCCCCTTTTTAATTAATGGCAGATTTGGAAATTTTATAATGCAGTCTTGGTAACTTTAAATTTTCATTTTTGCACACAAATATGTCTGCTTTAAGTTCTTTGGATGTTAGACAATTTTACAGTGAAATGAACTACTAGTAGAAATTTTAGTTAATATTTTAGGAACAGCTTTTTTTCCAGTATACTTAAATTTTCTTGAGTATTCACTTTTTTCAATTGACCAATTTAAATTAATCTGAAAACTTGATTACTATTTTACTGTCAAATTTAATACTCAAGAAAAAATCTTAATTTACCCTGTAAATATTAGTGGAAAGGATCATTTGCATTCTTGAGTAGGCCCCGAGCATTCCTGGTACTAGATTGAATTTAGATACAGGGCAGCTGTTGCTGGCCGAGTCTCTGTCTGTAACCTGGTTCCCAATCTGAGCTGTGTGTAGGAGGCGCAGCAGCCATGGGGGCAGGAGACCTCCCTCAGAAGGGTTTAGAGTTCAGGCCCCTGCAAGGTTAGTGGGTGAGTGTCTGGGCCCCACCTCTGATGACCTTTAAGTTCTCTCCTGTTGGCCCCTCTGCAACTGTACCTGTCTTAGGTTGTTCCTTCCCTGATATTCTTCAATTTTAAATAAAATTTTAAACTTATATTTTTTAAAGTATTCAATAGTCTTTATTTTCTGTCCCTCCACCCAAAAGAAGAAATGTAGAACATATTTACATGTTTTTTTTTTAGATTCTTACCTACCATCTCTCTCTTCTTCCTTTAAAATGTGGAATTTCAGTTCCAGATTTGAATTTATCTTTTCCTTTTTAAAATATTTTTAAATATGTTTTTAAATTTATTTCAGAGAAAATAAAGAAGATGGAGAGAGAAATTTAGAAATAGAAATTATTAGAGAGAATTATTGATCAGCTGCCTCTAGCATGCCCTACACTGGGGATTGAGCCCACAACCCGGGCATGTGTCCTGGTTGGGAATCAAATAATGACCTATTAGTTCATTGGTCTCCACTCAACTAGCTATGCTGGGCACGTTTTTTCCCCCTCACTATTAATAGTACTCAATTTTAAGAATTTTGATTAGTTTCTGTTGGGAGGAAGAATAATTTTCCGTCTACCTTTCTGTGTTCTTGCCTGAGACCTCTGTATGGAAAGACAGATTAAGAAGATAGAAACAAACAGGTATTACAAATCGCCATGCTAGCTAGCAGCAGCAGCTGTGCATCGCTGCTGGTTCCCCAGAACCAAGCCAGAGATGATGGGACCTGCACTGCCACCATCTGTCCACCATCCAGATATTATTGCTGACATTTATACATAAGGAACTATTTGACATTGTAACTGGGACTCAGAAATGTTGGACATTGAAACTGAGACTCAAAGATTTTTTGTTCTTATATGTTTATTTCTAGTATGTAGATGCAAGATTTTTTAAAGAAAAGAAATGGGGGAAAATAGATACAGAGTCAAGGAATCATTGAACAGACTTTCAAACTACAGTGGGAAGACAGGGGAGGTTGGGAGGCGGGAGCCATGGGAGATAAACAGAAGGACTTGTATGCATGCATATGGACGGGGCCAATGGATACAAGACACTGGGGGAGGGGGCAAGTGAGGGCATTGCTGGGGGGTAGGGGAGGTTAAAGGGGGGAATAAAAGGAAAACATATGTACTGCTATTTGTAATACTTTAAACAATAATATATATATATGTAATAAAATTAAATTAAAAATTAAAAAATTAAAAAATTAAATTCCTGCAAAAAACAAACAGGTATTTATTAACACATATACTTCATGCATACATAGAAGATAGCCAGAGAGTAACGAGTACCCAAAGTGGCATAGAATCCCACCATATATAACATTTTCAACAAAGAAAAATGAATTTGTGGAGAAATGACAAGACAAAGAATAGCAATTTTAGACTTTCAAGGTCAGCAATAAAGACTAGTTAGTTATTATCTAGGCTACTAATGGTCTAAAGTTTTCTCTTGTAATCATTTTTTGTCTTTTCTGATAGCGAGAGAGGAGGAGGGATGGCTTTGTAAATTTATGTTTTGTTTTTAGGCAACTAGGGGAAGAGAGATTTTCTTTTATCTGGTTCTTCTAAATTCCTTTAAACTCAAAATAATCCTTGGGTCAAAGTGATATATTTTGGGATGGTATAATGTGCTACCTTTCATTTCTTATATCTGACGGTTTCCCAAATGAAATAGCAAGTCGCGAGTGCTCTCTGCGCCATCACGCAGCTGAGCTGTTCGAGCAAGCTCCCTTCTCCACAAGCTCGGAGACCCCTGTAGCACCCGAGCTTCGGCGTGCCCTCCCACTGTCCAGTTTTCACCTTGTATGATAGTGGGTTCCCTGGACTTCACCCAAAGCTGGAGAATCAGCCCAGTGGGACGTCTTTGTCTCCCAGTTCGAGAAAACTGGCCGGTTTTCAGCCGCCCGCCCTCTCCACTGGCGCGTGCTCCAAACCTCTCTCTGCGTGAATCTTTCAACGCTGTCCGCCGCCGCTCCTCCGAGTCACAGTGTCTTATTTTCACTTTTATTTGTGGAATTTTCACTCGGCCAGCTTTCTGGTGATTCTGGAAGATGTTTATTCTTTCGTTAAGTTGTAGTATTAAAATTGCTGAGTATGACGGCAAGATAGGTGTTTTACCTATGCAGCCATCTTGGTTCTCCCTGTAGGTTCTTGCTATTCATCACTTTGAATATTTCTTGCCACTCCCGTCTGGCCTGCATCGTTTCTGTTG
The DNA here is from genome assembly GCA_027563665.1 of Antrozous pallidus. NCBI lineage: Eukaryota > Metazoa > Chordata > Mammalia > Chiroptera > Vespertilionidae > Antrozous > Antrozous pallidus. The sequence goes on from CM050509.1 coordinate 77,662,904, forward strand.
AGAAATCCACTGACAATCATATGGGTGCTCCCTTATAGGCAACTAACCATTTTTCTCTTGCTGCTTTTAATATTCTCTCTTTCTCTTTTGCTTTTGGCATTTGAATTATGATGTGCCTTGGTGTGGTCCTCTTAGAGTTCCTATATATTGGGGTTCGGTGCACTTCTTGGACTCCTAAGTCAATTTCTTTCACCAGGTATGGGAAGTTTTCAGTCACTATTTCTTCAAATAGGTTCTCATTGTCTTGTTCTCTCTCTCTTTTTGGCACCCCTATAATTTGGATGTTGGTATGCTTGAGGTTGTCCCAGAGGCTCCTTACATTATCTTCAAGTTTTTGGATTCAGCCTTGCTCAGGTTGGTTGGGCGGAGACCCCTGGGCCAAGCAGGCAGCGTCAGCGGCCCCTGGGACTCTATGCCAGATGACAATGGCTGCCAGCACCTCTGAGAGAGAGCTACTGCCAAGCTCCACCCACTGCCGGACAATTCAGCCTCTCCCTGAATGATTCTGCACACCCAACATCTCACCCAGGGTCATAAAACAATGCAGTCTGGTGGTTTCCCAAATGAGAGAGTAAGTCATGAGTTCTCTCTGCATGGTCACACAGCTCTGTTGTTCCCAAGTTCATGTGCACTCTGCACAAGCTCACCCACTCCACAAGCTTGCAGACCCTTGCAGCGCCCAAGTTTTGGTGTGCCTCCCCACTGTCCAATTTTTACCCCATATGATTGTGTGTTCCCCAGACTTGGCCGGGAGCTGGGGATCAGTGCAGTGGGACGTCTTTGTCTCCCCCATTCAAGAAAACTGGCTGGGTTTTCAGCCACCCGCCCTATCTGCTGGTGCGCGCAAGGCTCCAAATCTCTCTCCATGCGTATCTTCAATGCTATCCTCCACCGCTCCTCTGAGTCACAGTGTCCTATCTTCACTTTTATTTGTGGAATTTTCACTCAGCCAGCTTTCCGGTGATTCTGGATGATGTTTTTTCTTTCATTAAGTTATACTTTTGAAATTGCTGTGTATGGCAGCAAGATAGGTGTTTACCTATGGCGCCATCTTGGTTCCTCCCCTTGTGAGTCTATATTTATATATTTTAAAGTGTTTTTCCTTTTATCTAATTCTGTTTGCAATATCCAAAGAATTATTATACTCTTATTCTAAGTTTTCAAAGGAGTTGTTTATTAGAATGCCACTTTGAATAGTATTTGAAGGGAAGTTTGAAAGTATATAAATTACAGAGTACTATGGTTGCCTTTAAATTTCTAAGTAAGTGTTGCGTCACGATTTGGGATGACATCTTTTCTTTCTAGAATACTTTTAAAAATCCAAACATAGAAATGGAAAACTGTCACTTCAAAGAGAAAGTACTGTTTTGAAAGATAGCCTGTGAGTGCAATCTTATTCAAAATGAAGTCTATTTAGAGAAAATGGAGTCAAAAAATGCCAACACTTGTATTCTGCCTGAGAATATGCCTTCTTTTTGACAACAGCATTGATAAGCTAAGAGTGCTTCTAAAAATAAACACCCCTCACTTTATTTGGTTACAGGAAAGATCTTGGAAACATTATGGTGAACACACCCTTCTAATATGTTTTCATTAAAAAGCAGTACATTTCACAAATTTGATATGGGCAATTGACTAAACCCACATAGTATATATTGGAAGACTCAAACCCATTTAAAAAAACAAGTAAGAAGCTGTGGTGATGTGTTTGTATATATGTGTGTCTGAAATATCTACTCAAACCTGAAGAAATTATTTATTTGCTGTGGTATAAGTAATTTTTTAAAGTTAGAATATAATAAAAAATATCACATTACAGAATTTGTTTTTCTTTCTTTTTATTGTAATAGATTATTATAAACACTCTTTGATCTAAAAGAAAAGTCTTCCTCATTAGCACAAAAGATATTGACTATAATAAATATAATTTTTAAATGATAGTTTTGAGAAAAAAAACACATGTGGCTAACAATGCTTGTATTTCTATAGACTAGGAAAAGATAAGTGCCACTCTGACTGGTAGTTAAATAAGGGTGGTGCAGAAATTGCAAGGAGGATCTTTGTCTGCCAGGGATTTCTGGTGGACATTTTTAATAATACATGCAGTTTTGCTTCAGAGGTTTGCACCAATAACGCATAATGAGACAAAATGGTTGTGTAAATCCCTAAAGAAACACAATGTGTGTATTATTTAAAACATCCTGTGTTTTGTAATTTTGCCCACAATTCTCATAAAACAATTTTATTATTTATTTTCCAGAAGAATATAATCTCAAGAAAAGACAATGTTCCTAGGTGGATCCTAATAATGTTATTTTGATTAATGTATTTTTAGTCTATGTTATTTATTTTCTTCCAAAACATCTTTTATCATACCCCAATTGAAATTTATCCTCATTGAAAAAAACACTACAGATGATCATATAGTAAATGTTTTCACATTGACTTATAATACAAGTGCCATATTTGTCTCTAAGTTGCCTAACAAAGTTTTAATTTTACAGTTTGTATATAGACTCTATGTTTTACAGATAACTTGTATGGTAAAATGATTTCTTAGAAATCCATTCATCCTTCTATGTTGTTCTACTTGTAACCTAATTTAACAACCTAACCTAATGATAACTGTGCTTTTACCCTTGAGAATGTCTTTATAAATACTGAAAAATGGGGAAATATTTGTTTTGAGTTTTTGTTGTTGTTGTCGTTGTTGTTGTTCGTGGTTTAAAATAAATTAGAATGGTATATTTTCTTCTCTTTTTCCTTGCTTGTTCTCTGGTGTTGCTAATGTAGATATACCAAACACTGCAGAAATGGTTCAAAGGTCTTCAAGGTTCAAGCAACTCAAACAGAATTATTTCTAAAGACCAGATCTTTTAGGATAATGTAATAAAAGGGCAAACATTGGAAAGGTGTTTTTTTTCTTTTAACAACATATTCATAGATGCATGAATCAATATTAAGATCAGAAAAATGTGCAGTTTGACCATTAACTTTGTCAGTTAGAAATCAGACAGTAGATCTAGAACTAAGAAGAGTTGAGGTAAAACAAATATAAATGGGGAAACAATTCAGACTACACAATAATTTGATGTTTAGTTATTTCAGTGGTGAGCACATTGGATCATAAATCTAAAAAAAGATTGACCCACAATGGCATTTTAAAAATGTTGTTTAGGTGTTTTAGAAGCACTTACAAGGCTACAGGTTCACTGGTAGGAGAGAGATACTGGGGAACTCATATTACAGGCAGTAAAACTAGTGACGGGAATACGTAGGTACAACGTACAAACTACAGCATAAAAGTTAGAAGAAGCAAAATTTGTGGTTCTCATAACCTTTCCTTCCCAATCCAACTACCAACACTACACATACACACACACACACACACACACACACACACACACACACACACACTCTCTCACAACAACTTCTGAAATGGTCTGGAGTCTAAGGTATGGCAGATCTTGAAAGGGGATGAGGTGAAATAAGTAAGGATGATAGACTGTCATAACTGTTAGGTGTACTAGACGTATCTAACCTTTTTTTTCCCCAGATGAAGAACATGAGGCTCAGAAAAGTTACTCAAATGCTCATCTTTTCTGATGCTACTTTCTCCCATAAAATGGAAGTTTTTGGAGGACTAAATAAGGGATAAAAAGTGAAGATCCCTAACTATTTGTACTTGCTCCTTCCATGAAACTATCCCTATTCTTCCCATCTAGAAGTATTGGAGTGTTTTAGTGTATGAGAATGAATCATGACAGCCAAGTATCCTATCACTTTTAGCCTCATTTAATTATTCTTCAATTGCATCACAATCAGTGAGGAAGAATTTTCTCAGAGGAATAAGGTTTGTCTCACCTCTGAAGTAACACAGACAGCAAAATGACTAAGACCCCATGCTAAGTTAACTCCCTCTTCTAAAGCAGAGAGAATGAATGCCATTATAAAATATGAATCACCACATAACTTGGATTTTCAAGGTCATTTGTAATTAGCAGAATAGCAATTGTTAAGTCGGTGTACCATAGTACACTTTTTTTTCCTGCAAGAAACAAAACTGATTTGCAGTATATAATACTCTATGCCCAGATGATCTCAAATTAATTGGAATTTCATATATTGTCAATTTGAAGACAAGATTCTATTTCTCCATTCTCACTCTCACTACCTGATGCTGGAAATCACTGTAAGATCAAACTGTAATGTAACTGACACCGGGTTGTTCTCAAACAAAATGTAACCGATGATGATAAATTTATGTAGAGCCATTTTTCTCTAGAGAGCCAAGAAGCTTTTCTATGGAAAAAAGGGGTCTGGTGTTCACGACAATATGATAAGGTATTTTGTCATCCCCAGCGTGTAACTTTGGCTAATATACAGGTGTCAGAATAACACATCTTTATGGTGTGAACTAATGGAAGGAACATGATGAATGCCCTTGAGCAGAGTATAAGGAGGAGGAAAGAAGCAGAGCCTAGGGACAGATGGTGTTGATTTATTACTTTGAAATGTTAGAGAGTAAATGTTTTCTGCATATTGAGTTAGATGTAATACAGAGATAATGTTTGAGATTATTGTGTTGGGCTTGTTATTTTGATACAAAATTTGAATCAAAATCATCTCATCTCTTAAACAGGCTTATTGACGCAGGAGATGGCTGGATTTGTAAAGGCCTGACATCTTTTGGAATACGCTCAGGAAAACAATTTACTGGGTCTATGGCTTATGAATATATTTGAAATGAATACAGGCTTTTTTTCTCATTGTCTTCATTTTCTATAACAATTTGAATGTGATTCAAAATGACATAACCAAAATTCACTGTAACCAAAGCAGCTACTGTATTTGGTTTGCCAATGAGATTAAATATAAAAGAGAACCTCATGGCTAGAACATCCACAAAGCACATATATTCTCTTGGCTGTTGCTTTACTGATCAGCTCTGTGGTATGTGGATTTGGTATCAAAGAAACAACTATGAAACATTTCTTTTATTTTTACCTCTTCATTGCTTTAATATCATTTATGATAATAGAGGTTTAATACTTTAATAAGTTTTCAACTGTGTTAGGTTTTTGAGACATTGAAATTGGGACTCAGAACAGTTGGACACTGAAACTGACAGTCAAACATTTTTTGTTCTTATATGTTTGTTTCTAGTATGCAGAGGCAAGATATGTTTGAAGAAAAGAAACAGGGGGGAGAGATTGATATAGAGTCAGGGTGGCCTTGAACAGGCTGTCAAGCTATAGGGGGAAGGCTGGGGTGGATGGGAGGCGGATGCTGGGGGAGATCAACCGAAGGACTTGCATGCATGCATATGAGCATAACCAATGAATGAAAGACACTGGGGTGGGGAGGGGGGCAGGTGGGGAAATGTGCTGGGGGTAAGGGGGCTGGGAGAGGATATTGGGGGGGGAAGTAAAACATGTGTACTACTATTAAATATAAGTCATACTGTAAATAAAAGACATAAAAATGTAAAATAAAAAATTAAAATAATCTCTTGTCAATTGTATTCTGATTGAATTTAAGATGGAAAAAACCTGTTATTTTTATATAATCTTTACCCTCATATATAAGAAGGCTGCAAGATCCTGTACTACACTATATATTTGATCAGATTTTAAATTAAGTTTTCTCACTTCTGAATTCTGAATTGATATGTACACTGTAAGAGATCTATTTATCTATCAAGTGAGGTTACTGTACAGTTTTGCAAATTGTACTGATGAGTATTCTAGAACTTGTGATTTTCACTTAATTTTTATTAAGACATTTTCGTTAATGTTTATAGTTTTCATAAACAGGTGTAAAGAAAGACATTATCTATTTTATAAACATATCAGATAAAGAAGACAAATTTATTGTTTCCTATCTTACCATATTTCTCTCACTGAGGTTCTCCACCTATAAAAATGTAATCATTCACACTTATTGTACATAGAGTTTATATAAATACTGTGTGAAATGTTTTCAAATAACGTTGATGTTGGCATAAAATAAAATCTTCACAAATAAATGAGTAGTTAATATATTTAGATATATAATATTTGTGTAGCACTTTGAAATCTTGACATATTTTAAATGTTTTATAGATTGTTATTGTAACAATCTTACAATAAAGTAAATACTATATTATTAACTCCATTTTTGTATGTGATCAAACTGAGATTCAAAGGAAATAAGTGATTGATTTATATTTATTCAGCTAGAAAGTGGAGCAGGCTGGATAATCATATGAGGCTTTGAAGACAAATGTTCATTATCACATACCACACTACTTCATCTTAAACAAAATAAATAAGTATGTGCTATCATCGTGTGTCTGCATTATTAATAATGGCACATGTCTAATGTGCTATTCCTAAACATAGCAGAAATAGGAGAACCAAGATGGTGACATAGGTAAACACCTGTACTTACCACCTCTCAAAACCACATCAAAACTACAACTAAAACACAAATCAAATATCATACAGAACCGTGGGAAAGCTGACTGAGTGGAAGTTCTCCAACTAAAAGGAAAGAAAAAAGTGTATTGAGACTAGTAGGAGATGTGGAGGTGCAGAGGTGCGGAGGTATAGAGGCATTCGCAAAACGGGCGGAGGTATAGAGGCATTCGCAAAACGGGCTGGCAACTAGATGTGCTGTTTTTGTTTTGTTTTGTTTTGTTTTTCCCAATCAGGAGGGAGCTCCAATTGCTCTGAACTCCAATTCCAAGGTGAAACTCTGGGGACCCAGACTCATACAGGCAGAAACTGGACTTTCTGGATCAGGACAAGAATGTGAGGGTGGGTTTCTTTTAATGGTGCTCATACCAATCATTGTTCCTGCACAAGGGTGTGGGACATGGAGATGTGGGGACCTCCCTGGTGCAGGGCTGACTGGCAGGCATTGATGTTTGCTCCACCCTAGTGATTCCCTAAGACCCTGTCCCACCAAATTTGCAAGCCCACCGAAGCTGTGCACAGCAACTTTTGCATATGAATGGTCTGTCCTTTTGCAGCCCAAAACCTAACAAACTGAAGCTGGATCAGAGAGCTCCAAAGCTTCAAAAAAAATGCCCAAGGCTTGGCAGCAGCAGCTTGCCTTGCTTCACAGTTGGTCCTCATCTGAGAACTTCCAAACCCCAAACAAGAAGAGGAATCTGCAGATATCTCTGTAGCTCCTGCTGGGTGGCCTCAGGCAGTGGCTGACTTTACACCTCCTTGAAGATCCAAGAGCCAGTATTTCCAATGGTCAGTGTGAGACCATAACACACCACAACTCTTCATATCCATAAGATACCCACTGAAGGAGCAGATTCAGTGAGCATCAAAGCCCCATTGAAGCAAGTCTGGCCCTGTAAGGGTGTCTCCAGCACAGCAGTTCTTCCATTATAGACACAGCTGGTCCTCAGAGCCAATTGGCCTGGAGGTCAATTCCTCCCAGTGATACCAACAGCAATCAAGGCTGAACTACAACAAGGCTGTGAAAACAGCCCACAAAGGGGTGCAGCAAGAATGTTCACCTCAGGTGATTGGGGAGGCTGAGCCACTGGGCCCTATAGGACACCTAGCACACAAAGCCACTCTATCAACTCAGGGAAGCAGCCAAAATGAGAAGACAAAAAAGTCACAATGAAAGAAACGGAGGAAAGCAAACTACTGGATACAGAGTTCAAAACCACAGTAATAAGGTTACTCAAGAATCTTCTAGAAACCTCTGAGGAACTTAGTGAGACCTTCAAGGATCTTAGTGAGAACGCCAAAAAAGAAAAATGGAAAAAGACCAACTGTAAATTAAGCATACACAGACTTAAATAAAGAATAATTTACATAAATTCAACAGTAAACTAGAGGATCCCAAGAATCAAGTCAAAGATTTGAAATAAGAAGAAGCAAAAACACACAACCAGAAAATCAAGAAGAAAAAATAATCCAAAAATATGAAGATAGTGTAAGGAGCTTCTGGGAAAGCTTCAAACATACCAACATCTGAATAATAGGGCTGCCAGAAGAAGAGAGAGTACAAGATATTGAAAAGATATATATCTGAAGAAATAATGACAGAAAACTTCCCCTACCTGGTGAAAGAAATAGGATTATAAGTCCAAGAATTGCACAGAACCCCAAACAAGAGGAATACAAAGAGAACCACACTAAGACACATCATAATTAAAATCCCAAGAGCAAAAGACAAAGGGAAAATATTAAAAGCAGCAAGAGAAAAACAGTTAACTATAAGGGAATACACATATGGCTATCAGCTGATTTGTCAACAGAAACTATGCAGGCCAGATGGGAGTGGCAAAAAATATACAAAATGATGAATAGCAAGAACCTACAACCAAGATTTTCTACCCAGCAAAGCAATCATTTAGAATTGAAGGTCAGATAAAGAGCTTCACAGACAAGAAAAAGCTAAAGGAGTTTATTACTACCAAAGCAGTATTATATGAAAAGCTGAATGGTGTTCTTTAAGAAGAGGAAGAAGAAGAAAAAGATAAAGGTAAAAACTATGAACAAAGTAAGAGAAAATACACAACTAGCAACAAATGAATCTAAAAATCAAGTGAATAAAATTCTGATAAACAGAATAAACTGGTGAATATAATAGAATCAGGGGCATAGAAAGGGAATGGGCTGACAATCCTCAGGGAGAAGGGGGTGTGTGGTGTACAGAAAGAGATGGGACAAAAATATTATACCTATGGACGGAGTCAGTGGGAGGGGCTGAAGGGCATGACGTGTGGTGAGAACCAGTTGGAGGGGAGCTATGGGAGGAAAAAAGAGGAACATCTGTAATAATCTGAACAATAAAGATTTATTTAATAAAATACCAGACATAATAATGAACAGAATGTAAACTATGCAGACAAAATAGTTGTTGAATAAAAGCATTTGTTGAATTAAAAATCAATTAAATTGCTTATAAGGTATTTCTTCTCTCTAGAAATTTAACCAGATGACAGGAATATTTGTTGAACATCTAATAAATTCTAGATCTTGTAAAAATTTTACATATATTCACAGACCATTTTGCTCTAACGACTTTGACACAATCTTAATTCATTTCAAAGGCTATAGTTCTAAGTGATAGCATGAGAAAAACAAAAACAAATGGAATGATATCGTCTATTTTTTTAACAGAACCCTTAAAAACAACAACAAAACTAAGTTAGAAATACTTAGGGTTCACAGAAACTGGTTTAGCTCTGTGGATAGAGTGTTGGCCTGCAGATTGAGAGGTCCTAGGTTTGATTCCAGTCAAGGGCACATACGTTGGTTGCGGGCACATCCTCAGGAGAGGGTGTGCAGGAGGCAGCTGGTCAATGTTTCTCTCTCATCGATGTTTCTAACTCTCTATATCTATCCCTTCCTCTCTGTAAAAAAAATCAATAAAATATATTTTTATAAAATACTTAGGGTTCAATATCATCCCATTGAAATATGTGAAAACAACAACAACAAGAGACTTGACCACTCAGCATGAAAGCCAAAGGGCTGACTGGGTGGGGATGGGGTGTGGAGAAAATTGAAAATCAAAGAAGGTTCACGTGCTGTTGACTGGCCAACTAATGCAAAGGTTTTTGCGGATAATACTAAAACAGAAACCATATTTACCCTATATTTGGTAAGTAATAATTAGGGTGTTTGGTTCTAAAAGATAATATTGAAGGAGACAGAAGATCTTTCTTGGGTATTTCTAAAGGTATAGCACTTTTCTTCCTGGCTATATAATTCTATAGCAGTGTGTCCAACATCTTCTGCCTGCTACTACCATAAGGATCCTTATCACCTTCCTATTAATACCCACTGTAATTTCCCATACCTGCCCAGCATTTCTGTTTATAGATCTCTTCACCATTTAACATATGACAACAAATTCAGCCAGGCTTCATCTTCTGTTTTAAATACTTTGTGAATTAAACACTTCCTTTGTTAACATTAGTTGTCCTGATTTAACCACAATTATGGGAGAGAAAATATTTGTATGCTTGTTCATTAAAGTCATTCTTACCAAGAAAACTACAGGGTAATAATGCCCACAATAGCTTAAAAATTAGTAAATTATTTAAGCGTACTTTCATATACAGATTTATTTTCAAAGTTAATGATTTGCTTAATTAAAACAATTTCACTTAATTGAGTGGTTATCTGGCATATTCAAGAGGTCTAGCTTATTGGTGAGCAATGCCAGCTACAAAAGAGAAAAGGTTTATGGTTTATATGAATCAAGTAGTCTGTATTATAGAAAATTTGAAAAATAATAAAATGTATAAAAACACTAGTATAGAGAGGAACCAAGATGGCGGCATAGGCAAAACACCTATCTTACCGTCATACACAGCAATTTTAAAACTACAACTTAATGAAAGAACAAACACCTTGCAGAATCACCAGAAAGCTGGTCAAGTGAAAATTCCACAAATAAAGTGAAGATAAGACACTGTGACTCGGAGGAGCAGCTGAGGACAGCGTTGAAGATTCGCTCGGAGAGAGGTTTGGAGCACATGCAGTGGATAGGGCGGGCGGCTGAAAACCGGCCAGTTTTCTCGAACTGGGAGACAAAGACGCCCCACTGGACTGATTCTCCAGCTCTGGGCGAAGTCCAGGGAACCCACTATCATACGGGGTGAAAACTGGACAGTGGGAGGGCACGCCGAAGCTCGGGTGCTGCAAGGATCTGCCGGCTTGTGGAGAAGGCAAGCTTGCGTGTGACTTTGGGAACAGCGCAGCTGTGTGACCGCGTAGAGAGCGCTCGCAACTTGCTATCTCATTCAGGAAACCATCAGACTGCTTTATTTTACGACCCTTGGTGAGACGTTGGGTGTGCAGACTCATTTGGGGAGAGTCTGAATTCCCCGGGAGCTGCTGGAGCTTGGCAGCAGCTCTCTCAGAGGTGCTGGCAGCCATTGCCCCCAGCACAAAGTCCCTGGGGCCGCATAGGGCGGAGCTAACACTGTCTGCTTGGCCTGGAGACTCCGCCCATCCAAACTGAGCACAGCTGAGCTTCACAGACAATTGGCCTGGAGGTCAACCCCTCCAAGTGCTAACAACGATTAACTGAGCTTAACTTCAGCAAGACTGTGCAACCCATATCCACCTCAGGTAACTGGGGAGGGTGACCCACTGTCCCTTGTAGGAAGTCTACCACACAAAGCTAATTGACCAACTCAGAGAAGCAGCCACCATGCAGAGACATGGAAAGAAATCAGATGTGAAAGAAATGGAGGGAAAAAAAACGACTGGACATGGAATTCAAAACCACGGTTATAGGTTTTTTCAAGAGGCTCCAAGAAAAGGTCGAGGCCTATAAGGAATTAAGCAAGACCACAAAGGAAATGAATGAGTCCTACAAGGAAATGAAGGAGACCCTCAAGGATATGAAAAAAGACCAACCAAAAATTAAGCATACACTGACTGAAATACAAAATATTATACAAAGACCAGAAAGTGCTCTGGAGCACCCCAAATACCAAGTTAAATATTTGAAATACAAAGAGGTAAAATCCACTCAGCTGAAAAAGCAAGAAACCAAAAGAATCCAAAAAATTGAAGAGAGTGTAAGGGGCCTCTGGGACAACCTCAAGGATACCAACATCCGAATTATAGGGGTGCCAGAAAAAGAGAGAGATCAAGACAATGAAAACCTATTTGAAGAAATAGTGACCGAAAACTTCCCACACTGGTGAAAGAAAATGACTTAAAAACCCAAGAAGTACACAAAACCCAAATATATAAGAACCCTAAGAGGACCACACCAAAGCACATCATAATTAAAATGCCAAGAGCAAAAGACAAAGAGAGAATATTAAAAGCAGCAAGAGAAAAACAGTTAGTTGCCTATAAGGGAGCACCCATACGATTGTCAGCGGATTTCTCAACAGAAACGATGCAGGCCAGACGGGAGTGGCAAGAAATATTCAAAGTGATGAATTGCAAGAATCTACAACCAAGATTACTCTATCCAGCAAAGCTATCATACAGAATTGAGGGTCAGTGCTTCGCAGATAAGAAAAAGCTAAAGGAGTTCATCACCACCAAAACAATATTATATGAAATGCTGAAAGATATTCTTTAAGTGCTTCGCAGATAAGAAAAAGCTAAAGGAGTTCATCACCACCAAAACAATATTATATGAAATGCTGAAAGATATTCTTTAAGAAGAGGAAGAAGAAAAAAATAAAAGTGTAAATTATGAACACCACATACACATCTATCAACAAATGAATCTAAAAATCAAGTGAATTAATAAGCTGATGAACAGGATAAACTGGTGAATGTAACAGAATCACGGACATAAAGAGGGAATTCACTGACAACTCTTGGGGAGAAAGAGGTTGTGGGAAGTGCAGCAAGAGACTGGACAAAAATCTCCAACTATGGGAGAGGACAGTGGAGGGGGGTGAGGGCGGATGGTGGGATGGGTACCAGGTGGAGGGGAACTATAGTGGGGGAAAAAAAGGGAACCATGTAATTAATAAACTGAACAATAAAGATGAAAAAAAAATAAAAACACTAGTATAAAACTACCCATAATTTTACTAGTATGAAATGAGCATTGTTAACAATTTTGTATAAATCAGATAAGCCCTTCTCTGAACACAATAACACAAAAGTGATACATTGTGAGTGATAGCAATAACCAATGACAATTATTTCAGACCTTAAAAAGTTCAGATATTGTAATTATAAGACAGAGATTATAAATAGGTTTAATATTTTTAAACCAATAAAATAAAGAATTGAAAGCAAAATTATCACAATTAAAGTATCATATGCCCTTGCAATGTTTGGGAAGAGAATAAATATATTTACTAATTTTAGATTTTTATAACATGAATAAAATATTCTAGAGCTACCACCCAGATGGAGTGGCCTTACTCCTCCCAGGTCCTCCCTCTAACAACTAAAAATACTCTGGACATAGCACAACAAAAAAGCATAAGAAACCTATAATAGATAAAAATAAGAAGACAGGCTACCCAGGGACCTTAGAAAATGAGGAAGGACATAGTGGTGAGTTCCCTGGGTTTTCTCATTATCACTCATATATCCCAGTCAGAGTGCTACAGAAGGTCTGAATCCAAAAATACCAACAGGCACAGAAAAAGAAAAGCTTAAAGGAAAACTTACTCACCCTAACCAAAGGACCAGGGAATGGTGGCCTAACAGCAGAAAAATGTTTTGGCAATACCTGCCTATAAAAGTCTGATTGGGCTACCATAACAAAATTCCAAAGACTCAGAGACTTATACAACAAAAATTTATTTGCTCATAGACTGGAAGTCAGATGTCCAATATCATGCCTCTCTTCCTGACTTATAGACAGATGCTTTCTGGCTGGAGGAAAAGAGAATGATCTCTCTTCTCTATTCATTTTCTTATAAGGACATCAGTCCTATCAGATTAAGGCCTTACTCTTATAACCTCATTTAACCTTAAGTATCTTCTCAAAAGCCCTATTTCCATATACAGTCACATTAGGTATTAAAGCTTCAACATATGGATTTGAAGGGTGGGGGGTTGTGTCATTTATAAAACAACCGTATTCCAGTCAAACACCAATAGAAACTATTCTCCCATTCCCTATCCCTATTGTAGTTTCAGCATGACAAAGTGAGGAACTGATCTTCAGCCCATTCTCCAAAACTTTTCAAGTAGTTAACATGTTCAGATTCCATTTCTGGGTAGTTTTGGTAGATCAAAGTAAAGAGCTAATCTTCCCTACCTTGCTAATGGAAACCAGTGGTGCTCTACTTCCCTTAACAGGTGGTACTGGCAGGCCAAACAGAAAAATAATCTTCTGAGAGACCAAACAGTGGTATAAGTTTTTGTTTTATGTGTTTTGAGACTATTGTTTGGTGCATACACATTTGGATGACATGTATCCTGATGAATGGATTTTTTTATTATTATTTCCCTTTTTTCTCATATATAATAGTAGCCCGATGCACAAAATTCATGCATGGGTGGTGGTGGTGGTGGAGGTCCCTCAGCCCAGCCTGCATCTTCTTGCAATTTGGGATCCCTCCGGGGCTGTCCAACTGCCAGCAGTTAAGATATCCCTCCCACAAGCCAGGATCACTGTCTCCTAACAGCTTGTCTTCCTGTCTGCCTGATTGCATACAACCAGTTTCCTGCTTGCTTGATTGCCCCTAACCACTCTGTCTGCTTGCCTGATATCCCCTAACCATTCTGCCTGCCTGCCTAATTGCACCTAATTACTCAAATGCCTGCCTGATCACCCCCTAACCATTCACCTGCCTGCCTGATCATCCTTAACTATTTAGCTGCATGCCTAATGGCCCCTAACCAACACCACCTCAACCCCCACTGCCATGGCTTCATCTGGAAGGATGTCTGGAATAACGTCCAGAAGGTCATTGGGCTGTCCAGTCTAATTAGAATATTATGCTTTTTTAATATATAAGAAGTAATATGCAAATTGACCATCATTTCAACACACAAGATGTCCACCCCAATGTGGTCAAAGATGGCTGCCTCCATGTGGACACAAGATTTTCACCACAAGATGGCCAACAGGGGAGGGCATTTGGGGGTGATCAGGCCTGCAGGGGAGGACAGTTAGGGGTGAACAGGCCCACAGGGGAGGGTAGTTGGGGGTGACCAGGCCAGTAGGGGAGGACAGTTAGGGGTGATCAAGCCAGCAGGGGACCAGTTAGGCTGGCAAGGGAAGACAGTTAAGGGTTACCAGGCTGGCAAGGGAGGGAAGTTAGGGGGAACCAGGCCTGCAGGAAAGGGAAGTTAGGGGCAGCCAAGCTTGCAGGGGAGTGCAGTTGGAGACGATCAGGCCTATAGGGGAGGGTAGTTGGGGGTGACCAGGCCAGTAGGGGAGGGCAGTTGGAGGCAACCAGGCCTGCAGGGGAGCAGTTATGCCTGCACGGGAGGGCATTTAGGTGTGACCAGGCTAGCAAGGGAGGGAAGTTAGGGCTGACCAAGCCAGCATTGGAGGGCAGTTGTGGGCAACCAGGCCTTCATGGGATGGCAGTTGGGGGGGGCAGGCTGGCAACGGAGATAAGTTAAGGGTGACCAGTCCAGCAGGGCAGGACAGTTAGGGGCAATCTGGCTGTCAGGGGAGCAGTTAGTCATTGATCAAGCTGACAAGAGAGTGGTTAGGGGAAATCAGGCAAGCAGGCAGGCAAGCAGTTGGGAACCAGCAGTCATAAATTCTGAGAGGGATGTCTGACTGCCCCACCAGTATGAGGCCTAAATGGGCAGCTCCACATCCCTCAAGGGATCCCAGATTTGAGAAGGTGTAGGCTGGGCTGAGGGACACACACACACACACACACACACACACACACACACCAGTGCACAAATTTCATGCACCAGGCCTCTAGTGTATGTACACTGAGTGGCCGGGTTATTATAATCTCTGAACTCATAATAATCTGGCCACTCAGTGTATAGTCTATGTAATAAAAGGATAATATGCAATTTATTCCCTCGACCAGGAGTTCGACCAGCAAGCAGGCCTGCCAACCGCCCATGTCCCCTCCCCCTGGTCAGGCTGGCCGGGCACTACCCATGTCCAAATTCATGCACAGGGCCTCTAATATATATATTAGAGGCCCTGTGCGTGTGTGTGTGTGTGTGCGTGTGTGTATATATATACACACCCTGAGTAGGCAGATTGTTATGCATTCAGTGATCATAATCTGGATATATATATATATATCTCCAATGAATAGGATTTAATTGAAATATATAGAACACTGCATTCAGCAATAGCACAACAGACTTTTTTTTTAAGCAGTCACCTAACATTCCTTATGATAAACATTTTCTTAGGTAATAAGACAAAGCTTAAAAAATGTAAAAGACCTGAAATCATACAAACTATGTTTTCTGAATATAATCAAACCAAACTAGAAATCAATAATAGAATGACAACAAGAAAATCTCCAAAAATTTAGAAATTAGACACATTTATAAATAATCTATGAATTAAGAAGAAAATTTCAAAGAAACTTGAAAAACCATAGAGCAGAATGGCAATGAAAATGAAATATATCAAAACATGTGAAATAGCAGGACTTAAAGTCATTTTTAAAATGTCTTCTGATTAGAAAGAGATAATTAGTTAGATGAGTATTTCTTCAGTATAGGTAAGGAATCATAGTAGCTAGGACTGTGGGTGAGGTATACATGTTTGGAAGATTTGAGATACTGTCAAGATAAAACTGACAGGACTTTTATGATTAATTAACTGTGAGGTGTGAGAGAAAAAAGAGGAGCCAAGGATGACTCCCAGGATTTTGGCTTGCATAAATTCATATTGAAACCACTGAAAGGAAACAGTTTTCTGTATTGAATTTGAGTGATTTAAAAAAGTGAAAATACTTAGTAGAGTTGCACATATGAGTCTGAAGTTTACTAGGATTTTTCATAGCAGCCTATGTTTAAACAAATTTAATTTTCAATTAAATAGTGCAAGAAAGCTCTTTTACCTCCATTTTACAAGTATTATGTCAGTTTGTACAATGAATGGCCAGATTATTAGGATCTCTGAATGGATAATAATCTGGCCACTAAGTGTATATCCTATATAATAAAAGGCTAATATGCAAATTGTTCCCTTGACCAGGAGTTTAACCAGCAGGTAGGCCAGCCAACCACCCATGTCCCCTCCCCCACTGGCCAGGCTGGCTGGACTCCACCCATTCACGAATTCATACACTGGGCCTCTAATATATATTGAATGGCCAGATTATTATGCATTCAGAGATCATAATAATCTGGCCACTCAGTGTATATGGTGTTTATTTCCCAGAGAAGCAAAATCTAAAGCAGTTCATCATCATTAAACCAATATTACATGAAATGTTAAAAGGCTTTCTTTAAGAAGAAAAAAAAGATAAAAATATAAATAATAAAATAGCAATAAATACACACCTATCAGCAGTTGAATCTAATAAAATAAAATAAATGAATAAGCAGAACAGGCTCATAGATACAGGGAACATTTTGATGGTTGCCAGATGAGAGGGTGGTCAGAGGAATGGGTGAAAAAAGTGTAGGCATTAAGTACAAATTGGTAGTTACAGAATAGTCAAGGGGATGTAAAGTACAGCATAGGGAATATAGTCAGCAATATGGTAATAATTATATATGGTGTCAGATGGGTACTAGATTTATAGGGATGATCACTTAGTAAGTTATATAATGTCTAATCACTAGGGTGTACAGCTGAAACTAAAATACTATTGTATGGCAATATAATTGAAGAATAAAAAGTGATTTAAATTAAAATATAAAAGAAGAAATAAATAATTAAAGAGCTGGGTATTAAATGTTTCCATATGCCCATACCTACTATTGATTTGCCTATAATTTTTCATTTCTTATTTGTCTCTTTACCAGCTGTTTGAATATGACCACTAAATATAAATTCTAAAATAGATTTGCCCACAGTGAAATCACTTTATCATTCATATCCAATGAAGAAAATAAATTAAGAAGAAATAGAAATATCTCATGTAGGGGTGCATATTTTTTTAACAAATATGTTATCATTGATTTTTTTTTAGAGACAGAGAAAGGCAAAGGGACAGAGATTGAACCACTGATGAGAGAGAAACATTATTGTTCAGCAGCATCCTACATGCCCCCTACTGGAGCTCAAGCCCACAACCCTGGTATGTGCCCTGACTAGGAACTGAACCCATGACCTCCTTGTTCCTGAGTTGACATTCAACCGCTGAGCCACACCAGTTGGGCAGGAATGCATATTTCTTAAATTAATAAAGAGTTAGTCCTATCATCAAGTTGAAATAAAAACTACTGTTGAACAAAGACAAACTTTCAGATGTTGACTAGAATATATAGCTTTTCCATGTATTTTCAAAAGTAAATGTGTTAGTTCTTTCCTTTGCCTAAAATATGTGGCAATTTATCTTAGAATGCAAGTGGTACCGCTGCAAACACACATACATTGTGAGAGTCACATGAATCACATTTGTGTATAACAAACTGACAAACTGTGACACACAAAGGTAGGAATGTGCTTGCTGAGTGTTCACTTTACTTGGAACTGTACTTCACAAAATATTTTTCTAATACTCTTGATTCTTTGATTGCTGATGCAGCATTAAAAATGATTTGCAGTTAAAATGAGGAAGATATATTTTCAGAAAAATGAAACTTGCTGTTATGCTTTTCCATTTCTAAGAAGTAGCACTGAGAGAGGCTAAAGAGCATGGGGCAGAGGGTTGCAGATATTCTGAAGGGCTGGGAACAACATTCAGTATGAGGTAGAATCAATTTAGTTTCCCAAATAGTTATTTCTAAAATATTTTTCATAATGAAAAGTGAACAATGAATAGAAAAATCTTAACTGTAAAATGCCTGAGTTGTGTATAAATTTTGTTCATTTAACTTTAAGTGGCTGACATTGTTAGTTGTTATTGTTCTTCCTCATGATCATTATTTTATACTAGAGGCCTATTGCATGATATTCGTGCAAGAATAGGACCCTGGCTTCACTCCCAGCTGCCCAGGAGCCAGCAAGTCCCCTCTTCCCGGCCGCTCGGGAGCCTGCACTTTCCTGCTCCCAGGCTACCTGGAGCCAGCACATCCCCACTTCTACCAGAAGCCAGCATGTCCCTGCTCTCACCAGGAGCCAGCAAATCCCCACTCTCTGGCGGCCCAGGAGCTGGCACATCCTTGCTCCCTGGCTACCCGGAGCCAGCCAGTTCTCACTTCTGTCTGGAGCACCACTCCAGTAGCTCCCTCTGCAGCCCTCCTTCCCCTCATAGCAACTTCACACCTCTCTGTGTCTGTATATGCAAATTGACCTCCATCTTTGGTGGGTTAATTTGCATACTCACTCTGCTTGGCTATGGGCATAGCAGAGTGATGATTAATTTGCATGTTTCTCTTTTATTAGGTAAGATACTCTGTCAGAAGGTTCATTTGGTATATATTTTGCTAGATAAAAAATAGGTAATTGTTACTATGAAGATTACCATGTTATTTTTATCTGTATATAAAAATCAAAAGAAACTAAGAAGAACAAAATGAACACAGAACCTAAGTTTTGGATACACACAATCATAAATAAATTTGAGAAAGGAGAGGTATGAATGCTTATAATCTTAGGATCACCATAGGAATACCATCCCCTTTCCATATTGCCCTCTCCTTTCTACTGTTACCATGTTTCACCACACCATTTCTTTACCTCTTTCATCTCCCACTCACCCATTCCCTTTATACAGGATTTGCTCAGAGGTCCCTTGACTCTAGGAAAGCAAAACACAGATCCTGTTCTCAAAAAAAGGTATCATCCTAAAGAATTCTTCTTATGATAGGCTTATCACATCAGCCTACTGCTTACATCAATTCCCCACAGTTCTCAGATTAATGTTTTCAAATCTCTTCATCAGAGAAAGAGACAGGAAACTGGAACAACTCTACATTTGCTAATATAATACCTCCAAATGTAAGAAATTCACCCCCACATAGTTTCTCTAGTGGTGAACTTAATTTAACTCGAATCTGCATACAGTACACTCCTCTTCAGTAGAGTTCATTCCTAACAGCATTCTGAGACCCACTTGCCTTTGTCAAGTATTTGAAAGAGAGAATGTTAACTTGGAGACCCGTTAAACACTAGGAAGTGTTCAGAGTAGACAAGAACAGTAGTTTCATGACAGGATGGAATCCTGTTTCAGTTTTCTTATCTCACTCTGACTCAGTTATACTGGCCTTCCTGGGAAGACACACTCCTGCCTTAGGGACTTTGCATTACTGTTCCTCCCACCTCTGAAGTTCTTCCCCACAAGCTTGTCTTCTTATCTCCCCTCTTCTCTAGTCAAGTGTCAACTTTTTACAGAATCCTTCTCTGCCTTCCTATTTAAAGCAGACCCCTCCCCTAGTCCCAACTCCATGTACTCGCTTTACTTTTCTTCTTAACACTTACTATTACCTATGTTTAATTTTTATTTTTCTTGTATCACTAGAATAAAAGACCCATGAAGGACAAGGATTTTTATCTGTTTTATTCATTGGTGTATCCTTAGCAACCAAAAGAGTAGAAACTAAAGTATTTGTTGAAAATGAAACATTGAATGAGTGAACCAGTAAATGAATATTGGGCTACAGAGCTTTAGGTATAAACCTCCACTCTAAGTATTCTGTACAAACAAAAATAATCAAATTGTACCACAAATGACTCACCATCACCTTCAACTTAAGCCTACTTTGATTTATAGGCAACATCGTATATTTTGTGTAGTGTAATAATTTAAGTCATTCATTAAAACTTTTTGTCAGTGACATAAGAAACACCGATGAATATTTCTCACTGTGTGCTAGTAAGTAAACTAGGCACTGAAATGCTGAAGGATTTGGTGATCATGGTTATTGTGTTGCTTCTTACCATTGCTATACATTAATAGGTTTCCTGTCACCCCTTTTTGTGCCATTAAATTTGCTGTCTTCCATGGCAATAATGGACAGCTCTAGAGCAGATGCTTCTAAAGTATAATTGATAACAGTGTCACAAAGATTGTGTGTAGTCAAAGGCCAACAAGCTTGACTGATGATGAGGAAGTTTAGGCAGCTGATGTATTATTGCCTTAGAGAAGGAAAATTTGTATTTCTATGCTTCCACTGCTTCTGGAAGCAGCCAGCCATTTTTAAAGAGAAGCACAGCTGTGTAGCAATACCTGATCTCTTGATTTTTGCCATTTTAACAACATTCATCATTCTCCAATTTAGCTATCTTTGCATTATTTAGTTCCATGGCTGCTAAATTTGTGTCCTCCTACTTTCTCTTCATTAAAGTTGCTTCTCAGCACCTATGGTTTACGATGCAGAAATCTGACTTACAGCATCACCTGACTAAGCTTCTTTTGCCATTCTGTATGCTGTCAAGTTACACTACTAGGAGAATTTTTAAATAGAACATTCCCAGCTTATCAGAATAACCAAATCCCTGCTACTTCCCAACAAAAATATTCTATTACACTATTATTAACTACTCAGTTTTGAGATTTTTATAGTTGTAACAGTTTTTGAGAAGTATCAACATACTTTTGATTTCATATAATCATATATATCATGTGAAGCATAAAAGATCATCCATTCCAAAGACCTCATTTTTTCAGATGAGGAAATTAACGTCCACAAAAGATAACTTTCTTATACAAGATCATGAGGTGTTTAACTACTTACACTAATAGAGCTCTATAATAGAAACTGCAAACCTAGTCCCTGATCCTTGTTATCTAAAAACTAGATGTGTTAAAACCAAAAGATAAGGATACATATCAAATGTATCACTGTAATGTCAATTTCTTTTACTGTTCTAAAACATAGTCATAAAATATTACATTGGAAAATTTAATTCAGTCAGTCAATATATATTGTGTATCTACCTTGTGCTTGGATGCTGAGGATATAAGAGTTATCAAGAGAATCATAATTCCTCTCATCACAGAGCTTACAATACAACAGAAAAGACAGATGAGTAAACAGATATAATTACAGAAAAGTATAATAATAAGTAATACAGGAAAAATAAATCAAGCTGTGGGAACATAGAAGAGCAGTACAGAACCTAGACTGTGATTGCAATGGGGATTGGGAAAAGCTCTGTAAACACAATTTGAAATTGAGATTAAAACAATGAGTGGGAATTATGTCACTGAATAATGGCTGGAGGGTACTGCAGCCAGAGGAAAATATTATGAGAAAGAGTTTCAAAGTGAGAGAATGCATGACACATTAGTATATGGAAAGGAAGCTTGGCATAGCTGGAAAATAGAATAGCAGTAGATTACAGCAAAAGAGGCAGATCAAGAAATAGAAAGTTTTTATAAATTTTTGAAAGGTCCTATGGCTTTATCTTAAGGCCAATGAAGAAGAAATATTTCAAACAAGGGAATACTATGATAAATGCAGAGTTAAGTATTTTGATTCTAGCCACAAAAATAAGAAAAAAAGAGAGAGAATGAATTAAAGAGGGTGAAACTGGAGTGAGGGAAACCAGTTAGGATGCATGTCCTGTAATCTGAACAAGAATGTTGGTGGCCTAAAATGAGACAGTGATAGTAAAGATGGAGATAAATGGATGAGGTCAACAGGGAATTCAACAGATAGATCCAGGAGGCCTTGGGTACTGACGTGATGTGTTGGCAGACAAAATAGAGAAATCATATAATACTATCAGGTTTCTTTTCTTTTTAAATATTTTTATTGATTTCAGAGAGAAAGGGAGAAGTAGAAAGAGGGAGATAAAAACATCAATAATGAGAGAGAACCACTGATCATCTGCCTCATACATGTCCCACACAGGGACTTGAGTCCACAGCCTGAGCTTGTGTACTGACCAGGAATCGAACTATGAACTCCTGGTTCATAGATTGATGCTCAACCACTGAGTCATGTGCCAGCTGGCCCAGGTTTCAAATGTAATAAACTGAGTGCATGACAAGACAGTGTCATTCATTGAGATGGGGAACACCAAAGAGCAAATTTGAGTGTGGAAGGCAAAAAGATCAATTTTAGACATGTTATTTTTAGGGTCCTTATAAGACATGCATTTAAATTTGTATAGTAGGCCATTGGATACACAGGTCCAAAAGTCAGGGAAGAGATGTGGGTTGAAGATGTAGATTTGGGAGTCATCAGAACATGCATCTTAATTGTAGCAGTGAGAGCCGATAATATCAACCAATGAGAGAATATAAATCAGTAGTAAAAAGGACAAAGAAAATAATCCTGTTGACCATGAGTGTTTACATAATTAACAGAAGAACAGGAACTAGGTAAAGTTCTTGCAAATGAATAAACAGAAGTTCAAGACATTTTATGTATTGGAAAGCAAGAGGAGAAAATTTTTCAGGAATTGTGGGATTTTTAAAAATCTCATGTGCTGCTGAGCAATCAAATTAAATAAATGTAAGATATCTATAAGATTTAGCACCAAGGTTATTAGCATCTTTCAGAAAAGCAGTTTCAGTGATGTAATGGGGGTATAATTCTGATTGGCATCCATTCATCCTTTTAGTCAACAGATCTACTTATTGAATGCCTACTTTAAGCCTGTCACTGTGTTTGATGTTGCACATGCAATGGTAAACATGAACATAATCCTCATTTTCAGGGAGCTTGCAATCTAGTGAGGGAGACAGATATCAATGGGACAGTCATGTAAATAAATATTAAGTTGTTGCTTTTACAAGGGAAAGTGTTTTATATATGAAATAGAGGTGCTGTGACCTGAAAGTTTTCTCTTATGGAAATAACGTATGAACTAAAATGTGATGGGTAAAATCAACCAAGCACAGGAGAGTGTGGATACTGTAATGAACTGGGTTTCTAGTGGATGAGAGAACATTTGCAAAGACCAGGGATAGAAAGAAATATGGCATATCCATGAAATTTATTTTTTATTTTTTTTAATTTTTATTGATTTTTTTTGCAGTATAATAGTAGTACATGTTTTCCTTTCCCCCTCCCCTTTATCCTCCCCCCAGCCTCCCCCACCCCCCAGCACATATCCCCAGCTTCCCCCCCTCCCCGCCCCAGTGTCTTTCATTCATTGGTTACGCTCATATGCATGCATACAAGTCCTTCAGTTGATCTCCCCCTGCATCTGCCTCCCATCCACCCAAGCCTCCCCCTGTAGCTTGACAGCCTGTTCAAGGCCATCCTGCCTCTATATCAATCACTCTCCCCTGTCTCTTTTCTTCAAAAATATCTTGCCTCTGCATACTAGAAATAAATTTATAAGAACAAAAAATGTTTCAGTCTCAGTTACAATGTCCAACTGTTCTGAGTCCCAGTTTCAGTGTCAAATATTTCTTTATGTGTATAAGTCAACAATGGTATCCAGATGGTGGAAACATCGGGTCAATGCAAGATCCATCCTCTCTGGTTTGGTCCTGGGCTGCCTGCAGACATGCACAGCTGCCGACTGCTAGCATGACAAGGTGTCGTCAGTGTCCCCCATCTCTGGACCATCCTTGTGACTGGAACAGATCCATCAGTTCCTCACAGTCGCAGGAACCCACATGGTCTTGGAGTTGTTCTCTGAAAACACACAAACACATTCTCGACCAAAAGTTAACAAAGGGATCCTCTATGCAAAATAGACTTGGGATTCTTTTTAATTTTTGCCTAAATGATTTTCCTTTGGCTTATTTTGACACCATGTGTGTTTTTTCATGGGTGTCCTGCAATTGTTTTTACAAATGGAATTTACTTTACTGGAGTAAGAATTTTCTAGATGTGTTTTACTTACTCGATATTTTTTTTTTCCCTTACATGATATTACCCCGCTGTCCCCTCCCCTTTTTTGATTAATGGGGACTTTTGGAAATTTTCTATTGCAGTCTTGGTAATTTTAAATTTTAATTTTTGCACACAAATATGACTGCTTTAGGTTCTTTGGATGTTAGGCAATTTTACATTGAGATGAACTACTAATAGATTTTTTAGTTAATGTTTTAGGAAAAGCTTTTTGTCCAGTACACTATAATTTTCTTGAGTATTCACATATTTCACTTGGCCAATTTAAATTAATCTGAAAACTTGATTACTATTTTCCTGTTAATTTTAATACTCAAGCAGAAATCTTAGTTTACCCTGTAAATACTAGTGGAAAGGAATATTTGCAATTTTGAGTAGGTCCTGAGCATTCCTGGTAATAGACTGAATTTAGATATAGAGCAGCTATTGCCGGCCAAGTCTCTGTCTGCCACCTGGGTCCCCGTATGAGTTGTGTGTGGGAGGTGAAGCAGCCGTGGGGGTAGGAGACCTCCCTTAGGAGGGGTGAGAATTCAAACCCCTGCAAGGTTTGTGGATGAGGGTCTGTGCCCCACCTCTGTTGACCTTTTAGTTCTCTCCTGTTGGCCCCTCTGTGATGAACTGGGTTTGTAGTGGATGGGAGAACATTTGCAAAGACCAGGGATAGAAAGAAATATGGCATATCCATGAAATTTAAATAGGGCAATTGTATCTGCAGTATAGAGGATGGGAAGAAATGAGGCTAAGAGAAATAGGACAGGCTGAGATCAAGAAGGTAAGGATTTGATTTTAATCTGAAAAGCAGTGGGAAACCATTGAAGGACTTTAATTATAGGCATTTATCTTGGGGCAGGGGAAGAGTTGATATGTTCAGATTTGCAATTAAAAAGTTTGTTCTGGCTTCTGTTAGTAGAGAAGATTTGAAAGAGTGGTAAATCCCTAGCTGGTTTGGCTCAGTGGGTAGAGCTTAGGCCTGGGGACTGAAGGGCCCCAGGTTCTATTCCAGTCAAGGGAACATACCTAGGTTTCAGGCTACATCCTTCCTCCAGGAGGCAACCAATCAATGTGTCTCTCCCACAATCTTGTTTCTCCATTTCACTCTCAATCTCCTCCAGTGAGGATAACAAAGAAAGGAAAAAAAAGAGAGAGAAGTAGAGTTGATGCAGGGAGAACCCTTAGGATCCAAGTCTACTGAAGCCAAGACAAAAGATGGTAATGGTATAAACCAGTGGCCGGCAAACTGTGGCTCTTGAACTGTGGTTTGCCGCTCTGTTGACTAGTTTGCCGACCACTGCTGTAAGACATTACCCATACTCAGAAGTTTTGACTTCAGGTTAAAGACATTAGTACATTATTAAAATGTTTTTAAGTGTTTTTCCCTATTCCCAACTTCCCCTCCCTTGGCCACACCACACAAAACTAATAAACTACTATTATTTTTATACCAGTAGTTGCCAAATTCATTAGTCAGCAGAGCGGCAAACCACAGCTCTCGAGCCGCATGTGGCTCATAAGCCGCGGTTTGCAAACTAATAGTAGAAATGTGGAAAGAAGTAAATAGATTAAAGAGTTATTTAGATGATAAAATTGCTAATACTTTCTGACTTATTAGATACAAACTTATTGAACAGGGTGGTGTCAAAAACAAAAATACAAAAACGTACCCAATCTCTTATTAAAGAGAGAAGGAGGAGTACCTGGGTAAGGTAAATAAGGACATGAAGTTAATGAAAGAGGTTTTACGTTGTTTTTTTTTTTTATTTAAAAAAATATATTTTATTGATTTTTTACAGAGAGGAAGGGAGAGGGAAAGTCAGAAACATCTATCAGCTGCCTCTTGCACACCCCCTACTGGGGATGTGCCCGCAACCAAGGTACATGCCCTTGACCGGAATCGAACCTGGGACCTTTCAGTCCACAGGCTGACGCCCTATCCACTGAGCTAAACTGGTTTTGGTGATTTTACATTTTTTTGAAGATTATGAAATGTTGATGGGAAGGACCAAGAGAGAGGGAGAAAAACTCATCTACAAGCGAGAGAAGAAATAATCAAAGAACGTCTTTTCTGAAAATGTAGAAGGAAGTAGATTCTAGAATAATTGGGAAGGAAGGAAATAATGAATGGGGATTCAGGTCAGTCAGAGAGCTGGGAAAGGGATGAGGAGGTCATCCTCTTCTGATGGCTGCTATTTCATCTGTAAACTTCTTTGCTAAAAGTGAAACAAGATGTATGTCAAAGTTTGTTGCCACATTATTTATGTTAATGAAATATTAAAAGCAATAAAAATACCACAGGGGATTGGAAAAATTATGATATGTATTTATACTGTTTTGCTATGTACTATTTAAAAGTCATGTTGTAGTGAGGAACTGACGGGTCTGTTCCAGCCACGAGGACGGTCTAGAGATGGCGGACGCTGACGACACCTTGCAATGCTAGCAGTCGGCAGCTGTGTGTGGCTGCAGGCGGCCCAGGACCAAACCAGAGAGGATGGATCTTGCATTGCCATGATGTGTCCACCATCTGGATACCATTGCTGACAAGTACACATGAAGAACTATTTGACATTGAAACTGGGACTCAGAACAGTTGGACATTGAAACTGACACTCAAACTTTTTTTGCTCTTATACGTTTGTTTTCAGTACGCAGAGGCAAGATATTTTTGAAAAAAAGAAACAGGGGGAAGTGATTGATATAGAGGCAGGGTGGCCTCGAACAGGCTGTCAAGCTACAGGGGGAAGGTTGAAATGGATGGGTGGCATATGCTGGAGGAGATCAACTGAAGGACTTGTATGCATACATATGAGCATAACCAATGAATGAAAGACACTGGGGTGGGGAGGGAGGCAGGTGGGGACATGTGCTGGGGGTAAGGGAGGCTGGGGGGAGGATATTGGGGGGGGAAGAAAACATATGTACTACTATTAAATATAAGTTATATTGTAAATAAAATTAAAAAATAAAAAATAATAATAAAAGTCATGTTGTAGAAGAATATTTTAGATCAAAGAGAACTATCTACACTAATAAAAGAAAAAGATGCAAATTGAGCATACCTCTATGACACCCACCAACCAATCAAGAGTGAGTATGCAAATTAACCCAACAAAGATGGTGGATTAAATTGCATATGCAGGCACCAAGAGGCCAGGGGCAGGGGTGGGGCAGGGCACTTGCTATGACACAGGCATTCTGCACCACCCCAACAGCTCCGGGCCTCTGGGCAGGTGGGAAGGTGGAAAGGCAGCTCCTGCCAGAGCAAAGGCAGTGCTGGTGCCAGGGGAAGGAAGGCCCATTCTTGTATGAATCTTTGTCCATTGGACCTCTAGTTTACTATATGGTTCACATGAAAATAGGAGTTTACAAAAAGATATGCAGGATATAGTCCCAGTTGACAAAAATACATACTAAATCTATTAAAAAATAGAAAAATATACACCAAAATATTAATTATATATACAGATATAGAGATATATACACACATATTGTCTGCATGTATGTATATGAATACACACACACACACACATATATATATATATGCATGTATATATATATGAATATATATATATTTATTTATTTATGCTGGGTCAAAATTTGGTTTACAATTGTGAATATATGAAACACAGAGTTTATTCTTGTATTATTATTGATTAATTATTGCATTATTTTCCATAAGAACAACTGCAAACTTACTTTTGCTCCACCCTGCATATATATGTAGATAGAATAGAGGTAATTTCCATTTTCATCCTTTCACTATTTTTTCTATTTTTTTCTTTATTTGCAAATTTGCTTTTGTATTAAAATTTTTTAATGTGGACATTATTTCAGGTGTTCCCCTTAGCCCCCCCCTACCTATCCCCACCTTCCCCTCCCTTGGCCTCACCACACAATTGTCTGTGTCCATGGTGTATGCATATAGGTCATTTAGCTAATTCTTTCACCTTCCTTATCCCGTCACTCCACTCTGATCCTCTCAGGTACTGGCCAGTCTGTTCCATGTATCCATGCTTCTGGTTCCGTTTTATTCATCAGAAGTAAATATTTAATCTACATCTACATACAGTAATTTGAAAAAAGTATTTTATAAGTAAAAATAAGTTATTTCATTCAGTAATAATTCATTAACTTACCATCAAGTTGTATATAATTTTTGTAGTTCATTTGCAATTTCCTTGCTGCAGCCCCAGTGCCTGGTTCAATGTAAATATTCCACAATTGTTGTTAAAGAGATACAAATTAATGCTTTAACTGTATTTCTAAAAAACTGCATATTGTATGATATATGTAAAAGTTGTTAAGACAGTAAGTCCTAAGAGTTTTCATCATAAGGAAAAAATACTTTTTTCCTTTTTCTCCTTTTTGTAATGAATATAAGATGATGGTTGGTAATAAAACTTGTAATTATCTTATACTATATGTAAGTCTAATAATTACGCTGTACACCCTAAATTTATACAGTGCTACATGCCAATTATCCTATATAATAAAAGGCTAATATGCAAAATGACCGAACAACAGAATGACCGATTGCTATGATGTGCACTGACCACTAGGAAGCAGATGCTCAATGCAAGAGCTGCCACCTGGTGGCCAGTGCATTCCTACAGGGGGAGCACAGCTCAGTCAGAAGCCAGGCTCATGGCTGGCGAGTGCAGCAGTGGTGGCAGGAGCCTCTCCCACCTCCGCGACAGTCAGACATCCCCTGAGGGCTCTTAGGCTGTGAGAGGGGACAGGCCAGGCTGAGAGACACCCCCCACCACCACCACCAAATGCATGAATCTCATGCAACGGGCCTCTAATCTATAATAATGAAAATGTAATATGCTAATTAGAACGGACAGTGGAACAACCTTCCAGACGAAGCTAGGGCTGTGAGGGTCAAGTCCCTTGCCAGAATTTCATGTATCGGGCCTCTAGTATCTCAATAAAACTGGAAAAAAACTTAGTACTGTGATAAAATAATGTAACAATTAATTTTGTCTTTTTTTAATAGCCAGTTCCTTAGTAATACTGACTGTTTTAATAAAGAAAAAGATTGTAATACCTGCCTGACCATATCAGCCACTAATCATCCTGCTGTTTGTCTCTGCAGTAAAACACTTATCATCCCTCACATTGATGGAAACATTTCCTTTGTTTTTCTCATCCCAACTGCCTTGCAGTTTGCATATTGGATTTCCCCCCGCCCCCATTACAGGATGAGTTGCTTGAAGTTGAAAAGATTTCTGAGGAGCCTTCTAAAGTGCAACTCAGAATCATCTACTTAGAGAAAGAAAGAATATTTGTCCCTCAGAGTCAAGAATTGTCTCATAGGGCTTTAATTCACCCACACAGTGGGGTGGTCCCAGATTAAGCATGAAAAGTTTTCAACCGTTGTCTCTGTCTTCACACTCAGAGAATCTCTGGAGAATGAAGTCCAAGACTCAAGACGCTGGTCTAGGCAAGGTGCTGTCAGGCTACACTGTGATGAACTGAAGCACTTGCTCCTATGTGAACTGGTAGCTCTGTTGGGCTGCAATGAAAGGTGAGGCTGAAAGGATTTGAAGTGATGCCAAAGAGGTGCTTGCCTGTGTACAACTTGTTGGGTGGTGTCCTCACTTCCTTTATTCTTGGAAAGAGACATTAGATCTTCAGAAAATTTCTCCCACCACTGTGTAAATCAGGTTTTCTGTCTCCATTTGAAGGACTTTTATGAGCTAGGTTAGCCTTGCTCTCCCTGAAAATGAAGGATGATGGTAGTAGATGATGGTAACGGCTCACCTCAATCCCCTTTGCCATCTCCAGTTGCTGTGATTACTGGCTGCTAAATGCTTACGGTGGCACCCTTCTCTGAAAAATTTTCTAAGGACGGGAATCTTCTCACCATAGAGGTTATGTCCCACCAACCCAGGCAGTGAGTGACTGATTAATTTAGGGGTCTTCTAAAGGTAAAACTTATTCTATGGTGATTCATGCAGTGGTATTCTGGTATACTGGCTTAGAAAAAAAAGGGAGAGGGCCCTGATTTTCCCTGGTTGGGTGTTTAGTTCCCTGGTTAGGTATTTAGTTAGTTGGTGCATCACTCTGTACACAAAAAGGTGGTGGTTTCAATTTCTGGTCATGGCGCATACATAGGTTGTGAATTTCATCCCTGGGCAGGGTGCATAGAGGAAGAAACCGATTGATGTTTCTCCCACACATGGGTCTCTCTCTCTCTCTCTCTCTCTCTCTCTCTCTCTCTCTCTCAAATAAATAAACAAATAATAAAGGAAGCGTCCTGATTTGTACTCTCTGCTGATTTCTGTGCTGCATTCTCCTAATATGGCTGGTGTAAATGATACCCCAATCTGACATCACTAACAAAAGCAGAGTTGGGATGAGATGTGCACAGTCTGGTCTTGTAAGCACACTGCTCAATTCATTCTCCAGAGCTTCCTGTGTGAAACATAGGGTAAAGGTTCAATAAATATCTGTTGGAAGCTACATTTATTTTTTCTCAGCAACTTTCCTTGTTCTCTCCTGATTCCTTCACTTCCCTCCAGATGCTTCCAGAGAGTCTTCACTTGATGATGCACTTGAACAAGAATTCTAGCCTCAGGCTCTGTTTCTAGGAAACCCAACCTAAAAGAAAAATATATGAGGAGAACCAACCTCCATTGGAGCATTGTGCTCCATTAACCATCTCCTGAGGGCTCTATGGGTTAAGTCTGCTGGCTACCACTATACCCTGCTTCTTATCATAATAATTGTGCCCTGCCATTTCTCATGGATAAGCACAACTTAATTATTTTAGGATCACTTAGTCCACCAATATTTTCAGGTGATTTAGTTTTATATCAATACTTCTTACTTCCAGCCTTTCTTACAGAGGTTGGATACCACTGCACTTCTCAATGAAGATAGTGCCTATGCCACCAGCACATTCCTTATCACTTTTCTAAATAAGGCACTCCCCAGGCTTACTGGAAGAACATAGACAACCTGTGCATTTTGTGGTCATACAGAATAAATTCTTCCTAGCATTCCCACTTCATTAGGCATTTTGATCCTGTCCTCCATCATTTTGCATGGCAGCTCCAAAATATTTACTTCACTTTCTTAGGGCCATCACATTATCCAAACTTCCAAGTGCCATCTTAGCAACATATTAGCACCATCATCTAGAGTCCTGGTCAGGGTGTGTACACTGTATTATAAGAGAGTGCGTTGATATTGATACTCATGTAACTGAGAATTAAAATCATCCCTGGATCCAGCACCATTAGGATTCAGTCCTATATATATTGTATCAGATTCTAGTACATGCTGGTTAGGTTCTTCAGATCTTTGCTTTATTCCTTTTCTCCTTTTACTACACTCGAAACTGCCATATCAGGGTTATGTGTAACATGGCTCTAAGTATTGGTTTGGTGGTTATAAGGAGAGCTAAGGATAAAGCATGAGAGGCCACAGGATTTTTTTTGCAAGATATGCCTCTGCAGAATTATCAAGCAATGCTGTATTTGGGGGCACCAGAGAATTCAAGATTTTTTATAACAACGTTATTGAGATGTATTTCACAAACCATACAATTTACTCATTTAAAGTATACAATTCAGTGGTTTCTTTTTTGCTTGTATTTATTTATTTATTTAATTTCAGAGAGGAAGGGAGAAGGATAAGAAAGAATCATTGATTGGCTGTCTCCTGCATGCCCCACACTGGGTAGTGAGCCCACAATCCAGGCAGGTGCCCTTATCGTGAAACAAACCATGACCTTTTGGTTCATAGGTTGACACTCAACCACTGAGCTATACCAGCAGGGTCAATTCAGTGGTTATACATCATAAGAGTGTATTTTAGAATATGTTCACTAATCAAAAAGGTACCCTGCACCATTTAGCTAAGTCCTATTCTTATGAATAGGGATCACATAATATGTGATCTTTTATAACTGACTTCTTTCACTTAGCATAATGCTTTCAGGAATCATTCATGATACAAAAGTCCAGAGTATCTCCCTGATGCCCTCATCCCACATCTTAGGCTTCCTCTTCCTCTCAACTGGTGGCTCTACCTTGGTATAAAAAAATGTGCTACAGGTGAGAACATAAACCTTCCCTGGACCTAAACTGTTATTATAATTAAGTACTGGGCCTGATCCTCTGGTTACAGAAAGTGAAAATATAAATGCTTCCAAGGCCCTCTGATTTTTGCAATTCCCCTTAAATTAGTGATTAGTCACTCTCACATTTTCATTGTTTCTCCAAATATCTGTCTGTCAAACTCAGCAACAGCCATCCAGTGTCCATTGTTCTTATTGCAAATTGTCCTGAACTTCTCAAACTCCTGAGATATTGCCACTATCAGTGCATTTCTCTCCACTCTGAGAATTTTAACAATTACATAGTTATAACATGCCAAAGACTAGTCATACACCAGCCACAACCAGTAATATCATTCTTATTTAAAGCCAGCTGATGAGTGATCCAACTCCAATATTTCATTTTAAAGTCTGCTTCCTCAGAGCATGCCTAGTACCAACTATCCTGTGTTGAGACTGAGAGTGAAGGTATGTAAAAATATTTTTCAGGCAAATGGAAACGAGAAAAAAGCTGGGGTTGCAATACTTATATCTGATAAAATAGACCTCAAAGTAAAGGCCATAATAAGAGATAAAGAAGGCCACTACATAATACTAAAGAGAACAATTCAATAGGAAGATATACCTCTGGTAAACATATATGCACCCAATACAGGTGCATCCAAATACATAAAAAATCTCCTGGAAGATATCAAGGGAGAGATCGACAACAATACAATCATAGTAGGTGACTTTAATACATCACTGACATCACTGGATAAATCCTCTAGACAAAAAAAAAATCAGCAAAGAAACATAAATCCTAAAAGACACATTAGATCAGGTAGACCTAATTGACATCTTCAGAGCACTTCACCCCAAAGCCACAGAATATACATTCTTCCCAAGTGTACATGGGACATTTTCAAAAATAGACCACTTACTGGGTCCCAAACAAAGTCTCCCCAAATTAAAAAATATTGAAATCATATCAAGCATTTTCTCAGACCACAAAGGCATAATACTAGAAATAGACTACAATAAAAACATTCCAAAAAATTCAAACACTTGGAACCTGAATAGCATAATATTAAACAATGATTGGGTTATCAATGAGGTCAAAGAAGAAATTAAAAACATCCTGGAGAACAATTACAATAGAAATACAACATTGCAAATCCTATGGGACACAATGAAAGCAGTCCTGAGAGGGAATTTTATAACTCTACAGGCCTATCTCAGAAAACAAGAAAAAAATATGAATAAATCATTTAACCCAACAAAATGAAGAATTAGAAAGAAAGCAAGAAAGAGAGAGAGAAAGAAAGAAAGAAAAAAGAGAGAAAGAAACAAGAAAAGCCCACAGTGAGCAAAAGGAAGGAAATAATAAAGATCAAAACAGAAATGAATGACATTGAGACTCCCCCAAAAATACAAAAGACCAACAAAACCAAGAGGTGGTTCCTCGAAAAGATAAACAAGGTTGATGAACATATAGCCAGGCTCACCAAGAAGCAAAGAGAGAGAACCCAAATAAACAAAATCAGAAATAAAAGAGATAAAATAACAACAGACCCCCACAGAAGTACAAAGGATAGTTCAAAAATACTATGAACAACTCTATTCCAACAAACTGGACAACCAGGAGGAAATGGATATATTCCTAGAAAAGTATAACCCTCCAAAACTAAATCAGGAAGAATCTAAACATCTCAATAGGCCAATAACTATGGGAGAAATTGAAGCAGTCATCAAAAAGTTTCCAGCAACTAAAAGCCCAAGGCCAGACGACTTCACAGGGGCTTTTACCAAACATTTAAGGAAGAACTAAAACGTATCCTTCTCAGACTATTCCAAAAAATTCAAGAGGAAGGAACAATTCCAATCTCCTTCTATAAAGCCAGCATCACCCTAATATCAAAACCAGATAAAGGCAGGCCAATATCACTCATGGACATTGATGCCAAAATCCTCAACAAAATTCTAGCAAATTGAATCCGGCAGTACTTCAGAAAGATCATACGGCATGAAAAGGTAGGATTTATCCCAGGGATATAAGGATGGTACAATATTCAAAAATCAATAAACGTGATACATCACATAAACAAATTGAGAGATAAAAACTGCATAGTCACATCAATTGATGCAGAAAAAGCATTTGGCAAAACCGAACAGTGTTTCTTGATAAGAAACTCTCAGCAAGAAGGGATTAGAAGGATCTTACCTCAACATAATAAAAGCCATATATGAAAAACCTACAGCCAACATCATACTCAATGGACAAAAACTGAAAGCATTTCCCCTCAGATCAGGAACAAGACAAGGGTGCCCACTCTCACCACTACTGTTCAATATAGTACTGGAAGTACTAGCCATTGCGATCAGACAAGAAAAAAAAATAAAAGGCATCCAAATTGGAAAAAAAGTAAAACTGTCCTTACTCACAGATGACATGATACTGTACATAGAAAACCCTAAAGGATTCCTCAAAGAATTATTAGACTTAATAAATGAATTTGGCAATGTAGCAGGATACAAAATAACGCTAAGAAATCTATGGCATTTCTGGTGCTGCAGAGGCGGGGACAGGGTCATCCGCCTCTTATCTGAAAGGGTGCAGGGTGGAACAGCAACAAACGGGAACAGGCGAGGCTCTCCAGGAGGACCAGGGCCTGCTCTGCCTATGGCTGCCCACCCCTCGCCCCACCACCGCTCGCTGCACCACCACTTCAGTGCCCCACAGGTCGCTGGCTGCTCTTCTTCCAAAGGCCACCTCGGACTTGGATGGCGCAGAAGCCTGACCCGCATGGCCTTGGCCATGGATGCCTGTGCGCCCAGCCAGTCCCCGTGCGCCCCCGCCCTCTCCGGCTCTGCGAGGAGCATCGCTGTCCAGGATGGCCCCTGGCCTGGCGGTGGCCCTGCTCCTGCTCCTGGCGGCAGCGGGCCTCGGAGGGGCGGCGGCGGGGCCTAGGCTCTCCTTCAGCGAGGATGTGCTGAGCGTGTTCCGGGGCCAACAGGAGCCTGCCTGCTGCAGAGGCTGGGAGCCCGCCTCTTGGAGGGCGCCCCGAAGCCGGCTCCGCTGCACTTCAACTAGTGTTTGTCAGCTGAAGAGATCTTTTCTCTTCATGGCTTTTCAAATGCTACCCAGATCACCAGCTCGAACTTCTCTGTCATCTGTCCAGCAGTCCTGCAACAACTGAACTTTCATCCCTGTGATGAGCGGCCCAAACACGATTCAAAACCAAGTCTTTCTGAAGTATGGGGATATGGATTCCTGTCAGTGACAATCATTAATCTGGCATCTCTCCTTGGATTGGTTTTCACTCCATTGATAAAGAAATCTTATTTCCCCAAGATTTTGACCTATTTTGTGGGCCTGGCTATTGGGACTCTATTTTCAAATGCAATTTTCCAACTTATTCCAGCGGCATGAGAAGGCTGTTGCTGTATTTGCTGGCTTTCATTTACTTTTCTTTTTTGAAAGAATCCTTAAGATGTTATTAAAGACATATGGTCAGAATGGTCATGCCCACTTTAGAAATGATGACTTTGGCCCTTCTCCAGAAAAATATCATCAACCTAAAACATTACCTGCCATCAATGGTGTGACATGCTATACAAACCCAGCTGTCACAGAGCCTAATGGACACATCCATTTTGATAATGTCAGTGTGGTATCTCTACAGGATGAGAAGAAGGAGGCAAGCTCACGCACCTGCTTGAAAGGGCCCAAACTGACTGAGATAGGGATGATCGCCTGGATAGTGACTCTCAGTGATGCCCTCCATAATTTCATTGACGGCTTGGTGATTGGGGCTTCCTGCACCTTGTCCCTCCTCCAGGGACTCAGCACCTCCATAGCAATCCTGTGCGAGGAGTTTCCTCACCAGCTAGGGGACTTTGTGATCCTACTCAATGCAGGAATGAGCACTCCACAAGCCTTGTTATTCAATTTCCTTTCTGCATGTTCCTGCTATGTTGGGCTAGCTTTTGGCATCTTGGTGGGAAACAACTTTGCTCCAAATATTATATTCGCACTTGCCGGAGGCATGTTCCTGTATATTTCTCTGGCAGACATGTTTCCAGAGATGAATGTCATGCTGAGAGAAAAGGTAACTGGCAGAAAGACCGACTTCACCTTCTTCATGATTCAGAACGCTGGAATGTTAACTGGGTTCACAGCCATCCTGCTCATTACTTTGTATGCAGGAGAAATTGAATTGGGGTAACAGGAGATGGAAGATGGTGTTGTCAATGAAGGCATTTAATAAATGAAAACATCTCCAGAGGGATTTTTAGCTGATCCTGTTTAGTTCAAAGATAATTTTTTCAACTGTAGGTCAAGAAAACTAGTTATTCCTTTCAGATCTGTGAAATAGGCCATTATTTGTTATTAGAAATGTTTCAAAAGATTACAGTTCCAGTCTGAAAAGCCTTGTATGTAAGATCTTTGGTAAATACCCACTTTTTCATGTACATACAGGTTAGAAAATCACCACAAAGCAAGAAACATGGACACCAAAAATCCAAAGGAGAATGCAAACCAGGTGGTAGAAGCTTTTAAACCTCTGAGCAGGATCAAGAGTTCAAGAAATTTCAGATTGGTTTTCTTTTAAATTAATTTGTTCTAGTACTTTCACAAGCAAGTACATAAAAATGTGGAAGGATATCAGAACATATACAACACAGATACAAATGATTCTGAGGCCTTCATGAACCCAGGAATGACGTTTAGCTTTTATTGTGTCATACTTTATTAGGTATTCATAGGATTGTTTTGAAAACCATCCAATATAAATTATGAAATCAATAAAGCTTTGCTAGCCTTAGTAAATTTAGGGTATATCTGATACTTATCTCTAAGTGTAAACTCTCCCAGATTTCACAAAAAGTAGGACTTGCTTTGTATGACTTAGTTTGTGGTTGCACTAAACAAAAAGAGTCTGCAAAGCTGGTAACTGGTGGCTCAGTTTTCATGTATAATGTCCTGGTTTTAAGAAAAAGAGTTGAATGTAATTTTCTTTTAAAGATGAACACAATTATTAAGCAAAGGATATTTAAATAAATGCAAAACAACAGCTGGACTGCTGTATGTCAAGGACTGATTATCTGGAAAACATACGTTCTTTACGGGATTGAGATCATTCCAAAAAGACTTCTTTTGTGTTCAGTCTACATTTCCTCTGTATTTTATACATTGGGAAAAAATTCTGCACATCATGGTTATTTTCTACATTTATAAAAGACAGAGCCTGTTTTCTCATTTACTAGACATAGAAAGTTGGTCTGAAATTGACATCCTGACCCCAATTCACACTCCCAAATCACTTAAGGAAAGATGATTTAACAGTGAAGAAAATAATTTATAAAAGCCAATAATGACCTCAGGAATTGCATTTTCCCATGGAATATAAAATGGTGTCTCATAGCAATAATGCAGGTCTGATGGGTGTTTAATATGTATGTGAATGTTCATTTCACTTTATGACTGACAATTAAAAATATTGTTTGACCAAATAGTAAACATCTTTGGAACCATGAAAAAAAAAAGAAATCTATGGCATTTCTATTCACCAATAATGAAATTACAGAAAGAGTGACAAAAAAAGTGATCCCATTTACCATCACACCAGCAAAATTAAGATAAAATTAAGATACCTAGGAATAGCCGAGACCGGTTTGGCTCAGTGGATAGAGCGTCGGACTGCGGACTGCGGGGTCCCGGGTTCGATTCCGGCAAGGGCATGTACCTTGGCTGAGGGCACATCCCCAGTAGGGGGCGTGCAAGAGGCAGCTGATCGATGTCTCTCTCTCATCGATGTTTCTGACTTTCTATCCCTCTCCCTTCTGCTCTGTAAAAAATCAATAAAATATATTTAAAAAAAAAAGATACCTAGGAATAAACTTAAATAAGGAGGTAAAAGACCTATATGTGGAAAATTACACAACACTGAGAAAAGAGATAGAGGAAGACATAAATAGATGGAGGAACATACCATGTTCAAGCATTGGTAGAATCAACATCATCAAAAAGTTCATACTACCTAAAGCAATCTATAAATTCAATGAAATCCCCATTAAAATAACAATGGCATATTTCACAGAATTAGAATGAACTTTCCAAAAATTCATCTGGAATAAAAAAAGACCCCGAATAAATGCAGCAATCTTCAGAAAGAGGAACAAAGTATTTGGGATCTCAATACTAGAAATCAAGATGTATTACAAAGCCACTATTCTTAAAACAGCCTGGTACTGGCACAAGAATAGACATATAGATCAATGGATTAGAATAGAGAACCCAGAAATCGACCCAAACCACTGTGCCCAATTAATATTCAACAAAGAAGGTATGAACATACAATGTAGTAAAGACAGTCTCTTCAATAAATGGTGTTGGGAAAATTGGACTGACACATGCAAAAAATTAAAGTAGATCACCAACTTACACCATTCACAAAAATAAACTCAGAATGGATAAATGACTTAGACACAAGGTGGGAAACCATAAAATACTAGAGGAATCCACAGGCAGAAAAATCTCAGATATATATCGAATGAACTTATTCAGTGATATGGCTCCTAGGGCAATGGAAACTAAAGAGAAAATAAAGAAATGGGTCTACATCAAAATAAAAAGCTTTTGCACAGCAACAGAAACCATCAATGAAACAACAAGAAACCCCACTGCATGGGAGAACATATTTGCCAATGACATTAGTGATAAGGGTCTAATCTCCAACATTTACAGAGAACTCATACAATTTAACAAAAAGAAGATAAATAACCCAATTTAAAAAAATGGGCTACTGATCTAAATAGACACCTTTCAAAAGAATATATAAGGAAGGCCAAGAGACATATGAAAACCTTCTCAAAGTCACTAATCATCAAAAAGATTCAAATCAAAACAACAATGTGGTACCATCTCACTCATGTCAGAATGGCTTTCATCAACAAATCAACAAACAACAAGTGTTGGCGAGAATGTGGAGAAAAAGGAACTCTTTTGCAATGCTGGTGGGGATGCAGATTGGTGCAGCCACTGTGGAGACAGTATGCAATTTCCTCAAAAACCTACAAATGGAACTCCCATTTGACCCAGTGATCCCACTTCTAAGAATATATCCCAAGAAACTAGCAAGAAGAATTAGAAAGGATATATGCACCTGTATGTTCATAGCAACATAATTCACCATAGCTAAGATTTGGAAACAGCCTAGGTGCCCATCAGCAGATGAGTGGATTAAAAAACTGTGGTACATCTACACAATGGAATACTATGCTGCAGTAAAAAAGAAAGAGCTCCTACCATTTGCAACAACATGGATGGAGGTGGAGAGCATTATGCTAAGTGAAAAAAGCCAGGCATAGAAAGATAAATATCACATGATCTCACTCATTTGTGGAATATAACGAATGGCATAGATTGATGAATACGAAACGGATCCAGAGACTAAGAAACATGGATCAGAACTCAGGGAAGGTAGAGGTCGGTGGGTGTAAGGGGGAGGGATTAACAGAGGGACTTGTGTGCATGCCTATGAGTGTAATCAATGGACACAGACAACAAGGGGTCATGAATGGGGGGTGAGGGATAATGGGGGAATAAGGACACATATGTAAAAAAAAGTAAATAAAAAATGAAATAAAATTATAAGAAAAAATAATAAAAGTAAAAACAAAATATTAAATCTAATAAATACTAGTGATCACCATAAACTTAAAAGACATTGTTTCATGTGACTAAGATTTTTATTTTATTTTATTTGTAATTTTTTCTTCTTTAAAGTATTACAAACAGTAGTACATATGTTTTCCTTTTTTTCCCCCATTGTCCTCCCTGGAGCCTCCCTTACCCCCCAGCACATGCCCTAACCCTCTCCCCCGCCCCAGTGTCTTGTATCCATTGGTTATGCTTATATGCATGCATATAAGTCCTTAGAATGATCTCTTACAGCTCCCATCCCCCATGATCCCCTGCCTTGCCCCTGTAGTTTGTCTGTTCAATGCTTCTTTGCATGTATATCAATATTTTGCCCCTGTTTCTTTTCTTCAAAAAGATATTGCATCTGCATGCTGGAAATAAATATATAAGAACAAAAAATCTTTGAGTCTCATTTTCAACATCCAAATGTTCTGAGTCCCAGTTTCAATGTCAAATAGTTCCTTATGTGTACATTACCACAATGGTATCTGGATGACTGACATATGCTGCCAATGCAGGTTCCACCCTCTCTGGTTTGGTCCTGGGCCACCGGCAGCGATGCACAGCTGTTGACTGCTGGCATGGCAAGGTGTCAATAGTGCCTTCTAACTCTGAACTCTTTGCCATTGGAACAGATCTGTCAGTTCCTCTTTGTTGCAGGAATCCATGGTCTTGGAGTTGTATTCTGGAAATATACAAATATATTATCGACCAAAAGTTAATAAAGGGATCTTTCCTGTAAATTAGACTTGGGATAATTTTTTATTTTTGCCCAAATGATTTTACTTTGGCTTATTTTGACATAATGTGTGTTTTTTCATGGGTGTCCTGCTGTTGGCATTACAAATAGAAATTAATTTTCTAGAGTAAGAATTTTCTAGGTGTAATTTATTTATAGGATATTTTTCCTTACATGATATTACCCCCACTGTCTTCCCCCCTTTTTTATTAATGGGGGATTTGGAAATTTTATATTGCAGTCTTGGTAAATTTAAATTTTAATATTTGCACAAAAATATGTCTTCTTTAGGTTCTTTAGATGTTAGGCAATTTTACAATGAGATGAACTACTAGTAGAAATTTTAGTTAATATTTTAGGAACAATTTTTTGTCCAGTACACTTAATTTTTCTTGAGTATTCACTTTTTTCAATTGGCCAATTTAAATTAATCTGAAAACTTGATTACTATTTTACTGTAAAATTTAATACTCAAGCAAAAATCTTAGTTTACCCTGTAAATATTAAGGGAAAGGATTATTTGCATTATTGAGTAGGCCCTGAGCATTCTTGATACTAGACTAAATTTAGGTATAGGGCATAGGTTGCTGGCCAAGTCTCTGTCTGTAACCGGTGTCCCAATCTGAGCTGTGCTTGGAAGGTGAAACAACCATGGGGGCAGGAGACCTCCCTCAAAAGGGGTGAGAGTTCAGTCCCCTGCAAGGTTAGGGGGTAAGGATCTGTGCCCCACCTCTGTTGACCTTTTAGTTCTGTCATGTTGGCCCCTCTGTGACTGTGCCTGTCTTAGGTTGTTTCTTCCCTGAGGAATCTTGCCTGTCTCTGGCTAACCAGCCATTCTCCAGGGCCAAACAGGGTGATGTGAGGTTCAGTTCTGTCTCCTTATTAGTCTATGCCCCTGTGGCCTTCATGTCCAGCGCCTGCCTTTGTATCCCCTTGCCCACTGGCAGGTTCCTAGTACTGATCACATATCCTGGGGTACTCAGATTTCTTCTCCAGGGAGGGCCCAGCTCACACCATTGGGCGAGAAACAGATCCATGGTGCCAGCCACGGAGAGGGCTTCAACCTCAGCTTGAACTGAAAGCTCAGGCAACAGCTGTGTGTCTTTGGATTGTGAGAAGAGGGTCCCTCTTGGCAAAAAAGCCTTCCCAGTGCCTTAATTCCTTCTGAAAAGGATTAATTCCTTTCCTGTCCTTTTTTAAATTGCTGCAAAACTTCCAAAGAATTAGTTTGTAAGGTTCTTTGGGATAATTGTACAATATGCTGTTGTCAAATATCAAAAATTACAATGACATTGTAAAATAATATCATGTAAGGTTATTATAGTGTCCCAGGAGGTTAAGAGGGGCCTAGCCTAAGGACTGGTGATCAAAGGAGATGGTAAGCTCTAGGCCATGTCAATGCAATCTCAAACTAGCAGCAAATGTTTTTATAACTTTATAGAAACTTTGTCAGAGATGTAAAAACACAAATTACTTACTTTAGTTCAAGAGGTCAAATATATTGACTTTCCCCTTTACTCCTGCCACCTACCACTTAACCCGAGGTTTGATATTCTGATGGACTTTTCTCAGTCTCTGGATCCATTCTTGTTCTTCAGTCTTTGCCGTTCATTATATTCCACAAATGAGTGAGATCATGTGATATTTATCGTTCTCTTCCTGGCTAATTTCACTTAGCATAATGTTCTCCAGCTCCATCCACTTTGTTGCAAATAGTAGGAGCTCCTGCTTTTTTACTGCAGCATAGTATTCCAATGTGTAGATATACCACAGTTTTTTAATCCATTCATCTGCTGATGGGCACTTAGGCTGTTTCCAAATCTTAGCTCTGGTAAATTGTGCTGCTATGAACATAGGGGTGCATATACCCTTTCTAATTAGTATTTCTAATTTCTTGCTATATATTCCTAGAACTGGGATCCCTGCGTCAAATGGGAACCCCATTTTTAGTTTTTTGAGGAAACTCCATACTGTTCTCCACAGTGGCTGTACCAGTCTACAATCCTACCAGCAGTGCACGAGAGTTCCCTTTTCTCTGAATCCTCATTAGCACTTGTTGTTTGCTTATTTATTGATTAAAGCCATTCTGACCAGTGTGAGATGGTACCACATTGTCATTTTGATTTGCATCTCTCAGTTAATCAGTGACTTTGAGCTGGTTTTCATATGTCTCTGGGCCTTCCATTTGTCTTCTTTCAAAAAGATTCTATTTAGGTCTGTTGCCCATTTTTTTTATTAGAACATTTGACCTCCTTTTATTAAGTTGTATGAGTTTCCTGTAGATGCTTGATTTTAAACTTTTATCACTGATAACATTTGTAAATATGTTCTCCCATACAGTGGGTTTTCTTGTTTGT
The DNA here is from genome assembly GCA_027563665.1 of Antrozous pallidus. Taxonomy (NCBI): domain Eukaryota; kingdom Metazoa; phylum Chordata; class Mammalia; order Chiroptera; family Vespertilionidae; genus Antrozous; species Antrozous pallidus. The sequence goes on from CM050509.1 coordinate 77,706,030, forward strand.
TTTGTTGTTGTTGTTGTTGTTGTTGTTGATGGTTTCTTTATCTGTGCAAAGGCTTTTTATTTTGAGGTAGTCCCATTTGTTTATTTTCTCTTTAGCTTCCGTTGCTCTAAGATCAATATCAGTGAAGAAGTTCTTTCAGTATATGTCTGAGATTTTTCTTCCTGTGTAATTCTCTAGCATTTTTTAGTTTCCCGTTTTATCTTTAAGTCCTATATCCATTTTAAGTTTATTTTTGTGTATGGTGTAAGTTGGTGGTCTAGTTTCATCTTTTTGCATGTATCTGTCCAATTTTACCAACACGATTTATTGAAGAGACTGTCTTGACTCCATTGTATGTTCATGCCTCCTTTGTCAAATATTAATTGAGCATAGTGGTTTGATATCTGGATTCTCTATTCTATTCCATTGGTCTATATGTCTGTTCTTGTGCCAGTACCAGGTTGTTTTGAGAACAGTAGCTTTGTAATACAGCTTAAAATCTGGTATTGAAATAGCACCAACTTTGTGCTTCTTTCTCAGGATTGCTGTGGCTATTTGGGGTCTTTTTTTATTCCAGATGAATTTTTGGAGAGTTGTTCCTAAGTCTGTGAAATATGCCGTTGGTAATTTAATGGGGAGTGCATTAAATTTATAGATTGCTTTGTGTAGTATGGACATTTTTATGATGCTGATTCTACCTAACTATGAACATGGTATGTTCTTCCACCTGTTTACATCTTCCTCTATCTCTTTTTTAGTGTTCTGTAGTGTTCTTCGAATAGGTTTTTTACCTCCTCAGTTAAATTTATTCATAGGTATCTTAACTTTTTTGGTGTGATGGTAAGTGGGATTGCTTTTTTAGTCTCTCTTTCTGTAAGTTCACTATTAGTGTATAGAAATTCCATAGATTTTTTGTCATTAATTTTGTATTCTGCTACATTGCTAACCTCATTTATAAAGTCTGTTAGATTTTTTTTATGGAGTCTTTTGGGTGTTTTCTGTGCAATATCATGTCATCTGCAAATAAGGATAGCTTTACTTCTTCTTTTCCAAATTGGATGCCTTTTTTCTTCTTCTTCTTGTCTGATTGCAATGACTAATACTTCCAGTACTTTGTTGAACAGGAGTGGTGAGAGTGGGCATCCCTGTCTTGTTCTTGTTCTTAAGGGAAATTGTTGTAGTTTCTGCCCATTGAGTATGATGTTTGCTTTTATTATGTTGAGGTATGATCCTTCTATTCCCACCTTCTTGAGAGTTTTTATCAAGAAAGGATGTTGGCTTTTGTCAAATCCTGTTTCTGCATCAATTGATATAACGATGTGATTTTTATCTCTCAATTTGTTTATGTGATGTATCACATTTATTGATTTGTGGATATTATACCATCTTTGCATTCCTGGGATAAATCCTACTTGGTCATGGTGTATGATCTTTCTGATGTACTACTGGATCCAATTTGCTAGAATTTTGTTGAGGATTTTGGCATCTATATTCATGAGGGATATTGGCCTGTAATTCTCTTTCATTGTGTCGTCTTTATCTGGTTTTGGTATTAGGGTGATGCTGGCTTCATAGAAGGAGTTTGGAAGTGTTCCATCCTCTTTAATTTTCTGGAATATCTGAGGAGGATAGGTATTAGTTCTTCCTTGAGTATTTGGTAAAACTCCCCTGTGAAGCTGTCTGGCCCTGGGCTTTTGTTTGCTGGAAGATTTTTGATTTCTGCTTCAATTTCTTCCATAGTTATTGTTCTATTGAGCTGTTTAGATTCTTCCTGATTGAGTTTTGGGAGGTTATATTTTTCTAGGAACATATCCATTTTATCCAGGTTGATCATGTGACTAAGATTTTTTTTTTAATATATATTTTTATTGAATTTTTACAGAGTGGAAGGGAGAGAGATAGAAAGTCAGAAACATCGATGAGAGAGAAACATCGATTAGCTGCCTCTTGCACGCCCCCTACTGGCGATGTGCCCACAAGCCATGGTACATGCCCTTGACCGGAATCGAACCCGGGACCCTTCAGTCCGCAGTCCGACGCTCTATCCATTGAGCCAAACCGGTCTTGGCGTGACTAAGATTTTTAAATGAAACTCTTGATAGCCAGAAAATTACTTTGAAGGAAATTAAAGAGAGCTTTCCTTCAAATGTTGTAAAGATGAGTTTGGAAAATCAATATATTTTGCCTCTGGAATTAAGGTAAGTAATTTGTGTTTTTTCCTCTTATAAAGTTTATACAAAGTTACAAAAAGAGGAGAACCAAGATGGCGGCATAGGTAAAACACCTATCTTGCCTTCATACTCAACAATTTTAATACTACAACTTAACGAAAGAACAAACACCTTCCAGAATCACCAGAAAACTGGCCAAGTTAAAATTACACAAATAAAAGTGAAGATAAGACACTGTGACTCGGAGGAGGGGTGGCGGACAGCGTTGAAAGATTCGCGAGCAGAGAGGTTTGGAGCACATGCCAGCGGAGAGGGCGAGCGGCTGAAAACCGGCCAGTTTTCTCTAACTGGGAGACAAAGACGTCCCACTGGACCGATTCTCCAGCTCTGGGCGAAGTCAAGGGAACTCACCATCACACGGGGTGAAAACAGGACAGTGGGAGGGCACGCCGAAGCTCGGGCGCTGCAGGGTCTGCCGGCTTGTGGAGAAGGCAGCTTGCGCGAACAGCTGAGCTGCGTGACTGCGCAGAGAGTGTTCTGCGACTTGCTATCTCATTCGGAAAACCATCAGTCTGCTTTGTTTTACCACCCTGGGTGAGACATTGGGCTTGCAGAGTCATTTGGGGAGAGTCTGAATTCCCCGACAGCTGTTGGAGCTTGGCAGCAGCTCTCTCTCAGAGGTGCTGGCAGCCATTGCCCCCAGCACAGAGTCCCTGGGGCTGCATAGGGCGGAGCTAACACTGTCTGCTTGGCCCGGAGACTCCGCCCGTCCAACCTGAGCACAGCTGAGCTTCACAGACAATTGGCCTGGAGGTCAACCCCTCCAAGTGCTAACAACGATTAACTGAGTTTAACTTCAGCAAGACTGTGCAACCCATATCCACCTCAGTTAACTGGGGAGGCTGAGCCACTGTTCTCAGTAGGAAGTCTACCACACAAAGCTAATTGACCAACTCAGGGAAGCAGCCACCATGCAGAGACATGGAAAGAAATCAGATGTGAAAGAAATGGAGGAAAAAAAAAAAACGACTGGACATGGAATTCAAAACCACGGTTATGGGTTTTTTCAAGAGGCTCCAACAAAAGGTCGAGGCCTATAAGGAAATAAGTGAGACCACAAAGGAAATGAATGAGTCCTACAAGGAAATGAACAAGACCTGCAAGGAAATTAGGGAGACACTCAAGGATATAAAGGAGACTCTCAAGGATATGAAAAAGGACCAACCAGAAATTAAGCATACACTGAGTGAAATAAAAAATATTATACAAAGACCTAAAAGTGCTCTGGAGCACCCCAAGAACCCAGTTAAAGATTTGAAATACAAAGAAGCAAAATTCACTCAGCTGAAAAAGCAAGAAACCAAAAAAATCCAAAAAATTGAAGTTAGTGTAAGGGTCCTCTGGGACAACCTCAAGCATACCAACATCCGAATTATAGGGGTGCCAGAAAAAGAGAGAGAGCAAGACAATGAAAACCTATTTGAAGAAATAGTGACAGAAAATTTCCCACACCTGGTGAAAGAAATTGACTTAGGAGTCCAAGAAGCACACCGAACCCCAATATATAGGAACCCTAAGAGGACCACACCAAGGCACATCATAATTAAAATGCCAAGAGCAAAAGACAAAGAGAGAATATTAAAAGCAGCAAGAGAGAAACAGTTGGTTACCTATAAGGGAGCACCCATACGATTGTCAGCGGATTTCTCAACAGAAACGATGCAGGCCAGACGGGAGTGGCAAGAAATATTCAAAGTGATGAACAGCAAGAATCTACAACCAAGATTACTCTATCCAGCAAAGCTATCATGCAGAATTGAAGGTCAGATGAAGTGCTTCGCTGATAAGAAAAAGCTAAAGGAGTTCATCACCACCAAACCAATATTATATGAAATCCTGAAAGATATTCTGTAAGAATTGGAAGAAGAAAAAGATAAAAGTGTAAATTAGGAACAACAAATACACATCTATCAACAAATGAATCTAAAAATCAAGTGAATTAATAAGCTGATGAACAGGATAAACTGGTGAATGTAACAGAATCACGGACATAGAGAGGGAATGGACTGACAACTCTTGGGGAGAAAGGGGGCGTGGGAAGAGCAGCAAGAGACTGGACAAAAATCATGCAACTATGGGAGAGGACAGTGGAGGGGGGTGATGGCGGAGGGTGGGATGGGTACCAGGTGGCGGGGAACTATAGGGGGAAAAAAAGGGAACAATGTAATTAATATACTGAACAATAGAGATTTAAAAAAAAACAAAGTTACGAAAAGAAATAGACAGCCAGTTTGAAATTGAATTTACATGGCCTAGAGTAAAGAATATCCTTACATGATATTATTCCACAATCTCATTAATTTTTTTATATAATAACAGCTTATTGTACAATTTTCCCAAAGAAACGTTGAAAATAATTCCTTAAATACTTGACAGCAATTCATAAAAGGACATGAAAGGATTCAACCCCTTTCAGAAGGAACTAAGGCACTCAGAAGGCACTTGAACATTCTATATTGGCCCCTCTGGCCCTTTTTGCCAAGAGGAACCCTCTTCTCACAATACAATAGCCTACAGCTGTTGCATGAGTTTTCTGTTCATGCTGAGGTTGAAGCCTAGTGGTGGCTGATAACATGGATATGTCTCTCACCCAATAGTGTGGGCTGGGCCCTTCCTTGAGAAGTAACCTGAGTCATCTGAGATGGGTGACTAGTGCCAGGTCCCTGCCAGCAGGCAAGGGGAGTCCATAGAAGATGCTGGGCGTGGAATCCACAGGGGCATCGGCTACCAAAGAGACAGAACCTCACCTCACACCACCCTGCTTGGCCCCAGAACATGGCTGCTTAGCCAGAGATAGGTAAGATTCCTTGGGGAAGGAACAAACTAAGATAGGCCAGTAGCAGAAGGGCCATCAGGAGTGAACTTGGGGGTCCACAGATGAGGACCACAGAACCTCTCCCCCCCAACCTTTCAGGGTCCTGATACCTCACCCCTTCTGAGGGAGGTCTATTCCCCCCATGGCTGCTTTGCTTCCAGTGCCCTGCACAGACTGAGACTCAGGTAATAGACAGAGAATTGACCGACAACAGTTGGCCTATATCTAAAGCCAACCTAGCACCAGGAATGCTCAGGGCCTACTCAAGAATGCAAACAATTCTTTCCATTAATATTTACAGGGTAAATCAAGATGATTGTTAGAGTATTAAATTTGACAGTAAATAGTAATTAAGTTTTCAGATTACTTTAAATTTGCTAATTGAAAGAAGTGAATATTTAAGAAAATTTAATTGTACTAGACAAAAAGCTCTTTCGAAAGTATTAACTACAATTTTCATTGGTAGTTCATCTAGTGGGAAAATGGCTTAACATGCAATGACTCCAAAGCACCCATAATTTTGTGCAAATAATGAAACAAAGTTATTAAGACTGCATTATAAATTTTCCAAAGCCTCCATTAATCAAAAAAGGAGAAGAAGAAGAAAAAGAAGAAGAAGAAGAAGAAGAAGAAGAAGAAGAAGAAGAAGAAGAAGAAGAAGAAGAAGAAGAAGAAGAAGAAGAAGGAGAAGGAGAAGGAGAAGGAGAAGGAGAAGGAGAAGGAGAAGGAGAAGGAGAAGGAGAAGGAGGGGAAGGGGAAGGGGAAGGGGAAGGGGAAGGGGAAGGGGAAGGGGAAGGGGAAGGGGAAGGGTGGTAAGATAATATCATGAATGGAAAAAATCCTGTTAGTAAAGTACACCTAAAAAATGTTTACTTCAGAAAATTAATTTTTATTGTAATACTAATAGTAAGACACCCATGTAAAACACAAATGGTGTCAAAATAAGCCAAAGGAAAATCGTCTGGGCAAAAATAAAAAGGACCCCAAGTCAAATTTATAGGAAATATTTCTTTATTAACTTTTGGTAGAAAATATGTTTGTATATTTTCGGAAAACAACTCTAAGACCATGTGTATTCCTGCAACAGAGAGGAGTTGACATGTCTGCTCCAACCACAAAGACAAGAGGATAAACAGTCCAGAGATGGAAGATGCTGACGATGCCTTACCATGCTACCAGTCAGCAGCTGTGTGTCGCTGCAGGTTACCCAGGACCAAACAACAGAGTGTCGGACCTGCATTTCCAATATTTGTTCACCATCCATATATCATTGCTGACATGCACACATAAGGAACAGTTTGACATTGAAACTGGGACTCAGAACTGTTGGTCATTGAAATTGGGCTCAAACATTTCTTGTGCTCATATGTTTATTTCTAGTCTCCAGAAGCAAAATTTTTTTAAAGAAAGGAAATAGGGGAAATAAAAATAGATTCAGAGGCAAAGAAGCATAGAATAGACTGTTGGACTAGAGCGGGAAAGCAGGGGAGGTTGGGAGAGGTGCTGCAAGAGATCAACTGAAGGATTTGTATGCATGCATAAAAGCATAACCATAGGACACAAGACACTGGGCAGGGTACAGATGAGCGTATGCGCTGGGGGGGGGGGGGTTGGTAAAGCTGGGAGGAGGTCAAGGGGGAAAAAAGGAAACATGTACTACTGTTTGTAATACTTTAGGCAATAATAATAAAAAACTATCTCTTCTGGGGTTCTTCATGAAACAGACTGTGATATGGATATTTGTATGTAGGAAGTTTATTGAGGAGTGCTCTCAGACATAACACCCATGAGGCAATGAAAGAAGTAGGATTGGACAGAGAAAGAAAGTCAATTTCAGACCAAATAGCAACAAATGTCTCATCTGATCCTACATGGAGCTCTGGAAGTAAGATGGTCCCACAGAGCTTGTAATTCACCAGTCCTTGAATACAGGCTGTCTCCAGGTAGGGGTAGAACCTTGGCTAAAACAACTGCATTCAGTGGAGGACAATGCCCAGGAAGGAACTAAACTGTCTGAGCTCTCAGCAGGCAATAATATCAGACATTCAAAAATAATTGTCCTTGTTCAAAAAGAAAGCTTGCTGCAATGCATTCATCCACTGAAAAATCATCACCCCCTGAAATATCATAATTCAGAACTTGGCATTACCAATAACTTCCATACCTCCAAAATATCAGTTTCAACTTCTGATTCTCCAACCACCACCTCCTTTTTTTTTAATTTTATACCCTAAAATGCCTTAACTGTAACAATCTTTAAACTGAGGCTTCCAGTCCCTTGCTACTACTCTATTATTTTTTGTCTTGCTTTCTGGAATTCCTCTCTCCACTTATTCTTCTTAAATCCATGATCAATTAATATAATTGATATATTATAGGGTAATACTCCCTGCCCTCTCTGAAAACCTCTTTTTCTTTTGGCAAAAGTATAACTAATTCTAAACCTAGCTGATATGAACTGAATTGTGTCCCCCTCAAATTCATATGTTGAAGTCCTAAACCTCAATATGACTGACTATATTTGGAGATAGGATAGTTAGGAAGTAATTAAAGTTAAATGAGGTCATAAGAATGAAGCCATTATCCAATAGTACTGGTAGCCTTATAAGAAGAGGGGGAAAAAAAACTATCTCCTTTTGCCTGTCCATGTAAACCCAGAGAAAAGACCAAGTTAGGACAAAGTGGATATCTGTAATCAGAGACTCCTTACCAGAAACTGAACCCTGATGGACCTTTATCTGGCACTTATAGCCTCTAGAACTGTGAGAAAAGAATCTGTGTTGTTTAAGCCACCCAACTAGTGGTGTTTGTTAGAGTAACCTGAGTAGAATAATACACCAACTCTCTGATTACTTTGCACCAACACCTTTGCTGTTGAACTTGACTTAAAAAATACCCAGTCACACTAACAAGCTCTCTTTAAATTCATGACTATGAATCTTAAGTACACATTATTTAATGATGCTGATTAATCATAATAAACTATCTACCTTTATTTAATTGTTTCACTCTCTTAGGTGAATGTTTCATACTCTTACTACTAAAGCTCCCAACTGATCAGAGCCCTCCATTCTTATGAAAGCTTATGACTTTGCTTCTGCATCATTGAGAAAATTGAAGCAATTAGAAAAGAATCTCCACAGATCCCACCAAATCTACCCTCCCACCAGTATCTGCAACCATTTTACTTGCCTTTCTACTTGCTTCCACAGATAAAATGTGACCACTTCTCATTTTCTCTACTTTTGCTTCCCTTGTCCAAGTCATCATCACCTTTCACTTGAATAATTGAAATATCGTCATAAGTGGTCTCTAGTTTCTACTCTTTTTTCTGTCATGGTCTATTCTTACATAAAATCTAATGTGATCTTTTCAAAAGTCATATCATGTTACTCCTCTGTTCATAGCCTTCTAATGACTGTCCATTTTGTTTAGTATAAAATCAAAGTTCTTATGATGGCCTACAACGTCCTAGATGAACTCTTTCTTCTTTACCTCTCTAAACTCCTCCTCCCACTCTCCCCTTCACCCACTCTGCTCTAGTTGCACAGATCTGCGGTTCATCAAACTCACCAAGAATATGTCTTGAAGGCCTTGGTATTGTAATGCTTTTCCTTAGATAGCCACACTACCTCATTTCCTTTCATTTTTAATCAAATACTTTTTCAATGAAGCCAACCAAAATCACCTTATTTATAATACCAGCAAATATCCACTCTCCCTATAGCTCTTATTGCACTTTATTTTTGTTTCCTCAGTACAATTATCACCTTCTAGTACACTATATCATTTTCATATTATTATCTATTGCCTTTTCCTCCAAAAGCAAGGGTAATTTTCTGTTTTGTTCACTGCCATATCTCAAGTGCCTAGAAGAATGTCTGGCAAATAATATGCACCTCCAAAACATATGTTGAATGAATGAATTTTGACTAGAAGAAGATTTGAAAATTTGATGCCAGTTTCTGCTCTATAATGTTAATTTTTAATAGCAGTGGAAAATTCTCCAACTACCACTCCTATTTTTTTAAAATATATTTTATTGATTTTTTACAGAGCGGAAGGGAGAGGGATAGAAAGTCAGAAACATCGATGATGAGAGACATCAATCTGCTGCCTCTTGCACGCCCCCTACTGGGGATGTGCCCGCAGCCAAGGTACATGCCCTTGCCGGAATCGAACCCAGGACCCTTCAGTCCCCAGTCCAACGCTCTATCCACTGAGCCAAACCGGTCTCGGCACCACTCCTATTTTTTATAGCAGTGGAAAATTCTTTCTGAGCTTTGTTACCTATGTCTTTCATGAAACTATGATTAGAAGTTCAAAAAGTCTGTATTTTAAACCATAATTAAACTTTCTCCTCTATATGATGATTCCAGCATCATTGTTACTTCTTTTAGGTCTGGGTGCATTTTCATTCTTTTTTGCCCAATCCCAACTGCTTTAAAGTTTAAGAAGCATCAAGCTTTAACAATTACTTTGCAACTTGTCATGCAGAATACACTAATTGAGTTCATTTGTACACCTAGTTAATTTTAAAGCAGCTCTTAGGCATAGTCATACTGGAGTGCTCTTACCCTCATGCCTCACTTCACTATTTTTTAGAGAGAAGAATCTGCCTTTTTATAGTAAATGTTTTCTTTGCAATGTGTTCTTTCTCTTCACTTTATTAATTAGAATATAGAAAACCTTTGCTCGTTCTCTAACATTAAGAACAAAAGAAAGTCTTGGAAAGTACATTCCATGACTCCAGGAACTAAGCAACTTCCATGGACAGTTTCATTTGAATCTTAAAAGAGGGCAACTGAATTCTCTGAATCCCACTTTTCTTTTTTTTTAATGCTTAGTTTGCATCAAATACTAATGATAATTCATTTAGTTACCAAGCATACTTCTAATGTTTTATTTTCAACCTGACTCAATTTTTAAAATTATTTTTATTGATTTTTAGAAAGAGAGAAAGGCAGAGGGAGAGAGAAACATCATCAGTGTGAGAGCACAACATTGTTCATATGCTTCCTGCATTCCCCCTACCAGGGATATAGCCCACAACTCAGGCATGTACCCTGACTGGGAATCAAACTGCAACCTTTTGGGATGATGCCCAACCAATTCAGACACTCCAGCCAGGGAAAAACCTAATTCATTTTCAGATACTCTATAGGTGCCAACTCCTTTGCCTACTTTTGGGGCTTTTTCTTCTAAAGATTTTAAATAAAAACCCAGTGGCATTTAGTAAATTTTAAACAAAGATACATGGTCATTTACTCACAATGTGTAAGACAGCTAGGTTTGTAAACCTAAGAATTGAAAAGCTGAATAATTTATTGAGCTTTTACATGGAGGCTATGATAGAGCCAAGCATGGAGCTGGTAGCACCCAGAACTCTTAGACTCATATGCAAATAACACTTGCACTTTCTGCCTCCTTGTGTTGAATCTGTCTGTTTTCTGTTTGCTTATTTTCATATTTACATTTGATTTTCTTTGGGTAAGATATTTGTCAAAATTAAATGCATTCTGGTGATATAGAGTTTACATTATGTTAAACTGAATTTTTTTGATTTGTGATGTAAGTTTTCTGCGTACTAGCAAAAAGCAATGTAAAGTTAGCATTCTAAATTTGTTAATGGACATGATATGAATGGAACTCATGTGAAAATATTATGTATTAGCAATGTTTTGTCTAAGATCTTCAACTGACCAATGGGTCAGTGTCATTTTATTGTAGCCACTACTCCTATCTAGTATGTTATATAGTACCAAGTGATTCTGCTGGCCAGCTAATATTCTCTCTGTTCTCCAACATGTATGTATCATCATTACTTGGGTTTAGAATTGGCTATTCAAATTAAGCTAATTCATATACATATGTATTTTCCTGATAGTAATTAACAATTTAGCTCATCTTTCAGTCTCTGAGGTATGTGGGTGGGAAAAGCATTGGCGAAAGAGTCAAGGGAACTGGAGGATCACTGAGACTTGGTGATACATTGGATGTGGGTGGTAGTCTCTTGTAGAAAGCTAGACAGAAAGTGACTCCTGAGTCATTGGGCTATCACAGTCAACCGTGTTTGAAAACAAATAGTAGGGTAATGGTAAACTGGTAATTCATTTACTCACTGCAATATAAACAGAATGAAACTGATTTTAATTGTTTCATTCTGGTCTCTCTCTGGATACTATTTGCTGGTAATTTTTTAGAAATTTTGTTAGCATCCCAGTTGCAGCTTTATGAGAAACTAGCTTTGACTAAAAGAACTTCTGAATACTTAGAACTAGAATGGAATTCAGAAATTATTTTGCCCATCCCCCTCATTTCCACAGATAGAAAACTGAGGCAAAGAGTCTTGTCTAATCTATACATCAAATTGGAGGCAGAATGTCAGGACCCACATCTATTATGTTTTCCTCTATACCACACGACTGGACATAGGAATCCTATATAATAAAAGGTAATATGCAAATTGACTGAACAACAAAACGACCAGTCGCTATGATGCACATTGACCACCAGGGGCAGATGCTCAATGCAGGAGCTGCCTCCTGGTGGTCAGTGTGCTTCCACAGCGGGACTGCTGCTCAGCCAGGAGCCCTGAACTGGACTCATGGCTGGCTGGATAGTGCAGTGGCAGTAGTGGGAGCATCTCCCTCCTCTGTGACAGCACTAAGGATGTCCACCTGACAGCTTTAGGACATCAGTCGGACATCCTCTGAGGACTCCCAAACTGCAAGAGAGCACAGGCCAGGCTGAGAAAGCCTCTCCCTGAGTGCACAAATGTCATGCACCAGGCCTCTAGTTATTAATAATTTTAAAATCCTCTTTTTCAGAAACTGGAAAGGGTATTAGCTATCCATGCAACTATATCTGAGTTGTTATATTCAGTCAACTACAAAATATTTTTTAGATATAACCATGATGCTACAGGATTAATTAAATCATGAGAGATATATTACCATTTTCTAAACAGGAGGCAACTTCTATTTGTACTGGTAACCAAAGAGAATATTCTCCACTGCTAAGATTTATCACCTATTAAACCAGGAGCTAAAAATGCTGTTAAAGTAATTGCACTTGATTGTAAAGCTTTTGGATATATTTTTCTTAAGCATTCTACATATACATTGAGTGGCCAGATTATTATGATTTCTGAACATATAATAATCTGGCCACTCAGTGTATATCCTATATAATAAAAGGCTAATATGCAAATTGCCTACTCAACCAAGAGTTTGACTAGCAGGCAGGCTGGCCAACTCCCTATCTCCTCTCTCCTCTGCCCAGGATGGCTGGACTCAGGCATGAATTCATGCACCAGGCCTCATATATATTGAGTGGCCAGAATATTATGCATTATGAGATGATAATAATCTGGCTACTCAGTGTATATCTGCTAGACACTGCTTAAAGGAATATTTGCAAAAACTTCTCGTGACTCAAATCAATTGACCTCACCAATTTGAAGGCTCCATCAGGGGTCACACCAAAGTGCAAAGAAGTCCACTCTGCTGTACTTCATTATCCAAATAGCTGATTTGCTTGTCACCAATTAGAACAATACCCTCACTTTTCTGTAATGTACTCTGCATATCCTTCTTCTACATTGCAATTAATATTTGCAATAATCTCAGTTGAAATTAAACCCTAGTAAATAAACCCTAGTAAATCACATTTAATCAACTTGCAATTTTTGGTTGCCACTGACTGCTTTGTCCCTTCCCTTCCTTAGTTCCCAAGGGCTTCATTTGACCTAATGCTTGTAGTTGCCTCTTTCTATGGTTTCTTGATTGATTGGCAAGCTATACAGCAGCAAGTTGTTCCCCTCTACCATTTTCCAGTGGGCAGTACTGTGCAATAACGGTGGGAAAGTGTAATGACACAGCATCAAAAGTCAGTGAAATATAAATATGACACAAACTTCTCCATTTCATGAAACTGGATCCTTATATCCATTTATTTTTATCACTTTTGTATGTTGAAGTGATGGAAAATGTTAATCCTTGGCTCTTCAAACCTACTCAAATAGAATTTAAATCTAAATGGTATTGGGAGAAACACACTTTGATACAGATGTATTCTAGTCTTAAAGTATGGTCACTCTTTATATTTATGAAATCTTCTTTGTAAGCAATTTCTATCAGAGAATATTTAAAACCAATGGAAATTATTCAATGCAGTTATGAATTGAAAACTCATAAGCTAGATGTTCTTCAAACTGCTCAGAACACCTAGGCCTCCAGAACTGCTGAAGCAGACATTGGCATTTATACTGAGATTATGCCATCATCTTATTCTAAATGATATTTTTGTCTTTAGAGTACACGAGGTATGCCTGTGCTTCTCTGTGCTTAATTGTTTTTTCCTCCTGACTTTAATTAAACTCACTCTAAGCTTCCAAAACCCCAATGATGCTGCTTAAGGGTGAGAAGCTCCAGTGTTTCTATGTTTGAATACAGAATAATAAAAAATCAATTACACTGTTTGATTAACTGAATATGCAACTATTTTACACTTTTAGACAGCAATATTGTTATTAAATCCAAAGCATTATAAAAATTGTTCTATTATGAAAAAAGGCATCATTTTTATAAATTTCCAAAATGAATTTAGGAAATATTTAACTTGTCAACTGTAAAGCATATGTTCACTGACTGGCAATTGAGTATTATTTATATTCCTAGAGGCCCGGTGTATGAAATTCATGCACAGGGGGGAGGGGTGTCCCTCAGCCCACCTTGCACTGTCTCCAATCTGGGACCCCTCAAAGGATGTCAAAGAGCCCATTTTAGGCCCAATACCACTGTTGGACATCCCTCTCACAATCCAGGACTGCTGGCTCCCAACTGCTCGCCTGTCTGCCTTCCTAATTGCCTCTAACCACTTCTGCCTGCCAGCATGATCACCCCCTAACCACTCCCATGACAGCCTGATTGATGTCTAACTGCTGCCCTTTCAGCTTGTTTTCCCCAACTTCTCTCCTCTGCCAGCCTGGTCACCCTTAACTGCCCTCCCCTGCAGGCTTGATTGCCCCCAACTGCCCTCTCTTACAGGACTGGTCCCTCCCAACTGTGCTCCCCTGCTGACCTGATAACCCACAACTTCCCTCTCTTGCCAGTTTGGTCTCTTGCAACTGCCCTCCCATGCTGGCCATCTTGTGTCCACATGGAGGAAGGATCTTTGACTACATGGGGCAGACATCTGTGTGTTGGAGTGATGGTCAATCTGCATATTACTCTTTTATTAGATAGAATAGAGGCCTGGTTCATGAGTGGGGATCAGCTGTTTTACCCTGAAGGGTGTCCTGGATCAGGGTGGGGCTTCCCTTGGGGCATTGGGAGGCTTAGGTGAGGGGCCTGTGGTGGTTTGCAGGCTGGCCACTCTCCCAGGGGAACCAAGCAGAAGTCCTAGTATCTGGGATTTATTTATGTTCTACAATTGAAACTTTGTAGCCTGGAGTGGAGCCAAGCCTTCTGCTCTCACCATGGTGGCAGCCATTTCTGTTGGGACATTTACTTTCTATAACTGAAACTTTATAGCCTAGAGTTGAGACCTAGGCTAGCCAGAGTTGCAGAAGCTTGGCTTCCTCCATTGCTGAGGCAACCCTAGCCTCTGCTCTCTCCAGCTCTGTGGCTGCCATCATTATCTTCTATAATTGAAACTTTGTAGCATTGAGTGGAGGCCTAAGCTGGCAAGGGCAGGTGGAAACCTTGGCTTTCTCCATCGCTAGGGAAACCCAAACCTCCCTCCTGCTCTCAGTGGATGGGGTTTATTTGCTTATTTGCTCCTGATTGGCTTGTGGGCATGGCTTTGGTTTTATTTGCATGTTTGCTCCTGATTGGCTTGTGGGCATGGCTTATGGGTATAGCAAAGGTGTGATCAATTTGCATATTACTCTTTTATTAGATAGGATATCCAATTATAAAGGCTCATTGTTTACTATTAGGTGTTACCTAGGTATCGTTATATTACTTAAAAAGAATTTTGACTTTGGTATTTGCTTCATTTAGTGGTATGGCAAAGATCAAGGTCTTAAGCATTATGCCATAACCCAATCTCCACTTATTCCACCCTTGATTGGAATATCATTGGAATTAGTTGAGTCCTTTGTACTTGAACTAGTAAAGAGTCTTCTTTCTCTTCTGGAATGAGTCAGCACCTGTACCTAGAGATTGGAAAATAGAAACACATATTCTTATTGCACATATCAGAGCTATATAGTGCTAGAAGCCATTCTTACCAGCAGACATAAAGTAAATACTGAGTCACAAAAAGAGGACAGAATAAGAACAAATCTAAAGTTTTTCCACACTATCTACATATAAATAATTGAAACTCTAGAATAGCAGTTCAGGAAGACAGATTTTCTAGCTGTATGTTTTAATAACAGTAGCTACTATTTTTTGAGAATTAATATGCACTGGGCTCTCAGGTGGGCATTTTGCATGTATTAGCTAATTTAGTCCTTATATCAACTCTATAAAGACTGTTATTATTCTCACCATTCAGACAGAGAAACTGAGGCAAAAATGATGTAAAATAATACACTTAAGATCACATAGATAGAAAGTGGTGGGCCCAGAAGGAAAACACTTGCAATCTGGCTAATGTCCATTCTTTTTAAAATATATATATATTTATTGATTTCAGAAAATAAAGGAAAGATAGAGAGAGATAGAAACATCAGCGATGAGAATCATTGATCAGCTGCTTCCTACATGCCCTCTACTGGAGATCGAGCCTGCAACCCCAGCAAGTGCCCTTTAATTGAACAAGGGACCCTTTAGTCTGCAGGATGATGCTCTATTCACTGAGCCAAACCAGCTAAGGCCCAAAATCTATTCTTAATCACCATGTTATAGCGAGACACAGAGTTAGCAACTGAATCTCAGTATACCGACTTGCAGAGCAGGGTGAAGAATTTCTGTTAGGCTCATTGACCCTGAAGATTAAAAAGCTATTCTAGAAACATGATTATTAATGTTTTAATAGCCCAATTAGAATTCAAGTAAATGTGCCCAGAAGCCTTAGAGGCTGAAGACTATGTTAATATTCACATTATGCATTGTTCTCCCAATAACATAATTTGGAAGAGGTACCACTGATGCAAAATTGAAGACCAGATTTATCTTGTCAAAAAATAATTTCAGTAATTTATACATTCAGCAAATATTTATTTGGCTACTCACTGTGTGCTAGTGTTAGAGAGTAGAAATTTTTGAGCATGCTTCCTTCTAGTTGACTTAGCCTTGAATCCCAACTGTGCCTCACAAAATAACCTTGTATTATAGAACACTGTCAGCTTTCTGAAGAACAGGATAACCCTGTAAATAACATGGTCATCAATAATATGACCCTGACATTATTTAAAAAAAACTGTTTTGTCTTCTCTGCAAAAACAAGATGTGGTAAATGTGCTTAAAAGCGGTGCTGCGCAAAGGGTTGGGGCTGCTCTCTGGACTCCCTGTGTGGAGAAAGGCAGAGTAGTCAACGGCCGGCTAATAAAGGCACCCTAAATTTTAATTTGGTCTGGACTCCAGTGGTCATTCACTTGTGTTCACTCCACAATATTAGGTACTGAGCTAAGCAATAGCAGTTGCATTATATCATCTGAGGGGAAATAAACATCAGACACTAGAAATTTATACAAGTTTAAACTTGGAATCAAAACACAGCATGGGAAATAAAGTATTTGGTGCCATCAGAGTTATTGAGGGAGATAAGATCTCATGGCTGCCTTTAGAAAGCTTTCATTCTAAGTGAGGATATAAGACATGCCCATGAAAATCTAACCAGTTTCGTTTGGTGAAAACATCAAGTACCTATATAGACAACGACTACTGTGAATATATAAAATACATGAGACATCACCAGGGATCAAGAAGATGTATTAAATGTTAATTTACATGCAAAACCTGTGAATCTTATAAAAATGTAGATTCTGATTCAGTAGGTCTGGGTGGGGGCTCAGAATCCAGAATTTCTAATAAGTTTGCTAGTGATGTTGGTTTGTTAATTGACAGATCACTTCTGGAATAAGGAAGAGTAGAGATGATTAGGAAAATAGTTATAGAGAAGGGGAGGCTTGAGCTGGAACTTGAAGGGTAGGTATGGTAAGAAGAAACAGGGAGAGTTCAGTGGCAGTGACACAGGGAATAAGATCAGATTAGATCAAAGAATAAGGATTAAACTGGATCAGATCATTAGTGTTGTCAAACACTAAGTGACGGTAGTTGGAAAATGAGTTAGAACTTAATCTTGGGGAAGGAGAAAATAGGGGGAATGAATTCCTGGCTCAAATATTTGAGCCTAGATAAATGGGAAATGATAAATGACATTGTTTTAGGTTTTCAAAAAAATCTATAACATTAACTGCAAAAGTTTCTACTGAGTTTGATTATCTGGTTCTCAACTTATTTCTTCGGGAAATGGTTTGCATTTATTTACCACCCTAAAGCATTGAGCTCTTACTTTATAGAAATGTACATACCATAAGACATCCAGATGCTAATTTTTCAAATATTAGCAAAATTGACCCATCGTTACATTGTTTAAACACTCATGTTAATTGTCAATGTAAAGATAGTGATCTATTGAAGATTACAGGAGGAATCAACCTATCTAAAACATTTCATTGATTCATTTCTTGAAATTCCTACAAGCAATATATATATATATATATATATATATATATATATATATATATATATTATTTTTTTTTGCTTTTACTTGTAGCCTTCTGCTTCAAATGGGAACTTACCTACTCTGTTGAAATAATTTATTGAACAGGAATTACACAAAGAAAGCTTAGAAATGAGGAAGATTGACCCAAAGATAATGTGAATGATTGACTGTCATCATGCCTGAGAGATTAGCTTGCATCTTGTTCAGAATGTTAGTGGTCATTAAAATTCAAGAAAAATCATTGAACATTTTGGATTCATTCTCCTAAAAACAAAATGGATGAGCTAGTGCTTATATGATGACAACATATGTCATGAATTCATTGAAAATGAGTCAATTTGGAATTTTAAATGAAATTTTCTTTCTCTTTTCAACCAGCCTTGAAGACATAGCTTTATAGTATTTTTGAAATGCAGAATATTGTGCTAGTCATCCATCATTAAAATGGTAAAATTCTACAGATGGTAATTATTACTTGACTCTGTGATCTAAAGATAAGTAGCACTGTAGAGTATTTGTTTTTTTTATATACTATGAATAAATAACTATTCATTTCATGTAGAGAAGCTTGATCTCAATACATTTTCCTCATCAGTAAAATGCAGATTTTGTGAAAAGTCAATATAAAACATAAACTCCTCTGGTTGTCCTTGGATTCAGAAGTCAGATCACATTAGATCTTAAATAAACAAGGAATATCCACTTCAGACACTGGAAACATTGGGCAAAAATAAGACTTCTTCACATTGCAAATATGGGCAAGTCTTAGCTTTAGAACAACTATAACAACCTTAGCAGAGAACTGTTCATTTTGTAATTGTGTTTATATAAACACATTTCTCAGAAAATTACTCCAAATGATCAGACTTATAGTACTAAGCAACCACCAATCAAAACAGTAAACCTGCATGAGGTCAAACTTCATTAAAGATGCAAATTACAATTTCAAATTCAAAACAGTAGAATTCTTGTGATCCATTTACAACATTGCAAATTGTTATTCATTCATAAATATCAGCCTCAGCTGTTTTGTTTACAAGTCTCAAATGAAAAAGACACATTGGCAAACATCAATTGTCAGTTGCTACTATAATTTAAAATGAAATTATTCTTGTATGCATCTTAATAGATCTGGTAGATATGTCTTGAATTTTGTGGTCCTTTTAAGAATTTTCTTTGCATTTAAAAATATTACGACTGCCCTGGCCTGTGTGGCTCAGTTGGTTGAGCACATCCTTGTGCACCAAAAGGTTATTGGTCCGATTCCTGGTCAGGGAACATGCCTGGGTTGTGGGCTCAATCCACTCTCACATCAGTGTTTCTCTGTCTCTCCCTCTCCTGTCCTCTCTCTCTAAATAACAATAAAAAATCTTTAAAAATATTAGGACCTTTGAAAAATGTTAACTTGAATTTATTTTCTGCATATAGTCAACTACTGACTTGCCATGAAAATTATAATTATTTCCTGGTGCACCTGGAAAAAAATTTAAATTTTGTAACTTCATGTCATTAACCATAGCTTTTCTTTCCATAAAAAAAAAACCTTTTTAATCTGTACTAGTAGAATAGCATGTGTAACACAGGATGAAAAGTATAATATTCAAGGTTTAGAAATGTTTTAAAATATTGACTTTCTGACCAACTAAATCAGGAATATAAATTCTGTCCTATGTTCAAAGTGTAAAGCAGAATTTTAACCTCTGGCCAAGATAGAGTAATAAAGACCAGATTTAGCTTCCTGCCGGAAACAACATAAAATAAGACAAAAATATATGTGTAAGACAGTTTTTAAGACAATTGATATTGAACAAGGAAGGAGAGTAATCCATGATCCATGGGAAAAAATGCAAATGGAGCCTCTGGATTTCCCCAGATTACTGGCTTCAAAGGGCTTCTGAGTCATGGTATATGGAGGGGACAACAAGACAGAAAACTAACTTCAAAAGAAAAGTACTAGGAAGACCATGGCAGTTTGAGTTTTTAAGACACACAGTGCTAGAGAGGAGAGAACTGCACAGAAAGAGAAACCTAGAGACCTACAAATGAACCCTCCTGAAGGATTTAGCAGAGTGCTGATGAGGGCAGGCTGCCTCAAAACATGCCACTTTGACATATTAATTATTTTGAACTAAAGTTACTTAAGGAAAAGCTAGTGCAAGAAAGACACTAAGACCTTCCTGTCTGTCCCCCTGAAAGCAGGAAATAAATATCCCATGTGAAAGGTACCTTCACTTCACTGGGAGATAAAGAGACATTCTTATCACCAAAGATGAAGAATTAAGGGCCAAGAAAGTTGTATAAACAAACTCTCCTTAGTTTCTTCACTAATCAGTACCCAAGCCTAAGTTTGTCTAAAAGGCATAAAACAAAGTATTTTGGTAACTTCTTAGGTCCCATAAGTATGGGGCCTCCGTTGATATGATATTACATTTATTTTCTCCTATTAATCTGTCTCTTTTCAATTCAATTCTTAGACCAGTCAGAAGAATCTAAAAGAGTGGAGGAAAATTCCTTCCCAACACATGTATGGAGACTCCGGAAAAGAAGTAGATAAAAAGTTAAAAAGAAACACAATCCAGCACTCTTTCAGGGCCAGGAATACTGCCTGCTCCTACCAGCCAGACTGGCAAACCTTATAGTTCATGGGAAGAATACTCAGAAGGATATCACCTTAGTAGTGCAGAATAATTAGCCTTAGACTAAACATGGCTCTAGTCCATCCTAACATATCTTAAAAACCAGACCAGAAAGAATCAAATAATTCCTAATTAACTGCATTCCAGAATGTAGGGAAAAATTGCATTAAAATATCAAGATATTCAGTACCCAGTATTGAGATACACTACTTAGTCCTTCAAGGCAAACTGCCATGACATGCCTTGTTAACTGACTGCCTCCAGATGTGTTTTCTTATGAAAGATAAGGTCACACATAGTTCCTGATTCTCCCAGCCAATGATGGAGCATGACAGGAGTACTACTAGTACAGACTCATTCCTGCCCAACAGGGGATTCTTCTAGCAAGTAACCATGGTTCAGGGATTCCCAGTTCACCAAAACTGTCAAAATAGTGCTTCAGTATTTTGCTGCTCAGTTCTCTTTATTCCCTCTCTTCTTTCACAGGGCTCAGACCTATACTGCATTCTGAGCTCCTCCAACCTACTCATGCTGCTTCTACTTTTGCCCTTCATAGGTTTTTTTGTTTTGTTTTATTTTGTTTTCTGAAATTAACTTCTTGCTTCTCTAATTCTTGTCCTTAGATTTTTTGTGGGACCCAAATTGATACAATCTGGAAATTCCTTAAGTGGAAATATGCTTTAACTAAGGAAACACAATATGTTATATCATGCAAAATCAAAGTGAGTGACACCAATGTTTATTATAAAGATATTTTACAAAGTTATACACTTGTGCTTAGCAATACTGTTACCATGAAATGATGATGATGATGATGATGATGATGATGATGATGATAATAATAATGGTAATGAATGCTAATATTCATTATGCATTCACTAGGTTCCATGTACCATTCTCGGTGTTTTTCATACATGATCTATTTGAACTCTCCACAGTTATCTTAAGAGGCACACACTATTAAGTCCCCCCTTTTATAGGTGCTGAAATAGGCTTAGACCGTTAGCCAGAAACTTTAGCCATTATATATTTTTAATTATTAAAACCTGCCTTTGATATGGGACTTACCCTCATTTTATAGGAAAGAAGTTTAGAATTAAGTTATTTGCCTGAGGTCACTGAATTTGTAAATACTCAATGATGAATCTGATCCATGTATGCTTAATTGTCAAACATTATTATTTCATCCATGTATGCCTAATTCTAAAATCTAGTTATTTCTCACTGTACTACATACCATACCTTCAAATTGTTTATAGTCAAGTAATGGAATTATCTAGTTTCTTATTTACCCCCACTATATCATGTAAGTTCAAGAATAGGAATGTCTTACTCATTGCTGTATCTCCAGAGTCTAGATGGAGATAACTTACTAAAAGCCTAGTGCGTGAAATTTGTGCACTCAGCATTGGAGCAGGGCGTTGTCCTTCAGCCCAGATTGTGAGAGGGCACAGGCCAGGTCTAGAGATCCCACCAGTGCATGATTGGGAGGGACTGTGGGAGGGCTCCAGGGTGTGTACAGACCGTCTTGCTCAGTCTTGATCAGCTGGACCCCAGCAACAAGCTAACCTATCAGTCAGAAAATCTGTCCCCTGATGGTCAGTGCACATCATAATGAGCAGTTGAACAGCATTAGCATATCATTAGTATATTATGCTTTGATTGGTTGAATAGCCAACCAGATGACTAGACCCTTAGCATATTAGGATTTTGTTATATAGGATACATGGAATTTATTAACATTTGTTGAATAAATTTAATTTATACATTAAAAGTTATTTTGATATCATTATTCTTTTTATAAGTTAATTCAAAGAAGGGTACACACATTTCAGCAAGGGCTATAGCAAACAATCCATTAGGTTGCAAGAAACAAGATTTAGAACTCCCATTAATATTTCATTAATCTTTTTATATTTCTCCTAGAGGCCCAATCAAATTTGTTCATGGGTGGGGTCCCGTCAGCCCGGCACCAATCAGGGCAGATTGTGGCTGGGCCTGTTGGGAACAAGAGATTGCGGGAAGGGGTCTCAGGAGATTGGCTGGTGGGCCCTGCCCCCTATTGGGGTTGGGAGGCCGTTTGAGGGTGGGGCTGGCCATTGGGAGGGGCTGTGGGCAGTGTTCTGGCTGGCCCCACCCTCAAGTAAGGTGGGTGGAGGGTGCTAATTGGGGGCAAGTGGTCTGGGGGAGGGGCCATGGGTGATTGGCCAGCTGACCCTGAACCCAGGTTGGGGTATGGAGGCTGATCTGTAGTGGGGCCAGGCACGGGGAGAGGCTGCTGGCC
This sequence comes from Antrozous pallidus, assembly GCA_027563665.1. Taxonomy (NCBI): domain Eukaryota; kingdom Metazoa; phylum Chordata; class Mammalia; order Chiroptera; family Vespertilionidae; genus Antrozous; species Antrozous pallidus. The sequence goes on from CM050509.1 coordinate 77,728,656, forward strand.
AGAGGGGCTGCAGGCTGATTAGGGTGGTGGGGGCAATCTGGAGTGTGGCCAGGTGGAAGGAGGGGTGGCAGGAGTTGGGCCACCCAGCCCAGGCCCCTATTGGGATGAGGGCGTGTGATCAGGGGCAGGCAGCAGGGGAAAGAAGCTGTGAGGTTGGCCACCAGCCCCACCCCCTAATCTGCCAGTTCTTAGGCCACAGTAAGCGCCATAGTGACTGGTTGTTAGGTTGTAGGGGCCAGGGGTGCTCCATGCACCTCCTGGTGACTGGTTGTTTAGTTCTTTTGGCCATAACACTTCTTGGTCTATTATTGTTATGATTTTTATGTTTTATATGTACATAAAATACTGGCAGAGTTGTACCTTGTGAACCCTGAGGGCTAAGGAGGACTCCTGGTGGGTAACTGGCATCAAAAAGTAAAATCAGAGAAAGAAGAGCCTGGCAGCCATTTCTGCAGAGGCATCTCTCATGAAAACTTAATGGAGAATCCTCTGCACTACATTGCCTGCCTGTGCACTGCTAATCTGCACTGTGTTTCTTCCATCTTTTCCAAACCTTTATAAAGGATTTCCTAGAGTTCTATGTCAACCAAAAGTACTGAGGCTTTCCCCATCCAATAAAAACTGCACAACTTGGACCAATCAGAGTGGCACTTTCTGACCAATAAGAGACCAGGGGCAGGGACTTTGGTCTATATAAGCTATCTCCTTCTGGCTGCAGAGTTTCCTTGAAGACTGAGTCTTTCCAGCAGAAGCTAAAGCACTGAAGATTCTGTTCAGGAGCAGAGCAGTACAGAGGAGCAGGGTGTTGGGGAGCAGTGCAGCATGGAGCAGCGGAGCAGTGGAGCAGAGTGGAGCAGTGCAGAGCAGCACAGCAGTGGTGGGAAGCAGCACAGCCGGCAGCAGCAGAACAGCATGGAGCAGCATGGTGGAACAGAGCAGCACAGTGGGGAGCAGTGTGCTGGGGCAGCTCAGCAAAGCAGAGCAGAGTAGCACAGAGCAATGGAGTAGAGTGGCGTAGTATGGAGAAGCAGAGTGAAACAGCATGGAGAAGTATGGTGAAGCAGCAGAGCGAAGCAGGGTGGAGCAGCAGGGTGGGGAGCAGTGCAGCGAAGCAGAGCTGCACAGGGCAGTGGAGCACAAAACAGTGGAGCAGAGTGGGGAGCAGTGGAGTGGAGCAGAGCAGCACAGCAGAATGGAACAGCGTGGAGCAGGGAGCAACATGGCAGTGCAGCAATTCCTGGCTCCTGGCTCTGGGGCACCCTCAGGCCATCCATGCCGTGTTACACAATAGCTGTGCTCAAGCACTAAGGAGCTGTCCTGACCAGCCATCCTGTTGTGTTCAAGCACAATAGTGCTATAAGACAGCCATGTTTTTGTTGTTGTTTTTTTCTCTTACCAAATCAGCCATGATGTTTTCACAGTCATGCTAATCAATTCCATTGATACTTTAAAAATATGCATATATTTTACCTTGATTTTATTTTTTATTATTTTACATGCAATAAACATTAATATTTCAAGAAATATCTTAAATATGATGTTACATGCAATAAACAATATTTTAAGAAACAATATTTTAAATGTAATAATGTTAACATAAAAAGTTGGTAACTAGAAGATATGCATTTATTAACATTAGTCTAGGTGGGTAATTATATTGAGATGTTGAGTAAGATGTGGACATATATTTGCTTTATATATACAAATGGAGTGTTTAGTAGAGGCTGAATAGAAAGTACCATAACAAAATTATTCTGGTGTTGGTGTATTTAAATAGTGCATAGGACTCCCTTAGGAATTATGTGAAGTTTAAAGTAATCTTGCTCTTAAGAGATAACTGGAAAGAAGCCCTTTAAAAATTACACAGAATTGGGAGAGGAACCAAGATGGCTGCATAGGTAAACACCAATCTTGCTTCCCTACACAGCAATTTCAAAACTAAAACTTAACTACAGAACAAACATCATCCAGAATCACCAGAAAGCTGGCTGAGTGAAAATTCCACAAATAAAAGTAAAGATAGGTCACTGTGACTCAGAGGAGCGGTGGGGGGCAGCATTGAAGATACACGTGGAGTCAGAGGTTTGCAGCCCTGCATGCATGCGCAAGGGAGCAGAGAGGATAGGTGGCTGCAAAGACAAAGGCATCCCACTGCACTGATTCCCCAGTTCCGAGGTCCAGGTAACCAACACACATACAGAGTGAAACTGGACAGTAGGGAAGCATGCTGAAACTCAGGCGCTGCAAAGGTCTGCGAGCTTGTGGAGGGGGCGAGCTTGTGGATAGTGTGCATAAACTTGGGAACAGAAGAAGGTGCGTGGACGCGCAGAGAGGACTTGTGACTTGCTCTCTCATTTGGGAAGTCACCGGATTACATTGTTTAACAACCCTGGGTTAGACTTTGGGTGTGCAGACTCATTTGGGGAGAGGCTAAATTGTTATGCAGCAGGTAGAGCTCAGCGGCAGCTTGCTCTCAGAGGTGCTTACAGCCATTACCACCCGGCACAGAGACCCAGGTGCTGCATAAGGCGGAGCTGACACTGCCTGCTCAGCCCAGAGACTCCACCCATCCAACCTGAGCACAGTTGATCCTCACAGCCAATTGGCCTGGAGGTCAAACTCTCCTAGTGCAAACAACAATAATCTAGACTTAACTTCAACAAGACTGTGCAACCCATAAAGGGCTGCAGCAAGAGTATCCACCTCAGGTAACTGGGGAGGCTGAGCCACTGTCCCTTAGAGGACATCTACCACACAAAGCTAATAGACCAACTCAGGAAAGCAGCCACCATGCAGAGACATGGAAAAAATTAGGTGTGAAATAAATGGAGGATCAAAAAGACTGGACATAGAGTTCAAAACCATGGTTATAAGGTTTTTCAAGAGGCTCCGAGAAAAGGCCGATGAACTTAATGAGACCTACAAGGAAATGAACAAGACCTATGAGGAAATGAATGAGATCTAAGAGAATATGAAAAAGGACCAACTAGAAATTAAGCAAACACTGACTGAAATAAAAAAAAATATTATACAAAGACCTAAAAGCAATCTAGAGGACCACAAGTGCCAAGTCAAAGATTTGAAATACAAAGAGGCAAAATCCATTCAGCTGTAAAAGCAAGAAGCCAAAAGAATCCAAAAAAATTGAAGATAGTGTAAGAGGCCTCTGGACAACCTCAAGTATACCAACATCCAAATTACAGGGGTGCCAGAAAAAGAGAAAGAGCAAGATAATGAAAACCTATTTGAAGAAATAGTGACCAAAAACTTCCCCCTACCTGGTAAAAGAAATTGACTTAAAAGTCTAAGAAGTTCACCAAACCCCAAACGATAGGAATCCAAAAAGGACCACACCAAGACACAACATAATTAAAATGCCAAGAGCAAAAGAGAAAGAGAGAATATTAAAAGCAGCAAGAGAAAAACAGTTAGTTACCTATAAGGGAGCACCCATACGATTGTCAGCGGATTTCTCAACAGAAATGATGCAGGCCAGATGGGAGTGGCAAGAAATATTCAAAGTGATGAATAGGAAGAATCTACAACCAAGATTACTCTACCAAGCAAAGCTATCATTCAGAATTGAAGGTCAGATAAAGTGCTTCACAGATAAGAAAAAGCTAAAGGAGTTCATCGCTGCCAAACCAATACTATATGAAATGCTGAAAGGTATTCTTTAAGAAGAGGAAGAAGAAAAAGGTAAAAATAAAAATTATGAACAACAAATACATATCTATCAACAAATGAATATAAAAATCAAGTGAATTAAAAATCTGATGAACAGGATAAACTGGTGAATATAACAGAATCATGGGCATAGAGAGGGAATGGACTGACAATTCTTGGGGAGAAAAGGGGTGTGGGAAGTACAGCCAGAGACTGGACAAAAATCATGCATCTATGGGAGAGTACAGTGGGTGGAGGTGAGGGCGGAGGGTGGGATGGAACCAGGTGGAGGGGAGCTATAAGGGGAGACTGTCTTGACTCCATTTTATGTTAATGCCTCCTTTGTCAAATATTAATTGAGCATAGTGGTTTGGGTTGATATCTGGATTCTCTATTCTATTCCATTGATCTATATATCTGTTCTTGTGCCAGGACCAAGCTGTTTTGAGGACAGTAGCTTTGAATACAGCTTGAAATCTGGTATTGAAATCCCACCAAGTTTGTGCTTCTTTCTCAGGATTGCTGGGATTATTCGGGGCCTTTTTGTAATTCCAGATGAATTTTTGGAGAGATCTTTCTAGGTCTGTGAAATATGCCATTGATATTTTAATGTGGAGTGTATTAAATTTGTAGGTTTCTTTGGGTAGTATGGACATTTTAATTATGTTGATTATCTGAATCAATGAACATGGTATGTTCTTCCACCTGTTTACATCTTCCTCTATCTCTTTTTTGAGTGTCTTGTAATTTTCCGCAAATAGGTATTTTACCTCCTTAGTTAAGTTTATTCCTAGGTATCTTAAATTTTTTGGTGTGATGGTAAATGGGATTGCTTTTGTAGTCTCTCGTTCGGTAAGTTCACTATTAGTGTATAGAAATGCCAAAAATTTCTTGGTGTTAATTTTGTCTCCTGCTACCTTGCTGAACTCATTTATTAAGTCTATTAGTTTTTTTTTTTATGGAGTCTTTTGGGTTTTTTATGTACAGTGTCATGTCATCTGCAAATAAGGATAGCTTCACTTCCTCTTTTCAAATTTGGATGCCTTTTATTTCATCTTCTTGTCTAATTGCAATGGCTAATACTTCCAGTACTATGTTGAACAGGAGTGTTGAGACTGGGTAACCCTTGCTTGTTCATGTTCTTAGGGGAAATGTTTTTAACTTTAGCCCATTGAGTATAATGTTTGCTGTGGGTTTATCATATATGGCTTTTATTATGTTGAGGTATGATCCTTCTATTCACACCATGTTGAGAGTTTTTATCAAGAAAGGGTATTGGATTTTGTCAAATGCTTATTCTGCATCAATTGATACGACGATGTGATATTTATCTCTCAATTTGTTTATGTGATGTATCACATTTATTGATTTGCAGATATTGTACCATCCTTGAATTCCTGGGATAAATCTTACTTGGTCATGGTGTATGATCTTTCTGATGTACTGCTGGATCCGATTTGCTAGAATTTTATTGAGGATTTTGGCATCTATATTCATGCGGGATTTTGACCTGTAATTCTCTTTCATTGTGTCATCTTTATATGGTTTTGGTATTAGAGTGATGCTAGCTTCATAGAAGGAGTTTGGATGTGTTCCATCCTCTTGAATTTTCTGGAATAGTCTGAGGAGGATAGGTTTTAGTTCTTCCTTGAATGTTTGGTAAAACTCCTCTTTAAAGCCGTCTGGCCCTGGGCTTTTGTTTGCTGGAAGGTTTTTGATGACTGCTTCAATTTCTTCCACAGTTATTGGTCTATTCAGTTGTTTAGATTCTTCCTGATTGAGTTTTTGGAGGTTATATTTTTCTAGAAATATATACATTTCTTCCAAGTTGTCCAGTTTGTTAGAGTAGAGTTTTTCACAGTATTTCTTAGCATTCCTTTGTATTTCAATGGGGTCTGTTGTTATTTCACCTCTTTCATTTCTGATTTTATTTATTAGGGTTCTATCTCTTTACTTCTTGGTGACCCTGGCTAGAGGTTTATCAATCTTGTTTATCCTTTCAAAGAACCAGCTCTTGGTTTTGTTGATCTTCTGTATTGTTCCTTTGGACTCTATGTCATTTATTTCTGCTCTGATCTTTATCATTTCCTTCCTTCTGCTTACACTGTGCTTTTCTTCTTGCTTTCTTTCCAACTCTTTGAGTTGTTGGGTTAGATAATTTATTGCCGCTATTCCTTGTTTTTTTGTTTTGTTTTGTTTTTTTGTTTGTTTTTTATTTTTTTCCAGTAGGATTGTAGAGCTATGAACTTCCCTCTCAGAACTGCTTTCACTGTGTCCCATAGATTTTGAATTGTTGTGCTTTCATTGTCATTTGTTTACATGATGTTTAATAGCGTGCTGTTTAGTCTCCATGTGTTTGATTTCTTTGGATTGTTTCTATTGTAGTTGATTTCCAGCTTTATGCCACTGTGATCTGAGAATATGCTTGATATGATTTCTATCTTCTTGAATTTGGAGAGACTTTGTCTATGACCCAACACATGGTCTATCTTTGTGAATGACCCATGGGCCCTTGAAAATCATGTATACTCTGTGGCTTTTGGGGTGAAATGATCTGAAGATGTCAATTAATTCCATCTGGTCCAGTGAGTCATTGAGGATTGATGTTTCTTTACTGATTTTTTGTTTAGAGGATTTGTCCAATGGTGATAGTGGGGTATTAAAGTCTCCTACTATGATTTTATTGCTGTCTATCTCTCCCTTGATGTCCTCCAGTAGTTTTCTTATGTATTTGGGTGCTCCTGTATTGGGTGAATATATGTTTACCAGAGTTATTTCTTCTAGTTGGAATGCTCCCTTTAGTATTATGAAGTGGCCTTCCTTATCTCTTGTTATGTCCTCCACTTTGAGATCTAATTTGTCAGATATAAGTATTGCTACTCCAGCTTTTTTTCATTTCCATTAGCCTGAAAAACTTTTTACAACCTTTCATCCTCAGTCTGTGTGCGTCTTTTTTTTCGCAGCTGGGTCCTTTTTTATCTGTGAAGCTCCTGATTTGACCTTCAATTTTGATTGATAGCCTTGCAAGGTGTAGTATTCTAGCATTCAGACCCTTTCTTTGCATGACTTTATAAATTTCATTCTGTTGCCTTATGGCCTGATACATTTCTGTTGAGCCATCACTTGTTAGTCTGATGGGGGTTCCTTTGTAGGTGACATTCTGTCTCTCTCTGGCTGCTTTTTAGTTTCTCACTTTGTCATTGGTGTTTTCCCATTTAATTATAATGTGGAATAGGAACCCTTGAGATTTATTTCCAGTTTTATTTCTGTTTGTTTTTTTTCTAGAAACTGCTCTACTTGGTTATTTTTTTCCTGCCTTGTCTTCTAGCTCATTGATGTGGTCCTCTGCTTTTTCTAGTCTACTCTTAATACTTTCTATTGAGTTCTTTACTTCAGCAATGTCACTTTTCATTTCTTCTTGGCTCTTCTTCATTTCTTCCTGGGTCTTCCTCATTTTCTCTTGGTTCTTCTTCAATTCCTCTTGGTTCTTACTCATATTGTCAAATTTGTCTTCCATTTTTTTCAGCCACCTCATGACCATTTCTCTGAATTCTTTCTCTGACAGGTTCTTAACTTCCATTTCATTTAGCTCCTTTTCTGGTGAGGCTTGTTTTTCTTTCACATGTGGGCTGTTTCTTTGTTTCTCCATGGTCTCCCTTTTCTGGTTATGTAGTTCTGTAGTTCTCTCTCTCCTGCGTTGATTTAAAGGCACAAAATACAACACAACCAGGTGCAACACACCAGGCACTGAACCAGAATGTAGTCACAGTAATGGTAATTCCAAATAAACTTGATCACCAGAAGAAGACAAATTCAGTGATAGGTGAGAAAAAAGAAAGTGAACACCCCCCCTAGACACACACAGACACTCACACACCCACACTCACACAAAAATAAAGAGACACCTCCACACACACTCACACACTCTCACAAAAAGAAAGACAGGAATGCCAAAATGAGAATGGGAAGAGGGGAAGAAGTAAAAAAAAAAGGGCGGGTGGAGTAAACTATAAAGGTGGGGTAAAAACTTTTGTAGGACAGCCCCCAATCCAAACCAAAACCAGCAACAAGTACTTGGAGATTGATACAAACTATATACAACTACTAATATCAAGGGAGGTTAGGGAACACAGACGCAACAATCTATCTAAAAATCCATTCAAATGAGAACAACAAAACAAGAAGCAATACAATAAAAAACCCTACAAAACAAACCAAAATAAAAGAATAAGCAAAACAATATCATAATTCTGCATAAAAAATCAATATAATCAGCAGTGGTTGGAGATTAGATATATAAGTGGGGTGAAACGTTAATAGGGGGTAAAAAGAAAGAATTAAGGTAGATCTAAAGCAGGAAAAGTGTAACGGAAACAAGGCACTAAATAGGGAAAGGTTAGCAAGAGAGTGGTTGTATAAAGGTGAAGTTGAGGTAGAGTAAAAGATACTAAAGAGTAGATGAAAATAGACTGTATTCCCAAAGTCGAATAAAGAGAAAATAAAATCAATTCCTTGTGTTACACAAGAGTCAATTTGTGATTCCACCTCGGGGTGGTAGTGTTTGTAGATTGACTTCTGGGTCTATTGGTCCTCTCTAGCTTGAACTAAAATCTCGATGTCTCTGTTGTATTCAATACTGCCTCTCTAATGGTGACTTCTGTTTTAGCAGCCAGAACCCTCCCAAAACCTTCCAGGTTTCCCTCCTCTGTCAGGTCCAAATTGGTTGTTCTCCAGGGATTCACTCTGCCACCAGCTTCAAGGGCCCTCTCCCACATTTACCAGCTCCAACAGCCACAGATTTTATTTCAGGTGTAGATCTCCCAGCTTTGAGTTCCAAGGCGCAGATCTCCCTGTCTGCCAGGCCCCTCAGTTTCTGCCCAAAGTACCCCCAGGGGAAATCTGAACTTTCCGTGCTGGAGCGAAGACCTCCTTAGACTCTGAGCTTCTGCGCCAACTGGGCGCCAGAGTTCTGGGAGTCTCAGCCGTCCAACTGGTACTGCAGCTGTATATTTTCAGGTCCTTCCCCTTCAAGATGCTGTGGTCCACTTCTGCCCAGTTGGCTCAGCGAGAGAACCCAGCAGTACTGGGGCCGCTCAGGCTGGTGAGGCCAGTCCAGCAGTCCCCTATCTTCTACAGGAGCACAGCTGTCCCCCTACTCGCCAACAAACACTCCCTGCGCAATCTTCAGCTCCTCCCTCCTTCTGCCCTGGGACCAGATTCAGATCTCATCCTTCTGTTCCCCCGCCATCCGCCCCCCCAGATCTCTTTTTGTTCATCAGTTTATGTTGTTCATTATATTTCACAAATGAGTGAGATCATGTGTTATCTTTCTCTGACTGACCCATTTTGCGTAGCATAATGCTCTCCGGTTGCATCCATGCTGTGGCAAATTGTAGGAGTTCCTTCTTTTTTACAGCAGCTCAGTATTCCATTGTGTAGATATACCACAGTTTTTTAATCCACTCATCTGATGACGGGCACTTAGGCTGTTTCCAAATCTTAACTTTGGTAAATTGTGCTGCTATGAACATAGGGGTACATATATCCTTTCTGATTGGTGTTTATCGTTTCTTGGGATATATTCCTAGTAGTGGGATGACTGAATCAAATGGGAGTTCCATTTGTAGTTTTTTTGAGGAAACTGCATACTATTCTCCACAGTGGCTGCACCATTCTGCACTCCCACAAGCAGTACAGGAGAGTTCCTTTTTCTCCACATCCTTGCCAGCACTTGCCATTGTTTGATTTGTTGATGATAGCCATTCTGACAGGTGTGAGGTGGTATCACATTGTAGTTTTGATTTGCATCACTCAGATGCTTACTGACTTTAAGAATGTTTTCATATGTCTCTTGGCCTTCTTTATGTCCTCTTTTGAAAAGTGTCTATTTAGGTCCATTGCCCATTTTTTTATTGTATTGTTCATCTTCCTTCTGTTAAGTTGTATGAGTGAGTTCCCTGTAAATGTTGGAGATTAAACCCTTATCAGAGACAACATTTTGCCTCTTGCCTTAATTGTATCTATCTGCCTGGCTGACCACTTATCAATATACTACAAAAATAATATGTGTGTGGACTCTGCATATGAGTGATTTTGAAATCCATTCAAATAAGTAAACTACAGAAGGAAAGATTATAGTTTACTTTTTCTATATTTGACTCAGTCTATTTATTGATGGTTTTAGGAAAGAGGATATTTATTGTTAACTGTCACTACATTGTTCTTGGTCTGCACTATAAGCTCAAGGAGTGAAGAGCCAACTTTGAGTTTGAGAGAGTTTCAGCATTCTTATAGACTAGGTAAGGTGTTTTATGGGGACCCAAAAATCTGGTTTAGTTTTTGTATCTAGATGCTTGTATGTGTCTCTGGTGACATAATCCATTTCCAATTTTTATCTTCTTTAGTTGGAAATCTCTCACTGCCTGTACTTTGGAGACAGAGACTGCAGTTTATAAGCACATTGTAAATGAGAATATAAAAGAATGTAAATGAGTTGTCTTCAGTGTCACAAACAGAAATAAAACTGGAAATAAATCTCAAGGGTTCCTATTCCCAGATATGATTCTATTTCAGATTTCAAGACCAAATGAAATTTAATAGTTGAGAAAACATAATTTTATCCTTTCATTACAGAGAGGATGCCTCAAAAGACAGAGGCAGTCAGGAATGTTAAAAAATATAGAATAAAAGCATTTACTCTTCAAAGCTAACAGTTGTCAAGGAAATAAGAGGGAAAGCTGGTATCCTAAAGATAAATCGTAACTCATTACTGAGTGGTTATTACTATCAGCTCAAAGTTCACTTTAATTCCTCTTAATTTACCTCATTTCAGACTGTTATATATCTTAAGTTAGAAATGATGAGCAAGATATTTGTGTTTTAATCACTCAAGTACTGCCGCTTAACCATTTAGCCACACTGGCTGGGTGTGGAGGGCAACACCAGGGAAGACAGTTGAGCAATTTTTAAATTATTGTCAGCTGAATCCAAGGTGCCAGGCAGAGCTACACCTCCAAAAACACATCAATCAAGAAGGCTGGGTACATTATCAGCTTGACTCTTAACTTTGCCCCAGGTGTTAGGGAGAGGTCCTTGAAATGTAAATCTGTTCTAGCCCCGGGAATGGGGAAATGAATAGGGCCTGAGCCCACCGAAATTCCTTTGATCCTAATTTTTTTGGTATAACCCCTTTGTATTTTGGGATATAAATAAACACGGCTTCCTGGGCTCAGAGATCTGTCTCTCCATCAGAAAGAACAGAGATTCCACCCAGCCCCAGTTATCATTTCTACTGTGTCATCATCTTCTAGTCTTTTATTTCTCAATCCCCAGCTCCTCTACTCAGAAACTGGACCCAATCCCTCTCTCCATGCTGGATGTGGAAAATAGAGGCTGGGTTATTTTATTTTTATGTTTTTCAACTGCTTAACATGTGAAAACCATATTTCACTGTGGGGTCCATAAAAACAGGCAGGTGATCAATGTGACCCAAAGACTGCAGTTGGTTGATGCCTTATTTAGCGAATGTAAGTGATCTCTCCGTAATGTGCACTTATAACTCTGTGTGTGCCCCTCCAGGCTTGAGACCACTTTTCTTACCCTATGCCAATGATGCCAATTGGGTTGGCTTCCCAAGACATTTATTTCCCAAAGCTCCTTCTCTGACTAATCTTACCGCTTTCATCCACAATCCTTCAGTTTCTTATATTAATGCCTTCCCCCTCATCCTATACAATAAAAGAGAAACATGCAAATTTAACCATACCTTCGCTCCTGATTGGCTATGCTACCAGCCAATCAGGAGTGGGGGCAGGGCCAAGTGGCATGAGCGCCAGGCCCAAGGGGTGGAGATGAAATGGCAGTGGCAGCAAGCACCGTGCCCCGGGTGCTGTTCGGGGAAGTGGTGGCAGCAGCATAAGTGGTGGCAGAGGCAGGACTCACCTGGCCCCTGGGCACTGTGAGTGGAAGTGGCGGTGAGCGCCCAGCCTCCAGGGCTGGGTGGTCGCAGGCAGCTGGGGCTGAGCTGAGCAGGACAATGGCTGGGTGCCCAAGGCCTAAAGCCTCGCTTGGGCAGGCTGGGGGTCAGCCATCAGTTGTACATCCCCTGAGTGCTCCCAGTATGTGAGAGGGGGCAGGTTGGGTTGAGGGACCACCCACCCCCAGTGCACAAATTTTGTGCACTGGGCCCCTAGTCAATAATATTAGGAAATAGCTAAAACTTATGATAATGAACTTTTCAAACAACTTTGCATGGTTTTCTGTAGCAGAGTGGATAGTAACTCTATTAAGAGTAATCAAAAATGGAAAATGGATCCCTTGTTCCAATCTGTGCTTTAATGTCTGACATCACGATAGTCAAGCTGCCATCACTCTGTCACCAGTGTTCTTTGAGGTTTTTCAATGTCATTAAGAATCACAATATATTGAGCATAGATCACTTTACATTCAGTTTCAAGAATGCCATTCATATATTCTAAGAATCATATCTTTATTTTTATAAATAATTATTTAAGCCTAGACTATTTCCATGGTAAAGCTTATGAATAAAGGGCATGAATGAAACTTGGGAAGAATTGGCTGGTACCACTATCTCTACTCACTTTAATGAAGATCTACATATTTTAGCCTTGTATACTTTATCCTTTTAAACTGCTTTCTGATGTTCCCTTTCTTTTTCTCCTCTTTTACATCCGCATTTTGTAATTTTGTCTATTAATTACCTGCTAGACTCAGCATGGGATATTGAGAGAACTCTTAAACTTGTATTGAAAGAACACTCTGACACAGAAAATAAACTAAAACTAGCTGAATAAAGGGGGTGTTGGAAGTGGACGACGAATGAAAGGGGAGAGAGTGAGAGAGAGAGAAAAAGAAATAAAAATTAATTTATTTATATATAATTTATATAACTGAGAATTTCAGGGGGTTAGAAATGTCTTTATGTTTTTCCCCCCTTTTGACTACATCTTTGCTTATTTTTATTTGTTTTCCTTCCCAAGAGGGTTTCTCTATGTGGCAACAAAATAGTTGCCAGAAGTCCCAATCCAATGTCATTCTTACAGCTTCTAATGCCAAACAAAATGATAGTGTATTTCATAAGAGCTCTTGGAAATTTCTAGTGTTGGATGTTATTGGGTGTTGTGCGGTCACATGGTTATTACTGAACTAATCACTCTGGTCAGAGTCATGAAATACACATTTTTTTTGCTAGATCTGGCAATGTTCCTAATCCAAAGCCATTTGGGGAACCATTGTGAATAAAGTCACATAAATATAGAAGAATTGCAATTCAATGGGGAGTAGTAGTTCTCCAAAAGAAGGTATGTTGATTAAAACTAATACATGTTCATGAACTAGGGTTTCTGAATGACTTCCACTAAAGCAACTGCATGATATTAAATCATTCAGGTCCATTATATAATAGGAAAAACTCTGAATATGCTTTGAAATATTTATATTTATGAAATCTAGAATGGATTACAGTGAATTAAGTTTGTCAATGAACTCTAGGGTTACACTAAGCATTTTTTTCTTTAGTGACTATAAGAATCTAACTTTATTGATTGTTTTCTTAGATTATCTAAGAGGTACACTATCACCATCCATAAAATTATATCAATATATTAAGTATCTCTTATGTTATCCTCTGAAAATGTTATTGTATTAGAATTTCAATTTATAGATAAAAAATAAAACTCAGTTAGCTAAGCAGGTAGTAAGCCAGATTCTATTGCATTTTTGTTGTTGTTTTCCATGTGTCTATTTTATTCAAAATTCTATGCTCTTCTCTTCTATCATGTTGAGCTAAAATTTGGATTGTATCCTATGAATGCATTATTAAAGTATTTATAGACAGATAATGTATTTCTCTAGAGCAACTCCCACAAGTACATTCTTGTAGTTTATTTGACAGTAATGTAGACATTTAATCTGGAGATTGATTTGTGTTTTAAAAGTTAGAGAAGTTTCAAGGTGTGCATTCCTATAATCTACCAACAATTTCTCTTTCTCCTATATAGGGAATATTTCTGAGAAAGTATAAATAATCAAAAATTGCATGCAACAATAATATCCTGCCAAATGCTTATTTGATTCAGAGGAGGTGAGTGGTAATATGTTATTTATATTATATAGCAAATCTATCTTGACTTCTAGGTAACTTCCAGAATTTCCTCTGATGGATCTCCAAAGAAAACGTTCAACATAAAAAAAGATTGTTGAGAAAGTGGAATATTCGGCAAAGATTTTCCTAAGTCTTAGAAACTAGCAGGAATTTTGCCACTTTTTTTTATTTCTTTAAAGTATTACAAATAGTACATATGTTTTCCTTTTTGTCCCCATTGTCCTCCCCTCAGCCTCCCCAGCATATTTCCTCACCTGCCCCCACGCCCCAGTGTCTTGCATCCATTGGCCATGCCTACATGCATGCATACAAGTCCCTCAGTTGATCTCCCACAGCCCCCGCCCCCACCCTCGCCAGCCTTCCCCCCTTTAGTTTGACAGACTGTTCAATGCTTCTCTGCCTCCATATCAATCTTTTTCCCCTGTTTTTTTCTTTTATTATTATTATTTTTTATTGTATGTCTTTTATTTACAGTATAACTTATATTTAATAGTAATATATATGGTTTCCTTTTTCCCTCCCAATATCCTACCCCCAGCCTCCATTACCCCCCAGCACATGTCCCCACCTGTTCCCCTCCGCGGAGACAAAAAAAAATCAAGTGAATTAAAAATCTGATGATTAGAATAAACTGGTGAATATAATAGAATCAGGGGCATATAAAGGGAATGGACTGACATTTCTTGGTGCGAATTGACTGAGTATGGGAAGGGACTGGACAAAAATGGTACACCTATGGATGAGGACAGTGAGAGGGGGGGAAGGGCAGAAGGTGGGGTGGGAACTTGGTGGAGGGGAGTTACGGGGAAAAAAGAGGAACAATTGTAATAATCTGAACAATAAATATTTATTAAATTAAAAAAAGATAAAAACTATTAGAAGTAATACATTAATTCTGCAAGGTTGCAGGATACAAGATTAATATACAAAATTGCATTTCTGTACCAGCAATACATAATCTGAAAAGGAAATTGAGAGAGCAATTCTAATTATAATAGCATAAAAAATAAACAATACTTAGGAGTGAATTTCACAAGAACGGTACAAGATTTTTGCATAGAAAACATAACATTATTGAAAGAAATAAGACTAAAATAAATGGAAAGACATCTCATGCTCCTGTATTGAAATACTTAAATATTTTGATATATCAGTACTCCTACAAATTAATCTACACATTCAATACTATCTCTTAAATTTTTAACCACTTTTTTGGGTATAAATTAATAAGGTTATGCTAAAATTCAAATGAAAACAAAAATAACACAGAACCCTGGGCAGTATGTCTCAGTGGTTGAGCATCGACTTATGAACCAGGAGGTCATGGTTCAATTCCTTGTCAGGGCACATGACCAGGTTATAGGCTTGATCCCCAGTAGGGAGTGTGCAGGAGGCAGCAATCAATGACTCATTCATGATTGTCATTTCTATCTCTCCCTCCTTTTCTGAAATCAATAAAAATATTAAAGAAAGGAAAAAGGACACAGAAGAGTCAAAATAAACTGGATAAAATAACAACAAAGTAGGAGTATTCACATATCCTTGTTTCAAAATTTTCCACAAGACTGCAGTATGAAGGGTATGTGTTATGGGTATGATGATAGATATATAAATAAATAGAACAAAATTAATAGTCCAGATATAAATTCTATTACTTAGGATTAATTGATTTTTTACAAAAGTATCATGACAATTCACTTGTAAAATAATAGTCTTTTTGGAGAACCAAAATGATAGCATAGGTAAATGCTGGTACTTGCCATCTCTCACAACCACATCAAAATTACAACCATCATACAGAGCTGCCTGAAATATGGCTGAATGGGAATCCTACAACTAGAGAATTAAAGAAGAAACTGCATTGAGACTGGTAGTAGGGGTGGAAGTGCAGGTGTCTGACACACACATGTGACATTTTTTTAAATCTGGGGGTTGAATATCTAGGCTGTGGAGGCCTCCAGTGAGGAGCAAGGGGTTCCAATCCTATACCAGACCCTTCAGCCCAGGGTACAGGTACTGGGAAGAGAAGTCCCCATAACTTCAGGCTATAAAAGCCTGCAGGGATTATGGCTGAGTAACACTGAGGCTACTGAAGACATAGTTTCTCTTAAAGGGACAGCACATGGATTTACTTGGACTTGCTCCCTCTGAGCTCCAGTGCTGGTGCAGTGGCTTGGTGGATCCATGGACATACTGGGAAGAACTAGATTGTGTGATATCGGGGCAAGAAATGAGGGTGGGCCAGCTTTCTCCTAGACAAAAGTGCTGACAGAGGTCATTGTTCTTATGCTGAGACATCCTCTGTTGCAGAACTCACTGGCAGGTGCCATATCTTAGTCTCCATCAACCTGATTTACACTGTTCACTCCACCTTGATGATTCTTAGAGAACCCACGTGACCCAGTTTGCAGCCCCATCCAAACTGTTTTCAGCAGCTTTTCCATATGAATGGTTTGTCCTGGCTCAGGCTTCAGACTTTACTAAAATCTCTCAAACAAGAAGCAGCTAGTATCAACATTCCACATGCCACTCAATAAGAGACCCCAGGCCTGGCACTAGCAGCAGTCTGCCTTGCTTCACAGCTTGGCCTCTCCTGGGCACTTCTAAGCTCAATATTAATAGCATCAATCTGCATATTTCTCTATAGCTCCTGATGAGTGAACTCAGGCAAGGCACAGGCAGTGACTGATTTTTCACCTCCAGAAGGTGGAAGAGGGAAGCAAGTGCACCCTATGGACAGCTTCAGATCATACCAGATTATAACTCTACACATCCATGAGCAAGACACCCAAGGGGCAACCTCAGTGAGCACAAAAGTCCCATTGAAACAAGACCTGCTCCACAGGGCGGTCTCCTGCACGGCAGCTCTTCCACTGTATTCCTAGCTGGTCCTCACAGTTACACACATAGAGTGCCCCGCTCAGGTGACTGGAGAGGTTGAGCCACTGGACCCTACAGGGCACCTACTACAAAAGGCCAGTCTATCAATTCCAGGAGACTAATATAAACAAACACAGGGAAGCAGCCTTACTGTAGAGACAAAGAAATCCTACATAATAAAAGCCCAGTGACCATAACAGCAAAACAACCAGAATGAATGCTCAACCAGTCACTATGAGGTGCACTAACTAGCTCTCAGTCTCTTTTCCCAGCCAACAGGTTCCCATCACCTGACGGTGAACAAGGACCTGGGGGTGGGTGGCAAAGGATGTGGGCAGTGCCAGGCCACGGCCCCCACACTGCCAGTTACTCCACACACAGAAGGTGACCCATGGCATGAGTGGGGCTGGTAAGTGGGCAGGAATGGCTGATCTCTCTGTCCCTACCCCAACCATCAGACTGATCATCCGATGGTGAACAGGAACCAGAATGAGTGGCAGCGGGCAGTAGGGCTGGTGAGTGGGCAGGAATGGCAGACCTCTCGGCCCCTCCTCCCGGCTGTCAGGCTCCAATTGCCTGATGGCAAACTGGAAATCCAAGTGAGTGGGTGGTGGCAGGGGATGGGGCCAGCTGCCGGCAGCTGGGGAATATGGTCCTGATTGCAGGCTAGGCCTAGGGACCATACCCTCACACAAATTTCATGTGCTAGGCCTCTAGTATGTCACAAATGAAAGAACAGAAGAAATCTCCAGAAAAAAAAAACTAAATGAAATGGGAGCAAGCAACCTACTAGACAGAGATCGAAACAATGGTTGTAAGGATGCGCAAAGATTTTAATGAGAGATTCAAGGGACATGGTGATAATTTCCAAGATCTTAGAGAGAATTTCAAGGAAATTAGTGAGAACATCAAAAACATGAAAAAGGGCAAGTCAAAAATGAAGGATACAATAACTGAAATGAAGGATAATTACAGGGAAAGAATAGGAGATTACAGGACACCAAAAATCAAATCAGTTACTTGGAATAAGAGGAAGAAAAAAAGCACACAATCAGAACATCAAAAAGAAAACATGAAGATAGTGTAAGGAGCCTCTGGGACAACTTCAAACGTATCAACATTTGAATCATAGCAATGGTGGAAGAAGAAGAGAGAGAGAGCAAGAAACTGAAAACCTATTTGAAAAAATAATGACAGAAAAGTTCTGCTACCTGGTGAAATAAATAGACTTATAAGTCCAGGAAGGGAAGAGAGCTCCAAACAACAGGAACTCAAAGAGGCCCACACCAAGACGCATCAAGAATAAAATGTGAAAGTTTGAAGACAAAGAAAGAATCTTAAAAAGCAGCAAGAAAAAAGCAGTTAGTTACCTATAAGAGAGTGCCCATACAACTGTCATCTGATTTCTCAACAGGAAATTTACAGGCCAGAAGAGAGTGGCAAAAAAATTCTAAGTGATGAATAATAAGGACCTAGGACCAAGATTATTCTAGCAAGCAAAGCCTTCATTTAGAATTGAAGGTCAAATAAAGAGCTTCACAAGAAAAAGCTAAAGGAGTTCCAGTATTACATGATTAACAAACTAGTATTATATGAAATGTTAAAGAGCCTTTTTGAAGAAGAAGAAGAAAAAGAAGGAGAAAAATATTAACAATAAAATTGCAATAAATAAATATTTATCAACAATTTAATCTAATTATATCAATAAATGAACAAAGAATTTGATGAACAAAATGAACTGACAAATAAAATAGAACCAGATACTTGTAAACATGGAACAGACTGAACAATTTCAGAAGAAAGGGGGAGGTGAGTTAGAAGAGACTAACCAAAAAATTTATATACATATTGGCATTACACAGAAAATAGGGGGTGAAGGCCTGGGGTCGGGTGGGATTCTTAAAAAAAGATTTTTTGAATTAAAAAAATATTCTAGCCTAATTTTAAGGGGCATGATTTGATGCCAGTGTTTTGGAGGATTGACAGGAAAATGGCTGGATTAGTTTTCCATTAATGATTGATTAAAAACATATTTATACGTTTATTTGACAAAAAAATGGGAATGTTTACTATGATTTCTGACCTAGAGATGCATATAGGCTAGATAGAGGATTTTTCTACCAAGCAGAATGCACAACACATTGGAGGGACAGTGTTAGCAATAAAGGTAAAGTCGTTGGGGGCAGCAAAAGTTTTATAAAAATGTGACTAATTAGGCCTTTGTGCCAGAAACTTTGACCATTGTATATTTTTAATTATCAAAGGATGCTATTGAGATGGGACTTATCCTTATTTTATTTTATTTTTCTTATCCTCATTTTATAAGAAAGAAGTTTAGAGTTAAGTTATTGAGCACTTACAAATTCAGGCCACTGAATTTGTAAATGCTCAATTATGATTCGGTCCATGAATGCCTAATTCTAAATCCTAGCTATTTCTCATTGTACTATATATTATCCCTTCAAGATGTTTATAATCAAGTTATGCTATTATCCAGTTTCTTATTTACTCCCACCTTACCATGTAAATTCAGGAATAAGAATGTCTGACTCATTACTGTATCTCTAGTGTTGAGATAAGTATATAACATAGTTGGAATTTATTAACATTTGTTGAATTAATTTTATTAATACATTAAAACTTATTTTGTTGTTATTCTTATTATAAGCTAATTCAAAGAGGGGTAGAGTACCCACACTTCAGTAAGGGCTATGGAAAACAATCCATTAGGTTGCAAGAAAAAAAAAAAACACTTAGAACTTCCATTTATATTTCATTCATCTTTTTATATTTCTATTTTTGAGTTTTATATGTACATAAAGTAGTACCTTGTAAACCCCGAGGACGAAGAAAGACTCCTGGTGGCTAACTGGGCTCAAAAAGAAAAAGAAAGAAGCAGAGTCTAGCAGCCATTTCTGCACAGGGACCTCTCATACAAATTTAACTTAATGGAGAAGCCTCTGTGCTACACTGCCCGCCTGCACTGTGTTTCTTCCATCTGTGTTAAACCTTATAAAGGAGTTCCTAGATTCTATTTCAACCAATAGGATGGAGACTTTCCCCATCCAATCACAATTTTACAGTTCTGACCAATCAGAGTGGTTCTTTTCTGACAAATCAGAGACCGGGGGCAGGGACTTTCATCTATATAAGCCAGCTCCCTTCTAGCTCAGGAGCTTTGGTTTCCCTGAAGACCCAGCTTCTCTAGCTGAAGCTAAAGCACTGAAGACGTTCCAGACTTGAGCAGGGCTGCTTAGGTGAAGAGACAGTTGAAGGCAGTCGGAGGCATCAGGAGCAGCATCTACCACCATGAAGTACTCAGCCAGGTCATGCTGTTTTCACAGCATCTGTGCTCAAGCACTTGTGGAGCTGTAATGCAGCCATTTATTTCTCTCTTACTAAGCCAGCCATGTTGTTTTCATGGCAACTGTGCTCAAGCACTATGGTGCTTTAAGGCAGCCATGTTCTCTCTCTCTCTCTCTCTCTCTCTCTTTTTTTCCCTTGGTCATGGTGTTTCCATAGAAGCCCTGCTCAAGCATTAGGATGGCCATGCAGGTCTTTTCTTTTTTTCAGGCCAGCCATGCTGGCTTTTGTTGACAAGACTGCAAAAGTTCCCCCATTTTAACCTGTGTTTTATATGTATGCAAAATGTTGGCACAGTAGTATCTTGTGGACCCTGAGGGCTAAGAAGAGCTCTTGCTGGCTAACAGGTCTCAACAAGATAAGAAAAGAAAAAGCCTATCATCTTTTTCTGCACAGGGTCCTCTCTTAACTTAATGGAGAAGCCTCTGTGCTAAACTGCTTGCCTGAGCTGCTTTCTGTGCCAAATATTATAAAGGAGTTCCAAGAATTCTGTTGCAACCAAAAGAACTAAAGGTTTCCCCATCCAATCACAACTGCATAGCTCTGACTAATCAGAGTGGTCCTTTCTGACCATTCCGGGAACAGGACTTTGGTCCATATAAGTCAGCACTGAGCTGCAGTTCCCTAAAAGACTGAGTTTCCCCAGTTGAAGTTGATGCACTGAAAACTTTGTTCCCCAGCTGAGCATAAGAAAGCAGCACTAACCGGAGCCACCTTGGTGAGAAGGCACACCTGCCGCCGGGCATCTCAGGCCAGCCAAGCTGCTTTCACAGCAGCAGTGCTCAAGCACTGTGGTGCTGTTAAGTGGCCATGCTCTATTTCTCTTTTCCCTTTGTATGCCAGCCATGCTGTTCGTTGTTGACAGTATTACAAATGTCTCCCGTTTTCTCTCTTTTGCCCCCTCCATTCTATCCCCTGCCCCACCCCAAGTCTCTATGCTATTGTCTACGTCCAGGGGTTATGTGTATATGCATATGTTTTTTGGTTAATCTCTTCCTGTCCCCTCCCCTCCAAACCTCCATCTCACCCCTCTAAGGTCTTCTATTTTGTCCCATGCATCCATGCTGTTTTCATAGCAGCGAGCTCTATGGCTGTGGAGCTGTACCACAACATTGCTATTTTCATGGCCATGCTAAATTGTCATGGAGCTATTTGCACTAAAGTTTCCTTCACTGCATCCCAAATTGGGGATTCCTATTTGAATTGGCGCCAATGACCATTAATTGACAACCTCTACCTAATTTATATATCAATAAATATACATACATGTGGGGCACATGATTTAAACTTATTACTGATAAGTGTGTGTTATCAAATTGTTTGGAGAACACATTTAAAGGGAAAAGTAGCCCTGGCCAGGCACTCACTTGGTTAGAGCATCCTCCTGTTACACCAAGGTTGTGGTTGGTCAGGATACATACAAAAAGCAACCCATGAATGCATAAATAAGAAATAAGTGGAACAAGTCAGTATTTCTCTCTCTCTCTAAAAGTCAATAAAAACATGTTTTAAAGGGAAAAGTAGACATGTAAGTAAATACTACTTAATAGTCTATGCAATGTGACGTATGTATTAATACAAATCACTTTAGGTTGAATAGGAATGGTATAAGAAGTGACCTATTTTGGTATTGTGGTGGTAATAAGTAGCTATAAAAAATTTCACAGAGAAAGTGATGTTTTAAAATATAATCCTATAGGATGGACTAGTGATGGGGATTTTCCCAAACAACACAAGGCTTAGAAATATGAAAATCTTTGAAATCCTGCTACAGCAGGATGAAGAATAGTAGTTTAGGAGGCTGGAAGGTAGGCAAAGATATCATGTTGAGAATTTTGGACTTTATCCTGAGACCATGGAAATGAAATAAGGTTCACACCAGCAAATGTTGAGAGATGAAGCAGAGATCCAATCTTGATTCCCTGGAATCACAGTTGAAAGGATTTTGCACTTATGCTTTAGGAAAAGAGGAGCCCATTGAAGAATTTTAAGCTGAGGAACATGATAAATTTGCATTTTGGGTAAAAGGTCACTCTGCCAACCCAGTGAAAGATGAAAAGCTCGAGGCAAAAACTAATGTCATGGGATTTCAGATACTGATTAAAAAATAAAAAAGCTTCCAATTAGATATTTTTAATATATATTTTATTGATTTTTTACAGAGAGGAAGGGAGAGAGAAAGTCAGAAACATCGATGAGAGAGAAACATCGATCAGCTGCCTCCTGCACAACCCCTACTGGGGATGTGCCCGCAACCAAGGTACATGCCCTTGACTGGAATTGAACCTGGAACCTTTCAGTCCACAGGCTGACGCTCTATCTACTGAGCCAAACCAGTTTTGGCTAATTAGATAATTTTTAAAGATAATTTCAAAATGGCATCTTGAAACAGGTGAATCAAATGTCTTCTCTCTGCATTACTGCCTATTGTGTATATACAACAAATATTTTCTCATAACTGCCTGCATGCCTCTTTTATACAGTCCTGCCTCAAATCTTTCTTCTCTGATCCCCATTAATTTTGGAGAAATGCTTGCGTTACTGTTTTTTAAATCACCTCATGCACCCAAAATGGTCTAACAGTTTTCCTCTCTCCTCTGAAACTGATGCCCCCTTAAGTTCTCTACTGTTCCATGACAAGCCTGCTTGGTAACCCTGCCAGAAAACAATATTATTTCAACCCTAGTGTCTAAGAATCCCGAGGTACATCTACCACACAACACAATAATGCTGATGATATAAATATTTATTTGGCTGAATCAGAGAATATAAGTGAGGCAGAACTTATGAAATTATCAAGAGCCAGTTTGATATGCTGCCTCTGTCTATTTTGGGTCACAGTCATGCAGAAAGGGTTGAATGTATAATTAAATGATTGCCATAACAATTCTAATTAGCAATAAGTTATGCAAGTAGGAATTAATTTTTTTATTGTGATAGGTGCTTTGGCCCTGTATGTGAATTAGATTTTGTGGAATGCTGATAGAGGCTGTGCCCATGTGACTAACTGACTGTGGGACTGACACATTTGGCTGGACAGACTCTGTGAGTTGTATTGATAGTCTGTGAATCCTGGATATGGACATACAGGTCTTTGGTATCAAGGTGCTGCAGTGAATTGTAGTTTCCTTAGAATCTAAACTTGTCAGATAACTTAGATTTTCTTTTAAAAAAATATTTCATTCTGCTAACCCCATCATCACTGCACTGTTTTGCAAATCCTACGTTCAGCCAACTGCTATTAGGGAACCAACTAACAGAAAGGACTCATTTAACCCATACAAAAGAGCTCTGAGAGTCTCCTTTCCCCAAACTCATTCTGCCTAAATTACCATATGATGAACGTGCATTTATTTTTGTGATTATAATTAGCATTATTGCGGCTCATATTTTCCAAGAGCAGTAATATTTCATCCTTAAATCTCTAAGGCTCAGCAAGATAGGTCAGTATTTTTTCCTTATAACAAATTTGGAAACTGAGGCACCATGGGGTTAAAATGGATATGACTTATTTTGACTCACAGTACTGGGACTAAAGCCCAGGAGAAGAAACCTAATTCTGGGTTCAGATCAATGAGTAGTATTCCCTCATCACATGCATTTTGAGGTTTGTATTAACTTTAGCTTATAATAGTATGACTGCTACCTAAGAGCAATTTTCTATAGATCTGAGAAAGTTTTAAATCTATCATGTTAAGCAACATTCTAAAATTATTTATACCTTTTTAGCTTTGTAATTTATCTTTAAATGCCCATAGACACCCAACGCACATAAATTTAGGAACTAACATGACATCAATGTTTTTATTGGACATTTTTGGAAAAAAATATTTTTTTTAAATAGAGAAAATGTAGTCAAGTTGGAAAGAACAAAAAGTTACAACAAAGCATTTCCTTAAAACTTAGTCAAAATAAAGGATTATATAAACACCAAAATTCTATGTATTTATGTCTTTAAATACTTTGGTAAATATCTCCGTTATTCTCTAGTGTATTAAGAATGGCCCATACCAAACCATCAATGTTCATATTTTTATCAACATATTAGAATTTTATCATTTTAATCAGTAATGTGTTTTATTTTTATTTAACATTTTGCTAATTACTTCTTTTAGCACCAAATGATCCTGATGTTCCTGGAAATACTGTCCAAAGAAAACAGGTTCTCCCTACAGTCATCTCTTCCTCTTTCCCAGGCAGGCAAGCCCTCATTTTTTCAGGGTAATCAGGGCCACAGACACATTGGTTAGGACCATACTCATTGGTTAGCTTTGGCTTTATATTTAAATGTCATATTGTTTTTAATATATAGTAAAGTATGAGGTTTACTGTTGCTATTGATTTCTTATCATTTCTTATGTATTCATGGGCCAGAAGTAGATTGTATTATATTTTTATTAATGGTGGGAAGTGATTTTAGTATAAATATGTTTTGTTATAGATTTATAAACAAATAGCAAAGATAGATGCTGTGCATTTTGAAATTTTTTTCTATCACCAATTCTTCATTATAAAATTATTTGATGTCTAAGTGTTCACAGTCTTCATTCTGGTTACATGAACCACAATATTTTATGTTGTGTTTGTTCCCCAGTTTGCAATGTCAGGGCAGTTGAAAGAATCCAAAGACGTGGCTTGGTAAAGATGTTCAAATTAATTCAATTCAATACACATTTAGTGACTAACTAATATATAATGAAATGAGACAGAGACATTTAGAAATAGGATATAACCTCTGAGTTCAATGATTTTATGTTGGTTCAATATTCATTCAGTAAATATGTATTAAGCAACTACTACGTGACAGGCACAATTCCAGACATTGGGTGAGTCATTCAACATCTTTGTCAGAAAATTTCATCTCTAAAATGGAAATGAGAACATTACATTTGGATATAACCTCTGAGCTCAATAATTTTAAGTAGATGTACCATAGTTTTCTAATAAATGAAACGCTGAAAAATACAAATTTTCATAATGCTTGAAGTTTAGCAGAGGGAGATAAACAATAAAGAAATAATAAAAATAGGTGTTGATAGTGCTATGTAGAAAAATGAAATGAAAGTGCAAAATAAAGAGGGATATGGATTACTAGTGAAACAAGTTTCTGGGGGTGACATTTAATCACTGACTATAGTGTTTTGAGAGATTAGAGTTGGGAGTTAAAGGATAACCTAGGATTCCTGGGTTTTTTTGTGGTATAAACAGAGATGAAGGCATAACGAGATTAATGTGGATAATCTCAAAGAATTCAAAGCTGCAAAACTGTGAGCATTGCCAGGGAGAGAGATGTATCAATCTATCTTTCCAGAAACAAGGAAAGGCCATTCTCCCCTCACTTACTTCAGAATGACAAAGATGATGTGGAAGCCAGAGAAGAGGGGTCCTATCTAATGTATCCACAGCTCCTGAATACTCGTTTCTTCTTGGAAGTGTGGGAAATGGAAGTGACCTATCATGGTCCTGTGAATAAAAACATCATGTTTATAACTAAGTACAATGCCCAGCAGAATTGTGTGAGTCCTGTGATAGAAATGCAAAGGTAGCACATAGAAATAGAAACAAAACAAAGATTCATTTTTACTGGAAGACTTCATGGAAGAGTTGGCATTCTTATAAATGAGTGGCTGCAACCACCATCTTTATTTTGAAGGTGATAACTTTTTCCTTCAATCTGCCAGACATGCTTGCCCAGCCATACGGCAAACAAGCGACTCTGTAGCAGTTTCTTAAATCATATGTATTGAAAAAAATTCCAAAAATATAATTTGAGGAACATACACCTTCTGTGATCTGAATCCTGCTGCAGATGAATATACAGAAATGAGATCTAATGTTGCAAATCTGATTAACTAGATATCTGGTCAAAAAGCTATGAATATTATTATGGGTAATATCCTTAATCATTATTAGTTTAGATTTTTGTTTTAATTTTTGCCATAAGATCAAGGTTAGTTTCTATGTCCAGAATAAATTTAAGATCAAATTGATGAACACTAAAAATAAAAGCTGTCCAGAGAAACTAGCTCAAGATTAGTCATAACAAGTACCATTTATTGCATACCATTTGCTTTGCATACTTTACTGTTAAGCCTCATAGAGTTCTGCAAATGTAATGTTCTCATTTCTATTTTACAGATGAACTTTTCTGACAAAGATGTTAAATGACTCACCCAATATCATGCAGTAAGTATGTGATAGGGCTTGGATTTGACGCCCAATATTGTCCTTTTCTTTTGTAAGCACAAGTTTATTTAGAAAGTTACAGAGATAGAAGTGAGCTGTGGAACAAGTGAGCAAGCTGACTGCATGAGCTCAGAAAATACATTACAGAGGCAAAAGAAATACCCTGGGAGCTAAGGAGAAATAAAGGCAAAAACAAAATGTATCTTGGGGAAGGAGAGAGGGAAAAGGGTGGGTGTGTTCCCAGATATGGCTCACCTAGGGAAAGAAGAAGGTGTGGAAAAGTGTGGACTTGCTCAAGAGAGAGAAAGCCCACACTGATTCCTTTGTCTTGATAGTTTTTATCTAGAGGTGCTGGGAAAGAATCTCAACAACACATACATCAACTTTCTAGGTGTATCCTTTTAGGATGGTGGTCTCTACTGATCAGTCAGCACAAAATAAGGGGGTCATTGCTGGTCTTGATGTTGCCCCTCCTGGTTTTGCTGCTTTCTGGGCCAGGAAATTAACACAACAGAGGCACAGATGTTTTCTTTGGAGCTTACTGATTAAGAGAGTGGCCATCCAATGGGATATGCGAGAGTTGTAAGAGGATATCCTCTGGTCCCCTGTTCCTCCTCTCAGGGTCATCTACCACATGACTAAGACATGTGAGGGGAGGGAAAGTCTGGAAGGCCTAAATCGCATGACCAGCAATATGTAAGGTCATGGGGGTCTACTGGTAAACCACAGGAGGAGGGATATGTTAGGGGAGGAAAGGTCACCCTGGAGGTGAGGTCCCACCTTACATATGTCCATTGCTTGGCACTGGGCTTTCCACCATGGTAACCTTTTGCAACTGGCCTGTTGTTCTCACTCCCATTTGATCCAGTAATCCCACTTCTAGGAATATATCCCAAGAAACTAGAAACGCCAATCAGAATGGATATACACACCCCTATGTTCATAGCAGCACAATTCACCAGAGCTAAGATTTGGAAACAGCTAAATGCCCATCAGCAGATGAGTGGATTAGAAAACTATGGTACGTATACACAATGGAACACTACACTGCAATAAAAAAGGAATTCCTACCATTTGCAGAAGCATGGATAGAACTGGAGAGTATTCTGCTAAGTGAAATAAGCCAGTCAATGAAGAAAAATACCACATGATCTCAATCATTTATGGAAAATAAAGAACATTATAACCTGATGAACAAAAAGATAGATACAGAGTCAGTAAATCATTGAACAGACTGACAAATTACAGCAGGAAGGCTGGGAAGTGTTGGGGGCGGTGGGAAGAGATCAACTGAAGGACTTGTATGCATGCATATAAGCGCAACCAATGAACACAAGACACTGGGTGGGTGGGATGAGGGCATGAAACAGGGAGTAGGGGAGGCTGGGGGAAGGTCAATGGGGACAAAAAGGAGATATGTGTACTACTATATGTAATACTTTAAACAATAAAAAATAAAAATTAAAAAAATAAATATCCATTTTGAACTCTGATTAGTTTCTGAAGACACCTAGTTGCCATCAGGTTTTTTCTGCAATACCTAGAAGTTTGGGAAAATTCATAAAGTTCTCAAGGTCCCTCAAAATGTCTTAAGTTTCTCTTTGCCATCTCTCAGGAAAGCAATCTTTGTTCCTTACCTGGAAATACTGCCATGAACAATGTAAATAGTCAAAGTACCAGGCTGTTTCTCTGAGGGGTTTTTATCAGCTTCCAAAGTCAGTCTTAATTACTTAAAGCTTTCTGTTGACATCCAGAGTCCAGTCATGTTTCTCTTAAACGTGACCCTCCAAAAAAGTATCCTATGTAATAAAGTATATATAATATGCAAACTGACCATACCTCCACTATATCCACAAGCTACATCCACCAGCCACACCCCACTCACACCCACCAGCCAATGAGGAGTGAATATGCAAATATACCCAACCAAGATGGCTACAGCCACAGAGAGCAGGAGGGAGGCTTGGGTTTCCCCGTCAATGGAGGAAGCCAAGCGTTCCACCTGCCCTTGCCAGCCTAGGCCTCCACACCAGGCTACAAAGTTTCAATTATAGAATCCCAACAGAAATGATGGCAGCCACGGAGCTGGAGAGAGGCAGGAGGCTAGGATTTCCTTGGCAATGGAAGAAGCCAAGTTTCTGTAGCTCTGGCCAGCCTAGGCCTTCACTTCAGGCTACAAAGTTTTAATTATAGAAGATACATAAAATTGCAACAGATATGGCTGCCACCGTGGAGCAAGCAGAATGCTTGGCTCCACTCCAGGCTTCAAAGTTTCAATTGTAGACAATAAATAAATTCCAGATACCAGGGCCTCCACTTGGGTCACCTGGGAACATGGCCTGACTGAAAACCACCACAGGCCCCTCACCCAGGCCACTCCACGCCCCAAGGGAATCCCCATCCTGATCCAGGACACCCTTCAGGGTAAACCAGCTGGCCCCCACCCATGCACCAGGCCTCTACCCTATCTAATAAAAGAATAACATGCAGATTGACCATCGCTCCAACACACAAGGTGTCTGCCCCCATGTGGTCAAAGATTCTGCCCCCATGTGGACACAAGATGGCCACCACAAGATGGCCAGCAGGGGAGGGCAGTTGGGAGAGACCAAGATGGCAAAGGATGGAAGTTGGGGGTGACTGGGCCTGCAGGGAAGGGCAATTGGAGGGGTCCCATGCCAGCAGGGGAGAGCAGTTGGGAGGGACCAGACCTACAGGGGAGGCAGTTAGGGGTAAGAAGGCTGGCAGGGGAGCAGTTAGGCATCAATCATGCTAGCAGGGGAGCGGTTAGGGGCTGATCAGGCTAGTAGGCAGAAGTGGTTAGGGGCAATCAGGAAGGCAGCCAGGTGAAGAGATGGATTGTGAGAGGGATGTCTGACTGCCTCTCGGACATCCCTCAAGGGATCCCAGCTTGAAGAGCATGCAGACTGGGCTGAGGGACACCCCTCCCCTGTGCACAAATTTCATGCACTGGGCATCTAGTTGGTTAGTAAAGCCAGTTTCCAATTGTGTCTCTGTTCAGTCAGGTAACTCTACACAGATGACAAGTAGGCCCATTTCCTTAAGGAAGGTTCCCCTACTTGATGGCCTCCAGCCTTAGCCTGCCTTACCAGAGCACCTCCCTCATCCCAATTGTGCCTGTTCTTACAAGGGGTGCCCAGAACCTCCACCACCTTGGGTAGAAAACTCATCTGATAACTCTGGTCTTCAGTATTCAGAATAATGACTTGTTGCCTTGCCTTTCATTTGTTTTTAAATGTTTTTATTGATTTCAAAGGAAGAGAAAGGGGGAGAGAGATAGAAACATCAATGATAATAATCATCAATCAGCAGCCTCCTGCACAACCCCTTCCCCCTGTCACACACATACACTGAGGATCAAGCCCACAACCCAGGCATGTGCCCTGACCAAGAATCAAACCAGGACTTCCTGGTTCATGGGTCAATGCTTAACTACAGAGCAACACTAGCTGGGCTGTCCTGACTTTTTAATACTGTTCTTTTTCACTACCTCATGCTGCCAATAAGGAAGTTCCAAATGTTAACACTGTATCAGTTGATTTTAAAAATCATGCTTTTTTATGCTTGAGTGATAGAAACAAGTTTGACACTTCAAGTCCCTCCTCAGATGAGGTGTCCTATTTACTTATATAGTCTAGCTGCCTCTGCCACCACAACCACAGGAAGGTAACAGGCCTCAAAAATTATTTGTTGTAACCAATAATTATAAAAATATTATGTTTCACTGAAATGCTAAGGAAGTATCCCCAGACAGTAAATGGTGAAGCCAGAACTTAAATGGAAGTTTCCATAAAACAAAGTTAACGCTATAAGAATTGTTATTCACCTCAGAAGAATACTGTTAAAAAGTGATAATCATGAGATAATGTAACAATTTTGAAAATTCAGGCCTATCTTTGCCTCATTTTATAAACAAGCACTCTTAAAATGAAGCACAATAGTGCAAGTAAATTTATTTTGAATACACGTGTTTGCCCAATCATACAACAAGCTGCAGACTGTTCATTTGCTCTTTATAGTGACACTAGGTGTGTAGCAGATATTGTTACTTTAAAGTTTCAAATGTTGGTAACTAAAAATCAGTTTAAATAATCTGCTAGGTTGCACAGCTAGTGAACCATGGATCCAGTCATTGATCCCAGGTTTTCTCACATGTAGCTCAGCAGTTTTTCCTCAGAATATGTTTTTCCACAAGACTATATCATCTTGGAGAGGAGAAAATGCCAGGGGAATAGACAGATGTGCCCTGAGTCTTCTCCCAAAGCAAATAGAGGGAGCAGCTGAAACAAGTGGAATCCAGCCCAAATTGGCAAAGGAGACACAACTGGCGAGACAGTTTGCAGCTGGAAAGGGCAGAGATCCCCTGGATAAAGGTAAAATAAAAAATCTAGGCAGTAGAATCTGCCAGACCTCTGTACTCAGAAGGTCAGGGAGAAACTATAGAGCACCAAGCCGCATCCCTGGGGACAGGCAAAGTGTCCACAGGACTATGGGAGGTAGAGGATTTTGGGACCTGAGCTCAGAGGCAGACCAAAAGACTGCCAGAATGCACAGTGCTACCAAGAGAGGAGCTTGCAGAGACGCAGACCCTCTTCGCACTGGAGACTGCATCTTTCTCCACTGAACTCAGTTTTGTGCCTGTCTCCAATGAACCTAGTTTGTAGAACCTTTCAGATACAGACACCCCTGGCTGAGGTGCAGGAGGAGGGGTGGAGTTGTGGAATCCGGGGAGATTAGGCAGCGGGCAAAGAGAGGTGGTATAGCCAGTCTGGTGCTGAATCATATCTAAGTAGATTGCCAATTTCTCCTGAGAGATAGCCCCTCCCAGTAGTCTCCAGGCAACCAATATAGCCACACCCAGATTCCACCCTGAATTACACCAGGGAATGTGAATACTCCCTGAGGCCATAGGAAAAGTGTACCTTGGTTTTGTCAAAGTGGAGGGTGCTGCACTTGAAAGAACCAGCATAGTTCTCTTTTGCCTCTTGGCATTTTTAAAGAATTAGTTTCTTCCCACAAGAATACAGCAAAAATTGGGACACTCCCCTCCATGGCTGCTGACCTTTAGACACCACAGTTGTGCCTCTCAAGCTCACAGGCCTACATCAAGAGAAACAAAATAGCTCAAGTAGGGAGCTACACTAGATTACTAAGCCCAGGACGACTGAGAGATTACACAAGTAACACCATCATCAAAAGAACCTGGGTAGCAAAGCAATTGGATCTACAATTGAAACATTATAGGGAAACATGGGGAGACAAAAAAGAAATTCCCAAAGGAAAGAAAATGAGGAATCACCAGAAAGGGAGTTAAATGATATTGAGGCTAGCAGCTTATCAGAAAAAGAATTCAGAGTAATGGTTATAAGGATGTTTAAATGGATGTATGACAAATACACACAACTCAATGAGAACTATAAGGAGCTGAATGAGAATGTCACCAACATGAAAAGAAACCAAGAGGAAATGAAGAATGACATAGCTGCAATAAAGTACACATTGGAAGGCTTAAACAGTAGACTAGAAGAGGCTGAGGACCGCATCAGTGAATTAGAAGACAAGGTAGGAAAAAACAGACAAACAAAGCAGCAACTGGAAAGAAGACTTAAAAAGCAAGAGGAGAGCCTAAGGGAGCTTTGGGACAACACAAACCAAACATTTGCTTAATTGGGATACCAGAAGGAGTGGAAGAGAAGCGTGGAATAGAAAACCTGTTTGAAGAAATAATGACAGAAAAATTCCCTGATATAGGAAAGGCCACTACATAATACTAAAGGGAACAATTCAACAAGAAGATATAACTCTGGTAAACATATATGCACCCAATGCTGGTGCACCCAAATACATAAAAATCCTCCTGGAAGATATCAAGGGAGAGATAAACAATAATACAATCATAGTAGGGGATTTTAATACACCACTGACATCACTGGATAAATCCTCTAGAAAAAATTCAGCAAAGAAACAGCAAATCTAAATGACACATTAGATCCGATAGACCTAATTGACATCTTCAGAACATTTCACCAAAAAGCGTTGGAATATACGTTCTTCTCAAGTGGACATGGGACATTTTCAAAAATAGACCACATATTGGGGCACAAGCAAAGTCTCCCCAAATTAAAAAAGATTAAAATCATATCAAGCATTTTCTCAGACCACAATGGCATATTAGAAATAAACTACAATAAAAACATTCCAGGAGAACACCAAGATGGCGGCATAGGTAAACACCTATTGTTCTGCCCCGCGCAATGATTTAAGAACTACAACATAACAGCAGAACAGACAGCACCCAGAATCGCCAGAAAGCTGGCTGAGTGAAAACTCCACAGATGAGAGTAAAGGTGGGACACTGAGACTCAGAGGAGCGGCGGGAGCGCAGCCTTTCAGAAGAGACAGATTAGGAGCCATCCTGGACGTGCGTGCGGGCTGGGGCTGACGCAGCAACCCCGGCTGGATTTTGCCAACAGGGAGGGCAGAGACGTCCCACTACACGGATTCCCCAGCGCCAGGCGAGGTCCGAGATCCGGGGTATATGGAGTTGTCCCACTGCACAGATTCCCCAGTGCCAGGCGAGGTCCAAGGTCCGGGGGACGCACCCTGGAAGCGGGGCGTGGCAGAGGCTCCTAGCCTGCGAGAAACCCTGAGGCGGGGAAAAGAAGTTTCCACGCAATGGTCGCGCAAACCCGCGACTTGGCCCCTGGAAACTTGTCTCCTGGTTCCGGAAACCATTTATTTTACAACCCTGGGCTAGACTTTTGGTGTGCAGACACATTTGAGGAAAGGCAGAGTTTTCTGGCAAGGGGAAGAGACGAGCGGCTTTCTCTTTGAGGTGCCTGCAGTCATCCCCATCCAACAGAGACCCACGCGCAAACACGCATAGGATGTAGCTGACACTGAGGCTGCCTGCTCAGCTCAGAGACTCCGCCCATCCACCCTGAACACAGTCTCCCTCCACAGTTAATTGGCCTGGAGGTCAAACCCGCCTAGGGCTAACAACAATAAGCTGGGTTTAAATTCAAAAATACTGAATACAACCCATAAAGGATTGCAGTAAGAGTACCCACCTCAGGTAACTGGGGAGGCTGAGCCACTGTCGCTTTGAGGATATCTACCACATAAAGCAGCCACCATGCAGAGATATGGAAAGAAATCAGGTGTGAAAGAAATGGAGGAGAAAAGACAACAAGACATAGAGTTCAAAACCACGGTTATAAGGCTTTTCAAGAGGCACCTAGAAAAGGCCGATCAACTTAATGAGAATTACCAGGAAATAAACAAGACCAAGCAGGAAATGAATGAGAATTACAAGGAAATGAATGAGACCCTCAAGGAAATGAACAAGACCTCTGAGGATACGAACCAGACACTCACTGATAAAAAAAAAGGACCAACTAGAAATCAAGCATACACAGACTGAAATAAAAATTATTACACAAAGTCCTAAAAGCAGTCCAGAGGGCCACAAGAACCAAGTCAAAGATATGAAATACAAAGAAGCAAAATCCACTCAGCTTGAAAAGCAAGAAACAAAAAGAATTCAGATAATTGAAGATAGCATAAGGGGCCTCTGGGACAACCTCAAGCATGCCAACATCTGAATTATTGGGGTCCCAGAAAAAGAGAGAGAGCAAGTGAATGAAAACCTACTTGAAGAAATAGTGACTGAAAACTTCCCCCACCTGGTGAAAGAAACTGACTTAAAAGCCCAAGAAGTACACAGAACCCCAAAATATAGGAATCTAAATATGGCCACACCAAGACATATCATAATTAAAATGCCAAGAGCAAAAGACAAAGAGAGAATATTAAAATCAGCAAGAGAAAAACAGTTGGTTACCGTCAGGGGAGCACCCATACGATTGTCAGCGGATTTCTCAACAGAAACGATGCAGGCCAGCCTCGAGTGGCAAGAAATATTCAAAATAATGAATAGCAAGAATCTACAACCAAGATTACTCTATCCAGCAAAGCTATCATTCAGAATTGAAGATCAGATAAAGTGTTTCGCAGATAAGAAAAAGCTAAAGGAGTTCATCACCACCAAACCAGTATTATATGAAATGGTTAAAGATATTCTTTAAGAAGAGGAAGAAGAAAAAGGTAAAAATATAAATTATGAACAACAAATACACATCTATCAACAAATGAACATAAAAATCAAGTGAATTGACAACCTGATGATCAGGATAAAATGAGGAATAGAACAGAATCATGGACATAGAGAGGGAATGGACTGACAATTCTTGGGGAGAAAAGGCTTGTGGGAAGTACAGCAAGAGATTGGACAAAAATCTTTCAACAATGGGAGAGGACATTGGGGAGTGGGAGGTGAGTGTGGGGGGTGGGATAGGTATAGGATGTAGGGGAGATATAGGGGGATAAAAAAGGGGAAACAATGTAATTAATAAACTGAACAATAAAGAAAAAAACTGCATCTAGGAAGAGAAGAAAAAAATAAAAATAAAAGAACCTACAATAAGTGGTTCAAAAAAATTCAAACACTTGGAAGCTGAATAGCATGCTATTAAACAATGATTGGGTTATCAATGAGATCAAAGAAGATATTAAAAATATTTTGGAGAATAATGACAATAAAAACACAACAATGCAATTGCTATGGGACACAATGAAAGCAGTCCTAAGAGGGAAGTTTATACCTCTACAGGTATATCTCAAAACACAAGAAAAAATGGAAATAAATCATCTAACTGAACACCTCAAATAATTAGAAATGGAGCAACAAAAAAGGCCACAGTGAGCAGAGGGAAGGAAATCATAAAGATCAGGGCAGAAATGAATGACACAGAGACTAAAAAAAACAATACAAAAGGTCAACAAAACGAAGAGCTGGTTCTTTGAAAGGATAAACAAGATTGATGAACCTCTAGCCAGGCTCACCAATCAGCAAAGAGAGAGGACTCAAATAAACAAAATCAGAAATGAAAGAGGTGAAATAACAACAGACCCCACAGAAATAAAAAGTGTTGTTAAAAAATACTATGAACAACTCTACTCTAACAAACTACACAACCTGGAGGAAATGGACACATTCTTAGAAAAATACAACCTTGCAAAACTCACTCAGGAAGATTCTAAAAATTTCAATAGGCTGGTAACTATGGAAGGAATTGAAGCAGTCATCAAAAAACTTCCAATAAACAAAAGCCTGGGGCCAGACAGATTCACAGCGGAGTTTTCTCAAACATTCAAGGAAGAACTAAAACCTATCCTCCTCAGACTATTCCAGAAAATTCAAGAGGAAGGAACACTTCCAAGCTCCTTCTATGAAGAGAGCATCACCCTAACACCAAAACCAGATAAAGATGACACAATGAAAGAGAATTACAGGCTGATATCCCTCATGAATATAGATGCCAAAATCCTCAATAAAATTCTAGCAAATCGGATCCAGCAGTACATCAGAAAGATCATATACCATGACCAAGTAGACTTTATCCCGGGGATGCAAGGATGGAAAAATATTCAGAAATCAATAAATGTGAAACATCACATAAACAAGTTGAGAGATAAAAATCACATAGTCGTATCAATTGGTGCAGAAAAAGCATTTGACAAAATCCAACACCCTTTTGTGATGAAAACTCTCAGCAAAGTGGGAATAAAGGGATAATACCTCAACATAATAAAAGCCATATATGATAAACCCACAGCAAAAATCATACTCAATGGGCAAAAACTACAACCATTTTCCCTAAGGACAGAAACAAGACAAGGAAGCCCACTCTCACCACTTCTTTTCAATATAGTGCTAGAAGTGCTAGCTTTTGCGATCAGACAACAACAAGGAAAAAAAGGCATCTAAATTGGAAAAGAAGAAGCAAAACCGTCCTTATTCACAGATAACATAATACTGTACATAGAAAACCCTAAATACTCCATCAAAAAATTACTAGACTTAATTAATTAATTTGTCAATACAGCAGAATACAAAGTTAATGCCAAGAAATATATGGCATTTCTATACACCAATAATGAACTTACAGAAAGAGAGACTGAAAATTCAATCCCATTTACCATCGCACCAAAAAAAGTTAAACACCTAGGAATAAACATAACTAAGGAGGTAAAAGATCTATATATGGGGAACTACACAACACTGAAAAAAAGAGATAGAGGAAGACATAAACAGATAGAAGAACATATCATGTGCATGGATTGGGAGAACTAACATCATTAAAATGTCCATATTACCTAAAGCAATCTATAAATTCAATGCACTCCCCATTAAAATACCGACAGCATATTTTACAGACTTAGAATGGACTTTCCAAAAATTCATCTGGAATAAAAAAGACCCTGAATAGCTGCAGCAATCCTGAGAAAGAAGCACAAAGTCAGTGGGATCTCAATACCAGATTTCAAGCTGTATTACAATGCCACTGTTCTTAAAACAGCCTGGTACTGGCACAAGACCAGACATATAGATCAATGGAATAGTATAGAGAACCCAGAAATTGAACCAAACCACTATGCACAGTTAATATTCGACAAAGGAGACATGAACATACAATGGAGTCAATACAGTCTCTTCAATAAATGGTGTTGGGAAAATTGGAGAGAGTACATGCAAAAAAATGAATCTAGATCACCAACTTACACCATTCACAAAAATAAACTCAAAATGGATAAAGGACTTAAACATAAGGCGGGAAACCATAAAAGTACTAGAGGAAGCCACAGGCAGCAAAATCTCGGACATATGTCAAAGGAACTTCTTCACTGATACTGCTCATAGGGCAATGGAAACTAAAGAAAAAATAAACAAATGGAACTACATCAAAATAAAAAGCTTTTGCACAGGAAATGAAACCATTAATAAAACAACAAGAAACCCCACTGCATGGGAGAACATATCGGTCAATGACATCAACGATAACGGTTTAATCTCCACCATTTACAGGGACCTCATACAACTTAACAAAAAGAAGATAAACAACCCAATTAGAAAATGGACAACAGGTCTAAAGAGACACTTTTGAAAGATGACAGAGGAAGGCCAAGAGACATATGAAAACCTGCTCAAAGTCACTAATCATCGGAGAGATGCAAATCAAAACAACAATGCTGTACCATCTCACACCTGTCAGATTGGTTAACATCAACAAATCAATGAAAGACAAACATTGGTGAGGATGTGGAGAAAAAGGAACTCTTTGGCACTCTGGTGGGAATGCAGATAAAAAACTAAAAATAGAAATCCCATTTGGCCCAGTGATCCCACTTCTAGGAATATAGCCCAAGAAATTAGAAAGACGAATTAAAAAAGATATATGCAACCCGATGTTCAGAGCCACACAATTTACCATAGCTAAGATTTGGAAACAGCCTAAGTGCCCATCAGCAGATGAGTGGATTAAAAAACTATTGTATATCTACACAATGGAATACTAAACTGCTATAAAAAAGGAGCTCTTACCATTTGCAACAACATGGATGGAGGAGGAGAGCATTAGCCAGGCAGAGAAAGATAAATATCACATGATCTCACTCATTTGTGGAATATAATTAATGGCACAGACTGGTGATCAAGAACAGATCCAGAGACTGAGAAATATCCATCAGAATGTGAAACCTCAGGGTAAGTGGGGGGTGGCAGGAGTAAGAGGGGAAGTCAATATATTTGACCTCTTGAACTAAGGTAATTTGTACTTTTACCTCCATAACAAAGTTTATATAAAAGTTATAAAAATATTGGCAGCTAGTTTGAACTTGAATTGACATGTCCTAGAGCAAAGAATATCCTTACATGATATTATTCTACAATGTCATTATAATTTTTGATATTTTACAAAAGCATATTGTACAATTATCCCAAAGAACCTTACAAACTAATTCTTTGGATGTTTGGCAGCAATTAAAAAAAAAGGACAGGAAAAGAATTAATCCCTTTCAGAAGGAATTAAGGCACTGGGAAGGCACTTAAGCATTCTATATTGACCCATCCTGCCTTTTTTGCCAAGTGGGACCCTCTTCTCACAATCCAAGGGCATACAGCTGTTGCCTGAGCTTTCAGTTCAAGCTGTGGTTGAAGCCTCTGGGCGGCTGGCACCATGGATCTATCTCTCGTCCAAAGGTGTGAGCTGGGCCCTCCCTGGAAAAGAAACATGGGTCCCCTGAGATATAGAATCAGTACTGGGACCCCACCAGCAGGCAAGGGTATCCCAAGGCAGGTGTTAGGCATGGAGGCCACGGGGGCATAGACTACCAAGGAGACAGAACTGAACCTCACATCACCCTGTTTGGCCCCAGAGGATTGCTGGTTAGCCAGAGACCGGTAAGCTTCCTCAGGGAAGGAACAACCTAAGACAGGCACAGTGGCAGAGGGGCAACAGGAGAGAACTAAAAGGTCAACAGTCGTGGGGAACAGACTCTCTCCCACTAACCTTGCAGGGGCATGAGCTCTCACCCCATTCTGAGGTAAGTTGCCTGCCCCAATGGCTGCTTCGCCTCCCATGCACAGCTCAGACTGGGACCCCAGTTACAGACAGAGACTCAGCCAGCAACAGCTGCCCTGTATCTAAATTAAGTCTAGTACCAGGAATGCTCAGGGCCTACTCAAGAATGCAAATGATCCTTTCCACTAATATTTACTTGGTCAACTAAGATTTTTTTCTTGAGTATTAAATTTGACAGTAAAATAGTAATCAAGTTTTCAGATTAATTTAAATTGGCCAAGTGAATTAAGTGAATACTCAAAAAAATTTAAGTGTACTGGACAAAAAGCTGTTCCAAAAATATTAACTAAAATTTCTATTAGTAGTTCATCTCATTGTAAAATTGCCTAACATCCAAAGAACCTAAAGCAGACGTATTTATGTGCAAAAATTAAAATTTAAAGTTACCAAGACTGCAATATAAAATTTCCAAAAGCCCCCATTAAAAAGGGGCATTAGGATAGTGGTGTAATATCATATAAGGAAAAATACCCTGTAAGTAAATTACACCTAGAAAATTCTTACTCCAGAAAAGTAACTTCCATTTGTAATGCCAACAGGAGGACACCTATGAAAAACACACACGGTGTCAAAATAAGCCAAAGGAAAATCATTTGGACAAAAATAAAAGAATCCCAAAGTCTAATTTGCAGAGAGGACCCCTTTATTAACTTTTGGTTGAGAATATGTGTGTATATTTTCAGAAAACAACTCCAAGACCATATGGGTTACTGCAACAATGAGGAACTGACAGGTCTGTTCCAACCACGAAGACAGTCCAGAGATGAAAGACACTGACGACACCTTGCCCTGCTAGCAGTCAGCAGCTGTGCATTGCTGCAGGTGGCCTAGGACCAAACCAGAGATGGTGGAACCTGCATTGCCACCCTATGTCCACCATTCAGATACCATTGCTGACATGTACACATAAGGAACTATTTGACATTGAAACTGGGACTCAAACATTTTTTTGTTCATATACATTTATTTCCTATATGCAGATGCAAGATCATTTTAAAGAAAATAAACAGGGGGGAAAGATTGATATAGAGGCAGAGAAGCATTGAACAGACTGTCAAATTCCGGGGAGAAGGCAGAAGAGGTTGGAGGGTGGGGGCTGTAAGAGATCAACCAAAGGACTTGTATGCATGCACGTAGGCATAACTAATGGATCTAAGACACTGGGGTGCGGGGGGGGGGGGTCGCGCAGGTGAGGACATGTGCTGGGAGGTAGGGGACACTGGGGGAAGGACAATGGGGGGAAATAGGAAAATATATGTACTACTATTA
Source organism: Antrozous pallidus (assembly GCA_027563665.1). Taxonomy (NCBI): domain Eukaryota; kingdom Metazoa; phylum Chordata; class Mammalia; order Chiroptera; family Vespertilionidae; genus Antrozous; species Antrozous pallidus. The sequence goes on from CM050509.1 coordinate 77,768,646, forward strand.
GTAATACTTTAAATAGTAAAAAAATTAAGAAAAAAGACTATCATCTTGATTCATCATTTGTTTCAATAGAATATCATCAACTGTCCTATTAATCATAGTACAATAATCATGATTCCTACTATCTGCTACTACAGTGGTCTTTCCATGTTTTTTTTTATTGTCTCATATCTCAGTCTGCATTAGTTACTATGGAACAGGCACCATAGAAATGCACAAGATAAATAAAATTATGACACTTCACAGGTGTCCAGCTAGGATACCTTTAATGAAAAGCCACTCCAAAATTGAAAGAGTAATTCTCATATATATGTTATGACCCACATGTTGAAATTGCTCATTTATAAATAGGTATGCCTATCATCAAAAGGCCAGACGAGTTCTGCTCAAGTTAGGAAAACACTTCAGAGTAGTTACTTTAGCTTTGTACTTAGCAGAATAATTAAGCTAGTTTTCCTTTATTCATTTTACAATTGTCAGGCCTAAGAGCCTCCAAACATCTAATAGCTTCATTGTTTTGCCTTTTCCCTGTCAGCTCCCATCAGATGTGGGTTAGCATTTGCACTATAAAAAGCTCTTGAGTGTCTTGATGTACATATTTTAAAGGACACATTTTAAAAGGAACCTTGGCATATGACAATATTGATAGTTGAGAAAGTTCAGGAGTCCGAGAAGTCTGGAATTCATTTTTGTCCACAGAACAGTTGAAGGAGCAGGATGTGTTTTGGCCAATGAAGAAAAGATGAAAGAGCACATGGATGGTGTTTCAAGGGTTTGAAGACTCATTAGATAGAAGAAGAAGCTTATCCTTCAGCTCTCCAGAGTGCAAAGAGTGAAGAAGTGACTGTGACACAGCTTAGCAACATAAAAATGCCTATCTTGTGAAGCTGCGAGTTCCTAAAGAGGATTCCTGAAGGGTAAGATGCTTAAAAAGAAAACTGCATAATATCTGTGAACATTTATTGAGCTTCCATATGTTTTACATATTTTAGCTCATTTAACTCTTATGAAAACCTCAGGAAGTAGATACTATCTATCCTACCTAATAAAAGAGTAACATGCAAATGTAACCGTACCTTGGCTCCTGATTAGCTATGCTACCAGCCAAACAGGGCAGGGGGCAAACAGGACAGGGGGCAGGACAGGGGGCAGGACAGGGGGCAGGGCAGGGGGCAGGGCAGGGGGCAGGGCAGGGGGGGGAGCAGGGGCGGAGCAGAGCAAAGAGTGGGGCAGGGCAGGGGCATGGCCAGCACACAGAGGGTGAGGCCAGCAGGGGTGTGGCTACAATACAGTGAAAGCAACCACCACCCTGTAAGTGTGGGCCGCAAGGTACTTAAGGGCCGGCCCTCCTTAGGCTTATGGTGCCTGAATCACATGCAAATGAGCACCCGGCGTCCCTGCATGCCCCCCAGCCCAGCACCCACGATGGGAGTCGGGGGGTGCTGCCAGTCTCTGGGGTGTGTGGAGACTCCAGTGGCCACCACCAGGTGGAGAAAATTCTCTCACAGTGCTCTTGGTTTTTGCAGGGTATCATGGGGCACCAGGAATTCTGGGAAATGTATTTCTGTTGATAGACCCCACTGTAGGAGTGAGTTTGAAGTACTGAGTGGGGGGAACATGGAAGTGGCAGGGTGGGGCGGGCCCGGCTGGGTCGGGGCTTTAGGCCTTGGGCTGGTGGGGGGCTCGGCGGGCAGGGCGCATGCGGGGTGCAAACCTGCTTGGAAGCTGGCACCCAATAGCCCCTGGATCACAGACATAAACCCACAGGGGGCCGGTACCCAACACCCACAATCTCTGCCACCCAGGTGCTGGAGATACAAACCAGCAGGGAGGCTGGCACCCAGCAGCTCCAAGCCCCGCCATGGGGGTTCTGGGGCTGCGTGGGGCTGGATCTGAAACACAAACCAGCAGGGAGGCCAGCACTCAGTAGCTCCAAGCCCCGCCAACGCGGACCTGGGGCTTGGGGGCACGAGGGGGGTGGACTGGAGATACAAACCCACAGGCCTGGCAGCCAGCAGCCCCAAGGCCTGATGCGTAGACGCTGGGGCTGCTGGGGGGGGAGGGGTGCTTTGGGCGGGGGCAGCTGAGACACAAACCCACAAGAAACCTGTGGAAAGGGAGATAAACTATTTTAACTTTATCTCCCTTTCCTCAAAATGAGAAAACTGTCCCTGGATTATTTAGTGATGTGGCCCACACCTTTCTACATACACAGGGTATGTTATGACCACTCCCAGAATGCCGTCTCCAAGGAATAACCTACTGTGGCAAATCATCTACGAGAGGAAACAAGCTTTTGTTGGGTTTATTCTGAAGGTCAGAGAACATGCCACCCCCAACATATGCTTTATTGTTATATTGATGATCTTGAGCTGCAGATTCTTGAGAAACTGCAAGTGCATGCAGAGGATTTCACTGAAGTCTCCTGATCTGTCTAAAATTGGACCCTCCTAAAGGAGCTTAAATGTCATAGGTCCCCTTGATGGGAGAAGTGTTATCAGGCAGAGAAGACTGACTTCTGTCACAGGACATAACACCCAAACTTTGTTACAAACTATTTCTCTCCACCCCCATTAATCTTTCCTAAAAATCATTTACTCTTCTCTAGGAGGCCTACATCTCCTGTTCCCTTTCCCTAGGAAGAAGGTATTTAAATCTGCATTCTAAGCCAGCGTGGGGAGTTATTCATTTTTCCCTGAGTTCTCCCACATATACACAAGATACACATGCTAATGAACTTTTGTTTTTCTCTTGGCGATCTGTCTTTCATTACAAGGCCTCCACTAAGAACTCAGAAAGGTTGAGGAAAACTATTTTTCTTCCTCCATAATTCTATCTTGGGAAATCAAGTCCCCAGCTGAACAATGAGGTTGGCTCAAGTATCAAACGTTCCCAGCTGACAGGAGGGAAGCTTCTAGGTAGAAATCAATGATATTGGCATCAAAGTGGGATGGAGGGCACACGCATGATTGATGGTGGGAGTTTAAAGTGGTTCAACATTTTTGGAGGATGACTTGGCAAATTTGATAGAAATGTTCAAGGTATATCCAAGAGTCTTCTTCTAGGAATCACAGCTGCTGAGATAAAGCACAAGCACTTAAGCCCTGGTCAGAACCCAGGATGCTACTGAGGGCTCCCCTTCCATGATAGGAAAACCTGGGAACAACCTGCATTTTTAGGTCAAGGTAGCATCTATGCTAATAAAAGAGTAATATGCTAATTAGACTGAACATCTTCCTGGCGATCTTCCAGATGTCCTTCCAGACATCCTTCCTGACAAAGCCATGTTGGCAGGGCCAAGGCAGAGGAGGTTAGAGGCAATCAGGCAAGCAGGGGAGAGCAGTTAGGGGGACCAGGCCAGCAGAGGACAGCAGTTAGGTCAAATAGGCTGTCAGAGGAGAGCAGTCAGGGGGATCAGGCTGGCAGGCAGGTGAATGCTTAGGAGGCAGAGGCCTGAGGGGTCCCAGATTGGAGAGGGTGCAGGCTGGGCTGAGGGAATCCTCCTCCCCTTCCCCCGTGCACAAATTTCGTGCACTGGGCCACTAGTTACTAATAAAAAGGTAATATGCTAATTAGACTAGGAAACCTTCCAGATGTCCTTCCAGACAAAGCCATGGTGGTGGGGTTGAGACAGAGGCAGTTAGGGGTGAACAGGCCAGCAGAGGAGGGCAACCAAGGGTGAGCAGGCCAACAGCGGGGGGGCATTTGGGAGTGAGCAGGCTGGTAAGGGGGGCAGTTGGGGTGATCAGTCTGGCAGGGGGGTCAGTCGTGGGAGAGCAGGGGTAGCAGGGGTAGCAGTCAGGGATGATCAGGCTGGCAGAGGGGAAGATGGGTGTGAGCAGACTGGCAGGGGGTGGATTGTTAGGGGCAATCTGGCTGGCAGGGGTGAGCAGTTGGGGGCAATCAGGCCTGTAGTGGAGAGGCAGTTAGGTGTGATCAGGCTGGAAGGGGGGCAGTTGGGGTTGATCAGGCCAACAAGGAGAGTGGTTAGGGCCTAAACCAGCAGTTGTACATCCCCCTAAGGGTCCCAGATTGGAGAGGGTGCAGGCCACCTAAGGGACACTCTCCTCCACTCCATGCACAAATTTCATGCACTATGCCACTAGTTATGATATAAACAAGGAAACCAGGGATAACAAAATTAAATCATTTGTTCAAGGACACTTGCTAGATATAGTGGATTTGGTATTCAAACCCAAGTAACTTGGTGCCATAGCCAAACCTGGTTACTGCAATGCTTCAGTATTGTGTGGACTGAGTAGTGCAGTGGTCGACAAACTGTGGCTCATGAGCCACATGTGGCTCGCAAGCTGCAGTTTGCCGCTTTGTTGAATAATGAGTTTGCCGACCACTGCTGTAAGGCATTACCCTTACTCAGAAGCTTTGACTTCAGGTTAAAGGCATTAGTACATTATTAAAATGTTTTTAAGTGTTTTTCCCTAAGGCAGTGGACGGTAAACACATTAGTCAACAGAGCCACAGTTTGCCAACCACTGGTGTAGTGTATTGTTTCTGTGTGACACAAAATGTTTCCTAAGACAACCTGCCTATTATTAGCCTCACTTTTGCCAGTGATGTTACCTAAGCATGTGCAATGTCTAACATTCAACTAGATAGTAAAATTACAGCTACTACCATTTGTGTGTGTGTGTGTGTGTGTGTGTGTGTGTGTGTGTGTGTGTGTGTGTGTGTTGGGGAAACAGTCTGAGAAATGTGGGGCATTAAAAATGAATTATCGTGAGTTTGTGCTTCGGGGCTTTGTCTTATGTCTACTTCTGCTCTCTATCAACACTTTCTGCTGAGGTGATTCATCCTGTTTCACGGCATTAAATATGTCCTGCATGTTGTTGACTCCTCAAATTTGAATTTCCAACCCCCACAGCTGGAGAAGGTCTGACATCCAAACACATCTACACACCTGCCTGTTTATCATGGATGCCCAACTGAGATGTCTAAAGTGTATTCTCTCCAAAAGCTTATCTCTACTCTATGTATATAGGCTTTTACCAGAAATATAGTTTTTCTGTTCTTTTGAAACTGAGTTTTGCCTTTCCACATTGTACTGGTACATAATTAACATGATTTTACAAGTTAGTTTTTCATTTTCCAACACACAGTAACTCAAACCATATTACCCGAAAGCTGTGTTAAGTGCCATTTATTTCAAATACTCTTGTCAGCTTTGAAACTGAACACATACCCCTTCAAAGTATGCCTATGTTTGAGAGTTAGACTGAAAAATAGGAAGACATGGGAGACTATCATTCTAGAGCCTCTTTGTTCTTATTTTGTAACAAAATAATTATCATTTGGGGAAAATAGTTATCATACCTAAAAAGCTTGGTGATATATCAATCTCATTGGGAAGCATAAACTTTGGAATCAGACACATCTGGGTTTAATCTGTCATTTATTAGCTGTGTAATTCAAAACAAATTGCTTAATATCTGAGACTCACTTCCTGTTTTTTAAATTGCACATAATTTATATGGTTTTATTGGAATAAACTAAAATATTCTGAGTGTAGCACCTGTCAAATAGTAAGCGTGAAATAATTATCTGCCTACCTTCTCAGCTCCCACTAATGCTTGATCACCCCAAAGAATGTTCTTTTGTTACATAGTATAAGGGAGGGAGTTGAATATGAGAATGGAGGGTTAGATATAAACTCTTGACATTCTGGTTCAGTGAATTCCACACCCTTAAACCATTGGGGTTTTTTCCCCCTAAGAGCTTTAAGGCTTTTTGTTTTGTTTTGTTTGTGTAAAAGAAACAACTCTGCTTTACATTCTATGATCATTAATTTAAACTTAACACGAGTTGCCTCTTCCAATGATAGTTTTAACCGTAAGAATAGAGCAGAAAGCTCTGGGCTAGAAGCTAGAAGACAGGATACCAACTGCTGACTATAACACTTTCAGTTTCCTCATCATTAAGACAAGACTAAAAACCACCTGCCCATGCTAACTCAGAAGCTGATGAGAAAGCAAAAACTAATGGAAAGTGCTTTGGAAACTGTAAATATCTACATGTTTAAGGTATTGTAAAATTATTTTCATTTTACCTAAGATCATTTTCTGAAGACCATTTTAAAGAAGATTTAATTTAAAACCGAAAGAACTTGCCCTGGCCAAGTGACTCGGTTGTAGTGTCATCCCATACATTAAAAATGTTGTAGGTTTGATTCCCAGTCAATGCACATATTTATGTTGTGGGTTCAGTCCTCAGTCAGGGCACATATGGGAGGCAACTGATCAATGTTTCTCTCTATCACTCTCTCTTCCTCTCTACACATATCCTTGCGTGAGGATTAAACACACACACACACCAAAAAAAAAAAAAAGGAAATAACTTATTTGTTAGATGAGGGGTTGAAACTATGTAATAAGAGTGTTTTTGGATAAGTTCTAACTAATTCAATTAAATATAGTCACTGATTCATTCACACTATATGTGCCAGGTGCTATGTTACCTACTGGAGATACATAAGGAAAATATTAATCTCTCTTCAGATTACAAGGAAACATGGGGAGACAGACACATGCATCTTTAAAGAGCAGTGAGACTTATAATACTCACAGCTAAATATTGGTCTTTTAGGCCTAATAAACTCTTCTGGCCTCAAACTAGTGAGTCCCTGAGACCCCACCCCAACGCAAAGGTGGGCAAGCAGGTGGCAGCTAAACTCGGTATATACAGGGATATTTGCTGAGTGACCTCAGAAACAGCACTAGCACTGACTTTGAATCTATATTGATCTAGTGAACACCACTCACCCCTACCTGGTGACTCACTAAGAACCTACCTCATGCAACTAGAATACTTCCAGAAGCTGGTTCAATGACCGAGCCTAACAGCAGCCAGCAGGGGAGAGGCAAGCAGAAGCAGATCTCAGGGTGCCTTGAGACTTGTTGATCTGCCTCCAAACTCAGTGCTCGTAAAATCCAGGCTTGGTGCACATCTTGATACTTCCTGTACACACCCAGGCCCAACAAATCAGTTGCAGATTGTGTATTGCTTTTTAGCTCCAATCATGTTGCCCAGGGTCAGTCACAGATAGTGTCTGATATTGGCCTGCACCACAGTCTCTTTTAAGAGTCCCCAGAACCAATACAGCCAAAGGCCAGCTTCAGAAAACATCAGAGCAGGATCCTATTAGCTTCATAAGCCACATATCCAAAGGGAGATTTCAGCAGGCACCAGACCCTGCTGAAGCGAATTCTGTTTCGTGTGGTCAGCACCTGCAAGGCAGCTCATGTACTATATTCAATAACATTTTACTTTGGGAAGTGTATCGTAATGTTTAGGAACACAAATTTGACAAAGATGACCTTTAATTTCATCTCCATCAATTTCTAGTTCTGTGAACTTGGCCAGGTATATTGTTTGTTCTAAAACTAAATTTCTGCATTGACAACTGCATTTGATACTTACCTTATGTAGTTTTGTGAAGATTAAATGAGGTGATTCATGTGAATCACTTAGTATAAGATTAGCATGCGTTTAGTCAGCATTCAATAAACACCAGTCATTGATTTTTGGATGCAGCTCTTTCTATAAAAATCCTTCCTAGATACCTCTTTTGGGTGGTAAAGCAGGCTAGATAACATGAATAATTATTTTGGTCAAAACTACTGCACTTTTTGCACAAAATACATTTAATAAATTATTTTATTTACATATATTTTTGGCAAAAAAGGAAGAGTGAAAGGAAATAAATGCCAATAAATGAAGGTAATGTAAAAACCTAGGTACAGAGCTAACTTTAACCAGGCACACATATTTGTAAATTCCAGTGACTTTGAGCATCAATTGAACACAAAGTCTAATACCCATGAAGGGAGGGGCAATTTTTAGGAGACCCTGGCCAAAAGCTTAGACATCATTGGAAGGTTTTAAGATTCTTATGGTAAGGGTGAATTAAAGAAAAAAACCCTACCCTGCAGAAAAGGGCAGAGAGGAAACTTGCTTTATTTCATCTCAGCACAGTATTGAATAGAAAAACAAAAGGTTTTTTGTTAGAATTTTTAAACAAAAGGTGGACCTTGAGCAAGTTTGGAGTCTGAATTCATATTGCATGTGCTTTCTGGAAAACCTTCCTATGAGAATTTATTTCATAATAGTTGCAAGTTGGATGTCCTCTAGTCACTTGGCAAAATCAAGCTCAAACCCTCTCTGGAGAAACACATCATCAACCCAGGCCACAAAAGTTTCAAGGAATATGTACTTCTAGTTAAAAGCCACAAAGTATGTCAGAACATTGTTGGGGTTGAAATGTGTTTCTCCCAAATTTATTTGTTAAAGTACCAACTCCCATTCCTCAGAATGTGACCTTATTTGGAAACAGCATCCTTGCAGATCTAATTGGCAAACATGAGGTCATACTGGAATAAAATAATTCAATATGACTGGGGTCTTTATAAATTAAAAAACTTCATGTTAAGAGAGACATGAAGGAAATTGTCCCCATAACTTAAAGGAAATTTTAAGTCATGGGGACAATGCCATCTATAAGGAATGCCAAACATTGACAGCAAACCACCAAAATCTAGGAGAAAGGCATGGGATAGATTTTCTCTCAAGTCTTAAAAAAACACACACACAATTCTACAGACACCTTGGTTTCAGAATTCTACTCTCCAGAACTGTAGGATAATATATTACTATTGTTTAAGCCATTTACTTGGTGGTTCTTTGGTATAGCAGCCCTAGCAAACTAGTACAGACACAAAACATTTCTAGAGTCAAAATGTCTCCACCATTGCCAATGTTTACTGTTTGGTTAAGAGATCTTCACTGGTGTTACACTCCCGATAACTTCTTTCATCTGTACTTATACTCAACTGGGGAGTAAGGTTAATGGAGCAGCTTCTCTGATTGGACTATTTGGGGACAATGCCAAGGCATGCTTATCTCAGCAACCCTCTCTTTCTTGTGGGAGTGACTTGCTTTCTGAAAGCAGGTGTTTTGGTCTGCTCATCAAAGAACTCATCCTCTTGACAAGTGAGTTCTCTTTCAGTTCAGCATGTCCTGATACTGGCTGGGTGATTGTGCCTAATTCTGAAAGTCAAGATTAACAAGGTTTACAGACCTAAATTCATGCCTATTAGCAGTAAAGATTTCCTTTGGCCACTCATTTATTGTACTTATCATTCTGTTCAGCAAAACAACAAGTAGCAGAATGCAAACTAATCCAGACTATAATTATTAGAATTATCAAATGCAAGATATAAAATGCTTAAAATTATTGTTTCTGAAAGGGATAAGAAACTAAGCATGACAAAGGAATAAGACCATCAAAATGGATGTTTTTCAAAAAAACAATAACTGAGAAACTTACAAGCAACAGAACTCCACCAGAGAAGATTCAGAAGGTTATATTTCAGGCCAAAAGGAAATATTTCCAAAAAGAGGTGCTGAGATGCTGGTAGTAATGGTGGGTCAAGAAATTGCTAAACTTGTATAGCAAAACAGACATTGAGTGCACAAACATTAATAAAAATTCTCAAGTTATGTGGTTAGCAAAATCAAAGTAGATCTAAAATATATAACTATAGCATCATTTGCAGGGAGTGATTTGAGTTAAGTTTTCTAAAGTTCTTGCATTGTGTGAAAGAGAATGAAGAAGTTGACTGATATTAGATTTTGCTAAGATGCATTGTAACATTTTGGAGAAATATGAAATGGGACCCAAAAAGTTACAATCAATCCAAAATATGGACACAAGATTGCCTGCAGGGGAGAGCAGTTAGGGGCAAACAGGCTGTCAGGGGAGTGGATAGGGGGTGATCAGGCTGGCAGGCAGAAGCAGTTAGGGGCAATCAGGGAAGGCAGGCAGGCAAGCAGTTGGGAGCCAGCAGTCCTGGATTGTGAGAGGGTCCCAGATTGGAGAGGGTGCAAGCTGGACTGAGGGACAAACCACACAATGCACGAATTTCATGCACTGGGCCTCTAGTCTATATATATACAAACCTAAGCAACCATTATGACTGAATGACCAGAACGACTGGAATGACCAGTTGCTATGATACACAAGAGCACTATGCAGAAGCTGCTCCCTGGTGATCTGTGTGCTTCCACAGCCAACCTCCCACAGTCCTTTTCCCCCAGTTGGCCAACCTCCCAGGATCCTTCCCCAACACCCAAAAAACCTCCTGGGGTCCCTCCCCCAGCCAGCCATGATAGCCATCCAGGCCAAGGGAACTCACATGTGCATGAATTGGTGCACTAAACCTCTAGTTGTATCATAATTCAATTAAATTAGAGATTATAAGATATTAAAGGTCTAAATAAATGGATTTGGGTAGAAAAGCTTGATATCACATATAGGATGGGAAATGTAAGTTTATAGTTGTTTGTGTTGAAAAAATACAGTCTATATTACTAATAAAGAAGTAATATGCAAATTGACCATCACATATTCATACAAGATGGCCGCCCCCATGTGGTCAAAGATGGCTACCACAAGATGGACGGCAGGGAGAGTCATTGTGGGCGATCTGGACAGTAGGGGAGGGCAGTTGGTGGCAATCAGGCTTGAGAGGCGGGCAGTTAGGGGCATCCAGGTCTGCAGGGGAGGGCAGTTGGAGGGAACCAGGCCTACAGGGGAAGGCAGTTAGGGGCGACCAGGCTGGCAGGGAAGGACAGTTAGGCGGTACAAGGCCTATAGGGGAGGGCAGTTTGGGGGGACCAGGCTGGCAGGGAAGGCAGTTAGGGGTTACCAGGACAAAAGGGGAGGGCATTTGGGGGTGATCAGGCCAGCAGGGGAGCAGTTAGGCATCGATCAGGCTGGCAGAGGAGTGATTAGGGGGTGATCAGGCTGGTAGGCAGACAAGGGGTTGGGAGCCAGCAGTTCCAGATTGTGAGGAGGATGTCCCCTGAGGAGTCCCGGATTGGAGACGGTACAGGCTGGCTGAGGAATATCACCCCCAGTGCATGAATTTCATGCAGTGAGACTCGTGTGTGTGTGTGTGTGTGTGTGTGTGTGTGTGTGTGTGTGTGTGTATGTGTGTGTGTGTGTATACATATATATGGCTAAGCAGCCAGCCAACCAGCTGGTAGGTATAATACACACTGACTACCAGGGCACAAGTGCTCAATCCAGAAGCTGCTAAGCAACAGCAACTTTGCAGAATGGCCTCTTGCACTCTGAGACCCTTTGAAGGATGTTGGACTGCTAGTTTCAGCCTGATCCATGCAGGCCAGGCTAAGAAACCCCACCTACTGGAGGGATCCCACTCACTCCGCAGATGCCCTTTGAACCCCACCCTGCCTCAGATATGGCAAAATGGGGAGGGACTGCAGGAGGTTGGCTCCAGGGTGTGTCCAGCCTGTCTTGCCCACCCCTGCACCATCCACCACCTTCTAGTTAGTTTACTTTTAATGTGCATGAATCTGTGCACAGAGCCTCTAGTAATTACTAAAAGACAATACAAGAATAAACTCTGTTACATGTACTTGCAACTATAAACTGACTTTTGCCCTATCTGTATATGTCATTCTTTCTAAATCTACATTTATATTTGATGCACTTCCAATTAAAATTCAAAAAGAGTGTGTGTGTGTGTGTGTGTGTGTGTGTGTGTGTGTGTGTGTGATTTGAGGATCTGAGTCTAAGATTCCATGATGGTTAACTTTATATGTCAACTTGATAGTACCACAGGGAGCCAAGATATTGGTTAAACATTATTTCTGGATGTGTTTGTGAGACTGTTGCTGGAAAAGATTAGCATCTGAATCAGTAGACTGAGTAAAGCAGTTTACCCTCCCAAAGGCAGGTGGGCATCATCCAATCCCTTGAGGGTCAGTATGAATAGAACAAAAAGGTAGAGGACAGAATTCTTGATTTCCTGCATGACTGCTTAAGCTGATACATATTAATTTTCTCCTGCCCTCAGACTAGGATTAACAACATTGGTTTTCTTGGTTCTCAGGCCTCCAGACCTGAACTGGAAGGAATACACTGGCTTTCTTGTGTTTTCAGCTTGCAGAAGGAATATTGTGGGATTTCTCAGCATCCATAATCATATGGGCCAATTCTTAATCACAAATTTATTTAGATATACATTTGTATATGTGTATATCTTTCTACTTATCTATATATCTATCATCTATCTCTCTATATACTAAGGGTTCTGTGTCTGCATCTCCGGAGAGCCTTGACTAATACAGATTTATATGGAAAGGGAAAAGTGCAGCCATAGCCAAAAACTCTTAGTAAAGAAAAAGGAGTTGGGAGATATTGTACTAACATATAAAGATTATAATAAACCAATTGTCAATAAGATGGTGCAGTATTTGTTTAGGGATAGACAAATAGTCGTATTAAGTAGTAAAATAGGAGTAAGAATTTTCTAGATGTAATTTACTAACAGAATATGTTTCCTTAAATGATATTACTCCACTATCCCCTCCCCCTTTTTTTGATTAATGGGGGCTTTTGGAAATTTTATATTGCAATCTTGGTAACTTTAAATTTTAATTTTTGCACACAAATACGTCTGCTTTAGGTTCTTTGGATGTTGGGTAATTTTACAATGAGATGAACTACTAATAGAAATTTTAGTTAATATTTTCAGAACAGCTTTTTGTCCAGTACACTTAAATTTTCTTGAGTATTCACTTAATTCACTTGGCCAATTTAAATTAATTTGAAAACTTGATTACTATTTTACTGTCAAATTTAATACTCAAGAAAAAAATCTTAGTTGACCCTGTAAATATTAGTGGAAAGGATCATTTGCATTCTTGAGTAGGCCCTGAGCACTCCTGGTACTAGACTGAATTTAGATACAGGGCAGCTGTTGCTGGCCGAGTCTCTTTCTGTAACCTGGATCCCAATCTGAGCTGTGTGTGGGAGGCGAAGAAGCCATGGGAGAAGGAGACCTCCATCAGAAGGAGTGAGAGTTCAGACCCCTACAAGGTTAGTGAGTGAGGGTCTTGTTCCCCACCTCTGTTGTCCTTTTAGTTTTTTCTTGTTGCCCCTCTGCGACTGTGCCTGTCTTAGGTTGTTCCTTCCCTGAGGAATCTTACTTGTCTCTGGCTAACCAGCCATCCTCCTGGGCCAAACAGGATGATGTGAGGTTCCGTTTTTTCTCCTTGGTAGTCTATGCACGCATGGCCTCCATGCCCAGAACCTGCCTTGGGATACCCTTGCCTGCTGGTGGGGTCCCAGTACTGATCACATATCTCGGGGGACCCAGGTTTCTTCTCCAGAGAGGACCCAGCTCACACCATTGGGCGAGAGATAAATCCATGGTGCCAGCCTCCCAGAGGCTTCAACCATATCTTGGAATGAAAGCTCAGGCAACAGCAGTGTGCACTTGGATTGTGAGAAGAGGGTCTCTCTTGTCAAAAAGGGCAAGAGGGGCCAATATAGGATGCTGGAGTGCCTTCCCAGTGCCTTAATTCCTTCTGAAAGGGATTAATTCCTTTCCTATCCTTTTTTCAAATTGCTGTCTAACATTCAAAGAATTAGTTTGTAAGGTTCTTTGGGATAATTGTACAATATGCTGCTGTCAAATATCAAAAATTATAATGACATTGCAGAATAATATCATGTAAGGGTATTATGGTGTCACAGGAGGTTAAGGTTGGCTAGCCTAATGGTGTCAAAATAAGCCAAAGGAAAATCATTTGGGCAAAAATAAAGGAATCTCAAGTCTAATTTGCAGAGAGGACCCCTTTATTAATTTTTGGTTGAGAATATGTGTGTATATTTTCAGAAAACAACTCCAAGACCATATGGGTTACTGCAACAATGAGGAACTGACAGGTCTGTTCCAACCACGAAGACAGTCCAGAGATAGAAGACACTGATGACACCTTGCCCTGCTAGCAGTCAGCAGCTGTGCATTGCTGCAGGTGGACCAGGACCAAACCAGAGAGGGTGGAACCTGCATTGCCACCCTATGCCCACCATTCAGATACCATTGCTGACATGTGCACATAAGGAACTATTTGACATTGAAACTGGGATTGAGAACAGTTGGACATTGAAACTGACACTCAAACATTTTTTGTTCTTATATATTTATTTCCAGTATGCAGATGCAAGATCTTTTTAAAGAAAAGAAACAGGGAGAAAAGATTGATATAGAGGCAAAGAAGCATTAAACAGACTGTCAAACTACAGGGGGAAGGCAGGGGATGGTGGGGCGTGGGGACTGTAAGAATCAACCAAAGGACTTGTATGCATGCATATAAGCATAACCAATGTATACAAGACACTGGGGCGGCAGGTGGCAGGTGAGGACATTTGCTAGGGGGTAGGGGAGGCTGGGGGGAGGACAATTTGGGAAAAAAGGAAAACATATATACTACTATTTGTAATACGTCACAAATTTTAAAAAAATAAAAAAATAATAAGCTAGTATCAAAAAAGATTTTAGGAGCAGATAATCATATATATAATAAAAGATAAACATGCAAATTTGACTGTACCTAATCTCCTGATTGGCTATGCTACCAGCCAATCAGGATCGGGGGTGGGGCCAAGTGGTGCGAGCACCGGGCCCCAGGGGTGGAGATGAAATGGTGGTGGTGGTGAGCGCTCAGTCCCCAGGAACTGTGAGGGGAAGTGGAGGCGGGCACCCAGCCCCTTGCCGGGTGGTCACAGGCAGCTGGGGCTGAGCTGAGCAGGCGATGGCTGGGTGCTCGTCAGAGGCTTTAGGCCTTAGGTAGGCTGAGGGTGAGCCATCAGTTGGACATTCCCTGAGGGCTCCCAGTATGTGAGAGGCGGCAGGTTGTGATGAGGGACCACCCACCCCCAGTACACGAATTTCATGCACCAGGCCCCTGATATACATATATGGAAATGACTGATGATAGGCTGGTATTATAGATCAATGGGTACAGTATGGAATATCCAACACATTATGCACTAAAACATAAAGTATATATAAAAATTAGTTTTAGATTAATTAAAAACAAATATAAAAAGCAAAATTTGACAACTTTATTAAGAGCATAGAAGAATATCTTTATGACCTTGTTATACAGAAATATTTCTTAAATAAAATACCAACAATGAAAATGACAAGAAAAAATTGATAATTTTTTAATATTGTGGTTACACACATATCACCATATAATTGCCAACAAATTTGACTATATAAAAATTAGCAATAAAGCCGAGACCGGTTTGGCTCAGTGGATAGAGCGTCGGACTGCGAACTACGGGGTCCCGGGTTCAATTCCGGCAAGGGCATGTACTTTGGCTGCGGGCACATCCCCAGTAGGGGGCGTGCAAGAGGCAGCTGATCGATGTCTCTCTCTCATCGATGTTTCTGACTTTCTATCCCTCTCCCTTCCGCTCTGTAAAAAATCAATAAAATATATTTTAAAAAATTAGCAATAAGGATAATAATTAGAAGTAACAAATTGGGAGAAGATACAACTATAAGAAAATTATAAATAATTTAATAAAAGATAAGGAAGCAAATTAAACAAGCATTTTATAGAAAAGGACCACAAAATATAAAAATGGATAAAAAATGCAAGAGTAACTTCATTAGTAATTATGCAGTTGCATATTAAACTCAATAACACCTTAAATCCATTAAATTGGTAATAAAAAGAAAAAAATGATGTTACAAATGATATAAAGCAATCAGAGCTTTTATATTCTGCTGATAGGTGTATAACATGGCACAACTATTTTGAAAAACAATTTGGCACTGTATCGCAGAGACAAAGATATATACACCATAGGACTCAGTAATTCTACCTCAAATAATTCTCCAATACCTGTTTACAAGAAGATATGTAAAGAAAGTTTGTAATAACAAAATAAGAAGAAAGAAACAGGTAACAACCAAATATTCAAATACATTGTCTTTTATAGAGCAGAAGTTTTTTTGTGTATTCTTTTTTGTGTTTCCAATTTCTGGCTAAAAAAATGAACAAAAATCACTTCTATCTTAGTTCTATATTGTAAAATTTTATTTTTATTTGTAAATATATTTTACTGATTTTTTTACAGAGAGGAATGGATAGGGATAGAGAGTTAGAAACATTGATGAGAAACATCAATCAACTGCCTCTTGCATACCCCCTACTGGGGATGTGCCCACAACCAAGGTACATGCCCTTGACCAGAATCGAACCTGGGACCCTTTATTCCATAGGCCGATGCTCTATCCACTGAGCCAAACCACTTAGGGCAACATTGTAGAATTAATATATATATATATATATATATTGTTAATCCTTACCTAAGGATATTTTTCCATTGAATTTTAGAAAAAGTGGAAGGGTTGGGGAGAGACATAGAGAAAGAAACATCGATGTGAGAGAGACACATCAATTAATTGCCTCCTGCATGCTCCCTGACCAGGGCTGGGGATGGATCTGCAACAGAGGTATGTGCCTTTGACCAGAATTAAACCTGGGAACCTTCAGTCCTCAGACTGACAGTGTCCTTTCAGCCAAACTGACTAAAGCACATTGTATAATTTTAATTTACTTTCATGAACATCATTTTTTGACTTCTTGTTGGGGGTGTATAGAGGAGATAACTTGAATCTATGCCGTTTTCTGTAGTTGCATGCTCAACCTTTATCACAGTGTACAGATTGTACTCCCTTTCAATTTTATAAAAAACTTCACAATTTCTTGTTATGTTATATTGGTGTCTTGGCATATAGTAATGTCTCTTACAAAGGTAAGAGTTCCACAGAAGGTATCTTTATGACTGAACAAAACCTGTCACTACAATATATTAGCAGGCTAAATTGCTTAGGTCTACAGTGAGCTGTATAAACATTCAACCTAGTAAAGTGATTCTGCTTTCTAAAAGCTCAAGTATCTCACTGTCTGATTTTATTAAAACTCACAATCTTTTCCTTGGTGTATCCCTGTAAAGAATAGAAATGAATTTCTGAATGGCCTACATTGAATATTAAAGGAAAGAAAAGTTGCTGACAAAGTCAAGAGATTTTTGTTGTTGTTCTTCTTCTTAACTTTATGTATAAGAATCTGTTCAGGTGGGTTTTCTGCATTCCAGTAGTGCAGGCTTCCATGGATGAAGTCCTTCCTCCACAAGTCAACCATTTTGCTGTCAGTGCCAATGTCCATCCCTTTAAACTCTCTGTTTCTATAATAAATCTCTGACTTAGCATGACCACCTCCTTCAGAGCTGGGTCTCTCCTGAATGAAGCCACTGACTGTGTATACAAGCCACTGATTGTATACAATTATATGTAGACCATCATCCTCTTTGGGATACAGCAGAGGAAAAGAAAGATGGATTTCTACTACAGTGTTAAAGCTATAAATGACTCTTCCTTATTTTGTAAGCCACACAGCTGTAGGATTGGAAAACATATCACCAGTTAGCATTTGGACAGAGGACTGTTCAAAAATCTATATCCTGTTCAGTGAGACATACCTGAAGATAAAGCTTTTATACAGTCTCTGGGCTTGCTAGCTTTAAGGCCATCTGTGGAAAGTCTGTGCTGCTGAAAGCAGGGAACTTTGCCCTGATGTAGCAATGTCATTAGCTGGATCAGCCCCTCTTCAGAGAGGTTTGGGATTCAGCAGTTGCAGCTTCCTCAATATCATGTTAATGGCTGTCGCCTTCAAACTAATCTGGAAAACGTAAACCTCTGAGATTTTGAGCACTGGATTGTTTCTGGCATATACTTAGGCATGTTTGTAAGGGAAATATGGAGGTCTCTTAGTTAGTTACAAATATTAATTCTAAAGTGGAGAAAAGTTTTGGATCGAATTGCCCATTTAGTTTGAGAAGAGAAAAGTTGGCCAGAAGCTCTGGCTTCTTCTGACCTCACTGAATGACTTTGAAATCAGTATGGTGCTGCACTGCTAGTTTTGTAGATCTGAATAATATCCTGTTGGCTCCCGGCTGGGCCATCCCCCACATGCCACCTGTTCCTCTGCTAGGCCTTGGGGCCCCACCACTGTGCATAACTGTGAAAAGCTCCAACTACAAGCACCACCTGCAACACTTTAAGGAGTATTGGCTCTATTTGCTGTTTAGTTGATGCTGATTCATAGTTCAACTGCACAATATTGTAATGATGGGAGAACATTTTCTAGACAGGTTTTTGGCAATGTGGCATCTTTACTGATAAAGTAAAGGAAAGTTACATCATTGTCCTTTTTATTGTTTTTAATGAAGTTTCCTTCATTGTTTTATGCTTTTAGGCAGTCAGATTAGATTGGCAGTCACTATATGCATACAAATATATTTCAAATATTATATCAATGTCAATGACTACAT
This sequence comes from Antrozous pallidus, assembly GCA_027563665.1. Taxonomy (NCBI): domain Eukaryota; kingdom Metazoa; phylum Chordata; class Mammalia; order Chiroptera; family Vespertilionidae; genus Antrozous; species Antrozous pallidus. Next base: position 77,786,884 of record CM050509.1, read on the forward strand.
AGAGTGTATATATATATATATATATATATATATATATATATATATTCACAGATATATAAGCTTTATTTGAGTGCCTGCATAAATATGAGCTGAGGTCAAACAAGGTTTTCCAAAGGGTTAAAATGTATTAAACGATAGAACTTGGTCCTTCCCTTTAGTTTGTCTCTGATAAGTTGACTAGTCTGCTCTTTCTAACAATTTATACCAGACACAAAATCTAAAACTCTTCAGGTGGCATTTTTCTTTTGTCTGGAAATCTCTTAAAGTGCTTTCAGTTACAAAAGAAGGGCAAGGTTTTTATCTGATCCCTACTCCACTGGAGGCACAAACACATCCTTGGGTTTTCTTGCTTAATTTTCAGCGGTTTGCAGTGTACAAATGAAGAACTTAATGTTAACAACACAAAATATACATGTGTGCTGTTAATCACGACTTTGCTTTGAACTTTTTTTCATTAAACAATTATTTTTATTTTTATACTCTCCACAAAGAAGTTATAAAAATACCTATCAGTACATTGGAAAGGTACTTTAAAATCCTGGGATGAAAAATTCTAAATATGTTACATCTTCTGTGATTTACAAAGAATAAAGTTCTATAAGATAGAATTCCTGAATGATTTTGACAGAAATTTACTAAGAACCAAAACATTAGCCGAGACCGGTTTGGCTCAGTGGATAGAGCGTCGGACTGCGGACTGAAGGGTCCCGGGTTCGATTCTGGCAAGGGCATGTACCTTGGCTGCGGGCACATCCCCAGTAGGGGGCGTGCAAGAGGCAGCTGATCGATGTCTCTCTCCCATCGATGTTTCTGACTTTCTATCCCTCTCCCTTCTGCTCTGTAAAAAATCAATAAAATATATTTTAAAAAAAAGAACCAAAACATTAAACTTTAAAAGATATTTCATTTCCACCTTAACTGAGTTTTTGAGAAGCTGTATCTGTTGACAGTCACTACACGCTGGTATCAATGACCAGCCATTGGGCTATGGAGTCAAAGTGTGTGGCTCTGCAGTGGCACTTGCTGCCTCTACCAATGAATTTAACTAGGATAGATTTGTCGGCTCTCCCATACAATTTACTGAAGTGTTCTCTTATTGTTTTCTTTTATGTGTTAAATAGAAGTAAATATACATGTGGTAAGAAGCTTACGTGGAGGGAGGATGGAAATTTAAATGCTTTAGTAAAGTCCAAAATAATAAGCAAATATCAACAAACCTGATGTCTTCAAAATCACTAAGCAGTCATATGAGTAATTTAGAAACTAAAGTCAACCTTAGAATCTCTTTATCTGAATATAATTCTCAGGCTTCTGGAACCATGTTGATTTTCTTATATATGACCTTGTTGCATAGAAGAGCCATGAAGTTCTTAAGAACAACAACAACAACAAACAATTACAAAACCAACACACACATTCTGCTCAGAGACAGCAAGTCTAGGCAGAATCCCTGACTCCATGGATCTGGTCCAGGCTCCAGACAGTCCCAGGTCTCATCCAGAGGTGGCAGAAGCTCAGCCCAGCCCTTCTTGGATTCTTAGATCCTCCTGGCCAGCTGCATATCCTTTGGGAAGAGAGTAACACACCTGCACTGGCGTGGAGGGAGGCGAGATAGGTATTCTCAAAGAGATGTATGAAAAATGCTTTCAAGAGCATTATGCTAAGTGAAATAGGCCAGTCACAGAAAGATAACAATCACATAATCTCACTCATTTGTGCATTATAATGAACAACAAAAACTGATGAAAAGGAACAAATCCAGAGACAGAGAAGCATGGATCAGACCATCAAACCTCAGAGGGAATGTAGGAGAGGGTGGAGGTAAGGGGGAGAGATCAACCAAAGGACTTGTGTATGCACTCATATAAACCTATCCAATGGACACAGACACCAGTGGGGTGAGGGCATGACGGGAATGGGGTGGAGGTGGGGGAATGGGAGGGATAAGGACAAATATGTAACATTTTAATCAATAAAGAAAAAGAAAAAAATGAAATGCTTCTGCTACCTCTTCTAAGGCCAACAGGGTATGGATTGCCAATTGAAGTCCACATCACTAGTGAATTTAACAAATATTTCTCTTACCAGGCTGCAGAAAGGCATCTTCCTTAATAACAGGTGTGTGCTCTTCTGAAGATTTCAGATCTCCTTCACAATCAGATGTCTCTAGCAATAAGATGGATGTGAGGGACTGCCTGAGGCTGTTATGGTGAACCTATGACACGCATGTCAGCACTGACACGCTTAGCCATTTTGGATGACTTGTGGCTGCATGCGGTCACATACAGAGAAGTATTGGGCCGCATGCCAAGAAGAACGTTTCATCCTCGGCTACTGCATGGCCAGGTACAGTAGCCAAGGATAAAATATTTGCTGTAGGGTAGTGTAGACACTCTGTGCTAGAGGTCTGTAGGCCAAAACAACAGAACTCCAGCACAGAGCATCTATTTCTGGGACTTCCGGTTAGGCCGTTAGGGGATCTTTGACCTCACTTAAGGCCGGCAGAGCAGGGAGCAGCAGAATTCCGTGGGGGAGGCATCTCTGGAGGCCCTGTGATAGCCATTACCAGCAACCACATAACCACAGCAATCATCATCCAATCTACTGTTCTGGGGTGGGATGTTGTGGATTTCTAATTGACCATCATTACTGAGATAAGTGAGGGGGAGGCTGTGAGAGGTGAGAGCCTGTTCTATAGGTGCCATTTCCCACCATTAGAAATAGAAGCAGCCATCTTAATATATATAAGGGACGTCATTTTGCAGCATAGTGCAGATTCCATTTCACCACTATCACTGTTGTGCATCCTTATTAACCCTGACCTTTCCTAAAAGATAGTTACATGTGCCATCTTGTGGTCAGTTAGGCTAGTTAACCCCTAATTGCTTGCAGGGCTAAACAGGCTATCTATAATGCTATCTTCTGTCACTGCTCCCTTGATGGAGAACCCAAAAAATAAAAAAAAACAAGTTTAAGTAAAGGAAGTGGCAATAGCAGTAGCCTACCCTTTCAAGAGACATGGACTGATATGTATGTCATTACAGAAAAAAATGGCAGATCATTTTGCATTCTATATACTGAAATGGTAGTAAGCAGAACATGGAATAAAAATAGACATTTTGAAATTAATCATTCCCAACTCTTGAAAAAAATGAGGATGAAAGGAAGGAATGCATTTCCAGGCAGCTATGCCTTCATAAGAGCCAATCTAATTCCATCCTTAAATTTATAAAAGTCTCTACAAATTTAACATCTGCAAGTGTGAGCATTGCCCACTCCATAGCTCATCATGGAAAAGCACTCAGTGAGGGAGAATTTATTAAAGAAACTCTCCTAATACATGCACCAGTTTGATTTCATGATATGCAGAATAAAGATGCAATTATTAAGAGAATATCTTAGTTGCCACTCAGTAGAAATATCATAAAAGACTGAATAATGGGACTGAACACAAAGGTACAACATCAATTAATGAGAGACATAAGTAATTGTAAATAGTTTTCAATCTCTCTTGATGAAACTACTGATGTCACATCACATGCTCAGTTGGCCATTATTGGTTGATATTCTGATGGTCTCACAATGAGAGAAGTGTTGATAAAGTTAGTATCAGTGTCAATAAGTGTATCAGGAAGCAAAATATGTAAGGTTGTTATACAAACATTCCATGACCTAAGCATTGATGTCTCTAAAGTTGTGTCAATGATGACAGATGGGGCACCAAATATGGTGGGGAAAAAAGTCGGATTTGTCAAATTGTTTACAGAAGCTATTGGACATCCGATTGTGCCTTTTCATTGTATTATCCATCAGGAGGTTTTATGTGCCAAGGCAGGATTCACCTACTTAAACGACTTAATGTCAGTTGTTACAAAAATAGTGAATTTAGTAGCTTCTCGCCCCCTTCACAAGCAAGAATTTTCTGCACTTTTACTGGAGGTTGATTCCACCTACAGTGGACTGCTGATGTACAATAATGTAAGATGGCTGAGCCGAGGCAAAGTTCTTGAGCACTTTGTGACGTGTTTTGAAGAAATTAAGGTATTTCTTGAGTATAAGGATCTAGGAAATTTCTCAGGTCAATGATGATAAGCGGGTGGGTCAACACCCTGATATTTTTTACAGATCTCTCTGTTCATATTAATGAACTGAACTGAAAGTTACCAGGTTTTGGCAAAAGTATTGACATTATGTTTGGATACATAAAAGCTTTTGAAAGTAAACTTAAAATTTTCAAGCGAGATGTAGAAACTAAAACTTATAAATATTCTCCTCAAATAACAAAGTATTTTGGGAAGGCCAGTGCAGCTGTACAAAATGAAATGGAACTCTTACATATAAAGTACCAGCATGTTTTAGACTTGTTACTTGACCAGTTCAGTAATAGATTTAATCAATTTAGAAGCCTAGACCAGACCATAAAAATAATTAAGTATCCTGATGTATTAGTCTACAGTAGTTTGGAATTAAATGGTTTCCAATGGATGCAAATTGATGATTTGGAGATGAAACTTGCAGAATTTCAAGACAGCATCTGGGCTCAGGTGTTAGTTGACCTGAGGTGAAAGCTTGAGAATCTGGTAAGGTGCCTCTTAGAGAATCAAGAAGAGTGCCACTACCAACAGGAAATTTGGAGTGCCTGGAACCGATTACCAGACACTTTTTAGCACTCTAAAAATATAGCAATGGCTTTACTCACAATTTTCCCTCTAAGTACTTTTGTGAGACCTTATTCTCAGCATTAAATAATATCAAAATCAACTAAAGAAACAGTTTGACAGATGAATTTAGTAGCTCTTGCTTGGGCTTGAAGTGTACAAAATACCAACCTTCCATTGAAAGTTTAGCCAATGAAATTCAGCAAGAAAAAAGTCACTAATAGGCAGGTTAATTAAAAATTCCCCCTCCCCCTCACTTATCTTAGTTAATGGCACCCACACAAGTTAAGTAATATCAAGACCAAAAAAAGAACTGACTGACAGATGAACAAAGTCACTAAACAGGTAAGTTAAATAATTAGTTTTTGGTTTATTAAATATAGTTATATATTGCAATTATAGATTTTTGTTACTTAAACTATAAATATCGCAAAATTATGTTTTTTTTTTCTCGAGGTGACACACCACCCGAGTTGTGCTTGTTTTTTTTTTGCAAATTTTGACACACCAAGCTCAAAAGGTAGCCCATCACTGGCCTGCAGGGTGGTGCACTCACAGTGATGATGCCATCTGGGACACAGAGAGTCTTGGTCCATGGCTTCTTCCCCACCTTCTGGATTCAGGAGTAGAGGCTGGCTACTGGGAAGTCTGGGATTGCCCTGGTTGCGTGTGCTTATTTGGTAGGACCTAAACATGCTGCCTGAGGTTCAAATGGTACAAATTGTAGATCACCGACTATATAGTTTTATTGCAGAGATATTGTTGAGTGGTTTAGTAGATTCAATTAATTTTAAGCAAATATTCATTCCTTTTTCTCTACCTTTCTGAGAGAAGAATATTTCCTCACCTCCCTTAATGCCAGCCTTGGCCAGTAACTTCCTGTGCCTAATGGAATCTGACTAGAAGGGATCGTCTGCTGAATCAGGGTTTAACCATCAGAAGCATCAAGTGTTTCTATTTAGCCTTGTGGAAGCTTCTAACTTCTAAAGAGAGAAAAACATATCCCTGATAACTACTGACCATCCAGCCTGGATCTCAAAATAATTAATATAGCACAAATATAAATTTAACCTGAAGCCTAAAGCAGAACCACTCCAGACAAACTGGCCTCCCAGTAACAAGATTACAGAGATTGGGTATGGTTTGTTATACAGAATTATGTGGCAGTAGCTGATGAATGTAAATGTTACCTGTAATCTTAATCATTTTTTAGTAAGATATTAGAGGCCAAATGCACAAAATTCATGTAAAAATAGGCCTTCCTTCCACTGGCTACCGGCACTGGTTTCCCTCTGACACTTGGGACCAAGGCTTCCGTCGCAGCTCAGGCTTCATCTGGAAAAAGGTCTGGTCTGATTAGCACATTATACTTTCATTATTATAGACTAGAGGCCCAGTGCACAAAATTCATGCACTGGGGGCAGGGGATGTCCCTCAGCCCAGCCTGCAACCTCTCCAATCCCTCAGAGAACTCAGGACGGCTGGCTACCAACTGCTCACCTACCTGCCTTCCTGATTGCTCCTAACCACTTCTGAATGCCAGTCTGATCACCCTCCAACCATTATCCTTCCAGCCTGATTGATGCCTAACTGCTCCCCTGCTAACCTGTTTGCCCCTAACTGCCTTCCCCTGAAGGTCTGGTCACCACTAACTACCCTCCTCTGCAGGCCTGGTCCCTCCCAAATAGTCTCCCCTGTTGGCTGTCTTGTGGTGGCCATCTTGTGTCCACATGGGGGCAGGATCTTTGACCACATGGGGGCAGACATATTGTGTGTTGGAGTGATGGTCAATCAGCTTATTACTCTATTATTATATAGGATAGAAGCCTGGTGCAAGGGAGGGTGCAACTGGTTTGCCCTGAAGGGTGTACTGGATCAGGGACAGGATTACCTTGGGGCATGGGGCGCCCTGGGAGAGGGGCCTGTGATAGTTTGCAGGCTGGCCACGCCCCCATGAGACCCAAGTGGAGGCCCTGGTATCTAGGATTTATTTATCTTCTACAATTGAAACTTTGTAGCCTGGAGCAGAGGCAAGTCTCCTGCTCACTCTGTGACCACAGCCATTTCTGTTGGGATTTGTTTATCTTCTATAATTGAAACTTTGTAGCGTTAAGGAGAGGCCAACCCAGGCCATAGCTGTGGAAAGCTTGGCTACCTCCATCGTCGGTGCAACCCTAGCCTCCTGCTCTCTTCAGTTCCATGGCTGCCACCATTTTTATTGGGATTTATTTATCTTCTAAATTGAAACTTTGTAGAATTGAGTGGAGGCCTGTGCCCACCAGGGTGTGTGGAAAGCTGGGCTTCCTTCATTGCCAGAGAAACACAAGACTCTCTCCTGTTCTCTCTGTGTCTGTAATCATCTTGGTTGGGGTTAATTTGTATACTCACCTCTGATTGGCTGGGAGGCATGGCTGGAGGGTGTAGTGGACGTATGGTCAATTTGGATATTACTCTTTTATTAGAGAGGATAATTCACATACCATATAATTCATGCCTTTAAAGCAGGGGTAGGGAACCTTTTTTCTGTCAAGTGCCATTTTAATATTTATAACATCATTTGCAGGCCATACAAAATTATCAACTTAAAGTAAGCCTGCTACATTTGGTCAAACATTTAATTAACTCACCCATAACACCTTGGCAGGGCCAGACCAAATGACTTCATGGGTCTTATATGGCTTGTAGGCCCAACGGTCCTCACCCTGCTTTAAAGTGCACAACCCAGGTTGATTTGGGTAAACAAAAAGCAGTTAGCAGTGATAGTATTTCTGTGAAAATGATATATAATAAAGCAAAGAGAGATGCATACTGACCTCCTGAAGAAGTGTACTGAAAGTGATTTGTTTAAATGATCACCTTTTTTGGAGTTACCAATACTGTAACTACATTCCTGTTCAGTGCCTGGTGCATTGCACCTGGTTGTGTTGTATTTTGTGCCTTTAAATCAATGAAGGAGAGTGAGAACTACATAACTAGACACACAGAGAAGAGAGACCATGGGAAGACAAAGAAACAGCCCACATATGAAAGAAAAACAAGCCTCACCAGAAAAGGAGGTAAACGAAATGGAAGTTAGCAATCTGTCAGAGAAAGAATTCAGAGAAATGGTCATAAGGTGGCTGAAAAGAATGCAAGATAGATTTGACAATATGAGTAAGAACCAAGAGGAATTGAATAAGAACCAAGAAGAAATTAGGAAGACCCAGGAAGAAGTGAAGAAGAGCCAAGAAGAAATGAAAAGTGACATTGCTGAACTAAAGATCTCAATAGAAAGTATTAAGAGTAGACTAGAAGAAGCAGAGGACCACATCAGTGAGCTAGAAGACAAGGTAGGAAAAAATAACCGAGTAGAGCAGCTTCTAGAAAAAAAAAGTTAAAAAGCAGGAGGAGAGCCTAAGGGAACTTTGGGACAACATGAAACAAAACAACATCCATGTAATTGGGTGTTCAGAAGGACAGGAAACTGAGCAAGGAATAAAGAACCTGTTGGAAGAAATAAGGACAGAAAACTTCCCTGATATAGAAAATAAGAAACCCACACAAATCCAAGAAGCTCACAGAGTCCCAAGCAAAACGAACCCCAAAAGACATATGCCAAGGCACATTATAATTAAATTGGCAAACACCAATGACAAAGTAAGAATCTTAAAAGCCACCAGAAAGAGAAAGAAAGTCACCTACAAAGGAACCCTCATCAGACTAACAAGTGATTTCTCAACAGAAAAGTATCAGGCCAGAAGGCAATGGAATGAAATATACAAAGTCATACAAAGGAAGGGTCTGAATCCTAGAATACTACAACTTGCAAGGCTATCAATCAAAATTGAAGGTAAAATCAGGAGCTTCACAGACTAAAAAGGACTAAGGGAATTCATTACCACCAAACTAGCAATGCAAGAAAGGCTAAAGTGTCTGCTGTAAAAAGAAATAGGAAGCGAAGAAGGAACACAGGGTAAAGAACAAAAATGCCAACATATAAGTACCTATCAGTAATAAATTTAAATGTAAACAGATTAAATGCTACAATCAAAAGACATAAGGGAATAGCCGAGACCGGTTTGGCTCAGTGGATAGAGCGTTGGACTGCGGACTGAAGGGTCCCGGGTTCGATTCTGGCAAGGGCATGTACGTTGGCTGCTGGCACATCCCCAATAGGGGGCGTGTAAGAGGCAGCTGATCGATGTCTCTCTCTCATCGATGTTTCTGACTTTCTCTACCTCTCCCTTCCGCTCTGTAAAAAATCAATAAAATATATATATATAACAACAACAACAACAACAACAAAAAGACATAAGGGAATAGACTGGATAAGAAAACACGACCCATCTATCTGCTGTCTACAAGAAACCCACCTCCGAAAAAAAGACACACACAGACTGAGGGTGAAAGGATGGAAAAAGGTTCTTCAGGCAAATGGAAATGAAAAAAAAGCTGAGGTAACAATACTTATATCCAAGAAATTAGATCTCAAAGTGAAGGACATAACAAGAAATAAAGAAGGCCACTTCATAATACTAAAGGGAGCAATCCAACCATAAGAAATAACTCTGGTAAACATATAGGCACCCAATACAGGAGCACCCAAATACATAAAAAATAACTCCTGGATGATATCAAGGGAGAGATAGACAGCAATACAATCATAGTAGGAGACTTTAATACCTCACTATCACCATTGGACAAATCCTCTAAACAAAAAATCAGTAAAGAAACATCAATCCTCAATGACTCACTAGACCAGATGGAATTAATTGACATCTTCAGATCATTTCACCCCAAAGCCACAGAATATATATTCTTTTCAAGTGCCCTGGGGTCATTCTCAAAGATAGACTATGTGTTGGGTCATAGGCAAAGTCTCTCCAAATTCAAGAAGATAGAAATCATATCGAGCATATTCTCAGATCACAGTAGCATAAAGCTGGAAATCAACTACAATAAAAACAATCCAAAGAAATAAAACACATGGAGACTAAACAGCATGCTATTAAACTATGACTAGGTTACTAGAGAGATCAAGGAAGAGATAGAACACATCATGGAAACAAATGACAACAATAGCACAACAATCTAAAATATATGGGACACAGT